>OU015529.1:38810643-40010643 GCA_907165065.1 Caprimulgus europaeus | reverse complement strand
TTATGGGCAAAGCAAGAGATTCCAATTACAGCTGCAGAAAAATCACTCTGCTTACTGATATTGCCTACAGTGAAGGCTGCTTAACATAAAACAGTATCGAGCCCTCTGCTGTCTATGACTCATCCTTGGGTAAAAAATGGACAAGAATTTTTGATAAACAAACTAAGAACCAGCATCATAGAAAAATAAGATGTAGCTCTGAGAGAGAACAACTTGTAGAATTATTACACATTACAAATTGCCCACTGAACAGGAAAGACAATGTCTCTAAATTTTGGGATTAGGACTGAATAAGTAGTGATATACAGCAGAGAATGGGAAAAACTCTGAATTTCTAGAGTCTGAGGCAGACACCATGTGCTGCATTAGAGTCATCTCACTCAAAATGTTGCATCCAGAAAACATCCAACTGTAAAGATTACAGTGCTGTCGACTGAGAGGGAAAGCGTTTCTCAAGCTCCTCCACAACACAGCTCAAGTTGCCATTCTGCTGGTTGGGCTCAGCCACAGCTTCTGGAGTTGGCAGCTCTGGTGTTGCAACCGGTTTAGGCTTAGAAACGTGCTTGGGCAGAACGTGGTTTTTGTCTATTTGGCTGTACATGTTGGCCACAGACCTTTCAATTGCTGCTAAATTCTGAATGTTTTTAAGAATACCTTTCAGCTCCCTACGGGGAGGAAGCTCTGGCACTGTGGCCGGTGGTGGTACAGCTGGCTGTTTGGCAGGGGATTTTGAATGCTTGGCAGAGGAAAGGTGCTGGGTGCTAAGAGGAGATGAAGAAGAAGAAAGAGAAACTGTGGGGAGAGGCGGAGGATGTGGTGGCAACAGAGGAAGGGGTGGAGGTGGAGGTGGAGGTGGAGGAGGTGGAGGAGGAGGTGGAAGTGGCAGCAGTGGGGGTGGGGGTGGGGGAATTTTAGGCGGATCTGGAATGCTTTCTATAACTTCTTTGGTCTGAGGAGCTAGAAAACTTTGGCAAGCTGATTTCTTTATCCTAAAAGACGGAGGAGTTGGTTTGTGAGTTGGTGGAGGAGAAAGTTCTTCAGGATAGTTGTGGTGAGTGATGATTACAGAGGGGACCGTGGAGGCTTCCGGTTCAACTACTTCAGCACAAGGTGTTGGACAGGACAGAAGAGAAGAATGAAGGCAAGGAGAAGCAGCCACACTTTTAGGAGACTGCTCTAGCACATTCTCTCCTTGGAAACAGATGCTGTGTGTCGGCGATCGGATGCATTTCACGTCAGATTTCAGTTGCTTAATTTCCTGCAAAGCCTGCTTCTCAAACTCTCTTGCCTTCTCTTTTACAGTTAACTTGGGGCCACTTATTTTTTGAAGTAGTGGGCTTCTACTATCAACACTGCTAGGCTGATTTTCAGTTCCTTCATTCTCTGCTTTGAGTCTCTCCTGTTGCCACTGAATGGGGTCCATGATAACTGGCCTGCTCAGAGAACCAGGTGCGTGTCTCTTATTAAGGTGAGCTGGTACCGTCCATGCACAGTGACTGCCTCCCAAAGAGGCATCTCTCAAGACTAGTCTTGAAGGAGAAAGAGTATCTAGAGTATTGTTTCTTTTCTGTAGAAACCCAGCAGCAGTGGGACTTTGAGTGACACCTTCCACATATAATGGGTTTTGAGTAGTTAATGGGTTCTCATCAGATAAGAAAGTAATGTTACTTGAAGATTTGGGGAGATTATTGTTCAGTGATCCATTGATATTAGATTGCTTGTGAGCCTCAATAGCACGGGAAGCAAAGCTGCTTATAACTCTCTGACGATCTCCTTCTTCTAAGACTGACTTTTTTCCCCTGCTTTGTTGGAAATGGTAGAGAAGAAAAAGACTTGAAAGAAAAGAAGACAATCACGTGAGGAAACATGCATGGACATAGATACTTATGAAAGAGAACAGAAGAACTCATGATATGAATCAGAGCCATTAAATTACTTCTAGCAAACTACTACTATCCAACAGAAGACCACATCTACTGGACTACTGGGCAAGACATTTACTTTTACATCTTCTTTAGGGGAGAAGAACTTGAGGAGGAAGAAAAATCAAAACAAGTGTTCAGCAACTCGGAAAGTTCAAAAATAAGTCAGCCTCTTAAAAAAATCCCTTAGATTTCAAAAGTATCAGTCAATACTGCACCCTCTCTCCCCAGTGACACAAAACATCAATGCTATGTAGTTACATGATTCAGTTTCTCTATGAGATATTATGGAGAGCTGAAGCCACTCAGTTGAGATGCATGTTGTACTCAGACCATTCTTCCAAGACTGATTCATAAAGAATTGCCAAGCTGAGCACTGGTTCTTGCGTTTATAATACACATACTGGCACAGAAATACCAATATGTGTATGAATTTAATCTCTGTGCCACGTTAATCCAAGTTAAAAACCCCTGCAGTTGGTTTACACTGAATTTCTACCCCAAAAGTAGGATGTCTCACCATATTCTGGAATTTATCTGTCACCTCTGAATGCCCCATTAACCTACTTTCCTCATATATTTTTAATACTACAAACTCCTGAGCAGATTTTAAGATAAACATTATTTTAAATCAATGTTCCCAAACTGCCAGCTAGAACAGTGTGCCCTAAGAGCCCTACTTTAAATAATGCTTACCTGGGGCTGAAAAATAAACTTATTTCCCCCCAACCTGTGACAAATTTAACGTCAGATAGAGTTAAAAACAACCCCCTTACTCTTTCAAAGAGATTACTCTTGTCAGCAACGAGACTGAATCAGAATGCATTTCCATCGCTGCCATATACAAATTTCTTGTAACTAAAGAGATGTGCTGTCTATCATGGGGATGCAAACGAAAAAACAAACAGACAAAAAAATACCCCAGTCTTAAAAAAGACAGCTACTCTAAAAAACTCTTGGAAATATTAAATATATCTGTAAGACAGGTTACGGTGAGAACATGATGGCATAAGCAATCATGATGATAGAAACAGGGTGTAAAGATTGCATTCCACTTTCGTACAATCCACTTCCAGCTTCACTACCTCTGCTTGATGCTGGTACTCCACATTTTGAAAGGCATACTTAAAGCCTTCCTATTTTCTGCAGTTCAGCAACTGTAGTTAAAAGTGTAGCAATGACTTCTACATGCACACGAAAAAATAAAAAATACCATATAAAACTATTTTTAGCAACTAAGAGCTGTCCAATACTTCAACAAAACCTTCTAAATTAAAAAGTTTAAGTCTTTAACAAAATTTGACCTGTATTCTTCAGAATTTAGATAAGAAAAGGAGTTAGGCTTTATTAAGAAATGGAAAAGGGGAAAAATGACATTTTTACATGATTAAATGAATGCTGGAAGATGGAGTTTTAGACCTCTTGGTCAGATTACTCCCCCTTTTTTGGTGTTGCTTTTTCATTTCTCAGAAAATATTACCAAACCTAAATTAATGGAAATTTAACCTCTGGTGGTTAAACATTCCCTAGCAAAACTGGAAGAGAATTTTAAATAACTAGATACTGGATAGGAGTTAATTAAGAGATATTAAATCTCCTCTAAGTTATTTTATAAGTAAAGGTCCTCTGAAGGTCTGTATTTATTAATGAAACACTTGCTTCTTAACTTTTGTTTCTTGTTTTGACTGGGAGCTCACCCACCCAGAGAAAATTATAGCTTCCTCCTGGTCACAGGGACCCAAGAGGACGGGGAGAATCACTGCACAGAGGACAGGGATCGCTCTCTTGTTTGTGAATAATGCCCAGCAAAGCCACAGAGGGTTACATCACTGAATAAACTCTCCCCAAGCACTGCAGGTCTCCAAAACCCAGTATGCCCAAGGCTTGCCTTTGGGCAGAATGTAACTACACGAAAAATAATTGACTTCACACTAATAATAAACTAATTCTTTATTCTAAAACAGCATGCTTTAAGGTTGGTCAAGCACCCTCAGTCTATTTAGCAGTGAGAAGAAATAAATTATTCTGAACTTGAAGGAAACCTTCCAGTAGAAGATTCATGCAAGATGACATAACCTTTATGCTACTTGAACAGATTATTTCAAAAGCTCCTCAATTCCTCACTTCACATGATGCCTCTCAAGGATGAGGTTATCCTGCAATCTTTTTCTGTTTAGGTATAGGTATTTTAATCAATAAGAAACATCAGCTCAGCAGTTTGAAGCACATTTCTCTAAACTGAAAGAAGTATACTTGCCTTGCAGGGAACTGTAAATAGCAGACAAAAGATTTTGCTTGTATCCAATTGTGAGATCTTAATTCCATGAACCGAAAGAAAATATCTGTGCATGCATTCAGTGTTGGTTTTGTTTGGAGTTTTTAAGGTAGTAGGACTATTTGGCTTTAGAAATAATACCATTCAAGTTCAGCAATCATACTTCATCTCTACTGCTGAGAAAAGGGTAAAGAAGAATAGAAGTATTGAAACTTCACAGTAAATGTCTTTCCTGTATTTGATCAGTGGACGAATAAAATATGAGGTTTAGATTGCTAGGTTTAATGGGAATTACTGAAAGGAAAATTAACTAGCATTTCTACTAGCTATAAATATTAAGACAATGAAATGAGCTTACTTACTGATGCCTATGTATCCAAAGACAGAGAAAAATTGAAGTTATGAGACAAGGCAGATTTAAAACTGAAGAGCTTAGTTCCATTTCATTTGCTATAAACACCAAATTAAAAAAAAACAAGACACAAGGCAGCACTGCAAATTAAAGATGACTGTTGGGACAACTAAAGACATGAAATATTGTATTAAAATTAACGAAAAATGTTAGTAAAAGGAATTTCCCAATTAATTTCCTAAGGCATACCAGTGCCTTGAAATCAAATATTTGACAGAAAAAAAGAAGATAATTTTAATTATTTTTATTGAAGCATGTTATTTTCTTGAAAATGCTAAGGAACTTCATTTATCTTGTAAGGATTTTTACTAGTTTATGTTTAATCAGTTCCTTAGCATGATGGATATGAGTATATCTTAGCTGCATGCAAAGACATCTGAGAGAAATATATATCTAAGCCTCAAAGTCAATACTGCAAATCTGTAAACTTGCACCTACATGTTGCAGTACTAAAACATAAAAAAATATCACTGCAGGTAAAAACCCAGCACAAGAAGCTTGTTCTGTGTTTACCAGAAGGTATTAATCAGTACAAAATGCAGATTCATCCACTGGGATATCCAATTCCCACAGATAATCAGCTTTATATCCCTGCCCGTAAGTGAATTATTAATTTTGGTAGAACTTTAGTTAAATGAAAAAGAAATGGGAATTTTATCCAGCAGGGCACCTCACTGTGTGTGTAAGTGTAGAGATGTGATCTCATGTGGTTCACAAGAAGAAGTGCTCACATTCAAAACTGCAACTATATGCTACTGTCAAACGTGTTTTTCCTCCCTTCCAGCTCGAGCAGTAACACTTCCCAAAGGAAAAGGCATGGGAGAAATTCAGCAGTCAGGAGAAGCTACGCTTGCTGCAAGTACAGCTCCCCTATTTACACAGAAAAGCTCAAGCTCTGGAATGATTTCAAACACAGAGACTGCACTCAGATGGCCAAGAGTTAAAGCAGCAGCGATAGGCTCTGTCAAGCCTCCTGAACAGTTTAGAAACTCAATCACAGCAGCTGGAAAATTTCAACTTTCTGAGCAAAACAAATAATGCTTGAAAATAGAGCAGAAGTTGGGCAATTCTCAACAACACCAGCAGCTCTCCCTCCCAACCTGCCTCCAAACATATTAGCAATGCCACGCTTTTCAGCGTTACTTGGTTTTAAAATATAAACATATCATGGCAAGCTAATCAACAAAACCCCCCAGAATGATACAAATACTAACTCGCTGTAAGTTCTCATACTGAGAGTTAAATTGCTGTTGGAGTCCATAAACTTCAGATTTACAGAAGCATGAAAAGGTAGGCATCTTTGTCCTATTATTATTTTATGAGCATATAATAGGTAAAAGATATATTCATTGAATGGCCAGTGGTTTCTCTATTTTGATAGTTCCTTTGTCTTTAATGTCAATATTCAAACAGCTTCAAATTTAGAACAAAAAAACCCACTTGACCCAACAGAAAATTTCTTACTATAGCAAGTTGGGACTTTGGGGCAGCAATTTCATTGGATGTGTTTAGTCAACAACTCTGACAAATGTGGCATGCTGGCCTGGATTTGCAAAGGCACTTAAGGAGCCCACTCCCAGCTCACCCTGGTACCAACAGCCTGTTGTAGGCTCTTGCTCTAGGAAAAATATCTGGTTATACCCTGCTTTCTGCCAACTGGTTAAAGATTCTCCCATGCACTACAAGAAATTCCCTTTGGCAGGTTAAATTGGTTTTTTCTCTCCTTACAGAGTCCTTCTTTTTATTTTCTGGATATTTGAGAACCCCAAGCTGCTGGGGAGACCTCTTCTTGAAGAAAAGACTTTGACACAGACTGCATGAAGTGATACCCCTGGAAAGTGAATCATGGCTTCGGTCACTAACAATTTTATTGATGTGGCATGAGGCATACTTACATGGTGCTGTCACCAAGCTCTTCATAGAGGTTATTGGCAGCGGTGCTTGCTGGTTTGCCAGCTGGTAAAGCCATCTGGATTCTCGCAGTCTTTGCACATTCAGCCTGTCGCCTTTGGTAAGCCATGTAGGGAAGGAGAAATACTCATTAGAAACACTCCAAATAAGCAGAGATATTAAGTTTTCTGTTTTTTTCCTGCAGTTTTCAAAACATCCCTACGTTTTAACTTCTTCAAAGAAAAGTAGTAACATGACAATCTTCTCCTGGCTTTTTCAGCTTTCCATTATTAGTTCTCTCTTGGTGGAATTGCAGAGCTCTCCCTGGACAGAAACCTCCTGACCAGCAGTACGTCACTGATGCAGCAGGTATTTCCCAGGAAATAAGGTATCTTTGACACTGCTCTCATCAGGAGGTTTATCTCTTCTGGCTGCCCATGGCCAACGATGGAGAGAATAAGTGCTTTGGTCAAGTGTTTCATGCAAGTGCCATGAAACTGTAATTTAAATACAAAAAAAGTCTCTGGCAAAGTTTAAGTTCTTACTCACACTCATTGGCTGGGAAATTTCTGTCTCAATGAACAGTTTTCCTGAAAAAATTACTTTTAGTCAGAAACAGATTTCTATTTTCTATCTAAAAGACAAATTCTGTGGTCCCTCAGATGTGTAACTGGGGGGGTGCCATTGAGGTGCCATGACTGATCTACCTGGCTTTGGTTTTGAGGGTGGTCAATACCCGAGAGGGTACAGGTAGAGCTCTCTCTATGAACTCTACCCTGACAGGCACTTGCTTGCTTGAGGAATGACAAACACATGGAAATATTAATACTTTTCCCTGAGGGAAACAGGCGACGTCCTGAAACACAGTATCTTTAACATGTGCTAGCATGCAATAACAAAATACACTGAGTTGGCATGTAAGTAACTTTTAACCTCACCACACAAGGTGTTCAGGATCAAGTTGGAGTATAGGAAGTAACTTTTGCTGAATGTCAAGTACCCCTTCTTAAAAATAAAGACTGGTAGGCTGTCAGTATTCCTATACAAGCTGTTAGAAACAAAGCTGAAAATTAAGTACTTACTCTTTGAATCTGTTTTGTTATGCAAAAAAAGATAAAGAGATAAAAAGGAAGGTTAAATGAGTTCTGTTTGCAACAATTGTCCTAAACAGTGAACCTAATAGGAGTAATAAACTAGATGCTACTTAATTATTCCACATACAAAATTACAGAATTAATGATATGTTTTAAAAAATCATAATTTCCAGAGCTGAACAGTGTTTAGCTGCTATTTGTGACACTCTTGAAACAATTTCACAGTCAGCATAAATATGAATTACAGCAGAGAAAACTGCTTTGCGCTGACAGAAAACAACTTCCTGCCACACACACACAGAGAACAGAGTAAGACACGAAAACATGAATACACCCCATGATATTTCTTTAACAGGTGGACAGGGATGCATTTTTATAACTGCTTTCTCATTTTAACATGTTTCAAGAATGCTCTAGAAAACCTCTTCAGTAGTGAAGGAGTATTATTTTTAGTTGCTATTTAGAAGATACTGGTCTTTGGTGGTAAGTAAATAATACATTATTTCTAGTTACCTTAAGAGGTTGTACTGGGTAGTGCATTTCAAAGACACTATTGAACAGAAAAGAATAATGATAGTTTCTGGTTTGTTTACAAATCATAAATTTAGGCACTAAGCTGCACTTTGACACTGATAATTTTATAAATTAAATGAGTTTTCCTTTCAGTAACTATTATTTTTACAAAATTTAGTAAGCTGATCACTGATCTGGAAAGCACTGAAAAATGGACCTACTGCACCTAACAGTGAGAAAATCTTAACATTTCCATTATACGTGCTGTGAGTATGACAGTTTCGTTTATTCAGCTATAATCTCTATACGCAGTGGCAGACTGGAGCACCTACTTTGCCAGAATGTTATCAGCAAAAATACTGAAACTCCTTTTGAAAAGGAGAAAAAAAGGCCATAATGCAAAACCAAACCATAAGGCTCAGGATAGCTTTTGGTGTTGATATTAACACTAAAATTCCTTTTATTGTTTTTGACACTTCAGTGATACCTTTGTCATTGAAGTACAGTTTATTCACATTGGCCTGCTACAAATCCAAATCCCAGTTACACTTCTAGACAACAAAAATGTGATTTTAGGCAGATTTATCACAGCTCTTAGAGAGATTTATAATATTTTGATAATTTAACAGATGTCAAGGAAAAATAGAGCTATTAGAGTTCTTAAAGAAACAGGCAATTCAGATAACAACAACAGGTTGAACTGGTTCAGTAGTGTTCCACTGGAAGCAAATTTTATTTACAATTCTGGGAGAAGGAAAGCAGTTTGAGATGTGCTGCCATCCCAATGGTACAGGTTTGTCAAGCTTTTTTAAACTCCTTTAAAAGGATTTTTTCCTTTGACCCTCATTGTTTGGAGAAACTGGGATGTAAATATAATCCAAAACCAAGCAGCAACCACCAAGAAATGGCTATCCTTGGCTGGTTTTCTGGTGTCATGAAGGAAAGTGCCTTCAGGCAGTCTGCTGTAGGATACACTTTCAAAATGATGACTAACATAGTTCTTTGCTAACTCCTAACTGCAGTGCAGGAAGGAAAAACACAGTTTAAATCTCACCTGGCATATTGTACCACATTACACTGATTGCAGCACACAGACTGTAATTGCTTTACTGCAATACATGTATATCAGCTCTTCCATATATGCCCTCTCCTCCCGCAGACTGATGCAATGCTGCAGCAGGAGCCTGCAGAGGTACTGACGCTTCATTACCCTCAACACCATGAGGGGAGCAGATGCCAAAGCAGTTTTTGTAGAAACAAAACAAACAAAAAAGAAAAACAAGCAAACAAAAAATCGAAACAGGGCTCTAGGAACCCCTTCCTATGTGGTCCTGCAGAGCAGAGGTTTTCCATGATGAGGGCTTTTTCTATTCCAGCTAGTTTACCAATTTTAAAATGAAGATACAAAATCTGGAGGTACAGACCAGCATATGCTGAAGTTTAATATACCCATTTACTGGGGAAGATGCACAGAATTATTTCCATTTTTAATTTTGTAATGATTGGTAATTCTTTGAGTGCTTAGAGGGTGCACGTGGATTTAGAAATCTTTCATGAGAAGAAATTAAAGAACAAATATACAGCCTTTTAAGTCCAAATGCATTGATTTTAAATATGAGTGGACCTGAAAAGGCTTAGTTGAGCGGAACTTGTTAGTTATGTTGATTCTTTAATTAGTCTCTTAGCCCAATTACTTAGAACTCTTGTGTCTATGAGAGGTGAGTGGAAATATCAAGAAGGTTCTCTCTGGTGTATGCTGCTTTAAATAGTGCTAAAATGGCACAAAATCAATTCTTCATGAAACACTTGCAATTAAGAAGCATACAGCTAGGGAAAAATTATAGTCACGAGTATTTTAGAATTTAAACAAAAAAAGTTGAATCCTCTTATTCTGCCCAACCTACACAATTTGATTTTTGATTCATTTAATGAAACAGTATCTTTCTCCTCTTTTTTTTTTTTTTTTTTTTTTTTTTTTTGTGTGTGTAGAATTCAGTTCTGAATCTACACTTGTATTTCAATCATCTGGCTTTTGTTTAGCACCTACTCTAAAACAGTTACTGCACCACAACTTCAGAAAGTACAGCAAGATGGACTTCCCGTGCATTTTCTCTTTTCATGCACAGCCCACATCAAGCATTGACTAACTCTTGTGATAAGATGGAAATTAAAAATACTTGTATTTTCATATATATTTTCCTTGCATAATGTATAATAATTTCCTTGCAATGAAGGATAATTTTCAAAGCAGTTCTGCTAAGAATGTAGCATTCCTACTACAATATTGCTGCCACAAAAAGGGGGAGGGGTACTTACTGTCTGTAGCTGACCATAACTATTAAAATAGCTGGCATACAGCAAAGGATTATTATGACGGCCAGAGCAAGTAATGCGCCTTCCGTGTAGCCAACGGCTTGCGCCTGCTTCTTGACATTCGCTACCACATCTGGGGTGCGGATCTCCAGGATGCGTCCCCCCTGCCCCAGGTACGGCTGAAACTCCTTATTGATATCCAGCAGTTTGCCATCCAGGAACCTTCAATGTCAAAAGAAAACTGTTACAGCCAAGTCCATTAACTGTATTTGAATTACTGCATAGTTGGGTTAATAGCCATGGTCTGATGAATCACATAGGTCTTCATGTGCTTAAGAATATTAGTAATTCCCTGTAATCCCTCTATCAGTGATAACCCCAATGTACTTAATACCAGAACACAGTTTAAACACTGTAAAGGAGAGGTGAGCTGAAGCTTATCCGAATTTCTAGGGGCAAAAAGTTCTCTGTGCCATTGAAAGCAGCATGGCAAATGGCTTGCTTTGTTCATTTTCCTTCAGTGGTCTGTTGCAGAGGATTCACTCCTGCACACATCCCTAGAGAGCACTCTGGCCTAAAGATCAACTTGATGCTACTCTAAAAGCAGGTCATTTTTAGAGGAATTTCCTTAGCTTCTTAGGGAAGTTCTTCAGCTAGAGGGACAGCCTACAGTTTGTTCCCTTTTGACTTCCCTTTCAATATCAAAAAGCAAAGAGATTTGGAAAAACTATGCTTTTATTAATCCCCGCCCCCTTCCCCCCAGCTGCATCAATTCTGAACCTCATTCTCCCATCTGCTCTGTCCTGTGAGCATCCATGTCTCTGCTGTTTTCTTAGATTGCAGTGCTGCTACTATGTATTGAATTATTTGAATAAGACTTTCCTCTTAGAGCATTACTGTTTGATGGCATGAGGAAAACACAGAGGGACAGTGATCAGATGAACTCATCTCCAGTGGGAGTGAACACCAGAGCAGCTGAAGGATATGTCCTCTCAATGTTTGGCACAATGCTTGGGGAGTTTATTCACTGGCTTCAGGCTACTTGACAGCACCCTCTCCATCATGACAATTTTTGGGTGGAATCTGTAGCAACATTCCTGAGAAATGCAGGAGAATTGTAATGAGGAAAACAATAGCATTTTAGAAAATGCTACATCATCTGTACTTGTTTTCTTTAAGTCAAATTGGAGGTCACAAAAGATGAGAGACGAGATACTGTAAATGCTTCCTCTTTTTTTTTTTTGAGAAGATGCAGGCCATTTCTTCTGGAGTTTCACACCTCTTCTAAAAGGAAAAGCACTAAATGCTTAAAATAAACTGTAATTTCAGCTTCAGGGGTTCTCCAAACACTGCCAGATACTAGAATCTGACTAACATTAAATCTTGACTAACATTACTAATTACAGGAACAATAGGCTATCTATCCAGCTCTCAGAAAAACACTGGCTTCATACAAGGCACACTTTTTGGACAGAGTCAGGTCCTGGGCAAAACTAGGTATTAGCTAACCAGAAACCACATGCTGCTGTCACTGCTTGCAACCTATAGTAATGTCGGTCTTACGTTCGCGCTTCACCTACGAGAGGAACTTGGAACACAGTTACCAAGGAAAGGACTGGCACAGTGCCTGAAAAAGCAAATGCAGTAGAAGGTTCAGTAACTGATCTACTAACCGTCAGTTTAAAGACATGTCACCAAATGTAAATCCTTATCAAACATCCTAATTTCCCATATGACTGCAGAATTTCTATTGCATGACTTCTTGATATCAAACAGTGTGTTTGCTGAAGACATTTACTTCAGGAGTTTGAAAAAATATTTTGGCCAAGGCTTAAATTTCCAAAGGAAAAGAAAACTTCTTGGATCACTTTTGAAGTGAGGATTGACTGTCTCACAAGCTGCCAAGTAGAAGGCCCCAGCCATAAAGATGGAAGTAGGAGGCACCCATTAGGATGGAGGAGGATCCAGCTGGCTCTTAGCTATGACCTTTACATGTACACTGGTTCTTCTGGGGAAAGAAAGTCAAGTTAAAACTGCTGAGATTAAAAATAAATAAAAAACCACACAAACCTCCCCCCCAAAACCAAACAGCTAAAAAATATTCTGAAAGGATTTCTGCATATAAATTCTGGGTGTCTAAAGGAAGCCTGAAATAGCTTTTATTTCCTTAGTCTGATCATGAGACAGAAATTATACTCCAAAAAGACCATTTCTTAAAGAGTGTTCACTTCTTACAATTTACTTCCTCTCAAATTAATTTATTGAGAAACCCTCACAGCATTGTTAGTCCCTGGTTTCTTTGGAACTTCAGGGAGAATGCACTCTGATCTGTGTGTGTAACATATTAGCTGGATCTCATCACATGCAGAACAACTCAGCCTGAAGGATAAAATGGTGCTGGTTTCGTGATACTAACTTCAAAGAAGAGCAGTGGCTGTTCACTCACAGACCTACACTCTCACAAAAAGCAACTCAAGGTGTTCTGAAGAATCATTTCCCTTTGTATTGGTATGCACTGTTGATATCCACAATTAATTCCTTGATTTCTTCTGCAAGACATTTTCTTGGTATTGGAGCAAAAATCCTTTTTCACAGCTTGAAGACCTGCAATGATGGGTCACAAGACATAAACCGAACTCTAATTCTTTTGTTGTACACCAGATGTCACTGGTGCGTGTTACATGTCCTTTGAGTCTGCAAAAGCGTTCAAGAAGGACAGCATTAAATCTCTGGATGATTTTAACAGTCTCTCCATTAAAATTCTGTTAGCATTTTCTTGACAAACCCTATTTTAACAGGTTTGTAACCCATCCATGCACATTTACTCCATGATGAAACATGACACATAGTGCAAAAGATTCAGAAGGGGTAAGCATATTATTTTTAATGGTGGACATTTTCTACTTAATATATGCAGGAGAAATTTTCTGGATTCAACTGCTTTTTATGCTCCAATAAATCAAACCCTCTTTCATATAAAAGACAAAAGAAGAGGCTAATCATTTTAATCTGTAAAACTAGCTAAGTGGCCTCAAAGCCTTTTAGAAATTTGTGGTAGAGGGAGGAAGTAACAAGGCACAGTTACTATTCAGACCCATTTTTTGGTTTAACCAGACAGATTCCTGATTAAGAAAAATGTCAGGCAGTCAGTTATAACAGTCCTAAGGAAAAGCATGAATCTCTTGTTGCGTGTCAGTCTCAGAGAGTACAGGACAGGGGAAAATCAGTATACCTTGAGAGACACATGGGTTTTTCCCAGCTGGCAATGAGGAAGAGTGTGGCTGTTATGTCCATGACCTCTAAATCATTACTTTGTTTTCCAGCCAAACATTTTGCTTGAATGCAAATACATGGGACTGGGTAACTCGTTTGGGATTTCGGGATCTGAAGCAGCGCATTCAAAATAGCCTGGTAGCGAGCCTGGCACAGTCTGCGTGTGCGCTGTCATTGTGCGCATCAACATCAATCCAGCACAGCCAGAGCATGCTGCATCTCCTTGTATCTCTTCATTTCATAAACGACTGTTGGACATGACGGGATGTTTTGAAGAGACATCGCCCAGAGGTGGTTATGTGAGCCTCAAACATTAGCTTTGGTTTAGTGGGGTTTACTTCTTGTAGAAAAGCAGCTCTGTAGGTGGTGACGAGTGGGACTTTGCTCAGCTGCTGATGGGCATCAGCTGTCACGACTATCCTCTCCTCCCAGCTCCAGTGTAAAGCTAGGTACCTTTGGGCCCCCAGCGCTGCTCAGCCAGCACCAACCAGGGTGAGTCACCAGCGAGATCTGTCTGTATCGCAGCAGCACTCCGCCTGCAAAGGGGAACAGGTCGCTCTGCTCCATGCTGTCCTCAATTTACCCACCCATTCCTTAAAAGACCTTCACAGATAATTATTTTCAAACAGTGCCAGGTTTAACATAAACTCTGTTAAAACCAAGGCTTCCACAATATTTTGTAAGCAGAAACACTGCAGGGTGTTCCCAAAAAGCCCACTGAACAAGACACAGTTATCTTCCAATACACAATAATTGTCTAAGTTGTGTTAAAATCACAGCTGGCAGAATTCACACGCTAAATCTGTGCTGTTGGTACAGTTCTCTCTATACATCATGACATTTTTTAACACTTGAAAAATAACTTAGCTAAATTTATATTCTTTATGGCTAATTAAGTTTTTAAAACAGGGGGCTCCAAATCTTTCTGACTTTCTAACCTCCCTCCCATCTTATCCAGTTTATTAAATGATCCTTTCTCCTACTCATCTCTTTCCTGCTAGGATCTGGAGACAATTCCTGCTTGGCAGAAGGATGGCTGTGACTCTCGACAATCTCTTCCCAGTGAGGGGACAACCATTGCTACTGTGTCCTGTGACTGAGGCAGGAAGAACATTGAGACACCCTCTAAAGATCCAAACTCCAAGAAAGATGGTCCCAGAAGGAATTTCTTTTTCAATCTGGGTAAGCACGGGACCTGACATGAATCTTTGGAGGTTCACCCACGTGCTAGCAAAAACTTGTTAACTCCCGATGTTGAGCTACAAAACTCTCATTTTATTTCTCTCCTCACTTAAGTGAGCTGACACTCACCTCTGCCCTAAAGCCAGGAAAGCATTCCCTTGGATTTTGATTATTTAAATATTCAAAAACTTTTGAAAGAGAGAAAAGAGAAAAAAAAAACAAACAAAAAAAAGAGAAAAGCTGAGTATTTAGGTACATGGAGCATTTTAATGAGGTTGCTTCTAAGCTGATAACCTTCCTTTCACATTTGAAAAACTGCTTTTTAATCTATCTTAACTCTATTCTATTCTGTGTATTTCACTGGACACACATAACATCTCTAAAAAAACATTGCTATATTTTCAAAGTGCACCAAAATGAAGAGGGACACATTTCCTAACCATGAAGAGAGATTGCATCAGAAAGATCCTTTTTATGGAGCTGAAAGCACTAATTACCTCCATGCGCAGATACTAGCTCACTTTCATATACTAGTAATAGTAGATTTGCAGAAAGCTTTCCAAAGTGAGGAGTAAAAGGTTGTCAGGATTTTCAAATGTCATCAAGGCCATATGAATTTTCTGAACCTGGTCAGCACTGAATAATGCCCTTTTGACTTTGAGTATTTGTAGTGGGATCCCACTTTGGCCATACTCTAAACTGGCTATGACTGGAAAAAAAAACATAGACCTCAATGAAATTACAAACTGCAAAAATGGAAATATAAAGATAAAGAGAGATCAGTAGATAGTCAGGGTGTAAGGCAGTAAGATACATTTTAAGGAGACTAGTTTTGGGAGTGGGTTGGGATACAACAGCCACTTATAGGAGGACTGCAAGCAGATTTACTGGCACTTCCTTAGACAGAAAGAGAAATGGTTATCTATCAGGGATTTCTGCTGGCTTCCTGCCAGGTTTCCTTAATTTCCACTTCCACTCTTTAATAAAATTGGGAACAAAATCACACGAGACCCCATTCTGGGAATGATCAGCAGTTCTGGCAGTGGACAAGTGAACACAAACTCCCAGGTGCATCACCGAGGCCTAAAAAGACAGACCATGGAGATACCTACAAACAAAAAACAGCCACCAGAAGGCAGGAAGCTGCACTGCCTCTTTATCTGCCACCGCTCTGAAAGCTACCACTGCTAAACTGCATGTGATTTGTACATTCCTAGTTCAGAAAGTGATGCTGCAAGACTGGAGAGGGTTCAGAGAAAACTGTAAGTGATTAAAAAAAGACTTAAAACATAGCCCAAGTTGTAGAGATCAAGGAACTTCTCAAGAAAAAAAAAAAAAATAAGAGGATGATGTGATCATAAGCCTAGCCCTTAGTGGGAACTAGAAATGAAAAGCACCAATCAATCTAGCACCTAAAGTTATAATAAAACTCTATGACTGAATCTAGACAAATTAAAAAAAAACCCCAACTAATTGCTGACAGTAAAAATAATTACCCTGCAATAACAACACAAAGGTTGTAGTTGATTGGATTTTCTTGAGCAGTTGCTTTGCTGAAAGACATGCTCAAAGCAGGATTAATTCTAGGAGTTCCTGTGGTCTTAATTATTCTAGGTCACACTGATCACAGTAATCTTTTCCAACCTATAAACTCTGAATCTCTCCAGAGCTTTAGTATGCTATAATTCATCTGTACTAAACTGAGAGCTTGGGACAACAAGCACTTTCTCAATCACAGTCCACTGAGATGGCTCATAGCCATTTGCTTTTTAGGCTGCTGACTGACATGCTGCTTTATACCCTCACTGAACAGTCTGGTCTAGTTTTCACCAAGATAAAAAGCAAAATCAAAAGTGAAACACATGCAAAAAAAAACCCCAAATATAGTGGCTGCTTTAGAAGAAGAGCCTGATTTACATTTTCATTACTTTGAATCATATGCAGAATGCTGAAAGACAAAAACACAGTTTCCAACAAAATGATTCTACAATCATATTGATACATTAGCAGCTGAATGGGATGAGCTACTAATTTTGTCTTAGAACCTACTTGGCGCAGGTGATGTCTCAGAAAAACCATGTAAAGAGATTACCTTAATTTCATTTCCTTACCCATGTAAGCTCTGGCTTCTCTTCTTATGCAGGCAGAGAGCAGAGTTATCACTGGCCACCAAAGCAGCAGCGTGCCAGAGTGATACCCCACTGCAGCTCTGCTAAGGGGTAAAACCCCAGGCAGAGCAGCACCCTACCAAACCACCCTGCAGCAGTGACCAGGGCTGGCCCAGGTACTCCCAACGTGCTGTGAGTACAATCAGTAAATTAAAAAACCCTCTTATGTTTTATGTGACACGGGAATTCAACTGCTAATTTGGAAGTTGATTGAAAAGGCAATGCAACATCAAATTACGAATATAAGTAGTCTGTCTGCTGCTGTATCCCACCTCCTCTAGCAGCTGGTGGAACAGGCCCATGTAGATCTGTCTGCACAGCCCACCGGGCACCTGTCAGCACTACTGATTTTCTGCATGTAGATAACACACCTGGGTCATGCCCTGATGTCTGTGCTTCAGACTAAGTGCACACCACCTCTCTTCCTTCCCCTGCCCTTTCTTCTTCTTCGGTTTCCACAGAAAAGAAAGAGACAAGCTCTAGATAGAAACTGCAGAAAGCCTGAAGGTCAACAACTGGAGCACCAAAGCCCTTGCTTGGAGATCACTGAGAAGTTTTGGTACATAGTGACTAAATTCCTTAAGAGAAATTTACACTGGAAGCTCATCCACAGGGTGGACCAAACGTACTGCAAATTCTCATAGCAACAATGTCTAAATCATGTGTACAGGGGCCATTCAGCTCCAGGGAATGGACTGCACCTAGTAAAGCTACGAAGTCCCAAGCTGCACAGAGGGTAGGTGTAGGGGCATGCACCAACTGCTTCAATAGCTTTCTGTTTCTGTGGTGTTGAACCACTTGCTAACAGAGACAGACCAACAGGCTCCAAAACAGTCCACACAAATACAGAAAAAGCAACAAATAACATACTTACTTAAAAAGTTCATTCCTCATTATAGCTCTATTTGTTTGCGGGTCGATTGCGTAGACCATGAGGTCAGACTTGGTGTAATCCTCTTCAGAGTACCCATCCCCAAACCTCCGTGCACCGATGGATTCCACCACAACTGTTGCACCGGGAATCTGATCTTGGACATAGCGTTCCAAAATCCTAAAGATGAGATGGAGTCAGAAAGCTGCAGTGATTTATTTGTGATGACTGAGACTCACAATAGCCCAAACGAGATACTAATAAGACAAAACCCACAGGTTGAAGGATTGTAACCTTCAGAGCACTTAAAAAAAAAAAAATTCTCTGCTCCAATATAACCTCTTAAATGCTGAACTCTTGCGAAAAGCTTAGCAGCATTAGGAGAGGTAATCAGAAATAGTGTCCTTAAGTCCAGCTCTTTGTATTTATGACATCAGTTGAGTTTTAAATGGCTCATGGGAAACACCATTGATATTTCACAAACAAAACCCCCTGTCATCCTTTTATTAAGCTATATGATTTCAGAACATTTAAATTCCAGCCTTATGCAGGGTTCATACAATGAATTTTCAGCCACAGAAACAACTACTTCAACCATTTTTGGTGGGATATTTCATCTGGACCTCCAATATAGCAGGTGCCAGAACACCTGCTAGTCCAAAAGGCATAGGCAAGTTTGCCAGCCGTAAGAAAATAGGAATATCGAGCTGACACACTTCCCACAGGAAAAAAATACAATAAATTGCAGAAGTTGTACAAGCAGAAGAAAGATAGGTTGAGAATTCAGCGTCAGTTCTGCCCGAGATAACACCGCCACAACAACAATAAACCAAACCAAATAGGTTCTTTTTCCAAAGAGAAGGATTCATTACAAGCTGCCAGAGCACAGAATGGCACATCCTGTGGTGCGGATATGTGTATGAATTGCAATGTGTCAATACATGAGTTAAATGCAGTTCTGGGAAACTAAAATTCATCAGAGAAGATGTGATTTACTGGTAATTTTATTATTGTCATGAGACAAATTTTCTTTATTACTGAATATTCTTCCACCCAACCCCCCCTCTTTTTTTTTTTCTACTATTGACTGTCCGCAGATGTCTCGGTATGTGCTTTTGGAAGCTTTTGTTCTAAATTCACAATCTCATTTTTCTACAGTTTTCCATGCAGACTGTTTATGGGAGAAGTCTTAACATGTGATATTATTCCTAAAATATTAAAAAAGGCAAAGGGAGAATAATGGCCATTTGCAGAATGTCCCTCCAAACAAACAAAAAATACTTGTGCCTATGCCAGGTTGAAATGCCTTCAGCATGCCTGCAGAAGCACCAAACCGATAGGGAAAGGACCTCCTGAGCACCTGAGAAGCTTCTGCACAGACAGCAAACACATCTGTACCTCAGATACAGAGAGTTTATGGAAAGTTATAAGCATAACTCACTACTGCTCTAACAAACTGCTTTAGAAAGGGTAATACTTTAATCAAGTTTAAAAAAAAATAAGATTCTTTTCCTTCCTCCTTGTCTGGTCTGCTGCTATAGTGGAGCCCATGAAGTTTGCTGAGTTCCTGTAGCAGACTGCTTCTCTGTACCTGCTGCACTCTGCACCCAATGCAACAAGGAGGTTTAGAAGTATCACAGCTCAGCTGGATGCCCCTCACATTGTGTATGCAACCAGGAGAACTGGCACTCCCATCAAGAGCGTAGCTGGTGCTGGCAGCCAAGATGGTGGCAACCCCAACTCTGGCAAGAATGGATGGAGCCAGAAGGGAAATGGAAAGCTGTTTAGACAATGCCATCAGAAGAGCTTTAACCACAGCTGTTGGGCAAGGACAGAACACATCTCGGAGAAAACCGGAAGAGTATCTTTACACACAGACTTGCTAATAGTATGATGAGGTTTCTAAACTGGGACTGAGAAGGGTTCAGTTAAAGCCCCCAGAGAGTTTGATAAACAAAGGCATGAAAACAAATATCATCAATACAGGATACAAGGGCAAAAAAGTATGGAGAAACGAACAAGACTCCATCAGAACTATGAGAACTACACAAGATTTTCTGGGCTAGTTTAAATGACTGGAATACCAAATCAAAAAGCAATAGCTGAGTTAGGAGGCAAAAGCAAGCGAACGAAAGGGAACATGCTGCCTGATATATCAAGGATGCACTAAGGTACAAGAGGAAGACTAATCTCATAAAAAAGGACATCAATAACTTTAAAGTCACTTGTTTTAAACAAAATCTTTTGCAGTTGCTGAGGTTACATTTTGCTGTTGGTTTTTTCCTGACACAAGATTTCCAAAGTACAATAACGCTGTCAAAGCAGTAACACCATCTCATAAGTTTTAAAGAGCACTGATTCACATTTATCCATCCAGGTTCTCTGCTCTTTGTGTGGAAGTTCAGTGTGTCCTTAAAATAGAGGCTTTTCTGTAAGATTTTGAAAAATCCAAGTCTGTTAGACCCAGGTCCTAGCCTAGCAGTGACTATATACTCTTAGTGCAAAGCTGGTTTTTTTAGGGGAAATAAAACCAGTAGATTGTCTGACACTTCGCTAGCTCACTGGCGTCCTCTAAACAAGCACTCCTGTTGTTTGCAGATCTGGTAAATGCTGCTCATTGCTGATTCTGGCACATACTTAACTGGCAGCTAGGGTGATAAACTGTCACAAGCACCTCAGCAACAATAATTCTTCTAGGTAATATTTGATGGAACAGATCTGGGATATGCAGATTATTATAAGGAAAAAAACCCCAAACATTACTCGAATGTAAGTGACTCAAAGAAACCATAACCATCTTTAGAATGGTGTTTTGCACAAGGATTCAGACAGATCAAGTAGGTAAAAGATTTACCTCCCTAATTAGTATACAGTCTTCTTCTGTTGCTGCCGGGGAGGATGCTTTTGTTTCCTTGCACAGAACTATTATTTTACCAAGACAAAAACGCCCTCTAAGGTTGGAAGGTTATAACATAGGGTCACTTTTAACAACATTCCCTTTTCTCAGAAATTTCTGGCATGGCTTCTGCTGGAATTCATTGCCTTGGAGAATATCTTTGACTAAAACATGATTAAAATTGAAGAACAAATAGCATACTACTTTCCGAATATGAGAAATAGGTACATTGCAGCCATTGGCTTTAACTGACATTACAAGAAACACCACAAAGTATAGTGGAATGACAGTAATATTTCATCTGAAACACACAAATTGCATATTTAGTTTGAAATAGATAATAAAAATACACTGAAGACTGAAAAGTAGCAATTAAAGAATGCACTGAAAAATAGGGCAGTTCCCAACAGAGTTATTTTAAAAGTCATTCAGCTGAACTTGTGATGCTGAAAACACTGTAGAGTGTTTTAAAACTCTACTGGAAGTGTGCTTCCAGTACTTGCTGACTTGCTGTAGTACTACTCACAAGAACCGATTTTTAAAAGGCATAGTTTAAGTAACATCAGCATCTGCAGCTCTACTGTATTTATCAGCAAAAATTAGCTTGAAATTAGTCTGTCACTTATTAATGCAACAAGGGTAATTATCATTCTCCCAACAGTGGTGTAGTGAGCAGTAGAACCAGCAACTTAACAGGCGACGAGACCGTCCTACTGCTCGAACTCCACTTAGCTCTGCAGACCTAACATAATGAACAGAAACACCTCCCAGTGCATCTCCATTACCGTCACCTTCCAAACTTCCATCAGTGACAGCAGTGAAATGAAATGAAGGACGAGAGAATTTTCACTGGCACTGAGGCCATCATGTAGCTCTAAGTATCCTGAAAACTCAGGGATTATTTTTTTCCATCTTTAGATGCAAAAGAATTGGAAAGGCAAAAAAAAAACCAAACAAACAGGTATATGGGTTTGTTGAGCTGTCCCTTGGCTAGTGGTGTTCTGCTTCCCAGAACATTTCTGAAACCAGCAGACCAAAACCCAAAATCTGGGCTACGATACCATGCTCCTGGGCCATACTCAGCACTATGTCGATGAGGTGATGGGCACACCTGAGCCAGCATGGCAGGGCTGGGGTGGCTGCACCCCACTACAGGCAGAGAAGACCCTGCTGAGCAGAGGACTCAATTAAGGGGTGCACCTTGACATTGCAGCAATGTCCTGTTTTTTCTCCTCAGCATCACGGATCCAGTGTGCCAGACGCATGCCCAAGCATGGGAGAGATCCTGCTACTAGGAAAGATGCAGAGAACCACTTGGGAGCTTCTTTGGAAACTAATGGAGAAGTCCATACAAGTCAGTTAACTCCCCTTAAAAATATGAGCTATAGAATCAGTCACACAAGAGCTCAGCAGCAACGGCAACTCCACTGGACTAACAGTCATCGTGCAAGACTTGGTAAGTCAGCAGCAAGGTTTAATGACCCTCCATTGTTCCTGGCGGGAAGATGCATGACACAGCCCAAAGGAGCACCACAACGTTCTGGTGGTTTAAACCCTTGAGCTGAATTGCTAAGTTGCAGGCATATCCTCTACATCAGCACACAAACAAAAGCAACAATGCAGAGCATTTTAGTCCCTCACCAGTACCTGAATTCAATTACTGCACAATTTTCTCAGCAGAAAATTCTAAGGGGAAAAAATGGTTTTGTTCTCTAGTAATTTTGTAGCCTGCTGTGCTTCTGGAACTTATAAAATTTTTTTAAGAAATGGGGGGGAGGGGGTGGGAAGAAAAAAATCCATTATTTCTTTCAGAACTTTCAGAGCTACAAGAGTTGAAGACTAGATATCCTGCATAACTTTGGGCTCCTCCACTGAAAATTCCAGGTCCTCAAAATAATTTAGTAATAATAATAAATTCATATTTTAGGTATTAGAAAGTGTAAGCACAGTTTGCAACAATGCACAGACGAGAGCAGTCAGCTCTGCTGGTACACATCAATGCAGCCTTTTAAGTGTTTCATTTAACCCGAGTATATTCTCTCAATTTTACACAACTTTAGCCAAATTCTAGCTGTGTTGAGTTTTTGCAAGGTTAGTAATTGACAACAGAACTGCTGGATTTTCAGATGTACTTTCACGAGCAGACAAGGACCGATTCCAGCCCCTCCTGTGCAGTTAGCGCTTGCTTTGGGGGGGGTGATGCACTTGGACCCCAGCCGCCTGCTCCCAGATGCTTTATTACAACGTACGTAAAGCAGAGGGAAGGTGATACTGTGTCTGGGGCCACTGGAGAGGTGCCGAGCTGCTTTGGAGCTGCCAACCCAACTCCAGAAACCCTTACTAGTCAGCTAAGTCAGCCTGCTTTGTGCTGCAACACAGAACAAAAAAGCCAGAACTGGGGTTTAGTTCAAGTCTAAGAGTATTCCTTCTTTATAAACCAGCCTTTTGACTTTTATATCACACACAGGGCATGATCTAGCAGGAAGAAGCACCACTGAGCCAATTCACTCTGCGTACAATATGTATATTATTTAGAAAACAACCCAGAGACAATGTCATTATACCTACTTACCCTAATCTTATAAAAGCATATTGGATTGCACACCATAAAGGAAATTTGCTTTCTTCTATATTGCTAAAGTTTCTTTTCTTCTTTCTGTGTTCATCATGTATAATCCCGTCCACCAAAAACCTACATGCACTCCAACTTTTTATTTCAGTATAATTTTTCCACTCGCAAAAGGAACATTGCCCTCACCCAAAGAGGAATACACAGACATCCTGACTTTGACCCAGAAGATCTATCTTCAGATCTCAGCACAAAAGGGTTTTTACTGCAGAAGTAAGCAATTTCAGAATAAAGCAGGAGTTTACAGCTTTATCTGAGAAGCCATGCACTACATTATAGTGCTATATAGAAAATACATTAAGAGAACTACATTCGGTATTATTGAGAGGAGGGGGGAGAAGGAGATCGCTGAACCAGTGCTTTCCAGCTGGCAGTGGAAACAGCAAGTGGAAAAGCTGGAGTTGAATAAGCTTTGGTCTCTATTACCTAACTTAATAAAGGCAGCCTAATGTCATTAATCATCCTGATTACAGTGGAGGGAGGCTAAGATCAGCTAAGAAATGGAATAGGCTCAGTTAAACACTGTACAAAGCCAGAACTACAAGACACGCATTCTCCAAGCAAAGCCAAATGTAGGGCGGATATGAAATAAGATGCAGCCAGTTCATGGCAAATGTCCCTCTCATCTCATTATTTATTTATTTGTAAATTTTGCAATTTAATTTAGAATTAAACAATACGGTGCAAAGTGAAAGTGAAAAAAGCAGAGGGGAGGTGGACCGAAGGGACAGGAACAAAATGAACCCATCTAACAGCCTCAGAGCGTGCCGAGGCAAAGAACAAGGCAGCTACCACAGAACCTGTGACTAAAGACCATTTCATAGTGGGGAGGAAAGTAAGTGCTAGATGTGAAGAGGGCTGAATGGCAAGGTCACTGCCACCAGTCCCATATGCAAAAAGTCCAGTCACCTGTAATTAGGCTTAATTCAGTAATTATGTGGCAAAAACCATAAAGCAAGTAACAGAATTGCATTTCTGCTTTGGCAAAACTAACAAGTCTTAGTGATTTATTTACTGCAACTACATCCAGCATGACAGACATGCTCATTTGCTACCAACTCATGGACTGTGGAGAAGAAAAAACATTGGTGCACTACGGTTGAACATTTTAATACAGTCAGGAGTGCTTTCATAGAATCATAGAATCATAGAATCATAGAATCATAGAATCATAGAATCATAGAATCATAGAATCATAGAATCATAGAATGGTTTGGGTTGGAAGGGACCTTAAACATCATCTAATTCCAACCCCCCTGCCATCAGCAGGGACACCTTCCACTAGACCAGGTTGCTCAAAGCCTCATCCAGCCTGGCCTTGAACACTTCCAGGGAGGGGCATCCACAACTTCCTTGGGCAACCTGTTCCAGTGTCTCATCACCCTCACAGAGAAGAATATCTAATCTAAACTTACCCTCTTTCAGCCTAAAGCCATTTCCCCTTGTCCTGACATTAACTGCCCTTGTGAAAAGTCCTTCCCCAGCTTTTCTGTAGGCCCCCTTCAGGTACTGGAAGGCCGCTATAAGATCTCCCCGGAGCCGTCTCTTCTCGAGGCTGAACAGCCCCAACTCTCTCAGCCTGTCTTCATAGGAGAGGTGCTCCAGCCCTTGGATCATCCTCATGGCCCTGCTCTGGACTCGTTCCAACTGGTCAATGTCTCTCTTGTGTTGGGGGCTCCAGAACTGGACACAGTACTCCAGGTAGAGCCTTACGAGAGCGGAGTAGAGGGGGAGAATCCCCTCCCTCAACCTGCTGGCCACGCTTCTCTTGATGCAGCCCAGGACACGGTTGGCCTTCTCGGCTGCAAGCACACATTGCTGGCTCATGTTGAACTTCTCGTCCACCACCACTCCCAAGTCCTTCTCTTCAGAGCTGGCCTCAAGCCACTCATCGCCCAGCCTGTATTTGTGCTTAGGATTGCCCCAACCCAGATGCAGGACCTTGCATTTGGCCTTGTTGAACTTCATGAGGTTAGCACAGGCCCACCTCTCAAGCCTGTCAAGGTCCCTCTGGATGGCATCACGTCCCTCCAGTGTGTCAACAGCACCACACAGCTTGGTGTCGTCAGCAAACCTGCTGAGGGTGCACTCAATCCCACTGTCCATGTATCCGACAAAAATGTTGAAGAGCACCAGCCCCAATACCGACCCTTGAGGGACACCACTCATCACCGGTTTCCACTCAGACTTTGAGCTGTCGACCACAACTCTTTGAGTGCCACCATCCAGCCAGTTCCTTATCCACTGAGTGGTCCATCCATCAAACCCACATGTTTCCAATTTAGAGACAAGGATGCCATGTGGGACGGTGTCAAACACCTTGCACAAGTCCAGGTAGATGACATCAGTTGCTTTGGCCTTGTCCACCAATGTTGTAACCCCATCATACAAGGCCACCAGATTTGTTAGGCATGATTTGCCCTTGGTGAAGTCATGCTGGTTGTCACCAATCACCTTCTCGTTTTCCATGTGCCTTAGCATAGTTTCTAGGAGTTTCTGCTCCATGATCTTGCCTGGCACTGAGGTGAGACTGACCAGCCTGTAGTTCCCCAGGTCTTCCTTGTTACCCTTTTTAAAAATGGGGGTTATGTTCCCCTTTTTCCAGTCTGTGGGAACTTAATCAGACTGCCAGGACTTCTCAAATACGATGGATAGTGGCTTTACAACTTCATCCGCCGGTTCCCTCAGGACTTGTGGATGCATCCCATCAGGTCCATGGACTTGTGCACCTCCAGGTTCCTTAGGTATTCCCAAGCCTGGTCTTCTCCTACAGTGGGCGGCTTTTCATTCTCCTGGACCATCCTTGGATTTGTAGGACTTGGGCAGTGTGGCACGAGCTCTTGCCGGTGAAGACTGAGGCAAAAAAGTCATTGAGCACCTCAGCCTTCTCAGTGTCCTGGGTGACCACATCTCCTGCCGCCTTCCGGAGAGGGCCCGCATTTTCCCTAGTTTTCCTTTTCCATACCTATAGAAGTATGGAAACAACATACCTATAGAAGCTTTTTTTGTTGCCCTTGACATCTCTGGCTAAATTTAGAGGCACAAACAAGCACCTCTAAGGCAGCCCGTCCAAGCAGTAGTTGTGTCTGGCTTTACTAAACCTAGAAAGAAGGCTGGAACCCCAGTGATGCCTCATAACCTCTGATTTCATTATACACAGCCACAACTTGATACAGACGCAGAAGCATCCACTCATCCTCCCAATTGCTGAACAGGCCAACATTCTAACAAAAAAGCAAGCAGGAACAAAGCAATAAACTACAATGATATACATGAGTGCCACGTAAAGCACTCGCGTCAGCACACCTTTTAAATGGCACCGACTGGCTTCTGCAGCTGAGATTAGAAAACACCATTTGCTATATTGTCAACAGCAAAGCACAACTGAAGGGAAATCATCCTCATTCTGAAACATTTCCCTAAAGAGAGGACTGAGCATTGCAGCTCCTATACATTAAATATATCATCTCATGTACTGTGATTAGACATAAAATTATGTGATGTACAATGTACGTGATGTATATTATGATAAATAATTTATAGCAATATACGTTGCTGTAGTATACATTATGATGTATCTTTTTAAGTGGGCCATAGTTTCTATGCAGCAAAGCAGAGCAGACACTCCTTTGAGAAATGAGGGCAGTCAATTTTATATATGCACACTATTAAGTTAGCAGGCTGAGCATTCCTATTCCGAGACACTCACTTGGTGTATCTCTGAGGATCAGCACTTGATTTTATGTTTGGATTTTCTGGTAAACATTGCCTGGTCACTTCTACATGGCATTAGGGATTTGAGTGTGGATTTTCTTTAACTATGGAACTGCTCCATTCTTTTATAAGCATTAAGGTATTAAAGGATTGCAGCCTATTACAGGCCAAAATACACATGAAGAAAAGTTCCCTGGAATGATCACGCATGCTCTTTCCAGTAATTTTGCCTTGAAAAGTAGGGAATAACCTCTATTAAGATGCACATGAACATCCAAGAAGACAGATAAAGTTGTTACTCAAGAACATCTGCACTTGAATTCCACTTCCAGAAGCAGGTCTGGCAGGAGGCTGAATGCACCTAAATTCCTCAGGCCAGGAGAGCAGAAAGTGCTAGAGCGATGCAGAGAGAAGGAAGGCTCAGAAGCCCATGAAATACAGCTAGTACAAGCATTTTGGGACCTCTGTGCTAATACAGGTGCTGTGACTTGTCTTTTATGAAGGCAGAATATAAAAAAAGGGCATCGTCACCAAGTCCACACTGAAAAGAAAAGAGACTACAAAAAATCCTTGATGAGGGAAGTCAAGATTTCAGTGTTAAATATTTATACTTATTACATAATTTATTATTAAATAATCAAACAATTATATTGTTGTATCTCTACACATTTAATGGCAGTACAAGATGGTGCCATCAGACCCTCTTTTCCAATGAAAGATTCCTATATCACCACTAAGAGATTGTCTTCATATGGACAGAAAAAAACTCCGTCCTTTCCAGGCTCACTTTTCACTACAGGGAGGAAAGAACAACATGGGACACCTCATATGAGTTTTGAAAGTGAGGAGACAATCCCCATCTCATTCTTCAACAACTCCAGAGCATTCTAAGTGCAGCTAAATGTGTTTTCTTTACCCACCTGATTGGCTCAGAAAGCACACACAATGCAGAAAATGTTGACAATAACATTGAAAATGACGCCCAAATGGTTCTGGCTAGCTCAAGGTCTGGGAAAAAACAGAGTTCCCCGAGCAATTATCTCAATTTTTGTAGGGTTTAAAACAAGCTTTTCAAGAAGAACGTCTATGGAGTATTTCATCAAAGCGCTAATTTTGAGCCACTTTGTTATTCCATTTCAGAGAAAGTGATGTGCCATCTAGAGAAGTGTGTACAGAGGAATTTAATTCACAAGACATTTCTATTACCTATGGAATGAGAGAAACATAGGTCTCTCTTGGTAATGTGGCATATCTGATTTTAGCTACAGGTTTAAGTTACAGTCATGTGAAAACCAAAGAACTGATGATCTGATCAAGAAGCTGGCTATTTTCTTCTAGTTGAAATGCCGTTCCTTGCCCAACGAGTAAGCACTCACAAATGTTGCCATACTTAAAGAGCAGTGTCATCTGCTTCCACCAAGCTTTCTGCAGGAGAGGAACACGCACTGAATTTTCCTCTAAGCCCCCCTCACTCCATTTTCTCTGTCATCTTCTGTAGCAGACACAAATGGCCCTATCTGAACAAGCATAATTAAAGTGGGTGACAGAAATGCCAAATCTGACACTGATGTGCAGACCAGAGCATATGAAAAGCTTGTTGATGAAATTAAAGCAATTGGAGGAAATCCAAGGTGCTTACTCAATGACTGCAAAGGATCACGGCAGTATCAGAAATGTCAGCTGCAGACAGACCTATTGTATCCCTCAAAAAGCCCAAACTCCTCAGCCAAATAGATATTAATGTTTTAAATCTTTCCTTCTATGGTATGCTTCCTTTATTTGGACCATTGACCAGCACACATCTCAGGGCTATGCTGAGCAAGCCTTTCCAGTGTGAAAGAAATGAATTATGTATTTCTTAATACCTTGTATCCACTCTCTAGTGACAATTACAGGCAGCTGGGGAGAATCTGTTATAATTTGTTCTCCAAAGTTGTTTAAATCACTATTTTATTGTGAAAAATCACTATAATTTAAAAAATGACCCAAGTACCCCCTTCCTCAACAGTCTTCATCACTAAGTATTGCAATTGGTGGTTAAATGTTATATTTTCAGAGATTAATATTTACTGTCACTCTAGTACCAATTAGAGAGGAGAAAGCCGAATAACCTCTGTGGTGACTAATTTAGTTAATGATACAGTCTTTTTATCAGTTAATGAATTCTACAAAGTGTTCTAATTTTATAAATTAGTACATTATTTGAAATGGCTCCGAAACCTCTTTGGGCAAAAATACTTCAGCCTGAGAAGGTCTCCAAATTATTTCCCTTTGCCTGCGGTTATATCTTCCATCTACCGCATTAAATATCACAAATTCCTATTATTTTGCTTTTAGGTCCTGAATGAATGATTAAAGCTTTTATAAGAACAGAGAAAGAGAGAAATCTTCTAAACTTCAGGAGGAAAATGCAAGAAATTTTAAGATGGCAATGAAATAAATACATTTCTATGTGAAACAGACAAGTACACAAACACGAAGTTCTTTCTGAGACTTTTGCTCTCTGCAAATATTTTCAGAAAAGTACGTGACAATTTTAAAGCAAGCAAATGCAACCTCTTCTGGCAAAGGTTGTCCTTCAAAGCTTACCCTTAGAAGTGAAATTCTTACACTACACTCACTTGCTGGCCTCACATTTGGGAATGTAAAGATTTCTCAAGCCAATTTTCAGTACTAAAAACCCGGCAATGTTTTTTGTAATCATTCAAAAGCTTCATTCACTGTGAAATATTTACACACCTGTCAGAGAGTTCCATGCACAAGGGCCAGAACAGCATGAAACAAGTTTTAAAAGACTCCAGCCTGGCAGAAAAGGGTATTCTGGAGCACAGAGACTGAAGTATATGGCTCTGGGCTGTTTTTCAAGGCTCTTTCAGGATATGTCAGCTATTCCTCTGGGCCCTGGAGGACAGGACTGAGGGTATGGTTATGGCACAATTTATTATTGAGGCACTGAACACTGCTGAGACCTGCTGGGAGCTGGAAACAAGTTGCTCCAGTGTTTGCAAAGGGAGATTTTTGCAGGGATGGTGACAGGGCGAAATGCTATCTGCTCCTGCTGTTCTTGCCATGCCATCCATTGCAGCATTCACGCTCTCAGTCCCACGACACATGCATCATCCAGTTGACACTTCATTCAAGCAGGCTTGTTCCACTCTGTTTTCAAATCACCTTCTGTAAGAGCCGTCTGTATTTTGCCAGTGGCTCCTTTGGCTCCAGGATAGTCCAAAACTGGGAGGATCTCAAAACACAGCCTAGGTCCAATTTAGCATGAGCTCTATGCTGCATCATATAGAAACACATGGTACATATCATGTGTCCATCTTCTCCACTCAAAACAGAAGCTCAGGAAGGCTAAAAATTACTGTGTGAAGAAAAAATTGTACAGTGCAGCATGCTAAGGTGAACTTGAAGGCTTAGCAAAGCAGAAGCAAACTTTTCCTAGTACTGTCACTAAAAGATACGTCGTTCTTTGTCTGTCCAGTCAACACCAACACCTGGCACTTTTGGAAAGCTACATCTTAACTGTTAAGCAAGGTGACTCCTTCTTTATTCTGAGCTCTAGGAAATGGGAGTCCCTGTGAATACAGACTATTGCCTGAACAACTTAATTAGTGTTTTTGATGTTAGAATCTATCAGAGCTAACTCATACCTGGGTCAAAACAGAGAGAAAAGGGGAACATGTCCTAAATCTCCAGAAGTAAATCCGTTGGTATTTTTTCATAGCCCAGTGAAGACATGAGCCATTTAGAGACAACACACTTCAATTTCAGTGAGTGATTCTATCATCAACCCTAAGGTATTTCAATTTCTGTGGAGAAGTAAAGGTATGACAACAGTTGGGATGGAACAGACCTGAGAAATGCCATTCATCCTGACTGAAGTGACAGAAGAGTATCAAGATTGTTTTTTAAACTATTTCCTACAGAATTTTCTTTTCCATATTGTCTAAATCATGGTTACATGCGTACTGACAAAGTATAGAAAGTCATCCATGTCTTACAAAAAGAAGCTGAAAGTGCAAACCTGACTCCTGGAAGCTGATGATAATGTGGTGTTATGAGCACTATTAAAACATACAAAAGGATTTTAGCTGGCTTCCAGTATGATAAAATGCTTCCCTTTTATTGCAAAGCATCCATGTTTCCAATTACCTGTCCCCTCATCACAACATTTTATACCTGCTAGGCCTCAATAATGACACTCTGTTACCAATTTTTTGCAATTAACATTTTATGTAATGATGTTAGTGGTATTAATTGTACCAGTATAAATTATTAAAATTCTGCTTTCCTTTACAGCCATGTTACACAAATAAAATCACAATGAAGCAGTACAGCTCACTGAGACACACTGACACAATCTCTTGGAAATGTGCTTTATCCATTTCACATCCTGGACTTTGATAGATCCAGGTTCTGCACTCAGTGTTCAGAAGCTCCATTATGGTCTGTATTATGGGCAGCTCTGAACGTAATTTCAGCCTGTAAAGTGGGAAAGTGTGCAAGCAAAGAAGTGCTGTACCTCTGTCCCCTCCAGAGGAGGAGGAAAGTGTGGACTGGGGGGGCTGTGCTGTCACTCTGCCAGTTGTGCTCTCCATCAAAACACCCACTTGCTCATTTTCAAGTCTTTTGGCAAAAAAACAGCTCATGGTATAAAGGGAGCTGAATCTAAACACAAAACCAGTGTATTGTCTGATATTTGTAGAGTAAATTAATTTATTACCCTATGAGTTGATCTTTGTTTTGTTCCACAAGGGTGGGAGGAACATTAGAGACGATGACTTGCATATCCAACTGATTGACCACAGAGACCTGGAAACAAAAGAGTGAAATTCAATTGGCACTGCCATGCATAACATCCTCCCCATACAAAAAGAATGGAGTAATTACTTTCCTACCTTCATAGCCATGCCCTGATGTACAAACTTCTCATTTTAATTCCAAATAAGAGAGCTGGGAAATCTTGCTTTGCTTGGCAGCCAAAACCAATAAACAGCAGGCAAACATTTAACTAGAACTGTAGTTGCAGGGCTGAATCAGTATTAGAGATTTTTAAGGAAGGGACTACAAAATTTGTTCTTTGTAGTTTAGACTTTACTACAGAATCATTCCTCTCTCATGTGCCATATTCAAAAACCACTTATAAGCATTTTAGGTTTTATGACTTGATAGGAAAATCCAACCTTGAAAATATGCAGTTTGCATCAATGTAAATGCAAATTCTAGATTAACTCAACTAAATCAATGATGCTTTGTTAGAAAATCACAAAATAAATTGTTCACCTATTTTGAATTCATCACTGTAAGTTATTTTAATCCAATTTTTTTAGCTTCTCCCTCTATATGGCATAAAACTGCACACAATTGTGCATTTTACAATTGCACCGTTATTTAAAAGGAAAGGCAAAATTCATCTTTGATACACTCAGTACTCATGTGCTTTGTGGGTTTGTTTTTTTTTTAAAAAAAAATAAAAATTAAATACAGGATTACACAAAAGAACCCATGTCCCCAGAACAAATCTCTCATGTTAGCATTTTCTACTACCAAAGTAATGTAACTCTTCTGTTTCACAGCCACAGGTTGGCTGGTCAGGGTGCAGAAGGGACTACACACATGCTTCAAATTCAGCAAATTTGGCAAACTCTGCTTCACATCTCCTGATCTAGTCTCCTCAAGCTATTTTTGTCTCAAGAAAAGGCTGCCTTCCAGTAAAATGAGTGCATGTTTTTTCCTCCCTTTAAAATATTTTTGCATTTTGTAATAGCTCTCTCTTCACTAGCCAGCCTCCCCTCAGGTTGTGAAAGGAACAGTTAACTTCCCATACTGGTGGAGAAAATAACACATTTCTTAAAACTTGGCTCATGTCCGTATAGGCATGACAGCAAACATTATACTCTAAAACCTATACTCTTTATAGAGGATTCTGGAAGTAAATTTGGAAAAGTAGGACAATATTAAACCCGATAGATTTAAAAATCAGAGTTAGCTGATTGAATTCAAAAATTAAAAAAACAACCCCTGATTTTCAAAAGAGAAGTCTGAGCCCTGTAAGCACTTCAGCAGACAAGCTGTAATATACTTTCACATCAAACACTGATGCACCAGCTTTGAAGCTTAATTCAACTTTAAATATTTAAATGTTCTTGAAATGTCATCAGATGCACTGATCAGCATGTACAGACTTCTGCATAAGAAAAACAGAATTATAATGAACCCGAAATGAATTTTAGACTAGATCATTGAAAGGAACTCTAAAGCAATGAACAGTTTAATAGAATTAACTACATTGGTCAATTCAAGCAACCACTGTGCACCTATGTACTGAGACTGTGTAGATGTGAGACTTAAAAAGAGGCAATAGTTCTGCTATTCAAGGAATCACAATTATGACTACTTGTTCATATACAAAAATGTGGACATTCATGACAAGCTGTAGTAAAACAAGGGTGGTGACAAAAATAAAGGTTTCCATAGTAACATTAATTTGCTTGCTATCCACAGTTGCAAAGGCTTTCATTTTTCAATTATTAAAAATAGCACTATGTTGAGGAACTAAGTCAAATTTAACTACATTATAAGAAAAGCTGTAAGGAGAAACTGTTCTCTTCCACTCAAGGAGAAACAGAAACGTGCTGGAAGCAGAGGTGGAAAGCAAAGGCTCGTCCTTTCAAAGGTACCACCATCACTGTTCTCTGGAAGCTTTTTGGGACACAGTTACATGGGATCAATCATCCAACCCACCGCTCCTCAGAAAGCTTTTGCTACTTTCAGTCTGCTGAGCAAAAATACAGCCAGATCCAGATTAATAGTGAATATTATTGACTATTCACACTTACTTAGTATCTTTAGGTGCATAGTTGCAGCAAACGTATTTTAAAATGTTTTTTCTTATTTCTTTTTTTTTTTTCACAGGGTCTAAAAAAGGAAATGCCATCACATGGAACCACACTGCAGATCCACAGATGTCTAACTTGAGTCACCCTCCCAGTCCCAACCAGCAGGAACAGACTGGTATCCTTCACATGGACCGTCCCCTCCAGCATGAAGACATTTCACCAGTGGGTTTGGCAGCTTACGCAGCTCACAGAGCTGTGCTGGGGCTCTGGGGAAGCATCCTGGCCCCAGTTCTAGAGGATACCTTGCTCTGCTCAGGTTCTTCATGGTACTGTCCCTCTGGTGTCAACCCACCTCTTCTCTCTAGGTCTCTTCCCAGTGCAATCCTGTCTTCCCCCACATCTTATTATTTGCATTTGAGTAATTAAATTAATTTCCCCTTTTTATGTGCACTCTTTGAGCTTGTATTGAAAGGAATTAACACCTCCCAATCTGAGCACAAGACACCATGGTGACAGCAGGATAAATCCTCTACAAATCATGAAGCCCAGGAATAACTTAGTCTTGTGTTAGAAAGGATCTTCACATATGGATCATGCTCAGTGCAACCCCAAATTTTTGTGGTGAGATGGTGTCAGTCTGTAATTGTATGTACAGCTACTCTTAAGCTTTCAGGCATTGCTCAAAACCACTGTACCAGAGTGTTCATCACTCACTCAGACAATGTAAAGATACCTCTATAAATAAATGAGACATACTTCACTTTCTAATGTTAATGTCAATACCTTCTAGCTATATTTTAATATACTATTACTGCCTAAATGGCATGAGAATGCCCTATCATTTTGGGAGGTCAGGCATGAGGACATCATATATTACGTTTATTCACTGAATTCCTGCGTAACTCTATATCCCAGGTATTATGGCCATCTGTATCATTTGACAGTGTTCCCATGAACTAGATACTCTTCATCCATACGACATTATGCTAATATTAATCCAACTCATCAAGTTATATAGGCTTTAAAGAAATTTAGCTTTAATGGTTTCTGTGAATGGACTAAGTCAATGTCCTTTATCAGCAAAAGCCAGGAACTAAAGGCCTAAAGCTGGTGCCATTTTTGAAATGTCACTTCCCTGAAAACTTAAAGTACAGTCTCAGTCCAAAATTACTCCTTGCATCTCCGTTCCAGACATGAGCAACTAAGACATGGCAACCTTGGCTTTCCCCAGTAAGTCAACCGACTTCTAGCTTTCAGAGACTGTTTGCTCAGATATCTGCCTGCACTGCAAGCCAATACACCAGATCTAACTCCAACCCAGAAGCTATGTACTCATGTTAACACAGAGTACAGCCCAAGTTCACAAGCTTTCACAGCCTGGCTTATTAACTGGGGCTTAATGCCATGCTAACCCTGCTTCACAGCTTGGATACAGGAGTTGGCTGCACCTTGCTGGCTTCAAAAATAGGTGGAGATGATCTGTAAGTGCCTGTGTCTGAACACGCAGATGTGACCTGCTTTAGACTTGCAATGCACGAAACCAGCACTTTTTTTGCTACTATCTCAGTTCAGAAGACCCAGAACATAACTTAGATCCATGTTTTATACATAGAATTAGAATATAAATTGAATCATTAACAATGACTCATTGAATAAATAAAATACTGAACACCTAGTGTGGTAACTGAGATAAGTATCTCTGCCATGAAACATGGAAAACATTTCATATCATCATAAAAGTGTTTGGTTTAAAAAACAAAAAAGCTTTATTTCAGTGACTTAAAAAGATTAAGTACACACAGTTTATGGCTTTCCTATAGGTCTGCCTGGAATTAAACTTTATGAGCATTTGAATTTCCTCAGAAATTATTCCATAAAGACAATGCCTGGCTCATACTTACAAGTACGTCTGCTTTGCTGCTCAGTCCTTTTCCATAATTGTCAGTTGCAATGACCTGAAACTTGAAATAAGATCTTCGCATATTTTTGAACAGCATAGCAGTTTTTATTAGCCCTGTGTAAGCTTCAATCACAAAACCTTCTTTACCATCCTTGATTGGAGGAATGATGAGTCTGTATTGCATAGCACTGTAATTCCCAGTGTCTTTATCATCAGCCTAATCGGAAAAAGAAAACAAGCAGAGGCAAATAAAGTAAATATGCATGCAAAGAATCATTAACCCTCTCCTTTAAATAAAGTTCCATATTAGTCCACCAAATTTTTTCCACTCTGACATTTAAAACATTAGATCCCAGAAAGCAGATCTTGCTATTACTTTAAATGGTTCGTTTAACTTTGCTGCACACAATTTTGCTTTTCCAGCATTTTCTTTCTCCTGTATTAGCAGTAAACTGCTTCCTCCCCGCCCGTCCACCCCCCCTCCCCCCCAAACAAAAAAAGAATAGAAAAAAAGAAGAAAAGGATAAATGGACTTTTCAAGTCTGCAACAAACTGAACAGGTAAGAAGAGTTTAATTCTGAGAACGTTCCACTGCCTAATTCTTGTTGACAAATATTAAATATATATTTAAAAAAAGGCCATCAATGCATTTACAAACTTACACAGTAATAATGTCCTCCCTCTTCTTAGAGACATTCTGCACCCTCATTGATTGAGCACGTGTATTTTTTGGAGTAATTTTATCCTTTATTATTAAAAACAAACAAAAAAATAAAGCTTTGAGTGGCATTCCTGCAACACTGCAGAATGGGCCTGATGTATGGAGCCAGAGTAGGACATGAGGCTGCCCCTGCCCTGGCATTCTCCCATTGCTGACCTGCTGCAGAATCAGGACACAGTCCTGGCATCGATCAGTCAGCCTCAGGAGCCGTGTTATTTCACCTGTCTTCTGCTGAAAAGCCCTGTTCTGGCCTCTCCAGACCTGCTCCTTCACACAAATCATGCTCCTGTTCAAAAGGCAGTACCCGTATTCAGACGGGAGTGTTTTTGCGGACAGCTTTAACGCTTGCACGTACTTTGTCTAGGAAGGGTTCAGCAAGATGGCAGCTAATTACCACCTGTACATTTGCCCACTCACTAGACTTGGGCACTGCCTCAGCATCTGGGACACTTCAGTATCTATTCGCAGGCTTTTATCAAAATATTAGCATGACTTCTTAAGCCTGCAGCTTCCACTGATGTTGGAGGAAAAAACATCCTTAATTTCAAAACAGTGCAGGTCTTTGTGTAAAATCTGTACTTCACCATGACTTAAAACCAAAACCAGCAATCCCAATCTAGTCAGGGTTCACGGCAGTGTGAAGAGCTGTTTATAATGATATGCTACTGCCATCTTGAATTTGGTCTGGCTGAGATGGAGTTAATTTTCTCCATAGCAGCCCTCATAGTGCTGTGTTTTGTATTAGTAGCTAGAAGGGTGTTGATATCACACCAGTGTTTTGGTGACTGCTGAGCAGTGCTCCACAGCGTCAAGGCTGTCTCTCCATTTCCCATGCCCCTAGTAGGCTGGGGGTGGGGAAGGTCTTGGAGGGGACACAGCCAGGACAGCTGACCCAAACTGACCAAAGGGATATTCCACACCATATGATGTCTGCTCAGAAATAAAAGCAAGGAGAACAGAGGGGGAAGGGGGGGCATTCATTATTTATGTTTGTCCTCCTGGGTAATTGCTACGCATACCGAAGCCCTACTTCCTGGGAAGTGGCCAAACATCACCTGCTGATGGGAAGTAGAGAATAAATATTTCATTCTTTTGCTTCTGTGCATGCAGTTTTGCTTTGTTTCAATTAAACTGCCTTTTGCCTCAACCCAGAAGCATGGGGTTTTTGTTTCATCTTATTTTCTCCACTCCCCATCCTGCTGCGGAGGGGGGTGATAGAGCAGCTTGGTGGGCACCTAGCATTCAGGCAAGGTCAACTCACCACACATCTAAAAAAGCATTATCTATGCAAGGTCATTAAGCCTTTAATGGCCATTAATGACCATTAATTGTTTCCTCACCATCAGTGAACAAGATCTATAAGGGGGAAACTTTTACTAACTCCTATTTTGTCTTTATTTTCTGATAATTTTCAGGGAATACCAGTGAGGAGATACAACAAGTGAGTCTGTTCAGCACAGCGATTGCATTGTGTACCACCAAGAGATACCTGTGCTAGACAAACAACCAAGGTACTCAAAACTGTATGTGCTTTCCATGATACTCCGACTGCTATCACACCAGATGGACTAGATATAACTATACAGCACTTAAGCGAGAATATGTGGGCTGTTTTAGCTAGAGGTAGCAAATGCGTTTTGCATAGCACACCAATGTGCTGCAAAACTGCCCAGAAGATGAGCTCCCTCAATGACACTGGCTGCCACTCATCACAGAGACAGAACTGTGTAAAATGGTCCTTGCATCCTTTGTAAATGTTTTGTTTGCCTCTAAATTGACAAAGCTTTATCTGGCTCGGCTACAAAAAGCAAAAATAGAAAATGTGTTAAAGAGCTTTTGTTCTCTAGATCTATTGCTTTTTTAAAGGCTTTTAAAATCAAGATGACTACCTCTTGGGTGATCCCAAACCCCTTTATTAGAATTTTTAGGAAAGATGGGGAAGGTTTAAAGCTTTTCAAAATTTGCCCCTTTCTGTCATTCAAAAGGTAAAGATACTGGTGAGCTTTTCCAGACCACTCCTGCTATCCACCTGGCATGGGCGACTACAACCCTAAAATATCACAGAGCCAGCAGACAGGATCTTGGCAAGTGGATTTTCATGACTAGGCTCATTTTTGGCTTTCCTTTTGACAAGCAAATTGCTGAACTAACTAATAAATGTGAAGGCATGCTATATGGCACAAGGAAGCAAGGAAGTGGCTATACCTAAAAATCAGGTTGATACACAAGTACTAACGGTCATCACGATACCAGAGCTAAATGTCAGTGCTCAACACCGAGCTCAAGTCAGCCCTTTTAGGAAGGGTACAAATGCCTGCACTGCACATCAGATTACCTGCGTTCCTCCAGCAACCACACCACCTTCAGTGACCCTATGGGACTCTTGCTTCCACCACTGTTTCATCTGATGAATTCTCAGATCAGAGTGTTGGAGGGGGGTTGATCTTGGCCACCTGCCCGAGGCCTACCCAGCTGCTCTCTCACCCCCCTCCTCAACAGGATGGGGGACAAAATAAGGTAAAAAAGCTAAAGGGTTGACATAAGGACAGAGAGTTTACCTATCAATCACTGTCACGGGCAAACTAGACTCACCTTGAGGAAAATTAACATAATTTACTGCCCTATAAAATAGATTTGGATGATAAGAAACAAAAGCAAAAATGAAAACACCACCTCAGCTGTGCCAGGCCATGGGTCTGTTGGAGCCATTTGTGCCTGGCCTAAGGCAGCATTGGCCTCTCCTCACAGAGACCCCTCAGCTCCATCCTGGGCACGGGTACCCTGTACACATCTAAAAATCAAATATTTAATTTCAAGTACCTGTTCTTAACCAAATGCAGAGGAAATCTTAAAATAACAACTAAAAGATTAAACGTGATTACTATTAGTACTGAAATGACACTTACTAAAGAAACATTTAAAACTGCCATGATACCAGAAATAAAATATCCTTGAAAATATGAAAACTTTAGGTTATAGAGGCATTCGAAGTGGCTTCTCTTGCTGCTTTTTGGATCAGTTTTGCCTATATGTTCTAGAAGAGCTTTACATCCTCCATGTACTCCAAAGAGAGATTAGGAAGCCTCTGCCTGTAGTAGCATGGTGGTACAACCCATACAGAATACCATCTACACGCTGCTGCTCGAGACACAAGAAGGAAACCTCTTCAGAAATTATTTCATGGTGATGCAGAGTGGGTAATTTTTTTAAAAAATAACCACTTCTTTGCCTCATACCTAACAAATCACTGTGTGTGTGCATCTGAGACCCAGCAAGTACAGGTTGTACAACATAGCTCAATTTAAAGCCATGAACAACATGGAACAGATCAGGCTGGCAAAACCACTTGGTTATCCACACTCAACTTTGCATCTTGGTAATGGAGTTGAGGGGGGTGGGGGGGAAAAGTAACACAGTATGTATTTTGGCTCATGAGTCACAGGCAGTAGAGCACTAATCTGGCTCCTTTGGAGTCTACATTATGATGCAAACAGGATTTACAGCGACTGCCCAGCAAACTGCCAAAGGCTCTCTGGAGGTGCCCTGAGAGATGAGCACTATGCCCTTCCAATAAAAAGACAATTTATTTGTTAAAATGGATTTATTAGATTGGTTCAGCTGGCCCATAAGCCTATCATTTTTTTAATATTAGCAAACTATCTCAATAGAAAGATATGACTTTTAATAGTAGTTTGTTTCAATAACAACAGAAATCAATTTCATCTTCAGTATTTCACACTTGTGTATGTGTGGAACTAAGGACAGACAAAATTTGGATCCAAATTAGGGTATCAATATTGCAGGCACAGACATTAAATACAGCCAGCTTTTCTGAGCAAACATCCCACTAGTGTAGTTGCTTAGACATAACAGTATGGTAAGTATTGCAGCTGAGTTTAATGCATGAAACTCCAGTGAAAGAGGCATTTTGAAATTTTACACATGCAGCCTCTAAAACCCTGCAGTTCAGGTGCCCAAAGCTGGTCGACAGGCTATGAGCTAGTTTTCAGAAATTCTGAGAACTCAGTGGCACTCCAGAGAAACCAATAGCCTCAGTATCAGCCCAGCTCAGGCTATTTTCATCCCAGAAACCATCTACACGCTAATGAGCAAAGTCAGGTGCAAAAACAGCCTGAGGAACTTGGAAAAATCAACAGCTTCCAATTTCATATATTGTAACTTTGTTGTTTCCTTTTCCCAGCTTTTCACCGCTATTTATACTTTGCTCAAACCTGATGACACTCACAGAATCAAGTGACAGACTCAGTGCAACCTTCCGCTTTGCAGGACCACCAGAGAGAGCTTGTGAGCTGCTGACATTAATGTAACGTCTTTAGTACAGAGTAAGGATGCTTGCTATTCTTGTAATTTGTCCTGAAGGTAAAAATTTTTGATGCTTCATTAGGAAGAGATATACGACATCTCAAGAGTTGTGTTATGACTGTCAAAGAAGAGAAAGGGCTATTATTTAATATTACAGCAGTATATCTTCCTTTTGTTATGTGCAAGAAATACAGATGTCTCCTAAACTCTGCTATGATTAAATACTGATAAATATGTGTGGTTTTAGGAATTACTGTGCCAAATTCAACCCTCCTGTAACTGAGCATAACTGTGCCCAGACGAATAGAGTTTTGCTGGCATCACTGTGCGCTGCCTCCAGCCCTCACCCATCCTCTCCCATGGTGGAAGAAGTGTAACTGCTGGGGTGCTCCCTAACCCCACCACAAATACACATCTCCCAGCCAGGTATCAGATGAAATCTGCTGCTCTAGGCCCTAACATTGAGGGTACTGACCACAAAGTCATTAACAGTTATTTTTCATAACCTTATTGGCAACTGTCTCTCTCAGAGTAAAAAGACCCATAAGCCAAGCGTTCTTGGTGACTCCTACACAGGGACTGCCAGCACAACTTGCAGCAAGTCATTAGAAACGTTAAAATTCTTGGCACTGTAGAGGCAGCAAAGAGCCGGATGCTGTCGGCGCCAGGTTCGCTCTCAGAGAAGTGATATCTAATTCAGCCCAGCACTGCACCAGCAATGGGATGAAGGGTACAGCTGCTTTGCTGCCAACAAAAAGTGCTTTAAACACATCAGTTGCCTTAAAACTGAGAGGGAGCAGAAGGGTATTTTGGTTTGGTTTTCAGCTTTAGGAGGACTGAGAGGGGAAAAAAGCATTAGCTCAAGTACAGAAATATATAGGACTCACTGGAGCTGAGTCAAGCTGTATGTCTGGAAGACAAGAAATGAAAATATATGAGCTGAAAGCTAAGAGTGACCGAGACCCTTGTAGTGGTGCCTCTAACTACTTACAGCTTGTACTAGTACATATGTTTTTTTCTGGTGTAACTAACTAACACAAGATTTGGGTTGCACTTGAGCACTTCACACAGCAGCTGTCCCTAAAGGCCAACAAGTAGCTCACAGGTAAGAATTTGGTGGAAAGAGATCTGTAAAGGATAGTAAGTTTGAGGAGCAGATGCCAGGAGATGCAAAGTGACAGAATTGTGAGGCAGACTGTGGCAAAAACAAGCTATGACCATGAGTTCACAAGTGCTAGAGACAGGTAACAGTGAAAATACTCATCTGCAAATTCCTACCGGCAAAAATGGTCTTGTTCTAAAAGCTATTTCATGTGCCAGCAACTGATTGGAAACAGTTAAACCTGCCATCTGCTTAGTGGCACTAAATTAGGAAGAAGAAAAAACCCAACAGCCCAGTCCTATTCATTTTACGTGCCCTGTTAGCAGACTCAGGCTCAAGATTAAAGGTGACCCTGCTAGGCAGACTGGAAAACATGTAAATTTAACAACTGCACTTAACTCTAAGCAGCTAGTTTGAATTTAGCTCATGCTGAGTATGATAAAAACTCTAATCATTTAATGATTATGCAATAGCTTCAGGAGCTATGGTTAATGAAGTTTTTAATGCTCATCCCAAACAAGTCACCAAACGTGTTAGGCCATCATCAATTCTGGTGACAGTACCAGAGTGTAACTGCCACATGGCATTGCTTTTACAGGTCTCTCCGGGTGAGGGGATGAGTGCCCTACTGTAACACTGTGATTGTGTGGCCACATAGTTGCACCTCACACTGCAATAATCCCTGCAGAAATGTGAAGATTTGACAAATGTCAAAAAATCCCCTTTCATGAGGGCTGCATGGAGCCAAGATTCATTAATTTATGCTTTAAATGCATTGTTTCTTTGGCATATTTACAAAGGTACTACAACAAAGAGGAAAAGAACAGACTCTGCTGATCACTGCCCAACCCACTCCAAGTAAACCCCAGCTCCACAGGAACTTCTGAGAAATACAGGTAGTAAGAGAAAAAAAGAGAATGGAAATTGTTCACTTTTTCCTCTAATGGTGTCAAAAAACCCAAGGTATGGAAATATGGATCAATTTTGCTAGGCTGTCTCTTGGGAAAAAATGTTGAAGAAGAGGTGTTCCTAGACTTGTATTTTGAAAATAAATTAGAAACATTGGTTTTATAGCATTTTCTGCTATGCCAATAGCAGTTAGTGCTCGATACAGTAGGCGTAGGTTTATGTGCTGCGAAGGGTGCAGACCACACAGTTGATCCTCTGGGATGGGCTGGGAATGATCCAGCATTGCGAGCACTCCAGGTGTACTCACCCCTTCCAGCCCCTGTAGGAGGTACTTAACTCTGGAAGGCATGCACAGGACTAACAGTCTTAAACATGTTAGAAAACAACATAATAATTGAAACAATCTAATATTACATTTGAAACAATCACAAAGGGTAGTAGTTTTTCTGAACACTGCCGAAGGAAAACAGGAGTACTGTTTTTTATAGTAAAAAGTTTAGCAAGCCAATATATTACCTAGAGATATATTGTTTGAAATAAATTACCTATGTGCTTGGAATGACTGTAATATAATTCTTAGCAAGGCAAGCAGCTTCCTGTCAGAGGCCAGATGTTATAGCAGATGTGCGTGTGCTGTTGTCACGGCAAATAGGCTTCAAAGTAGATTTTTACTTCCACCAAGTATGTTTTCTCCCTACAGATTACTCTCTGTGATTCATAAATTAGGTTTTAACTAATAAAAGATTGTGACTGCCAAAGCAGTTCATTTTTACAAAGAAGCAGCTCTCTTATGTACATGCAAAAGCAAAATTAGAGAAGGGAAAACTTTGTGTTTCACAGCAGAAAGCTGTCTCAAGGTGCCGAGGGTTGAGTCTCACTTTTACAGAACTTGCCACTGTGAAGATTTATCTGTCATCTCAAGGAAAAGGAAATACCAAAAGAAATATGGAGATTATAAGCATGAATAGAACATAACTGGAGATTTAACATGGAAAAGCGCATCTGGGCGAAAAAGTAATCCCAGTATTCTCCCTCTGTGTAACACATAACCATACCCAGAAATTTTTAAACATTTATTCTATCAATTGCTTTACATCACTATGTAACCGCTAAGATAGACTGCTTACAAGGATTAGATTTAAGTAAAGAGTAATTCCTATTCCCCTGTGTGTCATTAGGGTAAAAACCTGTAGTATAAAATGTCTTTGTTTTATTTTGCTGTTCTGTATATTAAGATATTCCAAGAATAATAAAGTTTCATTGTGAAGCCTATCAGAAAGGGGCACAAAATACAGAAAAGGTCTGCAATGGAAGTTTGATCAACCATATTGTAAGAATCGAGTTTCTTTCAGGATGTAACTGCATTTCAGACTCCAATGGCTCTTGTTATCATTATCAAACCTCTCTGCTGGCTTCATATTAGAGCCATTTCTACCAATCACAGGTCAGCCACTTCCACAGACTTTGATTCACCAGCATTTATTTGTCAAGCTTCCTTTCCTGCAAACATTTTCAGTATAAAAAAATACTTCTAGAAACTGAGTAGTTCAGAAAAGAACCTCTCGCTTTCTTTCCTAGAATTATCATCTCTGAGATTTCCTCATTTAAATGCACTTCAACAAACAAAACCAGAGAGATTAATGCCGTAAAAGAAAATGTTTAAAAAGAAAGGGCTAATAACATATCATTATAGTGAAAAGTCAATTCCCGCTCCTAATTTCCCTAAAGATTGTGTTGAGTTTGGGTTGTTTTTTTAGAGCAGATTGAGAATATTGTGTGTGAGGCTTAAGGAAGTCTGGTTCTAATTCTGAGGGGAAAACCAGGAGTTATACGAAAATACCAGTGGCAAAGCAAAATTACTAATTCTAATATAAGGAAATGCAAAACAAATCTCAAACCACAAAATTCATAAATTAGTAGTTATGAGTATTACATCTGTTTTTAATTAACATATTCATAACAAAAAGCACAAAAAGACCCTTAATCATGGGAATGGGCTCTCATATACGTTGAAAATTCTGGGGAAAAAAGAGAACTGGAGAAAAGGGGAGAGAACATAAAAGGTTATTATAGCAGCAGTCCCCATCAGGACTGTTCAACACCTGAATCCTTTTTCTGAGCACCACCAGAACTGTAATTAAAGCGATTATTCAGGCTGCTGTTCCAGCTGTCCCACCACTGCAGGCCAGAGCAACGATTGCAGAGTGAAAGGGAAACCCAAATAACCAGCAACCAAGACGTCCTGCAGCTGCCCTACCACTGTGGCTTCCGACCACTCTTTGGTCTTGCATCAGATCATCAACCTGGACTCCAAAGGTCTCATCTGTGCATTGTTTATCTCTGACAGACTTTGGGGGAGGTGGGTAGGCTTAAAAAGACAGTGTGCGAAATTGCCTGTAGATTTGAGATGCAATAATCAGCCTCAGCTGTCATTTCAAGAGAAATGGTATTTAACACAGTTCCACGCTTCCTGCTGAGCTATTAGCAATATAAACACAGTCTTTGAGATGTAAGGACTAAAGCCGCAGTTAAAAAGGGGCATTTGAATAAATATATTCCTTTTATTTTTTTTCTTAGAGCCATTAGTACCTACCAGCTTTTAGAGGACTCTAGACTTAAAACAATCATATTCATATAGAACAATTCATATGGCATATCATTAGCCAAATGAATGCTAATTTAAAGTGACTTTTTGATAACGATTTGTGGCATTCTTCTGAGCTCAAGCTTCCTTTTTATCTACTTATAGCAATATCTCTACAAATCTAGAGCAAGACAACACATTACCCTATTCTAAAAGGATTTTATAGTCATAAATGAGTATATTGAAGAGAGCGGTTGCTGCTGCCAGCAAAATTGCTGCATTGAGCTTGAAGAAGCAATCTATAGTATCTGCCTTAGTCACATACGTAACTGTTTTGACGATGAGAGAAGAGTTTATCCAATACTTTATTGGCCTATTTGTCTCTAAATTCAATTTGTGTGTAAGATTATGTACTCAGTACTAGTTTTCTTCTCTCCTCGCACTTTTTTTGTGTTTGGCCCATGGCAGTTAGATTATTTCTTATTCCCAGTGCTCTTCATTAGGCTGTACGGCACAATTAGTGCCAAGACTGGGGCGGTTTACAAAATATTTTTCAAGAGGGGAAGAACTGTGCTTTGATGGGAGGGGTGAAATTTTGTTCAAGCCAGAGAGCACGGAATGATTTTAGCAACTGAAGTTAAACATACAAATGTTCAGCAGCATATTTATGATTAATTTATCTCAAACCAATTTATATAAATGAAAAATTAACTACAGCAAATCATTAATGACTACAGAAAATCATTAAGTACTGTTAAAGAGGAACTATATTTTTTTAATTTGGAACAATAAAGCTTGTTGTTTTATTTTTATATAAATTGAACTCATCAAAAATGAGTCATTCTTATGTGCCAATAACATTGTGCAAAGAAAGAGAGATAGTTAAGAATAACCTATTAAATGCCAGAATGAGACAGAACTGGAGATTTGCTGACAGTTTAAGGGAATGTCAGCAGGACACTGATTACCCGGGGCAAAGCCTGAGCAGATGCTCCCTGCACACACTACTGGTTTCCTCTGGGATAGGCAGGTGTGTGGCTGGGAATTGCTGTGGGCACCTTAACACATCCCTTGGTCTGGACAAGTGCTGGAAGAGGCCACTGCAGGTCTTGGCAGGGTAGGGAACACCTGGACCTGAGGATCTGGGCATAAACTCAACTGCTAATTCTATCCTGCGACATCAGTGCCTCTCAGTATCAACACCAATGTTGTTCCGACATTTCAGATTATTTTTCTTTTTAAACTATTGCAAAACTAGATAAATTTTTAAAAACTTAAAATGTTGTTTACCTCTTGCTTAATGTAACCCATATACTCTCGAAAATAAAGACACAGTGAAGTTCAACCCAGATTATAAAATAATTTTTGAACCTCTGTAGTACCTACACTGGTAAACATCTATAATTTAGTACTTCCTAGCTAATGTCTCTGAGCTCATCTCTTCTATTTCCTATTTGATAAAAAGGAAAAATTATATTAGCTGAAACTGCCACTAAATGATAACTGCTGGCAAGTGCCTGCCACTGCGATTATTACGCTTAACTAATTTAATTACAGCAATGGCAAATAAAAGCAGGCATACCCTGTAAATCACATCTAACTGCAGGAGCCATATCAATATCTAAATACCAGCCATTCCGATTACTGCAACTAACCCACCCGTCCATTGATCTTTTCTCATGGTTATTCCACCAACAGCGACTGGACAAAGCAAACCTGTTTGCACAGGCCTGCTCCAACCTCTCAGCAGCTGAAAGGAGCTGGGCTGAAGCACCATTAAAGCAGCTCCATGGTGTCCATGAAGACCTGGTCTACTTGTCAAGCTGTCCCAGAACTTCAGCAGGCTGAGCTCCCTATCAGTGCAGCTACACTAGTATGATCTCCCTCCTCCTGGCCTCTGACACTCAGCTCAGGAACACGTTGCCAACTTCAGGAAGCTGGAACTAAAGATACCTGAACACAACAAAGAACTGTGTCGTGTTCATTCAAACTCTCTTCTAAAGCCAAAAATGGCTTTGACCTTGAGCTTTTCGGAGAAAGGAGACGTTTCAACCTCAGTCTTGGTTTTCTGTCATGATATTTTCCTCAAAAATGGATGAATGGATAAATGGTAACAGAAACCAAACCACTATCTGGCACTTGGGCTTAATTGAAATTCCAAATCCTAATATTCAGATGTAAAGGCTGACGCAGATATAGGTACCCAGATGACGAGTTCTTACTTCACCTCAAGTATTATGTTCTTAAACCCTCTCCTTTGCTTTCAATATAAATAACTAGCAATGATCAGCTTCTTACAATAAATCTGACTCTTATTTTCAACCAACAATATCTCCTTCTGCCACTCCAGAAAAAGGTAGTTCTTGCTACCAGAGCCAGCACTGGTGTTTCAAAAATTAGGGCTTTTAGAAGCAGCATCCTCCATCAGCCTGCCAGGAGGCCTTGCTGGGGAATTTTTGTTGTACCCACTGAGGCAAATTAAACACAAATTTGTGCTTACAATATAAAAATATAATTAAAGTGATTTTTTTTTTTTTTCTCTGAAAGTCTGCTAAAATATGGTTAACCAGTAAATTATGCTAAAAAAGTTGTGTTACACAAAACATTTTGATACTATAGGAAGGCCATCAAATAGAGCACCAAATAGCCACCTGCACTTAATGCTTCCAACAGCTGGGCAAGTAGGTTACCTCAAAAAAGGAGAATTTTTCCATATTTTATCACTTTCACCCTAAGTCTTCATCCATTTAACTTAACCTAAGTTAAATATCCTTTTCCATGATCTGTACCATCCTGTCCTGGTTTTTTGCTGAAACGGAGCTGGGTTTCTTTTTCAGTAGCTAGAATTGTGCTCAATTGCTTTCAGCCTGGGATTTGCTATGAGAGAGACACTGATAATATACTAATGTTTACATTTTTGTCACTAAAAGTGAAGGACACTGTGTTCTGTTAGTCCACAAGCACAAGATTTAAGAGGGGGTGAAGAATATTTAAATTAAACTTAATTGACAGTTCGATATGCCAGTGGGGTATTCCATATCATATCGCATCATGTCCAGTATATCAGTGAGGGGCTCTTCCTCTCTTGCTCTCCCTGGCTTTTCGCTCCGGCTCTCGTTCTTCTGGGATTGTGGTTTCAGTTCGGGATTGTCGCTCCTCCAGGATCGTTACCTGGGAATGGGCTTGGCTCGGTCAGCGGGGGGGTGAGCAATGGCATTGGGTGTCACTCATTTGCATATTTTGTTACTGTTATCATTATCACTATTATTTTAATATTAGTATTATTTTAATTTTTCTCTCTATTATTAAACTGTTCTTATCTCAACCTACAAGCCTCCTTATCCTTGCACCCCAGTCCTCTCCCCTGTCCCCTCGGGGTGGGGGGGAAGTGGGTGAACAGCTGTGTTGGCTGCTAGCCAAGGGCTAGCCCCGTGAAACTAAACACAGTCATTTTGGCGCCCAATGTGGGGCACGCAGGGTTGAGATAAAGACAGAAGATGGATCCTACCTCGTCTCTGACCAAATGCTGTTTTTTTCCTTCTTATTCTCTCTTCACTGAATTTGGTTGTCCTCATTTCTACTGTTTCACAGACTCCAGCTTATCCTCTGCCCTGTGCAATTTCTTAAGCATGTCTCCTCACTTAGAGAACAAAACTTGACAAATGCCTCTACTTATTGACAGCACAGTAAATGCCTGCTACAAAACAAGGTTATGACTTGTACTAGATGTATCTGCTGGTGCAGGAACTGACAGGGGTCATTAGGAGCATGGATATTCATAGAATCACAGAATGGTTTGGGCTGGAAGGGACCTTAAAGATCATCTAGCTCCAACCCCCCTGCCATGAGCAGGGACACCTTTCCTCTAGACCAGGTTGCTCAAAGCCTCATCCAACCTGAGGTTCCATTCCATCCAACCTCATTCCATCCATTCACATGAAGGGATAGAAAAATAAGGGTCTTGGAGAGCGACGAGTACGTTATGGTATTAAACATACACACATACATACAATGACTGACAAAGAAAAGGTGGACTAGGAATTTTCAAACAACTGACTTGACTATCCAGATCATGCACTACTAATAGAAGTCTTCAACTTTTACGTTTTCAAGCAAAATCTGTCACATACAGATAAAAATCAAGAGTAAAACCAAAGAAGCTAGGAGTTAATCAACAGAGTTCCTGCTGTACCTTTAGAATAGCTATTTTTTTTTTAATATAAGGAAAACACTGGCTCAACTCAAGAGTCCATTCTTTTTCAGCAACAGCAGTCTCACACTTTAATTTAAAACACTTTCTCCTTCCCCAAGGATAATGGAATGTACATAAGAATCCAATTTAAAATTTAATGTCACTTCTACCCACTTAGTACCTATTTATTGCTGGTTTCTCCTTGAAGTACAGGGTTAAAAATGCCAAGTTTGCATCCCAGAGTGTAGGAAGCATTGCATACTTTTCTACAGCAGTGACTGTATGGCGCTGCTGTGACAAATAACATGAAACTATTTGTAATCAGAAAACGTTGGTTCACTATGAGGCTCAATAACAATTATTTCAACTGTGTATAATATGCAGTTTTACATCTTTCAATTGTAAAAGTTTTTCTGCTAGTCGGTACCACGTTCAAGGATTATCAAGGATCATCCTGTTGTCAGTGACAGAAAGAATGAGAATATACTGAGAATATCAGTTTCTCTTCAAAATTACTCAGATGTCATTAAAAAATGTAGCAACTATTAATGAATGCAGAAGATGAAAGCAAATGCATTTAAAACTCCTACTAAACAGGTTTTTTAAGAAAATAAAAATTTGAATACTAATATGAAAAAATATAAATTATAGTAATTTTTATTAGAATAAAAAAAAATAATTTCTACAGTGCAAGCTATGTGTGTACTTTATAAATGTTCTTAAAAATTTCAACTTGGAAAACTACTCATTTAATTCTACTCACTTGGACTCTTCAAGAAAAGACATTAATTTAATTAATTCTTCTTTATACTAATTGGAAAAGGCATCATATTTAACTAAGAAAGCAATTATTTTTTTTCCTAAAGGACAGAAAATAAACTAACTAGCACCAATTGCTGAAAAGGCTTGGTGCTAAATTACAGCCCAAATTTTTGCAACAAGCACTTCCATCTGCTAGTAACAACTTCTGTCTTATACCTTGTCCTGTTTTCCCTGTCAGTAAAGTCAGGGGGAATTTTGTCATACTTCAACAGAAGCAGGTTAGAGACATAAAACTGTAATTTCTTTTGGGTTTGTGCTGTCCTTTTCTGTCCTCTGCTCACCTTTCTTGAGTCAGATGTTTCTGAAGGGTAAAAGCAGATTCCTCTCTTCACCCCCGAATACCCCTTGCCAGTATACCTGGTCTTTTTCACATACTTCTTATCCCCTTGACTGACACACATGAATACCTGTGCCTAAGAAATCAGGAATGCCTCTTTGAAAACCAACCAGGATTTCACAGCCTGTTCATATTTCATTTGATCAACTCAAAATGTAATTTTACATTTGTGTCTTATGCTTCATTTACTTTCACACACATAACACTCCTTTATCTAGGTAACTCTGCTATTCACTATTCTTTATTTACTCCAGTAACTTGTTCTGTATCTTCACAGCTTCTAAAATTCGTGGATTTGACACAATTTTCTGTTTCTATTTTTGAGTATTCCAGGGCTTCAGTTTAAGGTTTGTAGCCAGAAGCAACAACTGGCAAAATGTCTGGAAAAAAAAATATTAAAAATATTACCCCTGCCTTCAAAATTGCTCAATTATGGTCTCAGATCACCCTAACGGCAACACTACCACAATTTATTTAATTTGTGCATCTAGAATTTCCTTTTCATTGAATCAAGCAGACATCTGGTTGTATGTCACTATCAATTTTGTATAGAGCAGAAATCTGGTGTACCTTTAAACTTCAATACTGAAGATGGAGGAAAAGAAATTTCTGAAAGGAAATTTTGCAATTCATTATTTCCAACACCCAATGCTACTCCATTACTGCCTTTGTAATTTTTTTATTCGCATGCAAGTAAATCTTTAAACACGGGCATTGCACATGCCAGACAACATTTTTTTGGCTTTATTTACGAAGTCTGAACTCAGTCTTCACAGTTGATAAAGTAGTAGTAAATGAACATACCTTTTCAACAAGCATTCTGGGCTAATTGCTCTTTCCAGTTACAGATGCATATCTTTAATCTCCTCTCATCATAATTCCTCCCTACATTTTCCCTTTCATTCAGGACTGCTACTTCTTTTACCCACTCAGTGTTCTCCTAATAATGCTTGGAGAGAAGTTGCACTGACTTTGATCTGACAACTGATCTTATCTGATCTGGTTCCCCAAACTACCCCACAGGCTGGGCACAGGTCTTTCCATCAGGCAACATTTCATGCTGCCTGCTGAATAGCATCCTCTGCTACGCCAGGAACACACCTGGGGCAAAGCCGCATTAAGGCTCCTTCACATTTTTGCAGTTTGGAGCCCAGCAAGCCCAGGCTCAGCCTTAGCACCAACCCAGGACAGCGGGAAACGTGAAATTCCTGACCAGCCTCATTCAGTAGGTCTGTCCCCACCTGCTATGGCCTCAAACAGAATTTGCCTGCAGAGAACTGGCTTAGGGCAGATTCATACACTATCTTGTTCCCTTTCTAACTTATCTTCAGTAAATTCTCAGCTGTTTACTTGGACTACTGTGTGCATTTCTAGAAAAGACCAATATGGATACTCTGAGGATAAAAAATTGCCTACGATAACCACTGTAGAAAAAACTTAAGAAAAATCAAATAATCTGGACTAGCACACAAAGTAAACAAATTTCACCTAAGAGGTTTCTATCCAATAGTCAATGCTTAACAATTTCCCACTTCACAATTTCTGGGCTTACTTTAGGAAGGACTGCCATGAAACAAAAATGCTATAGACAACTAACAAGCTCTGAAATTCTCCATTTCATTCCTGGTGCTCTAAGCACATCATGAGGTCAAAGTAAAACTCTTAGCAGGTCATATTTCTGTGCCCTTTCATGCATGAGCTGGAATCAGCAACGTCAAAGCTCTTCCACTAATACTTAAGGTGAAAAAAGATGCAGGAGGTCTGCTGAGGTAAGAAAATAACGGCAGAGGAAAGAAGCTGACTTGGAAAGTCCTGGCAACACATGCTGTCTCTAGCACAAAAGTTAGCATGACAAAGCATGTTACAGAAAAGAATAGGGTTTTTTCTAATCTATTTTTTATCTGATACTAATTACATTCTATATATTTCCTTGAATTTTCTCTTTTTTATTTTTTTTTTTTTATTAACGAATTGCATCACAGTACACAGACCTGAAACTGCTTTGCTGACCTGAAACAGACACTGTCCTTTCCTTTTTAAAGCATAAGCATGCTGCTGCCAAAAAAGTAGTCAGAAGAATTTATGGTAAAAACTAGTGTTGAGCATAAAAGAATCCTCTAAATATTAATGTATCTAAAATGATAGCTACAAATCTTAAAATGGAAATGAGCACATCAATTCAACAGAAATAAAACCTGCAGAACTCTTCTAAGCTCAAAATCAACCTTGTGTCAGTAACTGCTGGAATACTACATGTCAATCATACACGCACAAATGGAAACCATCACACTCATATTCATACTCAAAAACTATTTCATAAGAAAAATGACCCATTCTGTGCTCACTATACTTGATTATAAAAAGAAATAAAATGGGAATTATTGCCAGTGTCTGAGGAGCTCAAGCAGTTTTAGGTGAAACCCATTTCATAACCTCCTGTGAAAAATCAAACCAGTAAGCAAATATTTTCCTACAGCAAGTGGTTGTTTTCTAAAAGAAATTTCAGTCTTACCTTAACTTTAAGCACAGAAGAAAACATTTTGGCATCTTCAGACACTCCTCCAATGTACATTTTTTTGGTGAAAACAGGCACATGGTCATTTTCATCCTTCACTTCAATAAATACCTTGGCTGTATTACCTAAAGGAAGGAATGCAAAGCATACAAAATGTCTGGCAATAAATCTTTAACATCTACTGGAGTTCAAACATTTACAGCCCAAACAGATCATGTAAAATAAGTGCATATTTAACACTGTAAAAAATAAATAAGTTAGAAATAGTAACACATTTGGTATTAAAAGTATGAACCTGAAGGAAGTAAAGAGATTTCCTGTATTTTCTTTTGTACTCTACCTTTAATGTTTCTGCATTTGCCATTTTTTCTGAATGAATCTTCAGCTGAAATTTGTACCTTTATAGAAAATGATTCCCATTGTGTGTACACTTGCACTTTGCTATTAGGGCTATCTGAATTTGTCTGTAAGCAAAAAGCTGCCATGGCTTTCTATAGAAAGCAAGCTATTTAGGGAAAATGCAAGAAAAGACTGTAACTAATTTTTCAAATAAATAAAAAAGCACAAGTAAGAATACTGTATTTCAGTAAGACAGATTTTGGCCACATGAAATTCTCACAAGTGTTACAAAGAGGTAACAAACAGGTGTTGTATACTAGTAGCTATGTTGCAAACAGCCAGCACTTTGCTTTTCCCACTTCACATGCAGCTTGCTTTGTGTATTTTAATTATTACTAACTCCCACGCAAACGCCTAACAGGTGATTCTGCCATGGTGTCTGTAAACTCACAATTGTTCATACAATAGTGCCGGCAGAAACATCCTCTGATACTTTATGTTGCAGGTCTATGTAGCATTTCCTACACCTGCCTGAGCCATAAAGCTCATGAACACCTGACAGGGTTGATCCCTAAAAGTTCAACGTATCTTCATACAAAATACAGCTTTTAATTTGTGTTTTATTAAACCAGTTCCTGATCCACCCCACTGAACAATAAACATCTCTCTCCTTCTGCAAGGAAAAAACAATCTAAAACCCCCCTCAAAAACAACTCATGGACCTAGTTCAAAAAAGGTTCAACTGCACAGTAATCTATACCAGCATCTGTTTGTCTCTTTCAGAACTGCATCCTCCAGAAAGATTGCTGAAATGATGATATCCAGTTCATTAAAACCATATTTTCAAGTGATAAATTGCCTCATTTCAGAGTTGGTTTTCCCAACTTGTTTCAGTGCCAGGGTAATTTCAATGTTGCACAGGTGCCATGGGGATCTGAGTTAGTTTTAAAACAGTCTAATTTAGAAAGAGCTTAGTAGCTGTACCTTTAGGGGACAAAAAAATTAAACCCCAGGCTATTTCCTAGACTGCCAAAGTCACCAAATAAATTCTGTCTATCTGATGGTCTATCTGATGGGAAACCAAAGAAGACTTCATAAATGTAACTGAAATCAGAGAAAAACATTTTAAATGCCATCCAATGCATTAGTACAGAAAGAAGAAAAAAAGGGAAAGGAAAGAAAAAAAGGAAATTACATTTGCTCAGAGGAATAATCAATTATTCACCTTCCACACTGATCTGTGCAGGTATGTTAAACAACTTGTAGGTGCTGTTACTTCATAGGAAAATGACTTCATGGCAAGCTTTCTTTTTATGGATGTGAAAAAAAGAGTCATAATCCAACATCTGAATGTGTGCAATGTGGAAATAATAGTCTATTTGTAATAATCTCTAGTATGCTTATGTTCATTTTAAAAGACTGCTTCTTACCTTGACTACATTATTTATTACAGCAAAGAAAAAATTCAGTGAGAGAGGTATTGTGAGGTCCTATGAATAGTGAAATCTCTCTCTTATTAAACTGGATATGAATGTTTCTAGCTGCAATATCAAGCTACTGTTAGAAACTGCAGCCCTGTTGAGAAAAACAAAATTCTCAGGCAGGCTTTCCACTGCAGCTACACCCTTGAGGGAAGAAGGCAACTGAAGCAGGATCACAGGCAGTGTGTGTAAATGACCTTGCCCTGCTGAGCTAATAAACAGTTTTATCAACGACTGTCACCGGTTTACTGCTGGAGGGAAGATCCTAATGGTATCATGTACAGTGCTGGTAAGACTAGGCATTTGTTAACCTGCACTAGCTCTCTCTAGTGCAAATTAAACATCTCTTGCATAGCACTCGCTATCTTCATCAGTTCAGAACCAGTTTTGGTGAGGTGGTGTATTGGGTTTGCATGGCAAGGTTTTTGGTAGCAGTGGGGGAGGGGACATGGGGTGGCTTCTGTGAGAGAAGCTGCCAGAAGCTTCCCCCATGTCCGACCCAACACAGCCAATGCCAGTGGCTACAGGAACGGACCCGCCGCTGGCCAAGGCCGAGCCAATCAGTAACGCCTCTGTGATAACATAATTAAGAAAAAAAAAGGAAGGGAGAAAAAAAAAAAAAAGCTGCACACTTTGCAGCTGGAGAGAGAAGTGAGAAGATGTAAGAGAAACAACTCTGCAGACACCAAGGTCAGTGAAGAAGGAGGGGGAGGGAATGGGCTCCAGGCGCCGGAGCAGCGATTCCCCGCAACCTGTGGTGAAAGACCAGGGTGAAGCGGGCTGTCCCCCTGCAGCCCCTGGAGGTCCATGGTGGTGCAGATGACCACCTGTAGCCCGTGGAGGACCCCACGCCGGAGCAGGTGGATGCCGAAGGAGGCTGTGACCCCGCGGGAAGCCCGCGCTGGAGCAGGTTCCTGTCAGGACCTGTAGCCCGTGGAGAGAGGAGCCCACGCCGGAGCAGGTTTGCTGGCAGGACTTGTGACCCCGTGGGGGACCTGCGCTGGAGCAGTCCCTTCCTGAAGGACTGCACACCATGGAATGGACCCAGACTGGAGCAGCTGTCAGTCATGGGAAGGACTCACGTTGGAGCAGTTGGTGGAGGACTGTCTCCCGTGAGAGGGACCCCACGCTGGTGCGGGGGAAGGAGACCTCCCCCTGAGGAGGAAGCAGCGGCAGAAACACCGTGTAATGAACTGACCCTAACCCCATTCCCTGTCCCCCTGTGCTGCTGGGGGGAGGAGGTGGAAAATCGGGAAAGAGATTAAGCCCGGGAAGCAGGGAGGGATGGGGGAGGTGTTTTAAGATTTGGTTTTACTTCTCATTCTCCTCTGATTTTGATTTGTAATAAAGTAAATTTGGGTTTTTTCCCCCAAGTCGAGTCTGTTTTGCCCGTGCCAGTAATTGGTGAGTGATCTCTCTCCGTCCTTATCTCCACCCACGAGCTTTTCGTTATAATTTTCTCCCCCTGCCCATTTGAGGAGGGGGAGTGATAGAGTGGGCTTTGGTGGGCATCCGGTCTCTAGCCAGGGTCAACCCACCACAGGTGGCTTAGCCTTGTGCAAAGTTTGCTTTGCAATTTGCTCAAAAACATTTGTTTAATTTGCTCGTAGTTCTCTGAGCTGCCAAAATGTTGATTTGTTTAGTGACGGTTGAATGCTTTGAAAATGAGAAATGAAAGTTACTGCATTACGAACACAGTAATACAGTATACAGACTAGCAATAGCATCATTAATGTTAAAGATATACCTTCATTTTATCTTACTGCCTGATTTTTATACACAGCTTTTTTTTCATTCATTTTGGCAGACAGAGGGGAAGGCAGCATCTGTGAACTCCTCACCACCGCAGGCTTTTTATCCCATTCCAGCCTATGGCTGGCCGCAGTGAAACAGTCCCAGCCAGTTACAGAGGTTGCCTTATTCTCATATCGGATGAGTCTAGCAGAAGTGTGCATTAAAATCCCTTGTCAGAAACTGTGCCATGCATGTGAAGGTCATGCCAGACCCTTTGCCATGGGGATTTCCCCAGCTGCTCTGCTTGATGCAGACAGATACCTCCTGCACACAGGGCTCTGGTGCCAGAGAAATGGGGTACGTGCTCCTACGTCTACCCCCTGCACCTCCAGTGCCCTGCCTGATTGAAAAGGCCACCCAGCCTGAGCACACTCTTACAGGCTGGTTACACCAATAGACTCTGCTTTCCTTCATATTCCAAATATTTAGTGCTTGTTCTAAATATTGCTTGTGCATGGCTCTCGCCCTCTTTTCTGGTACCTGAAGAGAAGCAACAGCATCCAATACATAATGTACCCTGTTAGTTACTGCTACTCTCACAAGTACAGCAGTGAACACTGAAGGACACCAATATTTACACTCACCTACCAGAGGGGAAATTTTGTATCCCTATGTATGTAAAATTTTGCTTCTTTGATATGTTAGACCTGGAATCTAGCACATTCTTTCTCGTGGATTCCAGGACGTGAAACCAGAATTTATGACTCTGTGGTACTTCCTGTGAGACCTCATGCAATGAAAGTCTAATTCTTATGACTGTGACTGAGCTATGCACATAGCTGGCCAGGTGAAAGAAGAAAGGATCTTTCTCTGGACAAAGCAGCATGGGACTGCCAAGGTGACCAAAAAAGAGCAGAGAAGAAAATGGAGTGCCACAACTGCCTACCTTCAGCTGTGAGGGGAGAGCTTTGCTGCACACAAAGTATGCACATAATATTTGATAAGCAAACAGTTTCTTTAGTTTTACTGCATATTTGTATTGCTAAGGCACATTTATTGTCTGGATTTGTCACACCAATTAGTTCAACAGTCACAAAGGTCAGGTCAGCCTCCCAGACAATACACCACAAAGGAAGTTTCTGCCCACAATCTCATGCAAGGTCTCCTGTGTCGCATTTGCTTCCTCTCTTCTAGACCCCCCTGAGGTGAGCTGCAGCATAAAAAGTATATAGAATTGCAGCTGCTTGAAAGAAGCAAACATATTGTTTGCACTTCTCCAGATAAATAATTGCTCCCAAGACTAGAAGACAAAGCATTTGGCTTTTTCAGCTTCTGTGATTTGCTTAAGGAGAATGAAAACATCCTGAATGCTGCTCTAAAGAAAACCTGAGGATCCTCTCCAAAAGACATAAAACCAGCAGATCATGAATGACTAACATAGACAACAAAATCAACAACAGGGAGCTGGTCAGAACTAGTGTCTACTACCATTTCCAGAAGTTTTTCCCAAACATGCTTGTTGAAAACTTTTTTCCAGTGTCACTGCTTATCTAAGTAGGGCTAATAAAGCACTTGATTCAGGTGAGCCTGCAGCTTCTCACCTGGCTGTGGAAATTAAGTTGAACTAAAGCCATGTTTTTGAACACCAGGATAGTGTCAGCTAGGCTTTGAGCATTACCAGATTTGTTTTACACTATGCTCTCACCTATGCTTTTACTGCACTTGTCTTCTGCAATATGCCAAACCAGCCACTGATAGAGCTGCTCTTCATGCATTGGTAATTTTAACATAAAAAACCTGCACCTAGCTGAAGTAGTGGCTGGTTGTTCTGCAGTAGGTAACAGAGGATTCTTCTCTTCTAAAATTCATTTTAATCAAACTGGGAATGAGAATTGTAATTCGACAGGGTTCAATAACACTTCGCATGTCTGTCGAGCAGACTTTGTGCTTTGGCAGGTAAAATAAACTGAACTGCAGCTGCGCTTAATCTCGCCTTACTAAATTTGGCAGAACCAAGTAGGAATCAGCACTGAATATTTTTCAGTGGCATTTTGATCTAAATCAGCATGTGCTCATAAAGCCTGAAGAAGCTCATATGCTGCAGCTGATCAAGAACAGTGCACAAAGAACCTTGGACAAGACATAAACAGCAATGTATTTGGAACAGCAATGGTCCAAGGTCTGATTTAAATAAATATAAACCACCTTCTTCTACCAAACAACTAACTGAAAGGGAACTCACATTTTGTGCAGTATCTCCAAAATACATTGTTTTGTTGCCCAAAGAAGTTTGAAGTTAATCCCAGTAGCTTTCAGCGAATGTACCCCAGAGCTGCAAGGCAGAGGAGGCAGATTTGCAGCTCTGCAGCATATTTTGCCCATCTGCCACATCTCCTGGATTTAGGGACTGGCATGGCAGTCAACTTATAAAACACCAACAGCATGAACTTTTGCAAACTAAAAGCGTAAGGCTACTTGACAAGTCAATAATCTAGGGATACAGAATTAAATTTCATATTTAACTTAGTAAAATCATCATTCCAAATTAGTATGGAGCAGTTGCAGAATTTTTGTTGCAAAACTATTTTTATCACTTTTCGCTTTATGATTCCCAAAGGTTTATTTTGTGATTAAAAAACCAAAACCACTACAGGAGAGACAGAACTGTTCTCCTTTTACCCTCAAACACCCAGAGCAAACCCTGCATCACAGGGATTACAGGATTACAGCAGCAATTTGACCACAGAAATGACCCTCCTTGGGGCAGGGTCTCTGCATATATCTGGGGAGTTGGTGTGCCCCACTTCTTGCTTTGGGTTGTGCCAAAGGTGAAAAATAGTTATAACTGAAAGAATAAAAGATGCAAATAACAAATTGAAAGGTGTATTTTTGCTTAAAAATCTTTTGATACCAAAATAAAAAACATTTCTAACAAGATCATATATTCACATCTGGCAATTAATGTAATATCTAACACATCTGATTGAAATGAAAAAATATGGAAGTGTATTTTCCTCTCAGCAGGTCTAGCATTCTTCAGATACCTTACCTGTTGCTTGTTGAATTCTACTTCTTAGTTGTTTTTTAATAAAAATTTGTGCTACTCAGAATTCTGCAGCACCCATAAGATTTTGGAGTGGTATCTTGTTTTAGCTCTCACCTGTGCCAGGCTGTATGCAGACCCATGGAGGGCACTTGCAGTTTCTGAAAAGGAAATCTGTTTATCAAGACAGTACAAGCACAACTGCAAAAGATAACAAATTCATTGTTTGCTGTGCTTTCCATTTCTTTTTGATTCCTCTTAAAAGACAACAAACCCACCACATGGTTCTGTCATTTTTCTTGTATCTGTAGGAATGTCAGATATGTGCTTGCTGCTCTTCCATTCCCTACTCTTCAATTAGAACAAATTAAGTCAGCAAGAGTGCATGTCAAAAAAAACCAAACAAAAAGATTATGACAGTGGGACTACAGGTGATGCCAGAAGTTTTGTAATGAAGATGCAGGTGATAAGATCAGGTATGCAGAGGAGGGTCCCACTGCATTTACAAGTCCATGACATAAGAAATCCTCCTTTTCACTCCTGCTGTGAGAACATGACTGACTTGGGAGGCAGAGGCATCTTGCAGTCAGTCTTAAGAGACAAAACAAGACAAAATCTACAGTAGAGCAACCTGCAGTCAAAAATACTCCCTCTGGTCTTCCTCTCAACAACTGACTGAGCAAGAAGCTGTTAACACAGGTAAGTCCTAATGAAGACAAACCTTTCACGTGGCACTACACCAACTGGTAACATCTTCGCCTGTAAGCTTTAATTTTTAAACAATCTGTTTGCATCCCTGTCCATTTGCAGACAGATGCTGAACAGGCTGGAGGCTACCTCGCTGAGCAGCCAGGGAGGACGGGTGAAGCAATGCACAGACAGCAACGACAAGTCAAGATAAGACAGCAAATGACAACTGCTGTCGGCAGCAGTTCAGTGAGGAAGAGTGTGGTGGCAGGCTGAAAGGGTTATACGTATGGAGCTGGGGAATGAAAAGATGGGCTCTTCTCAGAGGTTGGAAACTGAACACTGGAAAGCATGAGACTGAATCCTCCACTTCTGTACTCGAAGGAATGTGAAGGACCCTTATCTGTGGTGTTCAAAAGCAAACATCCTCTGTTGTCTTTTATAAATACTCCTTCTCTCCAGAGCTGAGTGGGAAGCCCTGGTGTCTGCTAGCACCATACATGTTTTATCTGTCTGGCACAAGGACCTGATGCCCACTAATGCTTTGATTCTCAAAACTGGGACCATGTTTACTTTGGTGGTAAAGCCCCATCTTCTCCTGTTCTTGTCTCCACTGTTATCGCTTACTGTGTTTAGGTTGTACTTGCTCTTTGCTGCTCCCTCTGGTTTCCTGTAAACCCTTCTGCTTCCTCCTCTCCCTTCCTTTCTTGCCACAACAAGGTTATTGCTGTGACCACATTTCCCTGGGTATCAAACTGCAGGACAGTGACATGCTGATGAAAACTTTGTGACCAGCTGACAGTGTTTAAATGAGGTAAAAGATGATGTTTCTCCTGTTCTTGTTCAAGAAGTACTCCTGGTTTAGTAAATTATTAATGGTACTGATGCATTCCCTTCAGCTCACTGATTCACAACTTCTTCTGGAAGGAAGGAGTTGTTCGCTCTGTGGTGGATTATAGAGCGGCACCTTCTAATTGCAGAACAAATCCTGCCACACACAGTTTGGTGCTGTTTCCCTTGTATATCAGTTTTTCTTTTTTTTTTTTTTAGATCTTATCCATTGAGAGAGAACTGAAAGCTTGTATTTGGAAGGTAATAACCACAGTCCTGATTTGACCTACGGTATACCGCTAGACTATGGTCTGTTGTGATAGACAATCTAAGAAGCAAAAAGCAGACAGAAAAACAACCCAGGCTGCAAAATTTTACTGAACTTGAGAAGCCTATTAATACTGAAGGTCTCCCAGGGCTCAGCATCACCAGCTTCTGACTCCTCAAACCAGAATTCCAACTATCTAAATTCACTATCATCAGAAAACCCAACTCTTCTTCCGTTCAAGTAAGTAAAAATACACTGCAATTTAATATTATAAAGTTTCAGATAAAGTAACTCATTTAAGGAGTTCAATTCTGCCGAAAGTAAAAGTGTGATTTTGCATGATTTTGCATCATATTTTAAAAACTCAGTTTAAGTCACCAATTTTATGTTCCCATACTCCCAAGGATATCTCAATTTACTCCCTCTCCTCATTTATTTATTCAGTTATCACTATGCTATCAGTTGGCACTATTACTGAATGACAAGCTTAGTTACACCTAATGCAGTATCATCCACTTTTCCACTGCACAGATGAAAACTCAAACTCCTACTTCTACATAATTATCTTCTATAATACCCTACAGTTAAAAACAATTGTTTACCTAGTGTCTGAGTTTTGTAAAATTCAGTACTGTTTTGTGGCTGAGCAGCTAATCGGTGCTGTGTTATCTAGCTCTAGAAGGACTCATCATTGCAGCTCCAGAGTAGGTCATCAATCCAGTGCCAACAAATTCCATAACTGTTCACTGGTATCTACCACCAGAACTGGCAGCAATTCGTTGCCACTGAATGTCAGAGTGCTGTATTAACTCAGTGTCACCTAATTGTAGAGAAGTGCATTCAAAGTCACCTATCTCCAAAGTGGTTCATCATTTCGATGTCACTAAAGTCTACAGTGGTGCATCAATTCCATCTCATCTCCTTCCACTGTAGTTCATCAATTCAGTGCCCTGAAACTCTGAAGTAGTATTTAACCTGATTAAAACTCGTAAAGAAAGAAAAAGGTGCCGAGAAAATGGAAAGGCATACATCATACAAATGTAGGAATCAAACCTAGAGGTCAAGGGATCTCCATTACAGCGACATAAGTGATTTAGTTACCCAGATAATCATGAAGTATTTTAAATATATATATATCTACCAAATTCTTTAGCTATCCATTCAGCACAGTGCATATTCAAAACCTAATACATGCTCTATGCTCATGGATTTCCAAACACGTACAGCAAGTGCACGTCTTCCTTTAAACTGGACCAAATTCAAACTCCAGTCATTATCAAGTATCCCTGAATAAAATAATTCAGCCATCACCTTTTTAAAACTGCTTCCTAGTTGGGAGAACTGCTCTAGTGCAGACTATGGGTCAGAAAAGAGACAGAAAGCCACTGCTTCCCTGACCAGTGAGGTCTGCCCAAAGACCTCTGCTGGAACCTGCTGACTCCTCATCTGTTCATCCATGTCAGAGAAAGATTTGAAAAAGGCTGTAGGCTGTGCAGAAGCCTTATGTCCTCACTGTGTATGGCCTGGCCACATTTTACAGAATATAACTTAACTGGACCTCTCCCAGACACAAAGAAATGCAGTTGATTAGCACTAGCTCTCTCTTTCTCTCCCTCTCCAGAAACACTGTCGATGGTGGCTGTAACAGCACACAGACTCTTACATTGATGTTAACACAACTAAAATTATGACCATTGAATAATCCCTATGTGTTATACTCCACATATGCTCAATTCTTTCTTAAGGTAGAAGAAATATCCATGATAATACATGCTCAATCTCCCAAAATCTTCTGCTGGTTATGTGTGTAACACTAGACAACCTGATGAACGTAATGTAACTGCTACTCCCTTGTACAATGTCTCAGGCTATAGTCTATCACCCTATTTTATGCGACATTCCCAAATATTTAAACCCAATAAGTCTAATCTTAAAGAGCTTTAAAAACCTGTAAGCAAATTTTCATGAAGTATCAATTTCAGTATCACAAGCAGGTTCTACAGTAGTGTGTATATATATATAGTAGTATATATATACATACAGAAGAAGTAGACTTGCACCCTGTTTAAATTACTATCCTGAAAAAACTGAATATTCATCTCCCATCTTCATACTCTTCATACTCTTAAGCACATGCACCAAACTGGCACTGAATTAAATTCTAAATGGGTTTCCTAATATTCATGGCTATTATTGTATCCCTCAGAACAATAATTAGAAGATCAATTCTAGAAGAAGGACAGCAGAAACATTTAGTTAAGGGTAGCCCTTCCTTTGTAACTCTCAGGCCATTACCTCTGTGGATCACAACATGCAGTGTGGGAAAGACCCTGTCATGGAACAACTCTGTCATTTCTGACAATAATGGGGTGGCACTTTGGCTCCCTGCCTGCCAACACGCCAGCTAAAGAGCCCAGAGTGAGTAGCAAAAGCAAAAAAGCCAACACAGCTCACTTCTCCCTGCAGCAATGGAGAAAAAGGGATCACACTGTGCTCCGAATCCTGATTTTCTCAGTGCTCTCTGTGTCTGGACACAGGCACAGTGAATTATCTCTTAGGGCAGATGGAAAGGTGACAGTCTAATACTAGTGACAGATGAATGACCAGTGGAAATTTTTTTGCCCCTGGCTTGCCATGCAGATCTCCCTGGGAACAGAGATCAAAACAAAGTCTGTGGCAGCACGATCCCTACAGTGTCATACTGCCAGTAATGCTTTAAAAGATGCACTCAAACTAAAATTGCTCATTACATTACTGGGGGCTTCCAAAAATCATAACAGTGTTTTACTATGTACACACTTTGGTAAGTGTTGAACAGTCTGGGAGTAGCATTTTGTTTATGGTATCTCCCCCACCTATCTCCCTTGATTAACAAGTAACTAAACATTGGTTTTCTGTTTAAAACTGAAGTCTGAAGTAAATTTGAACTTAATTTGTATTTCATGGTTTCAAAATACCAATGTAGTGTCCTTTTTTGAATGAATTTGACACGCACATCAATAAACAGCAGGTATCCAAAGCCTGGCCTCCTGGGGATTCCTCAACTCCCACAAGAGCAAGTGCAATGAGATGATACAGCAGTGTCTCTTGGACAGACAGTTAAAAATGAAAGAGGCTGAAGTTTTCCCCGCAACCTGTTAGTTCATGGGGATGTTTTTGATCAGGATGAGCTTGCTTTTTTTCCAGTACTAAAGACTTGCTCTATGAGTAACACTGGTGGATATGCAGAGGAGAAAAAAGCTCCAGCCACCTGTGAAAGATCTGGCCCACAACTCATACTGGTGTACCTGTGACTGCAGAACAAATGACTGGAAATAAACTTACATTCAATTTGAGATGAAAGGAGGTAGTATTTTCATAGCCTTTAAACAAACATTCAATTCCTCACTGGCCTTTTCTCAGTGCAATAGTCCACTGCCCTGGGCTTATTTTCATTGCATCCATGATGCTCGTCAGCTAGAGCAGGGAAAAACTGAAACTCACAGAGACCAAAAATAAAAATAAAATAGAGACAACAAACACAGTCTGTGTTTCTTTTCTACTAGGGCCCGACTGTGGCCTAAACAGCAAGTTGCATAGGATGGGATAGGACTCTTAAGTGAGCCAGATGTTTAAAAGCCAGACTTCCCAGATCTTCATTCCTTAGAGAAAGGATGATAAAAATCATAAATAAACCTTTCAAATTACTTTTATTAGAAAAAGAAAACCATTAAAGGGAAAAAGAAAACCCTCACCATGAGCCAGACATAGCAAAACAGTTTGTAAATAAACTCCTTCCTGCCTAGAGATGCTGCAAACAACCTTCTTGTCTTTGTCACAGCAGGTCCTTGCCTCAAGTTTGCAACAAACTCCATGTAGACCCTCAGGGGTGCTGAAGGAGTCAGGAGTCTTTTTCTTCCTGCGACAACTTGCTGCGTATCTACTCCCCATTCCTCTGGGTAACGTCCCAACATTTGCTTTGATGTCACCAACCCAGCAGGGAGGAAGCCTGCATTTGGGCTATGTAATGTGTTTACAATAAAAATAACTGTGACATTCCATCATGAAAAGCCCTAATTACAGTGAAAATATTCAGTTTGTGCCATCAGTTGCCTGTTTATATATAAACACGTCCTTTGTCTGTATCAGTGAGACCTACAACTGTGTAATATCAACATGATTTGTGAGGATTTAACTCAAGACCGATCAGCTCCATGTATGGAAGGCAAGCATCGAGATGCACAAATGCACATCATCACTGTTACATTTCCGATAACAAAACAAGATCACTAGCGAGAGTGCAGTTATCAATATCCTCAAAAAGTAACAATACATTTGTACAGTAAAAAGAGATTTAAACACAAGAGTTTTTAAACTTACTTTTGGAAGGGACACGCAGATTGGATCGTACCACTTGTAAGGAGTCTGCTTGAATCCGAAGCTCGTAACTTTTCACACTTTCATAATCCAGAGACTTTTTAACTGAGATCACGCCTGTTCTGTCATTAATAGCAAACACATCTGAAATCCAGCAAAAACAGAAGTAACTTTCCAAGATGCATAAACACCTTTTTTTTTAATGCCTAAGTGCTTCTGTTTTGGTGATGACACTATTCTCTGACACTGTCTTCAGAAAGCGGTTCCCATCCCTTCCTTGGGCCTTTAAAAGCCCACATAACTCCTCTTTGAAAGCTGGCTTCAAAGGAGCACAGCAGCTGAATCTGACCTGCTACTGGAATAAACAACGTGAGGACACACTGGCAAGAACATAAACAACCCACTCTCACAAAAAAGGAGGATGGGATGGGAGAATTCTTCCACATCCCTCCAAACAATTTAGTGTAATTTTGCTTAGAGATTTCAAGGTGGGTCACAGAGAATAGCACAGGAGGATGCAAATAAAGGAACAATGTTTTGTTTAAATATCAGGCTCTAAAGTAATACTTGTGGCTACAGCATAGCAAAGTCTATAATGGCTTAGAACATACTTCTAACAAGCACAACTCCATCAAAGCTATTTCTATTCTTATTGCAGTATGCCACGGATTCACGCCATGTGGATTTTCACATCAGTGAGAATTTCACTGTATTTTAATCTTTACTGTAATTCTGCTAACTAATCTTATCTTTAGCTGATCTCTAAAGGCTTGATAATGGCACTCCTTCCTGCTTGTACAGACAAGGTGGGATTTCACCTCAGCAGCTTTACTTCTAACCACTATTCCTTTATGACTTTTGATGCATGCACTAGGCTCAACATAACCATTAAGATCAAAATATTAGTACTTACCTTCTTCATTTCCTGAAACAATTGAATATACAATTGTCTGGTTCAAGGCAGCTGCTGTGACAATTGCGACCACAGTTCCTTTTGGTGCACTTTCACTCACTGGCGGGGGTCTGTAGAATTGAACAAAAATATTTGTGTTATCTTCTAGCTGCCTGGACAGCAGATTACTGAAATTTATTCCTCAAGTTAGCAGTTTCATCCCTCTATTAGGCTGCCAAAGCGAGATGATCTGTTATTACAGGAAGACATATTAAAAAGGCAAAGGTTTAACCTTTGCCTTCTGCAAATGCAAAAAGGTACCAAGTCTAACTGACAAGAGGTGTCAATCTAAAGATACAACAGTTCTTTGACATGAGAAATTGAAAAACAGGGAATAATGAGTAGAAAATAACAGAAACCACCACAGACTGATAAACTGTAAGTACAATTTAGAAAAAAATAGCTCTTTTATAATACCCCTACTAAGAAAACCCAGTAATCTATCAGAAACACATGTAGGAAAATTCATACATGGGTAAACCTCTACTGTTAAACAGCACTTTAAAGCCACCTCCACAGGAATTTCTGCTCCAGAAAGATCTAAAAATTTTCCTGCTAATCCATTTTGGTACTAAAAGCCAAAATGATTTTCAGGAAATCAGCTGCAACTCAAGTATACATACACATCTTCTAAGCATTCGGTAAATTGTTTCTGATTCACTGAGCACTGATTTGTGTAAAGAAAGGAAAATAAAAAAGATTATGCTGCTAGCACATTGGTGTCTCATGTTCTTCATACCCTACAAACACTGAAAACTAAGCATCTCGTATTCAGCACAGTTTCATAATGTATAAATAGTGTTTCCTCCTGAAACCCAGTAAAGGATTACTTCCCTCTCTCTCTCCTACTGTTCAAATGCTATCTGCTCAGAAAATGTGATGAGTAACATTTTGAGACGCTGTTTCCTCAAGGAAGCTAAGTACTTCAGAATTAACAAAGAGTCTGCGCTAATGGATTTAAAACAGCAATCTAAACAATTTCAACAAGGAGAAGTGAGATTCTTGAGCTAATCTTAAATCAAATGTTCATTGATTTGATCCCAAATAAAATGTTCAGATTTTCATCCCAGTAAGTAAAGGCTGAATTCATGCTTAAAACTATTCATGCTAGTGAACAAACAAATTTGAAAAGACATTTTTGCACTCATCCATAAATGCAGATGCATTTTTAGTAAAACCAGCATTATCCAGATATTTTCCGTATTTAAAAAATTACACTCATTCGGTATATAATGAAATAAAAGACAGAGAAGGGTATGTTGAGATAGGCTCCTAAACAGGAATAAACTTAAAGGAGTATTTAAGTTATGCACCAACCTTCAAAATTCTGGACAGAATCTGCACCTGCTTTTGTTTCAGAGACATACAAATTCTCTCTTTCATCTTTCAGGTATTTTTCAAATACTCCACCCCATACCACATGTTCCCGTTACAAGGGCAGAAAGATGGATCCTGAGGTTGCAATCCTAACTACTGAATCCAAACTTTGGACATCATGCACCAAGAGACCAACAATCTGCCCTTGATCTCTGTCATACAAACATTTTCTTTGGGATGAATATTGGGTCAAACATCCTATAAAAAGTTTTAGATAATGACATTGAATATACAGTATTAAGTTTAAAAATGTTAGAGGGTATATTATTAATTATTGGGAGGTTTTTTTAAAAAAAGAAGGAAAAAAAACCTCAGTAGTTTAGGTGATGATGCCTCTTACACGACCTCTTGCCCCGGAGACAATGTACTTGCCTTCATGCTTTGTGGCTTTCTGAAGTAACTGCCTTCTGCCAATGTGACTGTTGGTCAGAAGTTTACCTAAACTTCTGCTTCTTCCCTCCAGTTGCTATTCAGACCGCCTCCACCCTGACCTTAGATTCTCTGACTGCTCCCTTACTTTGCCCTAAGGGTTATACTTCAGAACCACGGAATCACTAAGGTTAGAAAAGACTTCTAAGATCATCTGTCCAACTGCCAACATCACCACCACGCCCACTAAACCATGTCCCTGAGTGCTACATCTACACGTTCCTTGAACACCTCCAGGGACGGTGACTCCACCACTTCCCTGGGCAGCCTGTTCCAATGTCTGACCACTCTTCATGAGAATAAATTTTTCCTAATATCCAACCTGAACCTCCCCTGGCACAATCTGAGGCCATTTCCTCTTCTCCTGTCACTAGTTGCCTGGGAGAAGAGACCGACCCCCTCCTTGCTACACCCTCCTTTCAGGGAGTTGGAGAGAGCGAGAAGGTCTCACCTCAGCCTCCTTCTCTCCAGGCTCAACAACCCCAGTTCCCGCAGCTGCTCCTCATCACACTTGTGCTCCAGACCGTTCCCCAGCTCTGTTGCCTTCCTCTGGACACACTCCAGCACCTCCATGTCCTTCTTGGAGGGGCCCAAAACTGAACCCAGCACTCAAGGTGCGGCCTCACCAGTGCACAGTAAAGGGGCATGATCACGTCCTAGTCCTGCTGGCCACACTGTTTCTGGTATAAGCCAGGATGCCGGTGGCCTTCTTGGCCACCTGGGCACACTGGCGAACTCATGTTCTTCCCAAATTCTTGCTCTCAGCTTAATCCAATTACAGGACTGCATTGCTGGCTTGACCACTCATGCTCCAGATTACACCACCTGTAAAAAAGATGCCAAAGGCAACCCATATCCATGGCCCACAGGGCTAAGATGCACACTCCCTTTCCTTCTTGGAACATCTCCCATTGCTTTATTTGCTTGTCTTATTATGCTTCTCATGGAGGGCCCAGTCTCTCATAAATTAAAACACTGTATCTCATTTAGCATGGTGAGGTATCAATTCTTCTGAGCACTCCTAGGCCTCCCACCATACAAATAATGGGGAGAAAATACTGTTCCAGGCCGAGCCACACTCAGTCATGTAATAGTGGCTGTATTGAAACACTGACCTCCCAATTTTTTTGCAGAAGATGATGATGGTAAGTTCGCTTTTACTCAAACACCTATGGACAGAGCAGATCACTCTGCCTCCCACCTTTCTGCCTCCAATGTGCTATCAACCGTAGAAATAAAATTCATTATTGCTACCTGATTTATTACACTGCAAAACTACTGCTATAAAATGCTTATTAATGCACATTTTACAAACATGAAGGTTAATCTTAAGAGATGGGGGGGAAAAAAGGCTGTCAAATCTGAAAGCATTTCAAGCTGCAGCTCTTTTGATGAGGTCAGAGATGCAGGCCAGTGAGGAAAATAAAAAGCCTTTTTATGTTGCACTATCTATTATGTTGTATTATATATGACGTTCTATTTTTCTTCTGAAGGCATATAATTTGAACAAAAAACCTCATGACTGTGTATTCACAAACCCCACATTTCATCTGAAGCACACTTTCAGTATATTCTTTTAATGGAAATGGCCTTGGAACTTCCCCTGACACGTAGCTGAACGCAATGAATTCACAAATCAATATCAATTAGTAAGCGGCTTTTGTGTTTGCTATGAGAGGCAGCAGAGGGAGTGGACAGAAAATCGCCACAGTAATTGTATTGATTTCATTTCCCTGATTATAATAAGGTGATCAGGTTCAACAGGAGCAATGCACCAGCTGAATTAAAACATACAGCTGGTGTCTCATGAACATTTTGCTAATTTTAGAGAAGTGAACTGGCAAAAGACAAAGGTATTCAGCTGACAATATACTGTTCTTTATCCTGTACTACAAGCTCTAATAAGCTTTCTTTGGGGCTAAGTTAATTATTTTCCAATTTTTGAATAACCAAGATGTACAACAGTGCTGCTTTTTTTTTTTTTAATATTATAGAAATGCTACTTGAAGCTGTTTTAGTGGACAGGCAAGGTGTCCCCTAAATTATTTTGATGCAATAATTTTGCATTACTGGATAATAAAGGCTGGTTATTTTTGTGAGAAAATGTGACACCAGCAAAGCGGTGCAATCCAGTCCCAGCCACCTGGAGAAGGCTTACAAAAACCGATAGCATAGTGAAAGGGAAGGGGACTGCTGTGACTTCAACACGTGATTAGAATTCAGAGCATCTCAAGGCTTTTTTTGTGTGATAATGTTTGCAACACCTTATAGAGCCCCTGACTGCAACTGCCAATATAGTCATTAACTTACCAGCCAGAGGCTCTGACCATCCCTGGCAGTACATTTCTGTCACTGCCACCTGCGTGGGACTGACATGCCACTGACTTAAGAGTCCAGCACTGACTTACTTGAAATATTTTAAATGAAGTAGTTACTTTCTGAGCTTCTGAACAAAACACCTTCTCAAATGTGTGATTTCTAATATTACATGCATTAATATCCACATTCAATCAGTTGCTGAATGTAAGAAGGCCCTGTGCATTAACATGATATCCACTTGGACCCCTTAAATCTTAGGGTGAAATGGGATAAACAGCTAATTAATGCACACCTTAGCCACTTCAGCTCCAACTCACCATACCCATAATCTTAATCTTTCCTCCTGAACGCTTTCCTTTGCACAACCATCTTTTGACCATAACAAAATAAGTGTATTTCTATACTAAAGTTTCATTCCTTTACTTGGTATTTTTCTGTAAGTGTCACAGTAATGTGCAATTTAGGTTAGTTCATCTTCACTTTAATGTTTTCACAGAAATAGTAAATGGTATCTTGCCAGCATCCAGGATGGGATGGATACCAGGAGAGGTTCCTATCACCACAGTGCCAAAAAACCCCCATAGGATCCCTGAACTCAGCATGAAGCCACCCAACCTGCGCTAACTCTTCTTGACAAGCTGTGGTGGGAAAACAGGGCATGAAGGCAGCAAAGTGTAAAAACCAAACAGCCTCCATCACTTTGTGCTGTGCTGAGGTAAGATTGGTATCTGATCGCCTCGGATTTGAGGTCTCTATTGCATTACTTACCGCTTCAGCATGAAACCGTGCCATAACATGTGTTTGCCTTTGCAAAAAGAAAAGCAACGCCAAACTAGAAGAACAATCTGATTAATACAAAATCATTTTTTTATATATAAAAATGCTGAAAAAGGATACCAATTCTAAAGAATAGTATCTTTTAATCAGCTATATCTCAATTATCTGCATCTTGATCAGAAAGGGAAATGGAGATGGAACACATATCAAACACATGGCAGGGCATAACTATTTGTAATGTCCAAAGTGAATTTTAATTTTTCCTCTCTTCTCTCTTTTTTTGGCTTCTTTTTTCCCTTTGCTAAACACATCAGACTCTCATCCATTTTTCAATTTGTCTAGTATCCAATATGCTTTAAATTCACCATGAAACTTCTCTATCTTCAAAAGCATGAACATGAGATTTAATAAAAAATTAAATTTAAAACCAGTAAACCCAATAATAAATTGGAAAATTGATTTAGTACTGAAGTTTAATAGTGTGATGTGTATGTACTCTGTATCAGACACTTCAGTCGACTCTATTTTGTGGATTATATTTTAGTTCATGGAGGTCCATAAGCATACCTCAGCACTGAAATATTTTATTTTTTGCTTAATTACAGTGCTAAGCTTCTTAGCTCGACTTGATTAAAGTGTCATTTGGACCTCTGGTCAAACCATCTCCCTGTCTTCTCTCATGTTACAACTTCTTATAGTGTGTTGGCCTTAGCTACTTTTAACTCTCAAGGGCATCTTTACCTGAAGCTTCTCCACTCCCTCCTGCCTGACACAATTCTGAGCAGCGTACTCATTCCTGTATGGACTCTTTTCATCCGACTCCTCATGGGAAGGGATTCATTTGGCTTTTTGTCTGTCTGACGCTCTGCATTAAAGAGAAGCTATCTAAGCCATTAGAAACAACTGAATTGATGTATTTTCCCGCAGAAAAGTCAAGTTCAGACAGAGCACTAGAGTGTCTAAAATAAGGTGAGCTAAACAGTGAAGTTAGGTCACCTTATAGCTGAGAAAAGCTCTGCAAACAGAAACACTTAAATTGGTCTGGCTATGCAGCTGAGTTTTTAAAATTGTGAAAAATGTACAAGTTTCTAATTGGGGAAGCAGAACAAAAAGTAAAGAAACACAAAAGTAAGAAGTAAACATCATGACGGCAGCTCTTTTAATCCTTTCACCAATGCATTTAGTCTACCTTGGCTTCCTGTCCTTGCTCAAAAAAAAGGACCTAGACACATTTTAAAGCAATAACTGATCAATTCCTCAAATTTTCAGTTTCTAGTATGTGCAACTACAACAATTTGAACAGTTTGTCAGAGACAGCGATTTTTTTTTTTTTTGGGGGGGGGGGGTGGTGGAGAATATTTTCGTCTTTATTAGATGTATTTTTCAAGCAGTTTATCTTCAAAGTGTCCTGAAAGGATAATTAATTCCTTACTGTACTTAATATCTTCACTTTTTGTCTCAGTTCTCAAATTGGTTCAAGACATTCTGACCTTGTCGTGGTATTTATCTCTAAAACAGATAACAAGGGAGTCTGGACATTGTTACAGTGAGCCCCTGTCATAACCTATTATCTTTTAAACCAGATGTCAAATTTTGTTTCTGTGAACTCTCTATCATCAGGCAAAATGCATTTGCGTGATCCCACCAACCTTTGTAAATTAAAGCTAAGGACATGAAGATATGAAAATTTCTGTCAGGATTACTACAGAAGCAAAAAGGCAAAAAAAAAATTCCCATCAAGCACAATGTAGGACACACTCATATACTTGAATCAGTCAGTCAGATGGTTATTTCCAACATCAGTTCTAAGACCAAGGATAACGCCGTGGCTTTGTGCTCCCACAACACACTGCTGAAAGCCAATAGGCTTTCATACTACATTTGTGTATTATTTCTATTCCATACTCACATTTCCAGGGTGAGTTAGTTCTACATCTTATTAAACTGCAACATGGCGTTGAAAGCTCAGCAAAGCAGACTCCCTGCATGGACCTGGACCCTGTGTTTACCTCTTCTGGTATCACCAGGTAACACGCAGCCAGATTCATTTCACCATAACATTTCATTAAAAAACTCAAAAAACTCAACATAAAATTACTGTTTCCTTTTCATTTGGTAAAAAGTAGATTTTAATAGAATGCAATGTAGCACTACTAGAACAAGAAAAAAAAGGTGATCCTTCTACTACACCACAATCATCTGCCAACTTGCTAGCTAATTTTTCAATGGCAAACCATGCTTAAGTATCTGCTGTAGAAATAATTTAATTTCCTAACTTTTATAACCATACCCTAAAGTGTACTTTAATATGTTTTCTCACAAAAACAAAGTAAGTACCAGGAGAACATCACCATAAAACATTGTTTCCAAAGGCAAAATCACCCATATTTCCTCAAACCAAGCTGCCACTGACACGTGAGGCAAATTAAAAATGCATATGGGAACCCATGCATCATTTCTCTACCTTCAGTTTGAGTAAAACATTGACTGTTTTTCCCCCCACCTCAGAAATGCTATATGAAAAACGCTGCCGGTGTTATTTCACTCTTTTTCATGTCTTTTATTCATAAAATGTAAATATAAATTCTATTACAGCCAAGGTGGGAGAAGCAGTGGTAAGACTTGGATATCCTGGGAAAAGGATTACCCAAATGGATGCTCTAAATCTACCACCATTAAACAAAATACTTTTGAGGGACAAAACTAAAACCCTGGCCAATCCTGTTACAAGAAGGGAGAAATGACCCCCTAACTGAGCACCACGTAAAATGGCAGTAAGCGCGAATAGAAGGAAAAAAGAAAACTCAAGTCAACAGAGACTTAAAGAAATGCAGCTCCTAGGCAGCCTGATGAAAAAACCAACTGCATCTAGGGCAGAAGTTCATAACCTGCCACTTAGGCACATGGTTTCATTTAGGAAGCATCTTGATTCCCTGAATAATGCCATTTTACCTATAGGAAACAAGTTATGACTTCTCAAATTGTCAAAGCAACATGTCAGAGACAAGTAAGTAAATCAGTATGCAAATCGCTTTGGAAAGCTCACCGACTATTGCCTACAACCCAAAAATGTTCCCTTCCTCTCCAAATCCCTGGTGTGCATGGTTTGGGTTTTTCCCCCGTTGTCCTGCTTTTGGTTTGAGCAAAGGACATTCTCAGCTGCTGGTCTCATTCCTGAAGAGAACTTATCATTCCTGATTTTTAAGACATGTATAGATTAACATGTTCCTCTCCCTGGAATAGCTATTTTCTCTTAATACTTGTATTTTTCTCTCATGCTTTGTGAAGGATGACTGAATTAGCAGGCTACTCATGATAAGAAAAGCATCGTTGCTTCTACAAGGCCTCAGACATTCACAATACTGTGGATGCTGTTCTGAGACAAATGGCATCTTTTTGAAGGAGGCACTGAATTAAAGAGATTTCAAATATGAAATGCCACCCACACCCTCAATGCCCCTGTGCAGGATTCCCCATTTCCTGTTTCACAATGAGAAAAACTGTTTGATCGAACAGCAGTAAACCACAGAACTGGGAAAAGCCTCTTGGAACAATTCCAATTGACTCCTGATACATCTCCATAATTTTGTTTTGTGAAATCCTACAATACACAGCTATTTGCTTGGATGCTATCTGCCTGCACTGTGGATGGATTTAATTAAGTGGAAAACATTACATCGTATCTTCTACTGAGAGAGCAAGTTGGTCTACATGTCACAAAATCTCAACTTTGTACTCAGAACACATTTTCACAGTAGTGTTGTTGCTAGTAGAGACATAAAATGCCACAATGTATTTACATCAAGTAATATCCTCAAATTTGCAAATTCATATATTTTCTTATAAATTGGAACCAAACTTCAGATTATTATACAAGTGGATACATATTTTCAAACAGGTTGGGGGCCTATAATGCAATACTAACAGAAGCTAAAAGTTTCCAGTATTTCCCTTTTTCTGCTATGAAATGGCTGAACACCTGTTTAATGTGCCCACAGGCAATAATTAGGAACCAATGATGCTGCTTTCAGTTAACATTTCATTTCCTGCTACAGGAGCACGTTGCTATTAGCAATGACCTTCTAGTTGCAGAGGATGTGGTATTTATTAATTAACAAAACACGAAAAAGATCCCAAGTCCCTTTGAACTTTTACTTTTTAAAATGGGAATGGACTCATAAAGAGAACAGGCTTGTTAAAAAATAAAAAAATCTCTTTATATTCATCTGAGGTGCACTTCACATCTGGTCTGCACTGTTCCATAACACAACTAATTATGATCTGTTAATTAAGAAATGAAAGTGCTGCCATTACCTGTTTGGAAGAAATGGAAACTTCCGGATCAATTACTTTCTCTGAAGTTCAATCAAGAGGTGATCTGGGTGGAGCCATCAGGACAAGAGAGATAATAGCTTGGGAAAGGAGTATTCAAAACAGCTGATTTTATTTTCTCAAGCAAGTGATTTATGGCCAGAGACACGGCTGTTTCATCAGCACTAAGCAGAATGAGGTCAAAGTCAGCACTGAAAACCTTAATAAACCATGTGAATAGCCACAGTCTGTTTTGATAACCACCCCACTCGCCAGATTTGGCACTTGTGCCACCCTCTGCCATCAGTGAACCAGCAAAATCCAACTGACTGCCATCCACCCGCAGGGAGATGCAGTGAGAAGAGCGTTGGCAGCAGTGTCCTTCCCTGGCAGCAAAAGGTCAAGTGGGCTCAGAGGTGGACCAGCCATCTACAATTAAATGTCAGCATGTCATAAGCCTTTGATTCTGTTTGATTTTTGCCTCTTCACACTTTGCTTTTTTGTGGAACAAGCAAACAAAGCTTGGTTTGGAAAACAATTTATTTTGCAGACATTGTTGCTGTAAGCTCTCTCAAAGTCATATTTAACATGCACGACAAGGACAGACAAGGACCCAAGTGCAGAAGGATTCACATTGCTAATGCAGTTAAACTCTGCAGCTTCAGAATGAAGATCCAGGCTAGGAGCACTAGTGGTGAAGGCACTTAGGCTCACATCTAAGGATGCACTAGAGAGATCTGTCAGAGTTGCAGTGTATTGGTGTCCCCAGGAGATGGTCATGCACAAGGAGCACTAGGCATGGATCATTCGGCCCTTATTGACTACACTAATGGTCTGCAAGCCCCTGGCGTGGCATCTCCCCAAGCTGCTGGACCAGATCATGCAGAACTGCTGGCTGATGATGCTCTGCTTCTAACCAGTTGCGAGTGTGTGGAGGAGTAATGTCCTAAAGCATGCTGCACCCGGGCTGCTGGGATGCTTGGCCCTGACTTGCTAGTTCCCACCAGAAGAGTTGACTGGTTGCAGTAGATATCTTTCTGATAGACTTTAGGCGTCACCTATCTCAGTCATTAGGAAGGAACTATATTTTATCACTCAGCGTAAAGCAACTGCTCCATGTTGTATTTTATGGAGAGCTCTTAGGTTCCCTTTGCTATTTCATATGTATAGTGCAGCAGCATTGAGAAGTCTCCAGTATAATTTACAACCCAAGGGTGAGGGGAAAAAAGAGATTAATTAATTTGCCCCAAATTATGGAATGATGCAGAGGGACAGACAGTGAATAAATGCAGATCTCTGACTCTCATCTACTTGATGCTCCTGTGGAAGTCACTTTAAGACATGGATAATAATCAATCAAAGCCTCCCTTAGCAGGAACAGGATTCCAAGCAGAGGCTCTAATGTGCTAGTGTACTTCTGACAGAGCCGAGAGCTGCCAGGCCAACAGCTCAAGGCTGAGTTGTGCTTTTATCTCCCTATCCGCTTAACACGGCTATGCCTTTTTGATCATGCCATCTGGTACCCTCTCTCTTACTTTTTGTATTTATTTCTGATTTGTAATACATGCTGCAACTGCACAGGCAGCTTTATTCTGTAAAACTGTTCAACTGTGACCTTTTTCTAAATACACAGAAATGAAGTTTGTAAAACAGCTAGAAAAAAATGCTGGAATCATCCAGATTATGATAACTATGCAAGCAAAGATCAATACTAATCCACTCTAACGCCACTAATTCTCAATCCTTCCAAAATTCTAGTATCCACATCCAACAGTTTATCACTTTGCAAGCAGCACCATCACTCTGTGCTGACATTTACCCTAAAGATTATACAATGTCATCTGAAAAATAAGGTGATATGAAACCTGCCAGCTTCAGCTTGCATCACTGTCAAGAAACCAAACACGAAGTGCAGTTTGCAGAGTGTGACAATCCCTGAAAACCTTAGGAATCAAAACTAGTCCTGCTTCAAAATGTTTGAGAAAGCTTCAGAGCTGAATCAGAAGTTTTGAGGTTGTTTTAATTTAATTTCTGATGTTGAAGAAAATGCCTCCAAAAGATTTTAAAAGTTTTTTTATGACAAAGCGCATCAAAGAATTTACCAAGAATGGAGTAGCACCATTCCTTTGGAAAGAGAAAGTAGGCTATTCAGGCAAACCTGATGAGTTTGCAAGGAGGAAAAGATAACACAGGTTATTGATTTGTCATCTAAGGGTATTAGGGGATATGAGCCACTTTTACTTCAAGCTTTCTTCACTGTACTGAAATAAAGTTCCCATCTCCTGGAATAAAACTGGAGCTCAAGGCAGGCTCAGGAAGTGTGAGCTCAGTTCATTTTTCAGAAGGCAATGCAAACTCTACCTGTGCTCCTGAACCTTAAATCAAACAAATTCTCACAATCCTGCAAACAAAGATGCTGTGTCAGTTGACGTGAAAACTGCAAAATACCTCTGCTACATTGCAGAGGTAGATCACATCGTTCTCCAAGTACTCCCGAGGCTGGACTCAGCCTGAGTGGTTTAGCACTGCAGCTGCATTGTAGCCTCTCCCAAAACACACTGCTCAGGATCACATTTGTCACCAGGTAAGATTCAAGGACAAGCTTCGTAAAAGTGAAGGTCATTTGGAAAAAAGTTATAAAAGAAAAAGGAAACAAAGTGCATTATTAAGTACATCCCTAGCAGTGACGAGGCTGTTTCGCTGCTCCAGCCCCCTCTCTGACTCCTGAGGCTAGGCAAATTAGCATTTGTAATTTACCCAAAATGTGGACTATCTTAGAAAGGTCTCATAATTATCATATTTTCATGTCTTTCTGTTAAAACACAGCTACACATTTTTTTCCCTCGCAGCTACACAAACAGGACCTGTTTAATTTTTTTCTTGAAAACAGTAACAAAGAAGGTTAATTCTATTACAGAAAGGCTTTAAATATTATTCAGAAATTGTATGCAGAAATTATATTATATCTGAAATTATAGAAACAAATGGGAACATTTTTATTTAAAGGTCTCTCTCTTGCTACATTACCTGAACTACACTTTATACATTCGAAGATACCTAATACAATACAAGAAGTAGCAAGAATAATCTCTCTCAAGAAAATTCCTTCAGTAAAGGATAATCCTTTGCACTATCATTAAATGCAAAGTTTTTAATTTTGCACTATTCTTTCAGATTTCAGATTTCTTTTTCAACATTAAATTAAAAATTAGTCGAATTTTACCATTTTAAAATTTTCTTTAAGGTATTCCTTCAAAATGCTAATACCCTAATCACAGCCATGAGGATGATCCAAGGGCTGGAGCACCTCTCCTATGAGGACAGGCTGAGAAAGTTGGGGTTGTTCAGCTTGGAGAAGAGAAGGCTTAGGGGAGATCTTCTAGTGGCCTTCCAGCACCTGAACAGGGCCTACAAGAAAGCTGGGGAGGGACTTTTTACAAATGACACAACAAGGAGTGATGGCTTTATACTGGAAGAGGGGAGATTTAGATTAGACAGTAGGGAGAAATTCTTTCCTATGAGGGTGGTGAGACACTGGCCCAGGTTGCCCAGAGAAGCAGTGGATGCTCCTCCCTGGAAGTGTTCAAGGCCAGGCTGGATGAGGCTTTGAGCAACCTGGTCTAGTCGAAGGTGTCCCTGCTCATGGCAGGGGGGTTGGAACTGGGTGGTCTTTAAGGTCCCTTCCAATCCTAACCAGTCTGTGATTCCATGAAAATCAGAATACACATAATTATTTTAGCCCCTTAAAACAGTTGAGCAAGTCCTATCTCCAAGTAGGGTCTACTGAAGCCAATAATGTTCCATCAAATTTCTGATTTCCTGCAGTACTTAGTTTTCAAAATATATGTAAAAGCCCCATTATATTCTGATACTGATTATGTTGCTACATTTGAATCGAGAGCACACACTGCATCAAGGCTGTGACTTCCTGATATCACGAGGCTGTGTGCCTTGATCCTATTACTTACTGTTACTATACAGATGTCAGAAACTGTTTATGAACGCACACCCTGTATCAAAGTGTAACAAACTAATCAGCCTGTGCACCACTTTTTTATAGCATGGGGTGGATTTTATTAAATTGTCAGAGGGCAAACTTTATCAAATCATGACTCTGTAGTAATAATAATTATCACTGGCACTTCTTATGTCAAAGAGATCAAGTCTGAATTCTCTCATGCCTCACGTGAACGGTGAACAGGATCAAAACACACTCAGACTGGAGGAAACTTAACCATGTTTATCCACGATTGACATTTTCAACAGTTTCTGAGAGGATATTTTCAAACAAACTCTTCCTCACTGTCATTGGCACCTACAGCTCAGATCTTTTAAGTTGCAGACAACCTATTAAGACAGTAAAATGGTACCACTATCTGAATCTGATTAGGAAACAACTGGCTGCAAAATAACTTGTGGCTAAGAGAAAGACGCAACTCTAAGGTATTTTGCCACCTCACTTTGTCCAACAGGAGTGCTGCAAAAATGTTTTACATGTAATTTCACACAGTTGTGATTCTGGTGGACCTGAGCACTGACTGCTCTCTCTTCAGAGCAGCAGCCAATTCTGTTCCTAAAGAAGAGCTAGTATCGGTAAATATCTTATCAGGTCTAAGTACACAAGGGTTTTGGTGCTTTAGTTTAAACCTTATTTTTGCGTCTTACTTCCTTCTGTGAGCCAAAGTGAACAGCAGAAGTACAACAGTTGAGGTATATGCAGGGGAAGCACTTCCACTCTGACACAGAGTGTTTTCATAGCCCACGTACCTCAGACTAGCATTCAAACAGGAACTTACTTCATCTTAAAAAATAACAGTTGTAATGTGAATAAATGCTTTACCTGTATTCCTCCTGCGTAAACCGTGGAATTACTGAAGGCTGCAGTACAGCAATTTCTACAGTAGTGGTGTTGGACTTCACAGGATCTCCATCATCATATGCAATGACCACTAGCTATAAACAATACAGAATATCACTCTCTTAGTATAGGCAAGAACATTTTTTATGTTGACTTGCAACAATACTTGTATTTTCAGGGTCTAACAAGTCAAGATGAGATTTTTCTTTCACTGCAAATCGTACAGTGCATAAGAATAAAACATAGAAGGAAAAGGTGACAGCCATCTACATTTTCCTGCTAGAAAATTTACACAAGCACAGTAAACTGGAATTTAAATACAACACTCTTCTACAAATACCTCTTCAGAACACACTGCCATCTTCCAGTACATTTTTTGGGGGATTCTGTTCATATCTAAGCACAGACTGTCCTTACTCAGAACACCGGAATCAATTTCAACTATGTAGTTCAGTTCTACATTTATAAATTTTTTATTGGAAAACTATCAATAATTTCCAATAAAACAAACAGAAAAAGCACTAGGTAAGAAATCTGTGTTACTGACATTAATATCTAAAATCAAGATCTGATATAAAAATTTAAAAATTAACATTACTTCCCCCTCAAAAAATCCTCTTAAGAAAAGAGATCCTCTATATGGTAAAACAAGGCCAAGACCAGAAGATGATCTCTAAAGGTGGCCAGTTATAAATCTTTTTATTATCTGATCTTTGCTCATGTCTGTCTATTTAATCTGTGCTTGTCTGCTGGGACAAATAAGTTCACCTGTTTTCAGCTTTCATATGAAGGTATGCTATATGCTAAGCAAAAGGATGAGAGATCAGCCCACTCTCCAAATTTGTCCTTATTTCAGGAGGTCACTAGATGGAGCAGGTCAGCACCTCATTCTAGCAAAGGCATTTCAACACAGTTTGGCCAGTTCAAGCTATTCTCAGAACAGGTCAGTGAAGAGAGAGTTTAAAACCAGAAGGCATTTTCTCTGCCAACATACTAGGGACCTCACCGGTGCAAGATACCATAATAGCAGAAAATATGAGTATGTTAAAAATTGACTGGAAAATTTCACAGAAGATTCAGTGGCAGATACAAGCCCAATGATCTAGGTGCAGATACCAACTCAAAGTCTCCACATCACTGATTTCTGGAGTTTTTCCTGCGCTTCTTCCCTAAGCATCCATATTTTCTGAAAAATAATGCTCTGCTAAATTTACCATTGGTCTGTCCTAATAGAGAGCAGTCTTCATATAGAAATGTAGCTCCATGTCCACAACACACACATGTGGTTTACTATGCTAGTTAAAAACTGAAACAGACTCAATTTAGCACTGTACTAAGTTCCTAAAACAGTGACAGCATTACAGTGCTACTCAAAGCTCATGGTAGTGATTGATGAGATACTTAGAAGAGGAAAACAGTGGACATTTTCATCCCTTATAATGGAAAAGTATGCAAATAAAGCTCTCTTTAATATTCATTTCAAAAATAAATAACTGAAAGAAGAAGCAAGACACACCATAATGACCATATAGAAGGTCAGCAGTTTTCAAGCAGGGAAATTACATATAAAATCCTGCATATTACTTTTTTTTTTTTTTTTTTTTGCTTACTGACACACTTTAGTTTTCATTTTTAACTATCCCCTCCACTCATGAATTTAAGAAGGGAGACCTGTCCCAATGATTTCTATTAAAATCATAACTTACTCCACACTAACTACAATCTTCAGGAACAATAACAACACAATAGTAATTTAAGTCTCTTTAAAGCCAACAGGTTCTACATTACAGCACTTGTGAACAGGAAGTCCCAAACTGCCCAGCTGCCAAGTAACTTTCTTTATAAAATACCTTGCTGTTCTTACAAAGTTCTCACATAATTGTTACACTGACAGCCCTGTCAAGAATAAGGAGACCAACGAGGTAACTTAGAAAAAAATGAGGTTTCCTTCAGCTGCCTCCTTGTTTCTTCTGCCCTCCTAACAGTAGCAATCACATCCTTTCAAGAGATTTCTGACATCAAGAAGACATGAAACATGAAACAAACAAAAATATTTCACATCTTTCTGTGCAATACCAAACAACACAAACAGAAAAGTAAAAGGAATTCCATCAAATGCAGCCAGTATTTACTGGCAGTACACAGCTACACGAGTTCATACCTTAAACACTGTACTTGGCTCTTCATTTAGGTTTACTCGGGTTACTACGCGTCCTGAGTTTTCATCCACGTCAAAAATGCTGGCACTGTAAGGAAACTGGACAACATCTACTTTGTATCGGACTCGACTTGCTGGTGTGCCCTGTAAGGCAAAAACAAAGCAACCTGCATCTTTCTGTATTTTTTGCACATCTCATAAAGTCAATAAAGGATTAAAATGCAACATTGGCAAAGAGACCATCACAAACAGAACTTGCTGTTTGTCTTCCTTGTAACTGGGTTTGTTACTGAGCAGCCTCTCTGCTTCCCCCTGAAATACCTTACAGTGACATCTGAGAGGTCCGGTAAGAAAAATGACCAGAGGTTTCAAAAGAATAGAGCTGAAAAAACGGTCTACTTAAATACAGATAGAAGCAGTGGTCTGTTTTGTTAACTACTGATTTTTTTAAATAACAGAAGATGGGCACTGCTTAAGGTTGACTAATATGCCTTTCAAAAATATTTTCACATGTTATAAAGACTCCTTTGAAGTTCAAGAAACATCTAAATACTCTAAAAACTCCAACACTTATTCAGCTTGTCCTGAAAGTTATGATGTCTTGTTGCTGAAGATGGGAATATGTGTGTTATTTTCTGAAAAGTCAGACTATAGTTCTGCACACAGGACAGTCCAGCCTATGTGTCAGTCTCATGCTTCTCTCAGAGGAAATGAAATGAAACAGCACCGGATTGCTTGGGCAAACCTACCATGCAGCTTAAATGGACTTTTTTATACAGAAATCAAACAGCAGCATCTGAAAGTTTTGCTTTTCATCAAAGCCAAGTGATGAAGAACTAATACATTTCAAAATCCTTATCTCTAAGAAGTAAAATACAGAGATTATAGGGCCTGCAGCATTTCCAAATCTATTCCAACACATGTTTTCTCTGTGGCTGAACTGTACAGGTTAGCAATTTTGACAGAACCATCTAAAAGCTCACATCCACACCTTCCTCACTGAAGAGGGAAGCCTGCCCTGCTCCGCAGGGTGAGCTGGTTACAAGCACTTGTGTGAAATGACCGGCCACCCATGGCCTTCCCCAAGTGTAAGAGAGGGCTCCTCCCTCTCAGTGGGACGCTGAGCATTGCCAGTGCCACTTACTATTAGATACCAGAGCTGGCTCTCAGCACAGCGTCAGAAAACAAAGAGAATGCATCGGTCATTTCAGTGGTAACAGAAAATGCAGTTTTGCAAATGGATTTGCATGTAATGAATCCTCCCACTGTTCAAGCCCTGTTTCAATGGCAAGGAACAAGCACAGCCCATGCATGTGTCACAAGCTGTCTGCATGCATATGCACCTCAAAATACCAAATTCAAAGGGGGAATCAGAAGAGGCATTGCCAGAGGGTACAATGTATAATTTTTTTTCACATCAGTAACTCAGTATTTTCTAATAGAAGGCTATTCACCCGATTAAACTGTTTTAACACAAACTGCCTAAATAAATATTGTTTATTGTGAAGAATGAAGTTTCTTAAAGTATCCATTATATTCCAATGATCTCATTCCAGCAGTTACCCTCCAGGGACCTTCAGAGGATGTAGAGTAACACCGTGCCTGCAAGCACAGCCTAAGAGGCAGCATACCTCAACTCTTTACCTCAGCTCACCCAACCTCTTTGGGATAAGATGAACTGTACCATCAACTACTTACAGAGGCTATCTGGGAGACATTAAACTTTAACAGGTTACTTCCATTTTCGGCAAGTGCCCCTTCACTAGTACTGATAGTGATCCACTGATTTCCAAGATTCCAAGATAGGAGCAGGTTACTAAAGCAGTCAAACCAGTATGAATATAATTCATGTACTCAAGAGCTGTGAGAAAAAGGGGCATCAAAGAAGGGGTTTAAAGCAAAGAAAGGGCTTTTTTGCACACTGATGTCTAAATAACTATTTTTCAGCAGATCAAAGCCTGTGTTACTTGGATATGTAGACACCTGAGACATTTCACAAAATTCAAACGAGGTTATTTGCTACATATATTTAGGAATAGATTCAGAGAAGCACCTAGCAACTCAGGTCCTATTATCAGCATGATTTCAGTTTCTTAATGCCTCTGAGTCTAGACCTCACATTAGGTTTTGACTTTTACATTGTATTTCAACAGACAAAATATCAGAGCCCACATTTTCATTTCTAGTAAATTGGTAATTTTCAACTGTTTTCAATAATGTGGTATAAAGCAGCTTTGTTGTTATTGAGAATATATTCAATGTACCATGTCAGCTACTAACTACAAGGAAACAGGAAATTTACTTTTGCAAACAGCAACAGAAACAGCTGCAAAAGTGGTTTAAGCTCACTAAATCATATCAATGTTTTGTTGATACAACAAAAGTGCACTGAAATGCTCAGTTAAAATGCACAGTCTATAAAAGCATTACTGGCATGGATTTAGCACAGGTATTCTACATCATGCTAATGCATAATTAACTTCTGATGAGTAGCAAGACTATTCAATAAATAAACTATACTCCAATGTGAGAAAAGTGATCCTTCAGTGAGGAATATATATTTCAATTAAAAATTATAGGTAGCTTGTAAAAATTTAATTGACAGTATCAATTTTACTGCTGTTAAAAGAACAAGAATACCTTAGTCTAATACTAAAAGAGTAACACAGAGGACAAGGCAGCCAGGGCACCTCAGCCTTCCCCCCCATAAAACCCTGTGCATGTATCACCTTGCACTTAATGAGAAGTAAGATTGGGTTGGTGCAACCAAGACATTCACAGAGTTTCTGGGGAGAATTGTCCAGCTGCTCATCCGTGTGATTTTAACTGTAGCAGTGATAAGGCCATTGCTTCTTTGAGCCCTCCAAGGAAATCCAGCCCAAGAAGGGTTTATTAGGCAAAATCCAGTCCAGGAAGGGTTTATTAAGCAGTACATCGCTCCAGTGCCGCTAGCAAGTCAGCATCAGCTCCTTTAATAATTCAGAACTAGGTCTGCCAGATGTGTTTCAGTGTTTAGTGAAGTAATATATGAACGACCATGTTAATAGTTAAAAGTATTTTACAGGACTACGCACACTAAAGAGTGCAAATCCTTGGAAACGAGACATTTGGAAACAGAGATCATAGCATAAACAAAGGTGATTTTACAAATTTCCTCTGGCATTGTCTGATTCAGTCATTTTTCTTCCACATTCTAATTAAGAGGAAATTACCTGCTGAAATCCACTCTGTTTGGTTTCAGGGTAATGGTTCTCACATTTGCTTGGAAGACTAAAAGCTTTTATCATCATTAAACCTGCACACACCAGGTAATTTGTTATTAAATAAACAAAAATCTCATCAGCTTACTGTTCCTGATATGACTATCAAGTACGCTTTTCTCTTGTCATTTCTGAAAATAACAAAACAGGGATTTTTTTTTTTTATTTACTATATTTTGGCATCAATGTAATTAGAAAAAGCTCCAGAGAGATTTCCAAGGGAAATCTATTTAGAAGCAAGTTTTAATTATCTCAAAAATTAATAATCTTTCGCCTCTGTTGTAAATTAATTTAGATGCATTCCTACATCTACAGCAAAACTCAAATATAGCAGATAATATTCTCTAATAGACCATAGAGCAAGAATTGTACTTGGCAATTGTACTATGTTCATTCTCTCAGCCCAAAGTTTTCTTGAGAGTTCAACACTAATACGAACCTTAGATCTAAAGCTCAGCCAGCTTCAGTTATTTCTTTTATTGCTGTGTAATTCCTTAAGTTTCCATTTGTTCTGGGGAAACAACATTAATTTGTGACATGCTGACAGGTTCGAAAATGTCCCCAGCATTTACGCGAGATGATGGGGCTGCACAGGAAGGCCCTGGGCAAAAAGGCTGCAGAGGGTACCCATGTGCACAGTCAAGATAACTCTCAACTAGGCACAGAGAGGTTACAAAGAAACTGTAATGCAATAAAGCCAGGAAAAATCATAAGAAATGTAACACAACAATAGCTTTTGCAAGTTTTCGTGTGTATTTCTGAAAAAACTCAAAAGGAAGCTAGGAATCATTACTCCCACTTATCCAAATGGGTAGCAGAGGTACAAAACCAGAATGATTTGGCCCAGGAAAGAGCAGGAAAAAATGCATTTTGCTTTCTTTTGCAGTATACTTGTGAAGATCCCAGATATGCATCTGGTAAATGACTTGGATTTTACCCCTTTAAATTACGGAATAGTGGCCTAATGAATACAAACTTATTTACCACGTCCCTTTGTATGCTATGCCAGTTTCTGAGCGAAAACAGAAAACTTCTAAGGGTTTTATAGATAAAATGTCAAACTGGTAAGGAGTTTAACAAATTATCCCCATCTGTACATTTCAATGCAAATGTGAAGGATTTGCATTGTGGAGAGTTCACTAAGGCAAATTTTGTAAAGTTAATTCTATGAAAAAAAATTGGAAAGTGATGCAAAAAATAAAATTTACAGGTGGCTGCACATGTTCTTTGCAATGTGCTCAAAGTAAAGTAACCAATAATGATGGGGCAGACCACAGAGTAGGAGAATGATTCTGATGGGTCTTATAACAGCTATGGGCTGTGAGTGGTGCTCTCATGTATATTCAACCTAAACTCATTTATATAAACTCAAAAATTTGAAGTCTTTTATTCTTTAGTACGTAACTCAACAAGAGGGTCTGAAATTCTGAATAACTAAATCTGGAAATTCTGAATTATGAAGCATAACAAGCTGAACACAAAAAGAACTTTTAAAGCCATGAGATAAAGTAACTTTAAGAACTCATGAATTTGCAGCATGTTTCCCATATACAAATCTCCAGCAGATACTATGAAATCCAACAGTAATAGTTTTTAAAAAATCAAGGCCTGCCCTGGACTGCCTTACAATGCTTTCATTTCTAACTAAATGCGTGTGAAATATCTAATTAAATATCTGTTAGCATCTTACTTTTAGTGGGTGCCCATAAAAGAATAAGGACAATTACTCTCAATTTGGCAAAAGGGTTCCGTTGAACAAAAATCTTACAAGGTGTTTTGAAACTGGATAAACCATTAAATTGGATCTTCTGGAGCTCTGGAAGCAGCCAGCTCTTTAAAGTTAGCATTCTGCATCTGTTTTTATTGACATTTAAATCAACAAAATCAGAATATGCAGGGAATTGCCCACAGAAGAAATATTCCATCTTTTACAATGATAAACCATACAAAAAGAGACATATACAGGAAAGGCAAACACAAAGCAAACAGTTATATCAATCCTGGGAATATTCACCTTCTGATAACAAAGTAAACATATTAAGCATCTATGAAATAGCTCATGTTCTCCTTTCAAAATATTTGGAGGTTTAAGAGCTTTGACAACATAGTCATAATCATCTAGCATCTTTCATCACCACGCCACTTCAATGAAGCATAAACTGTTGACAACAAAGAAAACTCCTCTTCTGCTCTCCAAGGATGATTTCAGGTGTCCTTGAATAACTGAAGTACGCCTACAGCCATCATACAGACCTGCTCAACAGAACCACAGGTAGCCCCTTTGCCAAGCGAAAAAGCAACCACCATTCAAATCTCTCTACATGCAACTGTCTCATTTAAAATACAGATTTGTAAACTTTGCTACATAACAGGAAATAATACAGGTTTAAAGCTCTTTCTCATCACTAAGCCCTTCCCAGTCTTGATACTGGTCAAGTCTGACTTCTAAAGTTTCAAGGCAAACCACTGCTCTGCTGTGCATTGGGTTGATCATTCCACAGAGCCACAAGAATCCTTTTGCTTTCCTTTCTCTTGCTCCTGAAGTGAGTGTCTCTGTCATTTTAAAACATTAGTTTGTGTAGAAAACAAAGATACCATGCTTTTTTTTGGTGGCCATGTACAATATGGGCTAGCATTTATTTTCAGTTTAATTTAAATCAAAACGCAAGACAGAGAATGGAAAAACAGCAAGAGGGAGGCAGTTTAAAAGCAGTATCAGCTGTGTCACCGTATAGCTGCCATGTGACTCCCCAAGATGGCCCACACAATGTCTAGAGACTGGCTCAGACTTGCCCTGAACACGACGCTTGACCATGATGTCCAACAGCCTATAGTAAGAAATCCCAGATAAACTGACAAAGATCTTAAGCTCCAGCTGGGAAACACTTCTGGAAAGAAAACTCGAGATGATGTATGAGGGAAATCCTGGACACACAGCTGTCTCTGCCATTTCCCGCTTACACAGTGCAGGCTCCTAACCCAGCATTTCCACCCTTTTAGCTCAGTTTGCACAATGGCTGTGATGCCTCATCCATCTGCTTCTTCACATTTACCTCCCCCCCCCCCCATACCACTTTTCTCACGTGCTCTAAAAGCTACCTCCCTCTCTTCTTTCAGATCGCAACATATCAAAATATTTTGAATACATGAGTACTTAAAGGGATTATTCAAATGCTAAACAGAAAGTGTGTTCAACTCTCTCAACAGTTTCAATCACAATATGTGTAAAACTGAAGATTCAGATTTTACTAAGATGTATCAGTTGAAGATGTACTCAAGCTTTTCCTTGGCAGGCGTATAACCATGGCTCTAGCCTATTACCATCATTCCCTCTGGCTCCCTTGGCCAGTTTTTGTTGCTTTCTGCTAAGTATTTTCTTACCCTTTGCATGTAGTGTGTCTAGAATTAAATGTAAGCTCTTCTTGGAAAGACAGGATGAGCAAACACAAGATGTACTAAGTACTTTGAAAAGTCAGATAACATATAACTATTTAAAAACTGTAGAAAAATATACTGTAGATTGTTCCAATAAACCATAGGACAATATGCTGATTTACGACATTCTATGAAGCATATGTAAATCAAAATTTACCACATTTCAATTACTACAACAGTATTTCAGATTAGAGTATTTTTAACAAATGTAAAAGTAACTTCTGAAACATGATTTATATTCTCAGTCACTACAAAAGAAGCTAATTCAAACTGTAAAAGAAAGGAAAGGAGAAACTGGTAATAACTTAAACTGACATTTGCTCAAGATAGCCCCTCAAATCCTGCTCTGGCCTTTAGTGAAAAGCACTGGTTTCTATGTTTTAATTGACATTTCACTAAGGACCTGAAGGAACAGCTATTAGAGATCTCTCAAGCCTTCAGGCCAAGATTTTTTTGACCAGTTTGAAATCCACAGGTCAAAATAAAAACGTAAGAAAATACCTACTGCAGCTATTTTTTGTTTTGAATTAGTAACTGTTGATAGTAACCAGAAATCCATGGACTTTTGCAGCCAAATAAACCCTATTATTAACAGTTGCAGTCTAATGATGGCTTAATGTTTTAGGCATCAGGTTTGCATAGTTAAATTATGCATCTCCATCCCGACTCAGTCATTCATTCGGTCACACAAATACACATTCATACATGTAAGATACACTGAGTCGCAAGTACTTTACCGTATGGAGATTTGATGGGGGGAGTTTTTTAAAGAAAATCAGCAAAATAACCTTTATTGTCCCTCTCCAATAAATTAATCAAACAGTATTCCATTTAAGAGTAAGAGCTCACTCTTAGTCCTTGTGACTGTTTCTGAAGCACATCATAGTCACTCATGGCACTTCCATATCTCTATGTTTAAGTTTCTAAATCACTTAGGAAATACACTGCTACTGTAAACCAGAAAACTCTATGCCACAAGTCTCCTCCAACCTCTCATCTTTCACCTGCATTACTTTTTGTACCCATGTTACCCTCACCGACCATTTAATGCTTGCATTTATATTGACAACTTGTCTTTTAGAATTCAAAAGCCACAGGTAAATTATCTTTCCTCAGGAACATCATTGAATGAGTACTTCCACAGTCAAAAAGTGACACAGTAGGTGAAATACTGTCATCCTTTGCTATAGAAGATAATTTATTAAGGTTGACTTCAGTGGTATGAAATCTTTCCTACCATTTAAGTGCTTGTCACTGTGGCTGTCACCTTTGCTTTTGAGGGAGTAGGAGGACAACAGGACACCATCACAATACTCCCAGTCCAGCGGCTCAAAGGAGGAATGGGCTGAGGATGGTGCCTATGGGGTGAAATGGAGAGCCAAAATCCTCTGACACCATTCAATACCTCCTTCCTACCCCATACCCACTCTTCTGCTGTTGGAAAATTCAAATTTGCCTTATCTGCAAAGAAATCACATGCAGGTGCTGAGCATTTCAATTTGGATACTCATACCATCCATATTACTTTGACAATGCAGAGCAAAGATGTGATTTGCTGAAGACAGTGGACAGTCTCTGAAGAGCTGATTAGGTCTGAAAAGCTTTTATTACAAATGATGAAAAAAAAAAACAAACTAGCTTGACTTTTGTTCTGGGATGAGTTTAATGTTGACAGGGGAATAGTCTACGTTACCTGTAAAATGACAACAGAAAAATTCAGGCTTGGATACTTCAAATTAGTTAGGCTCTTATTAGACATGCCCTGATAATCAGGCATATTTTAAAGCCACAATTATTTTCTTAATAGATATACATTTATTTTAATGAAAAGACAAAATAGATGTATTAGTACTGTGCAAGTAAGATTCCACCAGGTTAAAAAACTCAAAAAACCAACTGAAATACTGATGATGATAACTAAGAATATTTTTTCCCTTAAGGCAAGTTTTAGAGGACGGTATTCTTACTGAACAGAGAAACAGTTGTGTGTTTTTAAAAACAATCTCTGGTAAATTCATATAAAATACTTTATGGCACTAATTAATGTCAAAGTCAGCTGCAAATACGGATTTACCAGAAGCATAAAACATCTAAACAGGTTGGCTCAGTCAGAAAAAGAAACAAAGCCTGATAGTTGTCTCTATCTTCTTTATTATTTTACAAGTAAAAACTATCAACCCTTAGTTTAAAATAAAATACCAACTCTCAAAAACTATTTTAAAAGTTTTCCTTCATGGCTGGCTATTTTTTATGGTTATTGTATTCAATAACCATATAGTCAATATAGTCATTCAATGACTAAGGGTAGCTTCATTTTTACGTCTGCATAACAATCAAAGAAATGCAACAGTTGATTCCACAGAACATTATCTTAACACTACTGTCATGTGCATTTATGCCTGTTATAACGGTAATAAACAGGATCCCACACTCAGTGAGTTTGATCTCTCTCTCATGCATGTGCATTGATTTCTCCCCAGAAGCAGAAGTGATCCCCACATCTTTCAAATATAAAACAGTCAAAACCATATAAAAGAAATCCATATAAATACAGGAGGAAATCACAAGGAAGGAATCTAGGACACATAAGCACTTTATTCAGGTTTTTATTCTGTTGTTCTTACATCTCCTAGAGATGGCTGTTATTACCCACTGTACAAAACAGCATGCAAGCTTATGCATGTCCAGTTCACCTTTACCTGTTCCAGTAGAAGTGACAGAAATGTTAGGAGAGAGTTCAGAAGGGCTTGATTTTTTTTTTTTTTTAATGAAAAAGTGAAATAACTTTGCATTAGGAAATGCTGACTTCAAAGGATTAAGAATTGTTATAAATACACGTTAACCAGTTTCTGAACTATTTTGTTTCTTTCAGTATCTCAGTGATATGAGACACATCAGACCCAGGGATTATAAAATGGAGCTTATATCAGAATGGGCAAATACTTTATTGAGACCAAAATATCTTGTTGTGGGGCAACAGATACTATGAAATAAAAGCTGCATGAAAACCAAGTTAAAACGTGATTCTCTAGGACCAATTAATAACTATTTTCTTCTATCCTCACTAACCCATTTATGTCGAAATTTCCATGGAAGAGAAACTCATCTTCTTGCTCAGTTTCATTGATCCTTAACATCCTTTTCTGCAGACTTTTCTCAAAGGTCAGTATGACAAACCTGCTAGGAGCAAATATGTACTGGTGCAAGGGGCAGGGACAGGTCCATAGGACTGTGACTAATGACTTATTATATTTCTGTCGTGACAACAAAAAATTTGCAGTTTCAATGGTCATGCACAGCCAGTTTTCCCCACTCTCCAGTGGCAGATCACTCTGAGTGACTGCGCTTGTGATATGGGCAGAGTGTTCCCTTTTGAGTTAGTTGCTGCTAACAGCTGAGGATGAGAGCTCTTGAACGGCAATGATATCTCCTACTTCCCTGGTTCCCAAGTCACCCCTAGGCAGAGCAACAGAGAATCTTTTCCAGTTAAGCAGCATCTGTTCAACTCCCTGAAATGCTGAATGCAATTCTGACCCATTTAAGCGAAGACAAGGTTTACTAATTTGGTGGTAGTACTTCAGTAGTGCAGTGTTTTATTCAGGAAGAAGTGCTAGCAAAATGAGCTAATACCTTTGTGCAATATATAGTGTAAACATAACCCTTGCAGGCTTCTAACGACATCTAGAAACTTTGTCCACTTTGATCTCAATTTCATTTCTGTGACACCTACATTATTGTGCCTAACAGATGAAAGAATAAGACATTCATGAAACATGACAGTAAAAGTTATTCAGAGTAGAATCAAATAGTCTTAAATCAATTTCAAAATTGTTTTCCAGCAAATAATTATGAGATCTGAGCAATCAAGCCTACTTTCCCCTGCAAATCACTGTTTTAAACAGTGACTGAGATGATGGTGGAAACCTAGGTCTGGTGTGCCCCAGGGAACAGTAAAGGAAGTCAGACACAAGCACTAGGCCTTCCACAGAGCAGAAAGGCAGGGGGAGCAAGAGTGTAGGCAGGTCACAAAACCATAAACACTTACAAAGCCATCTGAAGGGCTATAGCGGGGAGTTCCACATTTTAGACTTCTACAATGCTACTAGAGATATATCCTCTTGCTTAGGCATAGCGGTTCAAGTCCAGAAAAGGACCAAGCAATGGAGGCGCAAGTCTGGTTAACCTTGCACATCCCTCATCATCACAGGAGCTACAGCTTGTTACCTTTATAGCAACTTCCTGGCGTGGAAGACTTCTACACACCTGCAGATATACCTCAAGTTTGTCAAGAACTCAGGCCAGTCTCTTTCCTGGTAGTTAAAATATTTTACTTTGAAAGAGAGCTAAAGGTTTGAGCACTTCAGTCAGTGGAAGGAAGGTAGCCTAAGCCTCTAACATCCCATGGGAAGGCTCTCCCTAGCAAGATTAACATAACAAGATGCAAAGAAAGGCAATAGGCACTACCAGTCTCCTGCTGCATGCTAAAAACTATGAGTACACCCAGATATGCCTTTGAAGGAGAGCACAGGTGCCTGCCACAAAGAAAACAATCCTGGGCTATGCATTTTTAAAAGCATCTCTAAAGCAAGACAGTAGAAATCCCCACTTCTCTCTGCTGATCAGTCTAATGCATACATGTGCCGAATATTCTGCTTCTAATTAAGCAGATTTGTGATTAACATGTTGTTGGCTGGTTGGGACCCTATTCTAATGTGCCTGTGCTCTATGGAAGGAGCTTAATGCACCCCTCAGGCTCCATTCGGCAAGCAGAGAACTCAAAATCGGGCACCAACATCTTTTATACTCCCTTTCCAATTGTCAAAGGCTAGCCATTAAGGCACATCTCTCTCCATTTCTTTTTACTGCTCAAATAATGTTTACACTCTATGCTGCCACATTCCTTAAATACTCCGTAGCACTATTAATTGGTAACTACTGCTATTTATTACCTACCTGATGATACTACTGTCTTTCATATACTTTAAACAAACAATAATCCAGATCTTTAGTTGTTATAAAGTACCTTAAATGCCTCTAAATTCAGCGATACCTCACTGATATGCATAGCCTACCTGCAGGGAACTTACTTACCTTTGTGTGTTAGAACTTTTCACAAGGGACAGCAGGACTGTCCTTACAGAAACCCTGCTTTATCATTTTTGCCCTTGGGTGGTAAATAAATTACGATGAAGCATATTTAGCTAAGCTACAGTTGATCTGTGTCAAAGCACTGCTATCAGCTTCTAATGTGCATGGCACATTCTCTCTGAACTCTTCTCCCTGAGGATTGTTCTCCTTAATATGCCAAACACTAACAATTAAAAATTAAACCTGGCTGGCAGAACTTCTTTGGCTTTTATTGTCCTCAGTGTATTATCTGGTCACCAATGTTCATCAACCTCTGATTATAAAAATTGGTATTACCCTTCAGAATAGCTAACAAGTCAAAAATATGTGCCCAGTTCTGTCAATCAAGTGCTTCACCAGGGAAGAGCAATGAAAGCCAGTGGCAGAAATAAACTTTATCCCCAAAACAGGTGCACTTGATTCAAATACTGCACATCTAATAGGGCTGGCTGGTGAGCTGTACAGCTTCACGTGACCCTGTGATGTCTCAGACTGGAAATGCACAATGACTGTGAAATCGAGAAAGCAACCATCTTACAAAGTTGTGTTTTGTTTCCTCTTTAAGCTGCAGAACTGTTCCAAAGACAGGCACGGCTTCCCTTCCTGCCTTTTCCTCTTATTCATCTACGCTGTGAAGTCAGATAAAGAGCTTTTCAAAAATCTTCCTGACAGAAAGGAAGTGTATCATTGATTTGCCAGCTTCAGGAACAAGCATTGTAAATGCAGCCTCTGTCCAGAATGACAAAGGACAGGCTGACATAAAAAATGTATAAGTTACTGCTCGGTGAAACTCATAATAATCACCTTAGTTGTTGAGAGAGTTAGGTCACTTATGAGGGTTAAAGATTTTTCCCTCTTGGGTGCAGAGTATTAATGGAGCCTTTTTGCTTACCGGAGGATCTTGATCCTCAGCTGAAACAGTTGTGATAACTGTGCCCTTGACTGCATCAGGAGCAACCATTCCCCTGTAGAGCTTTTTGCCAAATACTGGAGAGTAATCATTCATATCCTGCAAAACATAATTAAGAGTTTAGTTCTGAAGTTCAAACAAAATTATAGAGGCATTCACAACCGTTTTTTTCAAACTCTACCCAATCACTCCTTCCTCATTAGGGAGCCTATTTGCCATTCACAGTCTCTCTTGGCTTTCAACTCCATTACCACCGTACAAAACTAGCACACAAAGGGAAGGTGCCAAATTAAAAAAAAAATAATCATGTCAGAGAGATCAACAGAAGGAAATTCTGCAGAAAAACACACAGTCTCACAAGTAAAGCAGAGATTTCCATGACACCTGCTTTGCAAGCACTAGGCCACAACATGGCTGTGATAATTTTCTAAAATTAATGAGCTGCTATTGCTTGACAGTGTTTGTTATCTCTAATATGCAACAAATGAATGGAAAATATAATGATAGATTAGTATCAACACCTCATGAGAGCATAAGACGGTGTTCTTCAGAATGATGTGCACCTTGTCAAAAAGAAGCTTCAAAGGCTTGAGTTAAGCCAAATTTCCTTGACGTAGCAGTGCGTGTATGCACACACAAGTACTTTCACACCTATATATGTGTGCACAGCTGTATATGTATATATACAATCCATGGGTAACTTGTGTGTGAAAGATGTAACCTCACTGAAACACGAGGCTGTGTGCAATTGTGCAAGCTGGCACTATGGGAGATGCAGCTACTGGATGCACGTGGCTCCCAGTGACGTGGTACAAACATTTAGAAACTCAATCAGCATCACTGGTTATTAAAAAGGTACTCATTCTGACTGTTTTAAGTTCTCAGAAAATAATACTTTGTCAAAATTCTCTCACAGAGTTCCAGAACATGTATCTGTATGTTCCTTTAAAAAAAAATAAATGTACATCTCTAAATTGTAATGTTTATTCTACTAATAAAACTGATTTCCAGGTATTTTTCTGCAGATCCATCCCCCTGGCTTGACCTCTACTAACAGATTTATTGATTGTTTTGTGCATACAGATAACATAGATTACATTTTCTGGGTTGTTTTTTTGTTTTTTTTTTTTTTTTTTTCAGAACAAATACGAAGCATCATAAACCTTCAGCACACAAGAGTAGCTTTGCTGATCCACAAATGAAGAGCAGGCTCTTTTTCCCTTACAGCAAAATGTGTGCCTGAGCTCTGGGGGAATACAGGTGCCCCCCATCCCTTAGGTGACCCACACAAACATAGCTACTCACAGTTCATACAGTGATGCCTCTACCTGATGTCACAGCTCTTCATGCTGCTAATGCAGTATGTTGATACTGGCTAGCACATTATATTACACAACCATTTAAAACATTTATCCATACCTCATCCAAGGAAACAACAGTATAATAATCATCTATATAGAAAAAAAAGACTGTTACAAATCCATGTAGTAAATGCCTGAATAATTAATGCATTTTGTTCTGCTGAAAGGTCTGCAATTCAAGTGTTCAAGGAACTGGAAATGCTTTTTCTCTGATTTTCAGATTTTCAAAGAGACAACTGGATCATCAAAAAGTGATTACTAGGCAATTCAAACAAGAAGAGCATTCAAATGAAAACATTTTGGTAAAACAGTCAAATTCAAACAGATTAGCATTTCTGCATGGAATTACAGGCATTGAATCTTACACTTTCAATTTCTTTATGTGTTTGCAAGAAAATAATTTACTTAATCTGAGAATCTAATACCTAGGACTATTTTATATTAACAATCTTGTTTCTCACACATCTTCAAAGTGACATCGTACTTGAAAAATAAGCTATCCTTTGTTCCATTTTGCTTCCAGAAACTCTACTCCTGAGCAATATATTGCTGTGGCAAAGAAACCAAAGTCATATGGCAATCTGACCTGTAAGACTCTTATTAATAGCCATTCTACCTCAAAGAAAAGACAAGGACTTACTTTATTTGAAGCAGACACAAAGTAGCTATGAATACAGAAATTCTGGGCATGGACTATTAAAAATAATCTCCAGTATGCTGGGAGAAATGTGATACAACACTATATGCACAAGTCTTACAATGTGTAAATCCATGTGTTTGGAACTGTTTTACTTCATAGACACTCAAGATTTTCCAGTGGGATATACAATTTTGTAAAACTGCACACACAGAGAGAAGACACCTTCTGTCCTTCCGTATGAAGTCTCCATCTGGGGTAAGGACCCAAAATTATGCTTATTATAGCTTTTTTTTTGGTAGCTTTTGCTTCTCATGATCTGAATGCTTAATATCACCTCCATGAAGCAGGTGAAGTTTCTGAAATAACCCAGCCTTTTATCTGTATTTATTTTGAATCCACCTCTTTATGTGCTCCTGCAAATCCACAGCCATATCTGGTCTTTTTATTTTGGCATAGCAGCAAGAGATCACACTCTCATGTTTGCTTACTAGGGGGTGGGGAGAATCACTGTGTGATGTTTTTGTTATCTACTAAATACCCTTATGTGACCTCAATGCCTGAAAATCTGTGACTTAAGGTATTGGAAAGCATAATCCTGTTTAAAGATGATACACTACATCCTCTGCTATAGCAAATGACTGTTATTCTATTTACCGCACCTATTTTTCAAGATACATGGATCAGTACAAACTACACAGGAATACAAAGCAAAGCATAAAACAGGACACAGAAAGCCTTCTGCCTCTCTAACTTATCTTGCCTCTAAGCTTTATGCATTATTGTGCCTCATAAATCTTAGCCGAGCCAACCGAATAGACACCAAACATTTCAGTCACAACTAGACAGAACAGCTCCATGTGCTCTTCTTCCCAGCTCGTCTCTTCCTGAATCGGGCACTAATTTTTTATAGAAGAGTTCCAGCTCAAGTGTTTCCACCTTTAACAAAATAAAAGTTCCCCATAAGAATCACCGCAGGTCCCCTCATTATGCAGCAGCAGTAAATGCATTTCAGAGAGCAAGACTGTCATCACAGACATGCAATCAAGTCTCATGTACTCATTGCAAACGTCTATGATGAATAACGGCTACAGTCAGAACCGAGAGTTTTGCAGGCAGAAAGTTTAACATACGCAAAACATGCAGATGACATAAAAATTGGATTTTTTGGGGTTGTAATGCTTTCTTTAGTCTAGTAAAAGTCTTGGTTCAAGGGCGGTAGGAAGAAATGACTCTTCCGGGCAATTTCCAACAGAGTAAGAAGAGATTTTGTTAGAGACATGTTGGATAAATTCATATATTATCTCCTTCAACTAGTATAATTTCTCTTTACATATCACGGGCACCTAAAGGTACCAAAAAACTCACAAAACAAAATTATTGATTTCTGACAAAAAGCACCACCACCGAGGATGGAATACAGTCTAGGTCTGATTTTGTTAGAAAGAAAGCATACTCTGAATTTTCTCTGAATAGCTCAAGAGGTCATGGGCATGATCCGCCACATCCCACCTCCAAAGCCTGTGCCCCTGTAGTGGAAGTCCACCATCTAATTTTCTTCATCGAAGTGGACTTAAGAGTGAGTAGTGTTCAGCATTCCCTGACAGATACAGAGACAGAGTCTTCAGGTTTGCATCACAGAGGGCGTTGGGGCAAAAACATAACATTTATAGAAAGTACTGGGCTTCTGTCATTACTTGAGACCAAAGACACAGACGTGTTCAAGACCCGCCTGGACGCCTTCCTGTGTGATCTCATGTAGGTGTTCCTGCTCTGGCAGGGGGATTGGACTAGATGATCTTTCGAGGTCCCTTCCAATCCCTAACATTCTGTGCTTCTGTGATTCTCTGTTTTTGCACAACTAAATAATTGAAGATTATTTACCTGAATTGAAGCTTATTTACCTAATTGAAGATTATTTACCCATACCTGATGAATTCTGCTTAAAACACCACTAAACCTGACTTTGCATAGAAATGGATGCAGCACATGAGTGGAATCCCTAACCACAGGTTAGGAGCAGGGTAGTAACCTTCCACAAAGCAGTACTAAGAATTACTGTAATCGCCTTTTAAATCTAGGGCATAATCTTATGCATGCACTTGTGGCCAAACTGCAGTATCTTATAACTGTTCACAGTTCATTGCTTCAGTCACATAAATCCAGGCTGCCACTAACTATCAGACACACAGAAAAAATATGTAAATGGAAAATATAGATAATTAATTCTCTATATATCTCACTTTAAAATACTTAGGCTGTTGTATTTTGACAGTAATAGCAGCCACATATTTATATACAATACAGAACAGCCTTTGTGTCACTGCTCATCTAGCTGAAGATTTATTACACTTTTATACATCTTTATTTACAAAACAGAGTGAAAGTCAAAGCATAAAAGCCCCAAAGCTTTCTCACTATCATAGACGCTCTTTATCTACCACTTATTGTTTGGTTTTGTTTCACATTGCTCACTCTGGGCAGCACATAAAAGCAGAACAGGACATATCCTTGCATCTTTTCCTTGCACAAAGATTAAGAACCAAGCATGAAGGAAACACAATATGGCAGAGATGCTCAAACATTAATCTTCTTGAGAATCCATATTAGTACCTTCAAAAGCAAATGGAGACATATGAAGAGATTTTTTTATGCCAACTTATTTGTTAACTCAGACATCACCTTTAGCATGTTAACGATCCCACTTCCTGCCCAACTTCCTTACCCTCCGAACAAGACATATCTCAATCACAAGATTTAAAGGGATGTTATTTACCAAAAGGTTTGTAAAAAATTAATATTGACCTGTCTGCAAAGATTATGAAAATGCTGAATAAAAATGTGGGTGAACTAAGATAGGCATCTAGGAATGCCAGTGAGGAGAAACAAAGCATGGGGGAGGAAAGGCATTGAGCAAATCAATATCTAATTTAAAAAATCATTAAGATAGTCACTAGCTGTAATGTACTAATACTAAACTAGGTGCTCCTAGACAGGTGGTGACCACTGATGTGGGAGGGCAATACACAGCTAGAGCAGAAATAAAATACCAGCAATACAGTGTTCCCAGCATAAAATTAACTAGTAACCTTAAACAGACTCCAGAGACATTAATATATTTTTGATTTATGGGGACACCAAGACACCTTTAATACTCGTACTCCACTAAGTTAAGAATATAAGCATTTAACATCTTGGTGAAAAAATGCTCCTTTCCTCCTCACTCACTAAGCTGGGAAAGAAACAAATTGGATTCAAATATCTGCTGCCTTCCTTCCATCATCGCTGCCCCTTAACTTCATCTGTAGCGCATACAGCTCCTGGATCCTGGGGTCACCAGAATTCATGACAGGCTTTGTCACCAACTGGCGCAGTCCTAGTGTTCCTGGAGATCCACCTCCCAGAGGATCGAGAAGCATGTATGGAAATAAAATCCCACCCTTCAAAAACAAGCCCTGAGCAGCAAAGCCAGAAAAGGTCAACTGCTCCAGGAGTTGCTATGGCAGTTCTAGGGCATTTAGAAAATCCTGCCTGAAGGAAGGAGCTGGATATATGGTGATTACAGCTCCTTTCTGCTGGTTGCTGAGAGCAAGGCAGCTGTGATGAGCTGAGGACCTGGCCCCTCCTCACTCCAGTGAACCACAGCTGCAGCTCATCACTGTTACCATGTTTCAATTAATAAAATACAGCATTGCAAAGAGTGACAGACCCACCTGATTTGAATATTACCACTAACCTGAAGACTTTCTAAAGAATAATATTTTTTTTAAAAAAATGTGTTTTGGTAGAAATCTTGTTTTGTAAGAGAAAAATAGGGCAAAAAATTAATTTGTCATCAGCTATCTCCACACAAACAGAGGTGACTCCAGGTGATGCTCCAATATATTTTATATTTATATTTATATTTATATTTATATTTATATTTATGTGTATATGCATATATTTATGTATACATATTTATATTTATCTCAGGCATAGTAATCTGTGCAAATGCCCTTTTATCCTACAAAGGGAACACTGTTATTGCACTGAAAAAATTTCTGCTTTTAGCCTGCAGTGCACTAGAGGGCAGCCCTACCAAATGGGAGTGAAGCATCTCCTCTCCCAACACCCACACACAACATAACCAATTTCCTTCTTATGAAATAGGGTTATACTGTTTAACATCTAGTCATCTAGGTTTTGGGGTTTTTGCAGCTTATAAAATGAGACTGATTTTTTATTTCCTGTTTTTTCTAGATCGTGATCTAATGATAATCAAGTATTGTTGCTGTAATTCCATGACAGCAACATCTAATTATTAATCTGCTGAACAGTTACAGAGGGACAAATTGCTGCCAGCGAACCAAAATGACAGGTTCTATTGATTTATCTAGACCCCCAAGAGAATCACACTGTTAATATTATTTTTATCATTATCAACAGAGTACATGTGCAGAGGTGCCTGCATTACAAACGTAATTTTGCACAAAGCTTCCCCTTCTTCTTGCCTCTCTCCTCAACTGCTAAGCAGAAAGCACCTTACCATAAAGATTCTAAAAATCTGAGGAAATGTTTTACGTTCCTGCTTCTGACCTATTGAAAAAAAATCTCTCATTGTTAGCTTCTTAAATATTACATTTCCTTGGTTTGGAAATACTTACATAAAGTGCTTGTAAGTAGATCCGTGTGCTCTTCCTACCACTTTAGGACTGCGCTCTTTGATTACACCTGCTGATACCAAGGTTTCTAGTCAACTATAAGTGAAAATCAACATTCCCTTGCTATGAAAAACAGCATGACTGAACAGTATCTGAGCTAATAAAGGCATATTAGGCATTTACAGCTCCTCTTGCAGTCTGCTGGCTTTTATCACAAATATGAAAAAAAATGTATTTTTAAAGCGATGGCTCTCTCCACTAATGTTAAATGCACATAACGTAATCCCACAAAGAGAGAAAGTAAAAAGATTTATTTCAAATCATAGCATATGTCACACACTGAAATTTTCAAACCTTTACCATTTTTTTCTACAACTACAGACATGTATCTGTAATTTTCTGCTGTCATTTTGTTTTGAACATCTGCCACTTAAGTCCATGTGCACATTACCAGAGCTGGTGGCTTCCCATCAGAGCTGCCTCCAAGTGTTTAATAATCTCCTGCTGTTTGGGGACTTCCAAGGGCACATTTATATTCCTCTTACTACATCCATGAAACCCTCTTCTACAGAAAGGAAAGGGGTGTTTTGGTATCTCTGTACTTGAAAATTGTTATTCTTCTTGTGCATTCTTGAACTATAGAAAGATGTCACTCAATGCCTTATTTAAAAAAGAAATCAAAGATATTCTATTACTAAATAAGCAGAATGTAAAAAACCCCATAAATGGCACAAGATATCATGGCCCTATGGGCATCCATAGCCCTTAACAGCCTGGACCAGTCTCTCCGAGGCCCCTCAACACCCGGCCCCTTGGCCCAGGACTCCACTTCAGCCCAGCCAGGGCCCTCAGTCCTGCTCCAGTGATGCCATAGGACACCCAGCTCCAGCCCTGTTTTGGTTCCCATCCCTTTTTGCCTCTGACCAGATTCCAGACCCGGTACACGTCCTCACCAAGTCTGGGGCTATCGATGGAGTCTGTTGGTCTGTCCACCCAGCTCTGTCCCCACAAGGACTGCACCCAGCCGGGGAGGGCACTGCCCACACTGGGTCACCCTCAGCTCCCAGCTCATCCCTCCACCTCACACTAGTGTGAGCAGCCTCGCTCACACTCACCTCTTACAATAATTTTCAATTTCTTCACCTGTTAACTACCGGTTCATGAAAAAAAACAGGAAAGTGGGCAGTGAACCCTTTGTAACAAGCATCCAGAGACCCAGAGATCTTTGGCCTCTGCAAGAAGGCCTTACCTTGCCCTTTAACAAGATGGTTTTTGGGCCCAAGTGAGGAAATGCTTTCATTTTGATGCAGCTATGCTTTGCAATGGGTTCCTGAAGCTCTGCTTGGCTTTAAAGGAAATGCCAAGTGCAGGTTATCCCTCGGTAGAAACTTCTGCAGCATGGTGTTCAGGATGAGATCTTTGCTACCATCATTACAGTTAAGCTACGGCATCTCTAAGTGCCATATTCCTTACCACCCATTCCTCTGGTCCATGCTAACTGGTAACAGTCATCTAGTGCCCTCAATTCTTCCTGTAATTTCTTCATTTCTGCAAATCTTCCGTTGATTATATTTCTATTATTAAATCTAGTAAAGTTTCCAAAGCCTTTCAATATGATGCTAATCAATCTTATTCAGAACAGTACAAATGTACAAATTTAATATTAAAATTCAAATTTCGTATGCTTTCATGTCATAGTGATACTAAATTACATGACAGCCTAAAAATAAGTTTTAAAGCTCTTCTGAAACAATGTTTCTGGATTGGAAGCCAGACTCAGCATTGAAACAACTGAAAACATGAGCTGTGACTTCAGAAAACCATACTCTCACAGGTTAGTTTATTTTTCTGAAAGAAAACCAAAATGTTTTTCAAATATAATCCGTTTACTAGATTATCTTTCCTTTTCCTCTTCCCTTAATGTCTACCATGCCATGTACACAGCTACAGCAAAATATAACCACAGATCCTTACTTTGAGCCAAGAGTTGATTGAGATAGATAGGCACATATATATCCATGCATGTGTGTAACCTGTATCTATTTTTTCACTACGAAAGCACTCTGAAGCTGAACGGATAAAATACTACTCTCCAGACCTTAATAACAACTAGCAATCCCCCTAAGGACTACTATAAGCAGTTAATATACTAATCTAGAACTGGGATAATAACCAAGATTTTAAGCAAGCTCTCATCCTTCAGATAGAAGACTGGTATTATTAACTTAATTGAGTGATTTGTTGTAATTTGCCCAGATAATTTTGTGTAGTGGTTAACAGCAACAGAATATTACACACCCAGGTATATCTACCCTTCCAAACTGATTGCAAAGGGATTAGAAACGAGTAACTGTACAAAGGTTTAAAATCACTGAGGTAAAATAATTATTTTTAAGGTATTTTCAATTTTGCTTCCTCTCCAATTTGTACTTTCATTTCATCACTCAGTTTATGTAATTTATATGAAGAAGGTGAGTGCAGAAAAATTTCTACTTCCTAATGTATCTGATAAAAGTAATGGAAAAAATCTACTTAGAATCATAGAGTCAAAGACTGGTTTGGGATGGAAGGGACCTTAAAGATCATCTAGTTCCAACCCCCCTGCCATGACCAGGGACACCTTCCACTAGACCAGGTTGCTCAAAGATTCATCCAACCTGGCCTTGAACACTTCCAGAGAGGAGCATCCACAGCTTCTCTGGGCAACCTGGGCCAGTGTCTCACCACCCTTACAGTGAAGAATTTCTTCCTAATATCTAATCTAAAACTACCTTCTTTCATCTTAAAGCCATTTCCCCTTGTTCTATCACTCCGTGCCCTTGTCAGAAGTCCCTCTCCAGCCTTCCTGGAGCCCCTTCAGGTACTGGAAGGCTGCTAGAAAGTCTCCCTGGAGCCTTCTCCAGGCTAAACAGCCCAAACTCTCTCAGGCTGTGCTTGTAGGAGAGGTGCTCCAGCCCTTGGATCATCCTCATAGCCTCCTCTGGACTTGTTCTAACAGGTCCATGTCTTTCTTGTGTTGAGGGCTCCACAACTGGACACAGTACTGGAGGGGATGCAGTAAGGTGGGGCCTTACGAGAGTGGAGTACAGGGGAAGAATCACCTCCCTCCACCTGCTGGCCATACTTCTCTTGATGCAGCCCAGGATGCAGTTGGCACTCTGAGCTGTGAGCACACACTGCTGGCTCATGTTGAGCTTCTCGTCCACCACCACTCCCAAGTCCTTCTCTTCAGAGCTGCTCTCAAGCCACTCATTGCCCAGCCTGTATTTGTACTTGGGGTTGCTTCAACCCAGGTGCAGGACCTTGCATTTGGCCTTGTTGAACTTCATGAGGTTGGCACAGGCCCACCTCTCAAGCCTGTCAAGGTCCCTATGGATGGCATCCCAAAACTCCAGCCTGTCAACCGCACCACACACCTTGGTGTCATCAGCAAACTTGCTGAGGGTGCACTCAGTCCCACTGTCCATGTCACTGACAAAGATGTTGAACAGCACCAGCCCCAGTACCGACCCCTGAGGGACACCACTTGTCACCAGTCATCGAGCTGTTGACCACAACTCTTTTGAGTGCGACCATCCAGCCAATTCCTCATCAACTGAGTGGTCCATCCATCAAACCTACATATCTCCAACTTAGAGACCAGGATGTTGTGCAGGAATACTTATGACTCATCACATTGATTCTTAGCTTTAAAACTGTTTCTTTTGCAAATGCATTAACAAGTTAATTTTATTATCAATAATCATACACATGATGGAAAACTACTGTGATTATTTCCACTTCAAATTATGTATGTAAAAAAGTGCCTTCAAAGTTTTAACTTAAAAAAAATGCAGCTGGGGGCAGGGTGGAAATCAACTCATTGCACTGCAATGAGTTACTAATACAGAAATACTTAATTTTACCAGTTGCTGAAGTATCAAGAACTTGGAAGTCCCTTGCCATTCTTTATGCAATGTCTTGGCCTCTTAGAATAAACACATATAAAAGTGTTCTCTTTTAAGGTCCATGCATCTCACCAGTACATTCATCCCCCAAGACATGTACCTAAGTTTGCAAGCAAACCTTTGTGATCCTACATTTTGATTTGCTAAGGTATCATTTCAATCTTATATTTACATTAAGTCCACTGAAGTAAGCCACTACTTGAAAACAACTCCTAGCTGTGCCCCAACTATTTGAAATATCTTGTAGATTCAAGTATCAATTACAGTGACTAATTTAGAAGGACCGAGGTTAGAGAATCAAGCAATACTGAGTAACTTCTGAGCAAGTTTAAAACCTCTGTGATGATGCTGCCAATATGACACACTGTATGAAATGTCACTTTGTCTTTAATTTTCTTTGAATTTTGTCTTTAATTGTGTGCAGTGCTTCTTTACGCAGGGTTCTTTGTTTGAAGCTATACAAAACAGAGGCTTGTTAACACAGTGTAACTGCCTCTTTTCATATTTAGTGCTCAGCAAGCCCTAAAGTAGCTCATAATATAAATTAAAGGATAACATTCATAGTGGAATATATGAGGTAATAAATGACTAGCGGATGATTAAACAGATAACTTGAGATTGAAAAACAAATTATTTACTGGTACCATAGTCCAACAGCATGCCTGTTATTCCATTAATGCATTAAATTAAGCAGAGACCAAATCCACACAGTAAATGTGCCCTGTGAGAGGAGAGGGGGTCCTGCTGTAACATTTTTACTCCACTGTCTCAACTGCTGGGTTCCCGTATACTTTCTCAAACACACTTTTATTTTCTTTGCTTAACTATTGGCTCTGATTATTTTGAGAGGGTGATTCAAAAGCAAATAAATTATATTTCTCCTTGTTCTGATTGAAGGTTGAGGTTGTCAGAGAAACAAAGGGAGCTTTCTTGATTTCTATCTTGATTTCAGCAAGGCATTTGACACAGTGTCCCACAGCATCCTCGCCGACAAATTGAGGAGGTCTGGGTTAGATTGTCAGATAGTGAGATGGACTGTGAACTGGCTGGTGGGAAGAAGCCAGAGAGTGGTGGTCAATGGGGCAGAGGCTAGTTGGAGACCTGTGTCTAGTGGAGTCCCTCAAGGGTCGGTACTAGGACCAGTGCTATTCAATATATTCATCAATGACCTGGATGAGGGAATTGAATGCACTGTCAGCAAGTTTGCTGATGACACAAAGCTGGGAGGAGTGGCTGACACAGCAGAGAGCTGTGCTGCCATCCAGAAAGACCTGGACAGGCTGGAGAGAAATATAATAAGGGCAAGTGTAAGGTGTTGCACCTGGGCAGGAACAACCCCAGGTTCCACTATAGGTTGGGAAATGATCTACTAGAGAGCAGTGTAGGGGAAAGGGATCTGGGAATCCTGGTGGGCAGCAGGATGACCATGAGCCAGCACTGTGCCCTTGAGGCCAGGAAGGCCAATGGCATCCTGGGGTGCATTAGAAGGGCTGTGGTTAGTAGGTCAAGAGAGGTTCTCTGTCCCCTCTACTCTGCCCTGGTGAGGCCACATCTGGAATATTGTGTCCAGTTCTGGGCCCCACAGTGCAAGAAGGACAGGGAACTGCTTGAGAGAGTCCAGCACAGAGCCACCAAGATGATGAAGGGAGTGGAGCATCTCCGTTACAAGGAACGGCTGAGGGAGCTGGGCCTCTAGCTTGGAGAAGAGGAGGCTGAGGGGGGACCTTATTAATGTTTATAAATACATGAAGGTTGAGTGTCAGGAGGATGGAGCCAGGCTCTTCACAGTGGTGTCCAATGATAGGACAAGGGGCAATGGGTGTAAGCTGGAACACAGGAGGTTCTGCTTAAATTTGAGAAGGAACTTCTTTACTGTGAGAGTAACAGAGCACTGGAACAGGCTGCCCAGGGAGGTTGTGGAGTCTCCTTCTCTGGAGACATTCAAGACCCACCTGGACGCCTTCCTGTGTGATCTCATCTAGGTGTTCCTGCTCCGGCAGGGGGATTGGACTGGATGATCTTTTGAGGTCCCTTCCAATTCCTGACATTCTGTGATTCTGTGGTTCTGTGATTTCTTGTCTAAGCAGGTTGGAGCTCTACACTGCTACAGCATCATTACAACCAAAATCATGCCATTTGCTTCCAACTTGAATATGAAGGACTGCAAGAACAGTCATGTTGATGAAGGATCATTCAGAGGAACCAGGCCAGAGACAAAAATTTAACTGTTACACATTTTTGCATGGTTGGTTTGTTTCCTTTACACAAAGTTCCCAAGGAAGGGAAGACTTAGCATAGTAATTATGAAAGATTCGAGTTCACCCCCACAATAAATACCAATCAATGCATATAATGCATCATCTAAAGCACAGGTTGACTTCTAACTTCTCAATGGCATACTTCTCTTGAAAATCTAGTTTGACACTTGCAGTTCGCATACTCTCTGATGATAGCAGTATGTTTACTGATGTTCATGGGTACAGTCAGTTTTACTAAACCTGGAAATTCATTGTATAATGTTTATAACAGTCCACTAGCATTAAGGCACAGCAGGAATTATGTGGAATATCTGGTTGGCAGTCTTATAATATAGCGTTGCTAGAAACGTATAGATCCGTTTTTATGTTGGCTCTATCACTTTGAATCATCAGCCAGAGATAATGGCTTCATTACACTATATACTCTCCTTGAAAAACTAAAAAGAAAACCAATTCCAGAACATAGAAGGAGGAGAAAGAGCAATTATAACAAATAAGAAAGAGACATAAAGTAATACAAAAATAATGCTGGTAATAATAATAGGAGGAGGACAGAGCATAAAATATGCAGGCACCTTACAGGTCCCATGATATGGAAATTCTCATAACACGTATTTAGAAACACATCACTCATTTAACAGCAATATAAACAGCAAAAAGGTTAGTCCTGTTTCTTTTAAGAAGCTCTATTACCATAGTAATTGTTTCCAAATGCTAAATCCTAACAATAAGCACACCATTTGAACAGTAATGATTTCGCTTCTTCTAATACTGGAAAACATATATATTGTGAGGGGATGCTTGTGCATACTGCAGTGTGTTCTACAAGCACTCTTCGCAAACAATTCAGCCCTCTCAGACACTGAGGGAATGCAAATCTCTGCTGTTCTTATGGTAAAAGAAATTATGCCTCAACAGTGGCAAATCACTGAAAAAACAGGATGCAAATTGTTTCTTGGAGTTGCTAATGTTTTTTATCCCTTAAATTACGTTTTCAAGACTGATAAAATTTGCTATGTCTAACCTGTATAATCATATATATATATATATAAAACAACCCAGATAAAATAAAAAGTTTTATGTCCTTGATTACAGACCAGATTACAATCATCAGTTACTCTGGATGAACACTTGTGAAGTCTCCCACACCATCCCAAGACAAGATGACTCATTACTATTTTCAGGTTAAGGTGAGAAGTTTTGAAAGCAGAAAAAGGAATCTGAGAATTGGGGGAAAAAGGAAAAATCTCAGTCTGCTTAAGGTGGTTTACATCTTTCTGGCAAGAAGAAATCAATGTCACTTATGCTATTCCTCCTCAGTAATACTAGAAAGGATGGAACAATTTATTAATTTACCTTTAGCTTTCTTTGAGGGAAGAGTCATAAGACATCCATACAAAGCAAAGGGCCATTTGGCTGCAGCAGAGGCAAATAATGCATTTCAATGCTGACACAGGAAAAAGATTAAGTTATTTTTTCTGCAGTGAGTATTCTGCTGTGCAATCTGTGTTTTGATCAAGTTCAGGGAAGGTTAATACAAACTATTTGTAACTTGTCATGTCAAAGGCTGAAAGCGAGAGTCTAAAGAAAATCACTACGTGTATCCACCCTCCTCCTAGCCACAAAGATCAGTGTGATTAGGATATACCGCACTGCTGCTCATTCTGTTTTATATCACATAAATCATATATGACACCATCAGCTGTTGTCCATAGTTGGTTAACAGAACCCTATTACACAGTAAAAATTACAATGCTCTCTGTTAAGTGACAGACTGTGAGAAATGAGAAATGTTAACAGAGCAGCATAAGCTCAAAAGGATGTGGAGACCTCTGTAATACAAATAACGCTCTGAGGATAATTGGGAGTGGATCCCCAAGGCTTACACGAATTCCCTGCTTGGATCCACCATTACCTTGATGCTTGCTTCTGGCTTTCTCTGCTTCAATTTTGTGTATGATAGGGCCTACAGTGTATCCGCACTTGGTTTATTTCCTACTTGGGGTCACAAACACTGTATTAAAATAATTAGTCTAATATAATCTAAATAAAGTGAAAGCACATCAACTACTAAGGGGAAATGGACACATCCAGTTCCTGGTCCCAGAGCAGGAGCACAAGACAGGCTGAGCAGGAGCAAACAACTCCAGAGCCATGGCAGAGAGATGTACATCCCCACACAGGAGCACCCTGTCCCTGAACACAGGTTCTGATTTGGCAGATGATCTGGCAGAAATTGTGAGTTTTAGAACTCCTTCAATTCCCTGGGCAGATATACTAATTGTTCAACAAAAAATTATAAATGACTCCACTGAAACAGTGAACATGCTTATCAGGAATTACATATTTAGCTACGCTCTAAAGCAGCAGCTCAGACCACAGTTAAGACTGTAGAGGAATAAAAGCCTGGACTGGAATCAGGTAACATGCTGTGCATGAGGCTCTAGACCACTACATACTGCACATCCTTTATGCCATCATGCATTCAAGACCTAGGGCTGGATTCAGTGCCCTGTAAACATCTGCTGAACAGAAATCAGTTCCCTATGTCAGCTAACTAGGACACTCTGACGTTGGCCCTGAACAAGGTGTACACCACCTCTGTTCTAAAGGGAACTTCAGTGCCTTGCTGTCCCTGCGCTGCTCAGGACTTTCACCCCCAGCAAAGGCACATCAGATCTCCCCCTTCAGAACAACCCAAACTGCATTGCAACACACTTTGTTACTTCTGTATTTCTTTTCACACCTGAGGCCTGCATTTCTCCTTGTTCTCACTTGGCTTCCAGGACCCTGCTGCACTCTTCTCCTGCTGCTCTCTCTCTTGAATCAACCATTCAAGATGAGGAGAAACTTATTTGGTGCTAGAGCACTGGGACAGGCTGCCCAGAGAGGTGGTGGAGTCTCCTTCTCTGGAGAGATTCCAAACCCCCCTGGACACCAGCCTGTGCTTCTCTCCAAAGCTTATAGTTCTTCACTCACAAAGTCAACAAAAATGAAGTAACTGCACAAAAGCACTCGATTGACATGATTTAGAGCATCTAAAACATCCTCTCCTCTTGGACACGAGTACATCAACCAAATTAAGATGGGTAAGTGTGAATGTTACAGCTACAATTGCTTTTCATTTGTGGATCATTACCAAACAGAAAACCATTACCCCCATATTACTGGTGAAATATCTGAAACCCAGAGATGCTGCTGTACTTCACTGCATGAGACCATTAAATAAGCCTGTTTCTTTGCAGGACCATATTTTCAAGCAGCAGAATCTGAAATATTAGGATGTGGTGTGCCACATCAGCACTCAATATACCCAAATGATTAATAAAATCACAATTTACAAGAACTTTAACTGAAACGTGATGGTGTCATTTTTGCAAACAATTCCATTAGCTACTTATTTCAACCTTTCAGGGATTCTAAAGGACTAAATGTTCATGTATGTGTCAGGTATTCTTGTACTTCATAAATCTGCAATCCAAGATTTAACTAGGTAACTGCATATAGCAAAGTAATTATAGTTGTTATAAAGTCTATGTTTAACTGAACAAGTTGCTGTCAGAAAAAGGCAGTAACTTCACACAGTGAAAAACCAGGAAAGCAGACATACTGCTACCATGCTGTAGTGTTTCATCAGGACACCTGTAAGGGCTGATGAAGTATCTTGTATTAAATAGGAGAGGATGCTATCAACAGATAAGTTATTTCTCTTACCTTTACTCTCACTGTGACAGTAGCGAGACCAGGAGGCATAGTGCCCTTGCTATCGAAGGCTTCCACAAGAAAGGTGAAGGTTGCTTCTGCGTCAGAGAATGATTCATAATCCAGGGACTTCAAAAGCGATAACTCGCCTGTATACTTGTTCAGTGCAAAATACTCTAGTGCTTCCTGTGTCCGTATTCGATAGTTAACATCAGAACCAAGATCAACATCCTTCGCCTAGAGCATGCCATAGAGAAAAAAACAGGCACTTAAAAAAAAATCAGCTGTCCCCAAAAATTCCTACTAGATTAAAAGAACATAAAAAAGCAAACTACTGCAAGCAATTTTAGTTTTGTTAAATTTTTCTAACAGTATTGGATGTACTTAATACTCTTGCACAAACATAAGAAAGACAAATCCACTTCAGGTTATTCAATCCAGAAATACCCGCCACGGGAAACGACCACAATATTCTGGGTAAGGATGGTGGACTAGGCAGATGTTTGATCTCACTCCCATTTGGCAGCACGGATGTTTTTATTTCATACCAGCATTTAGACAAAGAATATTAATTTTCATCAGGATAAGGAGTATTATGTGATTGCTTTAGCTGTAACTTGGCATTAGATTTGTGTGCAGTCAGATTCAGAGAAAACCATTCTTGTTGAAATTATCTCTGGAGAGATTCTTCTCATTAAAAGATGCTGACCAACATACCAGGAGGATATATAGACTGCTTGCAGGAAGTGAATCTCAGATGTCTTCAGTTCACCCTTGAACAATTAACTCTCACTGGTCTGAGTATCTTTTATAGTCAGTGAAGACAGTACCTTCAGGTGTTCACTTCACTTTACTCTGGCTATCTTAGATGATGATCTTGGTATTGGTTGAATTGCTTCTGGAAGCAACTATTTATCTCCTTTAACTATAATGTGAGGTTAGACATCTAGGTTTGACTTAAATGTCTAAATGAGTTGAAATAAAGCTCTCTTTTGCTACTAATGTAAACAGGTAGAAGATGTATGATGATCTTTCAAAAACAAATCAAAAGCCCTTTAAATGTGTAAAACAATATTCCAAAAGATAATAGCAGTGTAGGTTTGTTGTTTGTTTTCTAATAATTGCTCTCATTTCCAAACGACCCTCAGCTTCAAAATATCTTTATGTACCTGTCTAAAGGTCATGCATTTTTCAGTCTCCTCCACTCCAGTTTGCAATCTTTTACTGCAGTCTCACTGACAAGTTAACTAAGAACATGCTATGTAGTATCGCAGAACACTTACAAAAATCTTCTTTACTCCACAATGCTTTCTTACCTCTAATTGCAGGAAGACAGTGCCTGGTGGTAGATTTTCTGGCACGCAGACAGTGTAAGAAGCATTAGTAAAAACAGGGCTGTTGTCATCAATATCCAGCACCTTGATCGCTAAAGTTAGTGTTGAATGGCGGGGGTCCACAGCTCCATCTGTTGCTTCAACAATAAGTTCATAATAGTCCCTTACTTCTCTGTTCAGTTTAACTGCTGTATAAATGCTACCATTTGATGTGATTCGGAAAAGATTCTTGAAATTTGCCAAACTGTAATGAACTTGACCATTAACACCAGCATCTGGATCTGTAGCCTGAAGAAACAGGAAAAAGAACCATGTTTTAATGCACATTTTAAATAGAAGGGTCATTCCTACATGGGAGTAACAAGGTAATTTTACAGGGTACTAAATGCTTGTGTGGTACACAGCATTTCTTGTTATAGAGGCTTGCCTCTCCCAGATACTTTGCTGAAGGTAAAATATCCCACAGAAACAAATCTCTTCATTTGCAGTGACAGAAGGTAGGTTTACTGGATCTCAACTGGACTTCACAAGAAAATACACATTTAGTTGCTCAGCCTTGGACAACTGTGCACATATGCAGAAGACAAACGAGATACTTACAAAGTCAAGTGCTCAGATACTTCTAATGCTGAAGTATCTTCAGTGTTAAATGGTGTCTGAAGAGAATTTTTATTTTACAATATTTGATCTAGGTGTTTCATTGCTACTCAAATCATTATAGAGCAGATGCTTAAATGAAAGATGGATGCAGTCAAGATAGCTAGAATGGACACATTAATTTGAAATTTTCATTTCACTTAACGCATTTGTCACATTTAGTGATACTTTAATCATTGCTCTCTGAAGAACTATTTAACTTCCAATAGTTTGTTTATTGTGTTCTTCAAAACCAAATGTTATCACATTTCATCCTTATTCTTCCACACTCAGAAGAAGCAGATGACTGCACCAGAAAACTGTTTAGATTTTGTTCAATTGATATTTTTGTTCTCACATACTGAACTAAATCTCAAATTTCTATATCAGCCAAATAATTCTCGCTATTATATAACTGCCCTCATAGGGATGGACTAAATTCATGTTTTCCCTAGAGCTACCAGGCCCTCAACATAGTCTCAATGCTGACCTGTTATTTTTCCTCCTCTTAATTAAATTATGGCATGATGAATAACGTTATGTAAATTAAAACAAACGGCATTTGGTGAGCAACGTATTTTCATTTATTTGACTTTATAAATCAGGCTGGGGGCATCTGGGAAGATCATAAGAGATTTCCATGTTTTGTTATCAGAACAATTGTCAGGAAGTTTCAATGAATGTTTAATTCTGGAGAAGGGATTAATTGTAAGACTTTGTAATGAAACCATTTATCTTCCTAGAAATCAATTAAAAGTTAATTAAAATTGTTAATAAGAAAAATTTCACTGTGCTTTCTCCCCTGCACTATATCAATGTGCTAAGCAGTAATGGCTACAACTTCATAATGACCAGTCTGTGGATAACACATCCTTTTAATTGACATCTTTCAACGTATGGTTGATTTGCTTTGTTTACAATCAATTCTATTTCATCTGTAGAAATAACCAATTTGGGGCAAAAAGATTTCCTAGATGACATACTGGAAAAGCACCAGAAAGCTACCCAAGAAGAAAAGTTTAAAGCATACAGTAACAGAAACTTAGCCCCACTGAAAGAAAAGCAAAGCATAGGAAATGCAGAGGAAGTTGCAGATCTTCTGGGTAAGACACTAACAGCACTATTCACCTTCACAAGAGTTAATCTCTAACACATGTGCAAGGTCAGTCCTCATACTTAGTCTCTAATTTAAGTCAAAACCATATTATAGCCATTAAATTTATATTAAACACCTGGAGCTAAAAACCAAACAAAACCCCACAAAAATCTCTAAAAGTAATCTGAAATACGACCACCATTGGAAACTATGAGAATAAACCAGGGAACATTTTTATTTAAGATTAATTTGGAAGTATGTTTTTGAATACACAAACTTATTTTTTAGGAAAGTAAATTAAGATTACTTTGAAATATATGGCAGGCTTTGCAATTTGGTTCCTAAAAACATGACTACGTATGTTGCATTGCAATTTGGTTCCTAAAAATAGGACTATATATGTTGCAAACTCATCTGCAATCATCCTTGGGCATAAGCATGGTTCCACATTCTGCAGAACTGATTTGTTTCCACACAGAGTATCAGGCAAATCATCACTATTAAAACCAATTAAACTAATTGTTATAGTACCACCATAACAGTGGTGAGAGGTTGTCTGGTTTTGGTAAGACAGAGTTAATTTTCTTTTTAGTATTTTAGTTACAGTGTTTCAGTTCAGACTTATTATGAGAAGAACTTGATAACAGTGCTGGTGGTGTGAGTTGCTGCTGGAGCTCAAAGCCACCGTGTTTGGCTGTTCACAGCTGCATTAGGACTGGGAGGGAGAAGTGTAATGAATAGCAAAGCCCAGAACTGGCATTTGGATGTGCCAATGAGATATTCCAGATCATATCACGTCATGCCAGTATATTAACCAGGGCTGACCGGAAGACAGGGCACTTCTCTTCCGGGGGTACTTCTCTTGGGGATCGCTCAGGCTCACTCTTCTGAGGTTTCGGTTTTGGGACTGTCTCTGCTCTGGGATCGTTGGCTGGCACAGGCCGGGCATCGGTCAGCGGGCGGTGAGCACTGTGTATCACTCATTTGTATAATTCTGTTATCACTGTTGTTATCATTAACATTTCATTTTAATTAGTAAATAGTTTTTATCTCAACCCGTGAGTCTCCTTGCCCTTCTTCCCAATTCTCTCCCCTACTCCCTGGGCGAGGGAGGGGGGAGGGTGAGAGAGCAGGCTGTGTTTGGCTGCAAGCTGCAAGCAAAAAGGGTGAATCCACCCAAACCACCACAGAGGTAAACCAAAGACACACGAAGACAAGCATTAGCTCTGTGCATTTTTACATACTTAATCCTGTGCTTCCACAGCATGGAGAAAATACAAACTTCAGAAGGATGCCCTGACTAACCAAGAAACAGCTTTTCTCCAAGCTTGCTGCTCTATCTGTGGCATTACAGCAGAGGTGACTACTGCTGATTTACAAACCCGCCATCCCATTGCCGGGGCAGCGCTAAACGTGACCCACCTGTGATGACCACCATGCAGAAGCACAGCCTCTGAGGAGAAGAGCAAAGCTGAGGAGTCACTCCAAGTTGTATAAGCACTGTCCAACGTAGCTACAAGTGGCTTTGCCACCCCCAGAGAATGAGAAAGGCCAGAAAGTTTTGTGCAGTGACTGCCGAGCCCATGCCAGGGGCTACCTTTTCCAGCCCGGACTGCCCCGTATCACATCCTCTCCCTGTCCCGCCCACCATGGTCTCCCCACAGGCTGCACTGGATCTGCTCTGGCACCTGAAGCTCCTCTTCCTTCTCAGTTCTTCACTGCTCGGAGCTGTTTTACCCTTTTTTAATGCCTTTCCCTTGAGGCAGCACCAGAGTCACAGACAGAGCTGTGCCCTATGGGGGCGGGAGCCGGCGGGAACTGGCTGGGACTGGTGGGAATCAGCTGGGACCAGCGGGAACCGGCTGAGTCTGACCTCTCCCCACACAGAGCCCTCAGCCACGCTGCCAGCACTGGGCAAACCCTACACCTGTACTGATGTATGTTAAAAACTGAAGTGCATGTTTTAAAATAATCAAAATGGATTTTGCTGTGAAAAAAGCTTTAAGAAAATGCTATTATTTTACCAAATTTGACTGCTTTTACAGTTTAAGATCTCCATTAATTAACTTTTTATCACTATAAACTTGGAAAGAGATAATTTACTCTTTATGGATATGAAAGAAAAAGAGTTTAATCTGTTTTCTACAAGAATCTTATCTTAAGAGTATACAAAACTAACTCTTTCCACATGGAAAAATTTCACAGAGCCTCTGAGAGCCTGTGGGCAGCAGCTCCCTGGAGAAGTCCTTGAAGGACCCAGTGGTGGCTTGGTTACTGTCTGTTCCTGTTTGCAGCTATTGCTTTGTATCAAAATTCATGACTGCAAGTCATCCCAGTTCCATCCCCATGCTCTTGTCACCAGTGAGTACAAGCTGGCATGCACATACCACAAGCCTTGACCAGAAGGTAAGGGAGGAGGTCAGCAAGATGAAGAGCTAGACTTTCAGAAAGTTCTGCTTCAAAAATCAGCCCTGCTTGAACCTACCAGTAACCCTAAAGCAGAAGCTGGGAACATCCCAACCATTTAGGTTGGAAAAGACCTTTAAGATCATTGAGTCCTACCGTTAACCCTACAATGCCCAGTTCACCTCTAAAGCATGTCCCTAAGCAACAAATCTACATGTCTTTTAAATACCTCAGGGATGGGGACCCAATAACTTCCCTGGGCAACACATTCCAGTGCTTGACAACCTTTCCAGTGAAGACATTTTTCCTCATATCCAACCTAAACCTCCCCTGGCAACAACTTGAGGCCATTTCATCTCATTCTATCACTTGTTACCTGGGAGAAGAGACCTGCCCCCACCTCTCTACACCCTCCACTCAGGAAGTTGTAGACAGCAATTAGATCTATCCTCAGCCTCCTCTTCTCCAGGCTCAACAACCCCAGTTCCCTCAGCTGCTTCTCATCACACTTGTGCTCCAGACCCTTCCCCAGCTCCATTGCCCTTCTCCGGACACACTCCAGCACCTCCATGTCCTTCTTGGAGTGAGGGGCCCAAAACTGAATGCAGCACTTGAGGTGCAGCCTCACCAGTGCCCAGTACAGGGGGAAGAGAACTTCCTTGGTCCTACTGGCCACATTATTGCTGATCCAGGCCAGGATGCCATTGGCTTTCTAGGCCACCTGGGCACTCTGCTGAATCATGTTCAACCGCTGTCAACTAACACCCCCAGGTCCTTTTCCACCAGGCAGCTCTCCAGCAACTCCTCCCCAAGTCTGGAGCATTGCATGGGTCTGTTGTAACCCAAATGCAGGGCACAGCACTTGGCCTTATTAAACCTTATACAGTAACCAGTTCCCTTGTCTGTTTTCAGCTAGAACAATGCTACACTAGCATTCTTAATAATTTCTTCTATTAAGTAAGGTCCATCAGGAGTAAGAAAAATCAAGGCAAACAATGATCACAAAATTGGCAAGATATCTTTCTGTTGTCACAGTGCAGTTTCTGTCTCATCTCATCTGTCTTATGAAATCCCTACATATCTGATCTTGCTTGTATGTGTAGGGTATGTGCAGAACCCATTTTTCCCCCTCTACAATAAGCCACAGCTGTCAAAGTTGAGGGCAGCACAAATGATAATCCACATTTCCAAAGACAACCACTCACTCTTCCCCCACCACAGTGGAATGTCAAGACCAGACAACTGAAGAAAGAACCTACTAATTTCTGCCTTGTTTTCCAGCTAGAAGATTTTTTTGTCGCATCTATCCCTAACACAAGTCCTCCTTCACCTCATCTCTACAGTTGTCAAAGGGAAGGAAAGTATCACTTCAAGTGCCTGCAGAGGCAGAGCCAGGAAACAAGCAAGACAGCAAAGGAAGCTGAGACACTCTCAGCCTGAACATGAGCACTACTGCAACACCCGAGTTCCCACCCATCCTATTACCCCCAAATCTGCCAACACATTCTGGTGTTTGATCACTTGCAATCATTTGGATAGGAAACTAAGCTGCTTTTGGTACTCTGGGTAAAATAAAAAATTGGGAATTATCCCAATCGACATGCTCCGAGGTTTTCCACTGTTCTTATTCAAACCGGTTCAATCAGCCTATTGGCAAATTCACTACACCAGTGTCACACAACTGAAAAGCTCATAAATTCACTGAAGTCAATGTGGCCTAACCAAAAGGGATTTTGTCAGGATAGAGGAGCCTGCTTTACAGAGGTCTAAGGCAATTTATTTTCTTTAAACTGAGAGCATCCGCAGGAATATAAATGAGACTTAAAAAAAGAAAAGAATCCCTTGCTGACTGGCTCCTCTTGCCAATGCTGCAAGAGATGCAGAAAGATGAGATGCATGTTTCTACCTCTCCCATCTCATTACGTTTATTCGGAATCAGGAAAAGCATGTTCCTCTGAAGAGTCTCTAGTAACTACTGCTGTTGTTCTAGTAACTCCTCGGATCTACACGAGCACTTTCATTTCCATCTCTCATGGGGCCAACTTAGAAAGTACTACTTGATAAAACAAACCTGAAAACCTAGGAATATAAATGAATCATTACTTTATTTCCCAGAAAATACAACTCACATTTACTGGAGATACCATAATCTACAAAGTGATAGCCTTTATCTGTTGTGGTAAGTTTAAAATTGCATTACCAGCGATCTGTCAACATTACTAAGAAAACCTCATGAATATAAACCAACAGTATTCCAGAGTAACAAATTACCTTCCTCCATCTCAAACAGCTTAAAAATAAAATTCTGGGAGATCCGAATTACTAAAATATCTCTTGAAGGATCATTAACTCTGAAATATAATGACAAGTGCTTAAATGTCAACAATATTAATTATATCTTCATATTTCTTTTCAAAAGAGATCTCCTATTAATATCCACAACTCTTGATCACAACAGGTAACAACACAATTTAGGCAGATTAACTGAGGGTTTATGCTCGGACTGATGGAGCTGGAAAACAGCATACTAAGGCAGTGTTGATATTCGTACTTGTCTATAAAACAGAGGCAAACATGACAGGTATCCCCTCATTAGAGCTGCAAACCAAAACACTTTTTAGGGACCACTTTGCCACCAACCACGCAGACTAAATTTTCCTTCAGGTCTTCTTCATGAAGTGCCCCATGATCCCTACCCAGCCTAACAAAAGCTCCTCATCTCTGACAGCCTCTCCAGTATTCCAGCAAACAATGCAGCTTGAGGGAGGGATGGAAATTGTGTTGGAGGGTATAAAGGATGCTGTTGGTGGGAGATCATTTCTTGTCTTCATGGATGATAAAATAATTTTTTGTTATTACCGGTTTATGGGTTTATTATTATGGGTTTAATTTTTTTTTATTATTACAGGTTTAATAGATCCCCAAGCCCCTCAGTTGTGTCAAACAGCAAATCAAGTGTGGGTTAGAGTGCTAAATGGGATTTGGCACTTGTTTTTCACAGAGATTACTGCTTCTGCTCATAGGAGAAAATTAACATCTCCCAGATGCAGTAGAATGCCATAGATGTCATAGACATTTGAAACATTTCTGACCTCTTGGTATTTACTTAAAAATATTTTAAGGAGGGAAAATCAGTCATCCATAAAAGTTTGGAATTTTTTCTCTCCTCTATTTCAGAAAGGCTCTTCCTCTCACTTCTTTTTGCTCGTCTTTTATTTCCCTATTTCATTCATTATGTGCAAAGGAAAAGATAAAAAGGTAGCAAGAGTTTTGAAAGATTTCTGTCAGCTGGACTCAAAGTAATGTCAAGAAAAGTGAGGAAACAAGAAAATACATGTCCTCCAAGCATTGCAGCAGTTTCACACACACTTTTGTCTTTCTTCAGGCAGTTAGATTCATAAATCATGCTCATAAACATACATGGCATCCCTGTATGCCCTTTATAGATAGTTGCAATACTCCCTTTTTCAGCCCCATAACCTAGAAGAGTTCATTTCTGCAGAACTTACTACAAAACTGACATTTAAATTACATTATTCCTATAAAGAAAAAAAAAAAATTCTTCTACAGATTTGCAGGATTAGAGGACTGCAGGTTTTGTACAAGCTTCAGCTAAGAAATGATATAATGCTTCTACTCTGTGTTTGCACTCAACTGAAAGTATACAGAAGGCTTTTTAACTTGATTCTGCTATATAATTTCTGACATGCCACAAAACTTAATGTTATACTGCAAGAAGAGACAGAGGCTTAGTTACAATGTATGATAAATCTTAAATGTTCTGAATTATTGGCCTGCAAAAAAATGACTTGATGATGAAAGATGATATAAAGAATATACAATAAAATTGGACATGAATCAGGGAGGCAAATTCAGTGATTTATCACTGTCTGGGGCAGTTCAATTGGGTGTTGCTGGTCTAAAAGAACTGGAGAGGCAAAAATGAAACTCAGAGGCAGCGCCCTCAAATTTTGGCTATCTGGAAATTTCTAGGCAACTCCTACTTCTTCAAGAGAACAAACTAATGCCCAACACACACACATGCTTTTCAAAAACACTACGGGTTTTGTGTATATCCTCCCAGAACTTTTCAAAAGAAAAAATACATTTTTTAACTACCAAGTCATACCAGCTTATACATTTTCTCATAACTACACTTAGAGTAATTTGTTAGTGTCAAAGTAGCACATGGTAAATTTTCAAGTACTGATGTATTTTAGCAAGATGGGAAAGATGGGAAAACCTCAGACAATTAATTTCATAGTCAGTGCTAATTCCAGTGCATCTGGCGGGTTAGTTCAGAGACCCATTAAATATGACTCTAAATAAAACTACACAATGAGAACATTTAAGTGCTACAAGCAAATACAAATTTTAAAAAAATGAAAATCAGAAAGCTCGTGGCTGCAAAGACATGATTTAACAGACTGGTGAACCTCCTATAAAAGTTAATCACATTGTAATACTTAGAATCACAGACAAGCTTTCTTCATTCTGAAATGCAACCAAATTCTAAAATTAGTGACTTGCACTGCCTGTTTTTACTTGAAAGATAATTAGAAATTTTGCTTTTCTGATGAGTATGTTCTTTGGCAATGACATGATCAAGCAACTCAGAGATCAAACTATTGACTATACATACAAGTAAATATAAAACCCAAAGCTTTCTAAATCACAGATGAAATCACAGAATCACAGAATGTTAGGGATTGGAAGGGACCTCAAGAGATCATCTAGTCCAATCCCCCAAATATATTTATATTGTTTAAAATCTGCACATTTAGCCAGGCCCCCAACATTTCTCTAATACATTAATTCATTTTAATGTTATTGTTGTTACTTCTCTAAACTACTGGCTTTCCTCATAAACCCACCTAATTAGAGAACACCAGTATTATAACCCAAGCTGGAACATAACAGACAACGTTTGAATTAGATACTACTTATCTTACTGATCAGACTCCTAAAATGCTCTCGTTTGTGTTCTGTTGTCTTCTCTTGTTCACAGAGTACTTAAAGGAAATTAGTTTTCTTATATCAATTACAGATATCAAGGCCACAAGGTCTGAATATTACAAAAAAGTTGGACACCTGACATGCATCACAAGAAAACTCCCCAACTTCTCCTTCTACCAGGCAGTCTTCAAAAAAGGAATCACTAACCTAGACAATTGTTCAAGTCACAGAAGAACATTTATAATGAGAAACTGCAGTCAAAAGTGAGCAGGCCCAGTATAAAACATTCTAATTTGTAAGCTCAGGAAAACCATAATTTCTTATCCCAGTGACAGAAATCTGAACAACCAAATCTAAACAAACAGAATCAGCTGTCAAAATACTAAATGAGCATGTATTAGAGACATGATACCACCGATTCAGAAGATTTAGTGTGGCATCAGGCTGAAACAGATAAAAGAGCTTAAAACCACACTAGGATGCAAGATGTCAGGCAGACCAAAACAAGAATGCCTTTCATACAGAAGTCCCTGGACTCTCAATGATCAACTGCGGTAAATGTGAAAATGGTTGAAATGCTTCTCTGACAACAAGTATTCACATTTCCACTGCATTAAAGCACAAATGTTACTACTCTGAAGACAAAGATGTAAATTAATACACAGGTATATCTGAAACAGGAGAGATGTACACAGCTTTTGAAATCCATTTAGTTTAAAAAGTCACCCCATTTACCACGTGTTATGGGTGGCAAGGAGCTTTTTAAACCTATCTGATCTGTGTCTTAAGCTCACCTAAACTCAACAAACAGCTGGAAAGCTGAGGGAGTGTGGCTAAAGTTGCATGCTGTGAAATGCCCTCCAGGAATTATACAGCCCTTTAAGGGTGGTGCCAGCAGAAAGAAACTAATCCACCTAGCACTGCTGGTTTAAGATGGAAAAAAACTGCACAAATCTATGACTGTATCTATTTCTTCTCATGCCACAAATTTGGACTTGAAACTGTGATATATCTTGTTTTAAGAGGCTGAAGGAATTAGCTTGTTAACAAGTGAAAATCCAACTAGAAACACATGAGATGACATCAAATTCAACTACAGCTGTCATTTCATTTCTTCTCACTGTCCAAGTAGAGTTGCAGCCTTTAATAATTATTATGACAGGTAATGATAAAATCTAAGAGACTACAAGTGGAAAGAAAGATAAAATTAAGGTAAAATATATAGTGAACACTATTAATAGAAGTTACCATTTTCTGCATTTCTCTTTCTGCTTACATATCCCCTTCCAGGTCAGAAAGAAGATGCTCCCCAACACTTAACTGTTTTGAGGAAAGCAAGGAGCATATAATTTAGCTTAAACTAAAAGCAAATCCCACCACCTCTTCTGTACACAACTTGAAGCAGCATTCAGCCAAGCAGTCATGAGCATGTCCTATCTACCATGCTGGGCAAGAAGCAAGAACAGAAGCACTTGCAGCAGGACTTGAGCACATGAATGCCCTATTGGAAATACTTGCCCCTCTGCACATCTTGTTTGATGAGAAACTATGAAAGTCTTTATGTCACCAGCATCTCTATGAGGATCTTGCAGGAGATGGTGCTGAAAGTCTTACAAAATGCCTCTCTAATCTACCACATAGACAACTTTCTTAATAAGCATGCAAGGAAACAATACCACAAAGGTCCTATCAAAATGACCTTGTGATGATCCAATCACTTATAAGAAACGACATGGAAGTTAGAGAAATGAGCATAAACAGAAGCTCAAGAGTAACCATTCATGAACTACTTTGCACTGGGAAGTCGCACCTCGTTCCTACACGCACAGACACAGTGGCAGTCATACCACTACACGGCAACAGATGTTAAGTGATACAGATGCACACATTGCAACTAAATACAAAAGTCTGAAATTCCTCTGGGTGTGGTCCATCTGCCATGTTATGATTCTCTGATTTTAGATTATGATTAATTTTTTATAGACTCTGACTTTAAAATCCTAGCTGCTCGTATTGTTTTTTACATATATTAGATTAATTTAAAATACATTGTTAGTTAATGTATTCTGCAGTGAGCAGTAGTTATGGACTCACTCTAGGTACCCGAGATTTACTTCAGAGGCTGTGATTTTACTCTTTCTGAAAGGCTTAAGCCCTTCCCTCATACACCGTCCTTTCCTGCTGCTGAATCTCCCTTTTTTTCTCCACCTCTCTTTTTTCTACAAGTTGACTAAAGGTACAGGAGACGTGAGAATTTAATTTCAGAAGCTGCTATTTTTAGTAGACATAAGGTGCAATTTACAGTGCAAGTTATGGGAAATCATACCTTGTTCTATGAACCTTCACACAGAAAACATGACAATGGTGATGTGGGTAAAGCAAGATTACTCCCTAGACTTTTTCAAACAAAATCTTGTGATGTAATACCTCATCAGTATCTGAAGCGGTTTTCCTGTACTCAGAAACACAGAATCATGTAGTTGTAAGGAATCTCCAGAGGTCATTTTGTCCAACACAATAAGCCACATCTGTGAAATTTAAACTGGGCTTTAAATCATGAGACTTGCAGGATTCCTTATGAATTTAAATAAAGATAGAATCTTATCTTATAAGAATTCATTGTTATTAACAGAGAGAAAGCTCTGTTAGGAAATTGGCATCATAATTACATTTTGTTAGCATTTGAAAGTGATAGTTTACTTCTTTACACAACACATTCAAAACACTTCTAATACCATTAAAAGAAAATGTCTAGAATCAGTAGACTAGTGCCATACAGGCTGTCTCTGTCTCATTTAATCATCTTATTTGCCTTGCTTTGTTCTGTAGTAGGCAAGTACTGTTGGATATATACCACAGGTATGAATTTCTATTTATTACATTAATAGAAAAATAATATATTTCCATTGTACAGTACAATTAAGGAAACTTCTTCAAAGCTCGCTTTTCCAACTGGTAGAATAACTCCATCCTAAAAAGCAACTTCTTTACTTTCAGCATTTCTTATTAAAAAAAAAAAAAAAAAAAAAAAAAGCAGATGTCAGAGGTGTTACACACACAGTTTGCAAACTGCTTTCATTATTGGAGCTTATTTATACTGTCTCCATTTTAGGGAAGATCTAAGGTCCAGTGATACTTGAACATCTGATTAGGAGTTGGTTTGTCCACTGCCATGTAATTCTTTATCCATATTTTCCTTCTCATTTCCTTTCACATCTCTATCTCCCCTTGATGCCAACGTGTTCATGTTGGAGATTTCAAACAGCGTTGATCCATGACACAAAAATATGCCTATAATAAACAAACTGTAGGCGTGTGTGAAAGAAATTGGGTAAATATAAAAAAAAGAGGAATAAAAATTTCAGCTGAGTGATTTGTTTCCTCTCTGGGACCCATCAAGTCCACAACTTCTTATTTAACCACAGACTGCATTTTTAAGGTCTGTAACAAACTACTCAGGACTGTCTTTTACTAAACAAGAACACAAACCTGTTTGTAGATTTTGCAGTTGATACATTGCACCCCACCTAAATTTAACTGCACTTTTTTACCTCCTGTGCACCTGTTATTGATAAATGTTAAGGAAGACCGGTCATTTAGCTTAAATAAGTTTTAACTAGAATGAATCACTCTGCGTGATTTAATATACTGTGTTTATCATAATTTAGCATGAGTAGCCAGATTTACTGAAGCCTTAGGCTGCAAGCTGTGAACTTTCACCTAGAGAAGGTGAATACATCTTGAACTGTTGCTTAGTTACATGAAGGAAGGTCCTAAAATCAGTTCAAACTGGGAGACAAGGAGGCCACAACTGTCAGCACAAGCTGCAACCTGTCCGGATAAGCGCACCAAGGGCGGCCCACCTGAAGAGACAAGGAATCCAATAAGGAACAATGAGACTCCGGAACAGAAATTACCACTGGACCAAGAGGTGAGTGCAAGGCCTGTGAACAGTGCGTGGGGAACGGGTGCATAGGCTGTCGGGGTCTCAATGCCCAAGGATTTCTTTGTTCTGTCCTTCTGCAGAGGCACCCAGCTAGAGCTCCTTCTATTGCTTCTATTGCCACTCAAATTATTTATTTTTTTGAATCTGGTGTTTGAGACTCTGCTGTGGGAAACCTAGGGTGAAGAAATTTCTTTAACATAAACAGTACACTGTACAATGCACACCAATCAGATGCCCTGTCTTCTGCAGGACCTCAGCTGATTTAGACTGCAATAGACAATAAGGTGCCTGAATTTAATTTTCAAGTTTCCTGTTTGAAGCTTTTTGTTTCCTGTCGGTGCTTTGTAAAGTATTTTGGTCAGTAATTCTTCTCCTGTCTTGCTGGGGGATCCCCATGATCAGACATGAAAGAACAGCAGGGAATCTAATACACCTCTGACTGACCCAATTTAGACAACACTGTGTAAAATAAAAGAGATTTGAAATACATTGGCTACACTTTCAGCCTTATCCTTTGTAGCTTTTGTTCTCTTAATCTTCAGCGTGTTCCTCAAATCCCCACAGGCAGCATTCCTAGCTGGGGATGACAAACTCCAGCTGGCAGACAAAAAGCCATGGAGCGAGTGAGAGCTTTAAGAGTGCGAACGCTGCCTCCCTGACCCAACAGGCCCTGTTCTCTTCCACAGGAAATCTTTCATGGCCCTTGTTCTGCATCTCCTTGGGAAACAAATTCCCAGATGCTACCTAAGCCCTTACAGGTATCCCTTTGTAAGCCAAACTTTCCTAAAGCAGAGCACAGAAATCTCTTGTCTGTGGCAGAAGTTACTCGTGGGAGTGTTTGACCTAATTGTTTCATACCCCAATTGTTTATACCCTTACCTCTGTTAGGGGAGAGGGAACAAAAGGAGGGTGTGAATGGGATTTATCACCTGTTTAGAATAGATGAGCAGATAAGAGACATGAACTTTAGCAGTCTCGGGAAGAGAAAGTCCGTATACAAAATCAAGAATGGGAAGAACATTGAGATACCTTTTCACATGTTATTGAGACTATTTCTAATATTTTCATGTAAGTACTGATAAATCCGTTACAGCTTTACCTTCCTTCTTATTGATATCATAGAATACATCCTCAGACTTACCAGCTTTACTATCAGGTCACCTAGCAATTGTAAAAAAAAAAAAAAAGTAGTAGCTGCTACTAATAGTCAAACCATATAATAATTGGTTTTGGCAGATCTTGAATTAATAAAATAATGGTTTTCTCTATGAAGTACATTTAAATACTAAGCCAATTAGAATAAATTCAACAAGAGCATGTGTAGAGTCCTTCACCTGGGGAGGGATAACCCCAGGCACCACGGAAGGTCAGCGGCTGACATGCTGGAGAGGAGCTCTGAGGAAAAGGACCTGGGTGTGCTGGTGAACAGCACATTAGCCATTAGTCAGCAGTGTGTCCTGTGGCCAGGATGGCCAATAGTATCCTGGGGTGCATTAAAAAGAGCTTGGACAGCAGGTTGATGGAGGTTCTCCTTCCTCTCTGCTCTGCCCCAGGGAGGCTACATCTGGAGTCCTGCGTCCAGTTCTGGGCTCCTCAGTTCAAGAAAGACAGGGATCTTCTGGAGAGAGTCCAGTGGAGGGGCCACAGAGATGATGAGGGGCCTGGAGCATCTCCCGTATGAGGAAAGGTTGGGAGAGCTGGGACTCTTCAGCCTGGAGAAGAGCAGACTGAGAGGGGATCTGATCAATGTCTATAAATACCTGAAGTGTGGGGGCCAAATGGATGGGGCCGGGCTCTTTTTGATGGTGCCCAGTGACAGGACAAGGGGCAATGGGCACAAACTCTGGAACACCAAAAGTTCCAGACAAACTTAAGGAAAAACTTCTTTACTGTGAGGGTGCCAGAGCACTGGGACAGGCTGCCCAGAGAGGTTGTGGAGTCTCCATCGCTTGGAGATGTTCAAAATCCTTCTGGATGCTTTCCTGTGCAACCTGGTGTAGGGAACCTGCTTTAGCAAGGGGGTTGGACTGGATGATCTCCAGAGGTCCCTTCCAACCCCCACCATCCTGGATTCTGTGAAATTCAGTTGACAGGGACCTCTGGAGGTTTGGACAATCCTTCAGCATCCAGGTAATTGCTTATGTCTTATTTCCTTAAGTAGCCTGTAACTTCATCTTCATCTTGCTTTCCTCCCCAGTCTGGCACTTGGCTCAGGCAGCTGATGATCCCTGATAACAAACCTTACCAGTAAAAAAGCCTGAGGCATCAAAGCAGCTGAGCACCTTTTCCATATCCTTCATCACTCTGTTTTCTGCATCATTGAGCAGCAGGGCCCATATCTTCTTGGGTCTTAAGATAAAAATCGCTTATTATATTTTTCCCCATGCAAAAATGGGAAGCCAACACTCAAAACAGAAAGGGACACCGCAAAACCTGGTTGGTTTTGGGGTTTTTTCAGTCATCTATATCACTGGTTACTCTGGTAGATTTCAGGTTTCTGTTTGCAATAAATGTAGTGAAAGACATTCTGAAAAGCAGGCTTGCCAGTCAGCAGCTTAATTCTTGGTAGTGAAAACACATGATATAATAAGGACTACCTTCTTTTACCAGGCTATTTTAATCTAAAATAGGCCTTTGTATTTTAATCACATTACAGCTTCTGTACAAAATGTATTCTCATAGAAACCTCTCCCACACCTACTGTGGTTCTAATGTACTGTGAAGAACAACATAACAAAAGCTGTTTCAGTTTTTAAAGAACACCATCCTCAAACAACATAGCTACAACTAAATGCTCATTATCCTTATTTCAATAATCTCACTGACACAAGAAAAAAATTCAAAGCGCCCAGATGACTCTTCTATACTATTTACTTGCATTTGTGACTATGAAACAGTAGAAACTACATCCAGTATTTGTACTATAAAAAGACAGCTTTTTCCATCCAGGCACTGAGAATTAGGACTGGTGATAAACATGACAATAAATGATACAACCAGTTTCTGTCATTCCACAGAGGAATAAGCTATCACAAGGCTTCATTAAATATTTTCATCACAATTTAGAAATTATATTAATTTGTAAGACAGAGAGGCTCTGTTGCAATAACTTGTTTTATTTTATAGTTCTATCTAAGATAAAAATAGATCCAATCTAGGGTTAGAGTAGATTATTGCACCTTGAGGGCATCCAGGAAAACACAAAATTAATTTTACATATATTTGATACTGATTTGAAGTATCATGTCTGTACATTTTAGGATGCAAAATGAAAAATGACCACATAAGATGAACACAATGACAAAAACTAAAGCAAGAACTTATCGATTTATGGAAACTGATTTAATTGCAGGGAGCCTAATTTTTATAGGCACAAGAGCTCTAAACAGCCTTTGACAGGGCTGATATTTCAGTGTGGCATAACAAAATTAAGCTTTAGGAGAAGTGTAATCTTCACCAATGCTGATAAAAGTTATTTTCCTTGAAAATTACACCTGACCCACCTTTAGAGACACTAGGTTATACAGCAAGCAGAGCACAGACACATGCAGAACCACTTCAGTATATGTGCAAACAGAACTGTACTGAAAAAGCCTACAAAATCTAAAGTAGAACTTGAATGAAACCAAACTTTGTGAATAAGTAATGAAACTGGAAGAAAACGCAAACCTATCTTAAAGAAGCATCTTCTCAATTTATAAATACCAGAAAACAAGTGAAACTAAGTTCTCTCAAAAAGAACAAAAAAATAGCAAGAAAGAGGATAGCCAAGAAACATGGATGGCTGTCTTCCTAAATATTATAAATTTTGAAAGAAACATGGTTATTACGGTTATATGCTACCAAATGCACTTCCCATGCTACCCAAAATGCCCTCTTCTTTCTGAGGTACTGCTAAAACAGCAGTGAAGGAGCTCCCATTTTCTATTGATATGGTTGCTACTGGAAAGAAAGGCAGATTTTTCACTTAGATTCCTGAAAAACCATGCTCCCAAATTCATCTTTTACCTACAGCTCATGTTGCATCCAATCTTTGTGCTAACCCATTACTAAAGGAAATATGAAAAATTATATTCAACAACTAGTTAAAAAAAACCAAACCAAACAACTCATAGTTTATTCTTTCAGCTGGTGTTAGGAAAAAAAATGTTGCCAAAAAAAAAAAAAAAAAAGGATGTTTCAAGAGACTGAAGCTGCATTCGGTAGTCCAGAAGACTTATATACATTATAAAAACTTACACAGCTTCAAATCACTTAAATTAACAATAACTCCAAGCACAATCTATTTTTATGACAGGTAATCAATTATTTCAGTCAACAGTTTGACTGTTTTTCCCCTTAATGGCATTAAAATATTATATATGTGTGACAATTTTATATACATACGCATCACTCGTTCAGTATGTTAGAAAAATACTTTAAAAGAAATCAGCAAGAGTATAAAAACATGCCAATAATGTTGTAACACTGTAAATCTGTTATAAGCAAGCTTTTACAGTGGTGTGCATCTTCAAAAACAGTTTTTTAATGTGCAATTTTTAAATGAAAAAGCCTTTTCAGCTACTAAGCTGAAAGAAGAAAATCAATTCTGTATTTTAAAATTCAAAATATGACTTTGTTAACATCAGTGCATCTGACAACAGACAGTTTGCATCTAAACCTAGGACAGTTTGATGTGAGTTTGTCTAAAGCACAACTATTTTGCGCTCTTTCCTAATAGTCTGGACAGTTTGGGTAATAAACAATTTAACTCTGCACAGTCAATAACTTACCCTTACTTGACCAACAAAAGCATTGGCTTCCTCTTCCTGTACAGACAGGTTTTTAGGTAGAAACATATCAAAAACTGGTCCGTTGTCATTTACATCCGTCACCACTATATTAACAGTAGCAGTTGAGGTCTACAGAAAAAGACAATATTATGAACAAATTATCTTTATTTTACAGTTTCACAGATGACAACTTATCAGCAACTTTGCTATTATGTATTAGACCCATCTAGTACAGAATCATAGGTAAATGGATTATCAGGTTTTTTCCACATGTTTTTGAGGAACGGGAAGCATTATTTTTTTTACTTTTCTTATAAGACAAAACAGGCTCAAGACTGAATAATATATTAGAGATGCACAGAGGATATCAGATCTCTTTTTTTCTTATACAGTATTTATTTTGAGTCTCACGAATTTAAACATTGTGGCAAGAGCAACAAAAATATGCCTTTGTTTTATACGCTCTAAATATAACTACAGAGGCACAGAGGCTAATAATGCATGTTTCTGTGGCCTGTGAGATAGGTTGCAAACAGAAGGAATGAACAGGACTATTCACTCACTAGAGAAAACAGAAGCACTGCTGGGCAAAAACCACAGTAAGGAAGGTTGAAACGATACTCAGTAGTATCTGGCATGACCCACAGCAGCATAACTGGATGCAGTGGTGGAGCAGCGAATGGGCAGGCTAACCTGCTCTTGCAACACCATGGCATTAGTCTGTGAAGGCTTCCTTCACAGAATCGTTTTGGTTGAAGAAGACCTTTAAGATTGAGTCCAACTGTAAACCCAACACTGCTGAGTCCACCACCAAACCATGTCCCTAAGCACCACATTGTCCTGGTTTTTAGCTGGGACAGAGCTGTTTCTTTTTAACAGCTAGAACAGCACTAGGGTTTGGGTTCAGCTGGGATTTTTTGCAAAAGAAACACTGAGCACATGCCAATGTTTGCATTTTTGTCACTGGAAGTCAAAGGACTTTGTGTTTTGCTAGTCTCCAGGTGCAAAGTCTGGGGTGGGCAATGAATATTCAAATTAATAAGCTAGATTGGCATGTGGATATGCCAATAGGATATTTCATATTATACGATGTCATGTTCACTATATTAATGAGGGGCTCTCTCTTGGGGGGGTTTGCTCTTGCTTGGGTTTTCACTCTTCTGGGATTGCAGTTTTGGGATTGTCACTCCTCTGGGATCACTACCTCAGAACAGGCTGGGCTTGGTCAGCGACTGGTGAGCAGTTGCACTGGGTATCGCTCATTTGCATATTTTATCATTATTATCGTAATTATTACTTTAATATAATAAGTTCTATTTTATTCCAATTATGAAATTGTTCTAATCTCGCCCTACAAGTCTTCTTACCCTTACCTCCCCAATTCTCTCCCCTATCCCCTGGTGGGCTGGTGAGTGAGCAGCTGGGTTTGGCTGCAGCCAAGTGCAACCACCGCACACATCTACCTGTCTTTTAAATACCTGCAGGGATGGTGACTCCACCACTTCCCTGGGCAGCCTGTTCCAATGCTTGACAATCCTTTGGTGGATAAATTTTTCCTAATACCCAATCTAAACCTCCCCTGGCACAACTTGAGGCCATTTCCTCTTGTTCTATCACTTGTTCAGTGTTTCATTCAGTTCATATGCAAAGAAAATAAAATTATTTTATAAATACATCTTGTTAGACAAGTACACTAAGGGAGACAGATACTAGAAAGAAACATGTGTGAAGTTTAGCACTGATGCCTTATTACCTCAGATTGCTAGGGCTGGTTGTCCAGACTCTGTTTTGTACTGTTCCCCCAGTGACAGTAATATTTGTCATGATATCTATGCTGCAGACACTGCCACTGTGAATTGCAGTGTAAAATCAAACACAGTGCATTAAATCAGCTTTCCTGTGCTGCATCTAGATGTCTTTTGATACTGAGCTACTTTGTGTGAAGCTGCATTTGGAGAAATCTACATGACATTGCAGCCACAGCGATTAGGGTATGTATGTAACTCCTGACAAAGTCCTTTGCTTTAGGCACAAGACTAACCAACCTGTTAGAAAGTGGCACCTCACAGGTTTTGTAAAGAAACCTGTAACCATCACCCCTTAAAACACAATAACAGAAAAAATCGGAATGTAAACCTGCATCTTTGTATGCCTTTTCTGAAATACTCACTGCTGCAGTATCTCCCATGTAACAAACCTCAAGCAGTTTCACACCCTCAGAGCTCCCCATTAAAACTGCCCAACATAAATCCACAATATTGTCTAATTTTTATTAAGGGGCAATCTCCTTGTATCTGCCATGTGTGAAAAGCACTTGCAAAGGACAACTAACATACTTAAAAGCTACCCACTATCTTAATAATATTTGGTCATGCTTTCGTTGCTGTGTCACCACTTCAATCTGATACTTACTCCCTGCAGTAGAGATCCTCTAACAGGGCAATCTCCTTCACCTTCCAAATCCAGAGACTTGGCAAGCAGCTCAGTCACAGCTATTGGAGTCAGCTGCCTATTCTCACAGCTGTAAATCCAGCTGGTGCATCTGCACAGTGTCCCACCTACTCACTGAGGTGCTACCTGTGCTAGCAGGCTCCCTCAGCAATCCTTCTAGATACTGGCACAGCAAAGAGCAGATCCCAAACACACAAGTAGCATAATATCCATGCACACTCTTTCAGAGTGAGAGTTTTTCCAGTTTTTGTATGGAGGCAAATGCAGAAAACAGATCTGTTCCACAATAACTGGGGATCTGATCAATGTCTATAAATATCTGGAATGTGGGGGCCAAACAGATGGGGCCGGGCTCTTTTCGGTGGTGCCCAGTGACAGGACAGGGGTAATGGGCACAAACTGGAACACTGAAAGTTTCAGACAAACTTAAGGAAAAACTTCTTTACTGTGAGGGTGCCAGAGCCCTGGGACAGGCTGCCCAGAGAGGTTGTGGAGTCTCCATCCCTGGAGATGTTCAAAACCCGCCTGGATGCTTTCCTGTGCAACCTGGTGTAGGGAACCTGCTTTGTCAGGGGGCTTGGACTGGATGATCTCCAGAGGTCCCTTCCAACCCCCACCATTCTGTGATAAGCACCATACAATTAAGTACTTTAATACCTAAAAAGTAAAGAATACAGAATATTTTGAAACAAAGAAACTGAAAGATGCTTCTCAGGCTGGCTTCCTAAATTTGCTTATGCTTGGTTATTTGCTAATTGTTTCTGAAACTGCCATTCCCACATTCGATTTATAGAAGGGAAACGTGCTTTACAAATTATGCATCGGTGTCAACACAAATCACACTCTAGGACATTTGCCTTGATGTGCAATGTGCACTGAATGTAAAACAAACATTTGTGGCTAACTTGAAGCCACAGAATACAGGGCAATAAAAATTCTTAGATTTAATAAACTCGAGAGAAATATGGCATTAAAAATATTGGCTTATGAAAGTGAGTACTTCTCATTTTGAAAATATTTCTTTTCCATTCAAGAGAATGTTAATGGGATGTGTTTTATAACCTGTGGTGTGTTTACTTCTGATGACACTGAATCAATCCACAGCAGCTCTCCAAACAGCCATCAAAACGTGCCTTTGTACCTGCTAACTTCAGAATTTAGTGCTGAAAGTAAAATGCCTATTGGGAATCACTTACAGGACTAACTTTGATACGTAAGTGCACGCCACTGGGGAGGGGCTCACATACTTATTTTAGATAAACACAGCAGCACATTATGGGGAACTCTTGTGAGCACCTGAACAACAGTGTTTTTCTAAACCCAAGCAACTCTCTGCTCTGGAAGTATGCTATCAACAACATGACCCTGCGGCAATACTGCTCTGTCCTGAACAAAACAGGGAACTTTTTTTCCCTTCAAGCCTTCTTGAAACCCAATCGTTATAGTATTATTAGAAATACAGAGCTTACTGAAATACTGGAATAAGTCTAGAAGGGGTCACTTGAAAAAGTATCAAAGGGGACTTGGGTTTCACCTAAGAGGAGACAGTGGAGGCAGCAGGTAAGGCTGAGCTCTGCTTAATGCAACCTGGATTTTAACTTGAAGTCCTCAGTACAAGAAAGACATGGACCTGTTGGAGAGGGTCCAGAGGAGATCACACAAATGATCAGAGGGATGGAACATCTCTGCTGTAAAGAAAGGCTGAGACAGTTGGGGCTGGAGTTCAGCCTGGAGAAGAGAAGGCTTCAGGGAGACCTTATTGCACCTTTCAATACTTAAAGGGGGCCTATAAGAAAGATGGGGACAGACTTTTAGCAGGGCCTGTAGTGACAGGACAAAGGCTGATGGTTTTAAACTAAAAGAGGGGGGATTTAGACTAGATACAGGGAAGGAATTTTTGACACTGAGGGTGGTGAAACCTTGGCCCAGGTTGTCCAGAGAGGTGGTAGAAGCCCCACCCCTGGAAACACTCAAGGTCAGGTTGGATAGAGCTCTGAGCAACTTGATCTGGTTGAAGACGTCCCTGCTCATTGCAGGGGGTTGAACTAGATGGCCTTGAAAGGTCCCTTCCAATCCAAACCATTCTGTGATTCTATGATTTAAAATTAATTTTAAGATCCTTTTTAACATCTTTATCAATGATGCAGAGCAGGTAACAAAGCATGCTCTCCTCAGGTTCACAGGCGACACCAAGCTGGGAGTAACAGTCCATACGCTGGAGGGCAGGGCTGCCATTCAGAAGGGCCTTGGCCAGCTGAGAAATGGGCCAACAGGAACCCTGTGAAATCCAGCAAGGACAAATATCCTGTCCTGCCCCTGGAAGGACAAGCCCCTCGCAGGGGCCTGGGCCAGCAGCAGGTCTGCAGGAAAGGCCTGTGCGTGTTGGCAAACAGCAAGTAGAGCCAGGAGCAGCTGTGAGCCCTGGCAGCAACACAGGCCAGCAGCTAATGGGCTGCATGGACAGGGGACCAGCCTGGAGATCCAAGGAAGGGATCAGCCCCTCTGCTCAGCTCTCAGAAGACCACACCTAGGTGCTCAGTGTCAGGAGAGAAAACGGGTGTAAACTGAAGGAAGAGAGGTTCAGACTGGACACAAGCAATAGCTTCTCCCTATGGGTACAAAAATGAGAACATTTCAGCATGGTAAAGCACGGCTCTCAGCACTCCCTGGAAAAGAACATGAAGAATCAAGTTTTTGATGCCTTTTTGTCATTAGATAGGAGTTACCTGAAATATGCAATAAACCAGCTACCAGCCTGATGTGTGCATATGCAGGATGAAAGCTTTCTTGACTTACTCTGTAGGTTATTCTGTCACGTAGGGTAGGACTTGTCATTGGTGCTGAGGATTCCAGGCCAGACTGAACTCCCAGACTATCAAGAATTGGAAAAATTAAGGAGTTTTTGCTTAGCTTAGTTTTGCAGGAAAAAAAAAAGAAAGATCGTGGGGATTTATAAGAAGAGAGGGAAGGAGGTAGGAGAAGATACATTCAAAATTGTTTCCCAACTCTTCTGTTATCCAAGGATTTTAGTATTTTTCAAATTGTTGGCAATACTTTTATTTATCTTAAACATCCTACCTTACCTACCAGCCAACATGGCCACACAGGATAGTGCTCCACTTGTTATCAAGTCTGAATTCACACTTAAATTTTCACTTATGAATTAAAAAAGCCATATTTTGCAAAGGAATAATATTTGATTGAGATGCCAAAAAGGAAATTTTTAAAATAAATTTTCTGCTCTCCCTAAACTTCCAAGGGTACCACAACAAGATCCTGTAGTAAGACCAACATTTCAAATATATCCTCATTTTTTTATTAGTCGCAATTTAGCAAACTATCAAAAGTGGATTAATTCACTACCAGGATGACCAAGAGGAGCATTCAAAACAAGCTCTGGGTTAGCATCAATGCCCTGTGCTCTCTTCCTTTAAATCAGTAACAACAAACTCTGGAACTGGGAAAAAAATATGGGAATACTCAAAAACTTTTCTATTTCATCTGAATATAGGAAACATTTATTATCCCACTGATGGAGCAATGCCAACCTTTTACATGAAATGGTAGTCAGTTGATTGCTTCTTTGAGATGCATAGAGCAGCAGCTTTGCCATTAACATCAGAAATTACTATAATCAAAGATTATTTAGTAAAATCAACATTTTTATATCCCCACTAGAAAGCTCCAAAGATTTGCTTAAGCTCTCTGCAAGCCACATCTTAAGACCCTGTCCTGGTTTCTCTAGGATAAAGTTAATTTTCTTCTCAGTAGTTAGAATAGCTGTGTTCTGGTTTCAGTTCAGACTTGCTATGAGAATATCATTGATAAAAGTACTGTTGTTATTAGTTACTGCTGGAGCTCAAGGATGGTTCACAGCTGCATTAGGACTGGGAGGGAGAAGTGCAGTGAATAGCAAAGCCCAAAACTGGCATTTGGATGTGCCAGTGAAATATTCCATATCATATCCTGTCATGTTTAGTATATTATCCGGAGCTGACCGTAAAGCAGGGGAGGAATTCACGCTGGCTTTTGCTCGGGCTCTCATTCTTCTGGGTTGCAGTTTCAATTTGGGATTGTTGCTCCTCCGGGATCGTTATCTGGGAACGGGTTGGGCTTGGTCGGTGGGTGGTGAGCAATGGCCCTGGGCATCACTCATTTGTATATTTTATTACTGTTAGTATTATCACTATTATTTTAATATTAGGGTTTTTAAAAAGTTTTATTACTATTATTAAACTGTTCTTATCTCAACCTACAAGCCTCCTAATCCTTTCCCCCAGTCCTCTCCCCTATCCCCTGGGGTGGGGGAGAAGCAGGTGGAGGGCTGTGTTGGCTCCTACCCAAGGGCTAGCCCAGTGAAACTACCACAGACTAACATGCTATTCTGAAATAGCCTTTATTAGACAACCAGAATAAATTATAGTGGTTTATTCAGAACTGCAGCATGGAGCAGGATTGGTAACATCATGATCATTTGTCCTGTGGATAACGTAAAAAGTCAGCAGCGACACTAAAATCACATTGACTAAATAATAATTGCTTAGAAGTTATGTTCAGGGCTAGCCATAATCTCTTTTCAGTCTGTCACTGGAACAGAAAATAAGAAAGCAAGTAGAGCGTGGGTCAGACCCTTTCTTACAGCAGCCAAGTAACTCTTTGGCACACTAGTCCAGAGGCAAGAAGGAGCCCAGGTAGTGAATACATGCTTTGGGGATAAACAGTGCACTGCAGAGAGGATAACAGTAAACATACTGAGAAAGGGTCACTGTGTTTTGTCTGAAGCTCAGTTTCTTGCACCGTTAGAGAAGCTATCATTTTCTGTTACCATTTTCAACTGGAGGTAGCAGTGGCTGCCTGAGATTGCTCCCAGTATCACATTTTCTATGTCACTAGCTGAAATTCTTCCACCAAGCACACTTCTAGCACACTGAGAGGTGGTGATGCTTTTAACTTTGCCACATCAAAATTTTTAAGTCTGTAATGAAGAGTATGAGGAGCTCTAAAAGTACTTATCGCCTTTGACTGTCAAAGCAAAGCAGCAAAAGTTGTACTTAATGAGAAGTTCCGCCCGGGTGCCCATTTACTTCTGCAAAGCCAGCTTTCTTGTCTTGTTAGGGAGAGGGAAGATAGCTGTATTGTACATCTCATAGCCTCAAGATTAAAAAAATATTTAATTTCTCTTCATTCATCAGTTCTTATACTTCAAGTGCTGTAGCGTATCTCTGGAACCTATGTCCCAGTTTCCTACAACATTACTGTCCTCTCTGGCTCCAGTCTTGCACCACTGCAAGGTGACCTGCATGTGGCAGAGTGAAGTTAAGTCAATTCTTGGAATTACTAGCAGCACAAAGCAGACTTTTCCTTTGAAAGCTTGGGGAAAATGAATAGAGAAAAAGATGATGTTTGAAGAAAAGATGTTTGAAGAAATTCAGTTCCAGTTAGAATCTTTTAATTCACTCCTTTGATTGTATACATGCTATTTTGTTCATTATGTGCTCAAGAATGAAAGCAAATACTCTCTCTCTGAAGGAATTATAAAAAGTTGCAGTGTTTTTAGGATCCTAAAAGAGACAGTAAAACAGCACTCGCTCATGGAACAGAGCTGCTGTTTTGCTAAAGCTTTTGACATAAGTTTAATTACTGCTAAAAGTCTTTAAACAAACTAGAGTGGTTCCCCAAAATAATGAGAGAGACCGACCTAATTCACAACTGGTTTTGTATATCAACTGAATGGATACTCTTCATACAGATACCAAGATAATACAGTAAGGATAAAAAAACTGCCTTGGCTGCTTTGAAACTAGGCATTTCTACAAAAGATTTGTCAAGTGCGGTTTGGAAAGGAGTGCTGAAGCTATTACTGAAATTCATGCAGGGAAAAACATACTACAGCTTCCTATTGGGCATTTCTTATTTATTATTGAAGCAAACCATGCTTACTTCTCTCTTATAATAAACATAAGTCAAATAAAAGATCAACAGCTGCAATTTATAGCTTTCTTAGGGCCACTAAAATAGTCCTTACATGTATAATTCTTCCCTAAGCAATAAATGTAACATTTACATTGCCTCCATGAATATCTTTTGTCCTAAGTATGCCAGGCCCCAATAAATGTTACAGATGATAAATTTGAAGGAAATTTCACTTGTGACTTATTTTATTTGTACCCTTTAAATTGAAGTTAGGAATTGATGAGAGCATCCTATGCCTTGGAGAGGAAACATTCTTAGCTCTGATGTCAAGCAAGTTTATTAATTTAGACAAACTCTTAAGACAAATGATATCATCTCTAGATATAACTAGTTTGTAAATAATAAGATCTGAGGCAAAGCCCGCAGCCTTATTTGATCAGAAAAGAAACTGTAAAAAAATGTTTCTGATCTACTCATCTATATTCAATTTCAAGAAAATTACACTTAAATTATGACATCCAAAATAATAGCTACTCTTTATCAAACAGGAGAAACAGCTGTTCAGATCTTAAAATACCGTGAGTGTTAAGGACTAGAGTAAAATACACATGAACAATGTAACGGGCAAATTGCCACGCTGTCCCAAGTTCAGCGCTCTGGGAGAGCAACAGCCTGAAGAGTGACATTTTTAATGGGAATCTAATAACAATTGGTAGTGGAGGATGGCAATGAAGTGCCAAAGTCAGAAAAAGTGATGGGTGAATATGCACAAACGGTTATGGCCTTGTTCAATGACCTTTCTGAATGCACAGAATCTGAATAACCACAACAAACAACATTCACCAGGCCATGGGGAAGGGGGAGCATGTTATTCTTTCCAGTCTGTTCCTATGAGCAAGGCTGCAAGCCCCATGTATTTTGAGACCTTGTTTCCTTCCCATGTAGGGCATGAGAACTTTAAAAGTGGTATCTACTGACCTTCTACGCCTCTCCAAGTTATAAAGAAGAAATGACCAGCTGGACTGCAAAGAAATTTAGGAGAGAGAAGAGATTGAGGCTGAAGGGGAAGAGAAGGCTGGAGCTTGTCAATAATTACACTAATGAAAAAAGATCAAAAAAGCCTGAGGAGAAGACAGAGAGAAAATCTGTCAAACACAAAAAGGAAGCCTCCCAAAATTAAACCTCATACATTCTAAGAGAAAATATGAGAGATGAGAACTTCAGTGGGCAAGAAATAAAAAAAATCATGTATATTTAAGAATAGTTCTTGACAAACAGATGCAGCTGACTGGATAGGTCTATTTGTGGAAGAGTATTGATATGCTGACCAAGCAGCTGAAAAGCACCTCAGTATCACAGGAATGAAACATTACTGTTTCTATAGGATGAACCAGCAGCAGCTGGTAGCTTATACCCCACGCTATATAGCTCAGGCTAAACAACCCAAATTTAGAGCATACTGTGTGCTACACATCACCTAACATAGTTGGAGGAGAACATACAAAGTAAGCTACATTTGTCATGCACCTTGGCAAAGACAAAGCTGTGGAAAATGGGTCTGCACCTCAACTAAAAGCTCAGGATTCAGTGACTTACTTAATGACAAATGGATAAAGCTGTGGCATGTCTACCAATGTTTTTATATCATAAACCAAACCTGAGAATTTCCAAAGAGGTGAGGAACATGGGCTGCTGCTGCCTTCAGCTGCGATTCTCCTAGCCTTCTTTCATGGGTTAACTGCTTACTTAGAACTGGAGACTCCACCGCTAGTGTCAGAACAACAGAGGTTTCTGCTGACCTGCAAGATATGTCTGCAAGGCACGTTCAGCTACAGAGGGGTTCAGGCCAAGGAGCTCTGTGTGTTTGCTTTTGAGCTCTCTAACTTTGCACGTACACTCCTGGCTGAAAAACAGTCTGCCCACTTACGTTCCTCAGTCTAACTAGAATTCATGGCCATGGTATATTTACTGTCATGACTGTGGCATTACTGTCTATACACAACAGTAATGTATACTCAGTGTTACACTATGCATCACTGTTATTGTGAACCCAGCTGCAAGATTTATTTTAACACAGTTCTACTTTAGCTTATTTATTTTGGGATTCAAAATGCTTCAACAATCCTTGGTGCAGACCTGTTTCTTACCTTAAAATAATTAAAGTCATCTTTCAAAATGGAATTACAATCTGCTCAAAATCTTTGATTGAAAACTCTGATCAAGCTATTTCTTTATGAGCATTACTTAAATCACCCCTTCCCTGTTACAGCATTTGAAATCAAAGCCTTTCTGAGGAATACTATTGATGCAATGCAAGCAGACAAGCTGCACAAACACTGGAAGTTTGGGAGTCACCTAAAGCTCTCCCTAACAAAAGAGCTGATGCACGAAGAAAAGCCTTCTCTCACAGAAGAGAAAATTTGGCTGGATAAGTTCTTCTTATGAAAACAGAAATTTACAGATCAGCAGAAATTTAAGGCTTTCTCATACTAAGTGCTTAACTTGTCAGGAAAATAGGAATAAGCAGTACTTCTCAGTAGTTACATTTTGTTTTCTTGAAAAGAAAATATCTTGAGGAGGAGCTCTTTAGAGGAGGATGTACAAAATAATTTCTCTGTTTATATTGTTCCTTTTCATATATTTAAGAACTATTCCTTCCCACTGTATCAACTGATCAATATAAATGTGCTATCTTAAAGTAGTATTAAAGTTTCACAGTATGAACAGATTTCATTGATTTTTTTTTTTTTTTTTTGGCATTCTTGTTTTACCAATTATGAAAAGGTCAGTTAAGTAGAAGCCTTTTTCAAGATAAACCTTTTTCTACTCAAAATCTCTGTTCAGTGAGTATTTACTGAAAGAGGTGTGTATGATTTGTTCTTGATAGATAATTGAAATGATGCAGAGCAGATACAACATCTACAGGAGTAACAGAAAATGTAACTTAACTAATTAATTCTGTATGCTATTCAAGTAGTAAATCTTTGTCTAAATTACCTTGATCTAGTGCTATCTGTTTGCTCTAAGGAATGTAATTAATCCATGTGTAGTGGGAGCTAGATGCTCTAAATTATTAATGATCTTCTAAGATGACTGAAATACCCAAGTCTAACTTACATGTTGAAATACAGTGCACTGAAATAAAGCTACTCATGGTTCACTCGGTGGCTCTCTTGAAATAGAGACTGATAGAGTAAGGAGGAATTTGGCATGGTACCTGTGTCTACACCAAGCACACCACTGTGCCTCAAGGCCCCTGGGACAGAGAGACCATTAGGTTGCCCTGCTTTGACACAACTCTGTCTAGGATCAAGAATACAACTGTATGTATTCTACCTTAATTTACAGCCTGCGGCAATTATTTAGCTAGATCGTAAGGCGAGCAAACACCAGTTTTTAACTGTTGGTCCTTCTGAGGGCATTGATGTGGTAGAGAGACAACCATGACCTTCTACAAACACCATACTTCTGCATACTGTAGCCAGGAATATGGTTGTCAGAGTTTCTAAATTCTAGGCCCCACAGATTTAAGCTCCTGTACTGAGTACAGTGCAAACCCATGAACCTTTTGACCACACTTAAAGGTTAAACATTGCAGTGGCTCACTTTTATGCATCTGACATCAGAGTAAAATTTGGAAGTGAGTGCTGGGTACTCAGAACCATATACAGAAAGCACAAAAAAAGACTTTAAATGTCTTCAAAAATGCCAATTCAGTCCCTGCATTCCGCACTCAGCTGCTCTGGCCCATCCCAGACCACTGAGAAAACAGTTCTCTCTCAGCTTCCTTTCTAAGAGTCACCAGATGGTGCCTCTAACTCTTCAGGAAACATGGCCCCAAAATGCTTTTGGATTCTGCAATACTAAAACTATTCTTATTTTTTCATGAAGAGTTTATTGCAGAAGAAATGGGCACACTCTGAGATTAACGGGCAAGATCTTAGATTCACGGCTTTCAGAGAAAACCTCTCAGAGCTAGGTCACCTCTGATCTTTCCTATCCAGTGAATCTCAGATTGAACAGCAGAATTTGATGGACAACAGCTATTTCTGGATTTGCAAAGCAGTTTAGTGGCCTAGTGGTTAAGACACACTCTGGGAAAACAGGTTAAGTAAACATTGAGTCTTCCCAAGACATACAAGAGAATCTGAACCCCCGTCAGTATTTTCTGGTTACCACAAAGTGAGTGTGACAAGGGACATCGACGTTTTTGCTCTCCTTCAACCATGTTAAAAAGGAAGCTGTAGCTGCCTGGGAGGTTGAGAACACCCTCTGACTGACAATTTTTAAGAATGTCTAATTTCCAACTCCCAAATGGCTTTGTAAATAGGCACCAACCTGCTCCATTTTACCAAGAGCTGGGCAGAAACACATTTCCTGAGTGCTGGGTGAATATTTTTATATTTGTATTTGGAGGTTTGAATTCTGCTTAAATTGCACAATACGCAGTAAGACAATAAAATGGAGCTTCCTGTTTTTTCTATATAAATCAACTGACACATACACACACAAGCCAAAAATAAATAGCACAGAAGGATTTTTCTTTCCTTTAACAAAAGTCATACATATTTATTTCTAACTTCTCCCTCTGAAATGCAAAGACATGAATTCTTGCCTTGACATGCCATCCAAACATACCACAACTTGTGAAAACAATTTGAGCTTGATACAGTTTTTCATTTGGGCATCATTCTTCTGCCCATCTACAACTAAGTCTCATTACTAGGGAAATTAAACTATTTTCCTGACTACTTAATTAATACATACGTAATTGTTTGTTGTGCTGTATTGTTAACGGTGACGGGTGGTAGGTTGTGTTATTCCAAGGTCAGAGAAAAAGCACAAGCCTGTTAATGCTCCAGGTTATAAATCAGAACAACAATAACTTGGGAAGCATAGAGTAGCTTTTAAACAATCAAGAGCATTATAAGGTATGCAAAATTAATGGTGTCGGCCAGGCCACACCACTAAATGGAAAGCTGTATTGCTTGGTGAAGGCATAAGTAGGTCTGTATTAATTCTGATGGAATAAGCAGTCCCCAAAAGTCAAAAGGTGGCAACATGACTGTCACCTCACAGCACTGAGCAGTTAAATAAGCTCTAGGACTTAGAATATAGGAACCTCAACTACTTAGTGTCATAGCAACATTGTTAAAGTCTCTTAGACCCTTTATTAACGACACAGAAGAAGCAGGGAAAAAAATATCACCAAAACACCAAAAATTTAAGGTGTGCACAACCACAGACTTTGCAAATGCAAAAATGTGTTTAACAGACTTCAAAGGTGATGATGAGAAACAGTTTTGTCTAGAGAACACCAGAGATAAAAAGGATGGCTGGTACCATATTGTATGCTGTGTAATAGTCCTATATCCCATGGGGTTTACAGCAGAGTGGGGCAAGCAAGGCACACGGTGGGGGAAAGAGTTTCAGCTCCTAGATCATCCAGAATCCAGGAACCTCTGGGCTTAGAAAACTAATGGTTTGTACCATCATGATAAGGGAAAAGCCACCCGGAGGAAACGCTGCTCCTCAAAAAGACTGGTGCTGGGGCTGCTGTACCTCAGGCAGAAGTGTGATCCTGTGTGAGAAGTGTCCTGCTGCCCCATGTGCTGACCTCCAAACTCCTGGAGATACCATAAGTGGGAAGAAAGAGCCATTTTGGCATGTCTCCCTGGGCCAAAGATGACCCCATGAGGGCTGGAGATGGCAAACACTGCATGAACTGTACCACCGTTAAAGGTAGGAAAGATGATGGATCTTTCCAGTCCGTCCATTCTGTTTGCTTCACGTGAGCTGATCCCAGAGACTGCTAACTCAATACTGAAATACAGACTTCAGCCATCTAAGGAGCCTTACTTATGGAGAAAAAAAATCTTAGATTTATGTGAACAGTGTTGAACAGACAAGAGAGTCATCACCTTGGGACTCACAACTTCTAAAGAAGCATGGGATAAATTTGTTTCTGGAAGCTTTGACAATTTCAAAGCATAGCAACATTTCCCATCTGAAATACTGCATCTAAAATGCAGTATTTTATACACTATTATTTAAAAATTAAACCAGCTGAAGTTACGCATTTGAAATTTATGTTATAATGACTAAAAATCTTTGTTCACAACAGAATTTATCTCAAAAATATTATCACTTTGAAATGTCTTGAGTACTGTTCAGAATTTATGAAGCAAATTCCCTGGCTGAATTTACAAAGACTGAACTTTCTCAGGTATGTATCCACTATGTAAGGATACTAACATGGCTTTTTATGCATCTTTATAGTTGAAGACTATGAATTAAATAACCTGCTCCACAGTTAAATTGTCAGTGCGACCACAGCTGACTGTGCTTGAGGAACAGGCTCAAACTACACCACCTCTTGAGATGCCATGAAACCTGAGTTATCCTGTGATCCTATGACTGTTGTTCATAAAACCTAACTACAAAAATGTACAAATGTCAAATTTTCATATTGTAACTGAAGAGGAAAGGTCTAGCTAAAAAAAACCAAACAATTCAACAACAACAATACTCACAAAACACACTAACAAAGTATTTTCCCTTTGAACTCCTTTCAAATTTTAAAGAAACAAGCAGATACAGAAAATGTTGTATGGAATACAAAAGCTTACCCTAAGTATATTTGACATGAATGAGTAGATTCAAACAGCCCACTGTTGGATGGAAGGAAATCAGTTTTTATGTTACTAGCTAAAATATGTTAATGTCATTTAAATTAAGTTGCACCTGCCTGTGGAATTAACTTTGTGATTTTAGGGAAAGTGAAACAAGTTCTTCAATCGGAAAACTGGTTTTCTGTAGGCACTAATAGAATCGTTCAAAAAAAAGCAAACCCTGATGTCAACCAGCAGGCAAATTAGTTTGAAGAGCAGTAGTTTTGTAATTATAGGAAATTTTTTTTTTCCTGAAAAGATATCATTGCTTTCTGATATAAACTAGTTAAAAAAGATCCTCCATGACACTTCACTGACTTGTTCAAACAAGCATTTCTGTCTTTAGAACAGTTGGCCATGTTACCAGCTAGCAGTTTTAAATGAGTCCCTGAACCAGGAGGAGCCTGTCAAGTAGCAGAGCTAAGTCGAAAAGAGCTGCAAATCAAAGAAATTGTACAAAGGCACAAGGAAGCCTGGCAAATTAGTCAAACCCACTGTTCCCTGGCATGGAAAAGGCATGGAGATTTAATGGGCTGAGCTGCACTGTTTCATCTATTTGTTTGTAAAATAAAAGCCTAGAGACTTACACAGCCTCATTTGTGATGCCAGCAAGCCCAGCCAACTCTTAACCCTTTCATTTAATGTACTGTCACCAGAAGATCCGGGTGCAAGAGCAGCCAAGTCTCCCTGTCAAGTAAGCCATATTGCTGGACAAATTTAAGAAAGCTGCCCCACCACTAGTAGAAAGTATCATAATAGAAGAAAACTACAGCCAGGTAAGAGAGAGTGATGAAGACCCCAACCCAAGCAGCAGTAAAGAGAACACACAGAAGCTAGAAAGTGTGCCCACATTTCACCGTGAGAACAATTAACACACACACCTGCAGATACAAAACTCCAGGAGAAAACCATATCGTATCGAAGGAAGAAAGCAGATAATGAGATAGCAGTGGAATGGATTTTTTTTAAAGTGTATGTTGTTGTTATAGCAACAACAACATAACAACACCATCCATCAAGAGCATTCAGTGCCAAACAGTCAAGCAACCTGCTACTATTCTGTTTGTCTTTCTCCTTCTCAAGTGACTGCTGTACTAGTAAGAACAGTTACGCTGGTTGAGAAATTGAGTTTTATGCCAGTGCTGGGAAATAACAAATACTTTTCAGTGATGTTACAACAGCTCTTTGGGCTCTAATTATATAATTTTCTTGTGGGAAAACTCTTGATATTTTCTCAAAAAAAAAAAATCGCCAAAACCCACCATACTAAAAAAAATAATCTTGAAATCTGCATACTTTACAATTACTTTTGAGAATGCTACTCTTCTTATTTGTATCACCACACCCCTAGGAACCTCTAGCCCTGTCTTCACTGGGCTAGGCTATGCATGAAGAATAAAAGGACAGTCCATTCCCCCAACAATGCATTCCCCCAACAACATGACCAGTGAACTGCAAGACTTAAGTGTCAATGACTTCTGCTGCAACAGGTAGTCAACCCTAAACCAGTATAGTTCAGAGACAACACTAACAAAGCCCTCTACAGTTTATTTTTGGTGGTTTTTACACAATTGAGCTTGAAAAGACATATCTCATCTTATGGACGATTATTTTATGTTAAGCAGTATGCGATAATTAACTACATTCCTATTAAAAAAAGCAACTATTGTCTTCTGAATGTTAAAATGGATCAGATGTCCAGTTGAGTTCCAGGACAAAGAGAATGAATCTCTAGATGAAAGAAAGAGGAAATATCTTTTCAGTAGCCTTTCTATGCCCCAGATAGTATTTCAGCAGCATAACAGTCTGAAATAGAATGAAAGTCTCTTATTTAAAGCTTCAGATTTCACAGCTGGAAGTTAAGAGATGAAAACAATTGAACTTGCAGCTATCAAGAAGTGAAAGTAGTTCACAAGTAACAAAATCACAGATATTGAGATGAATTACTGAAGATAAATGTAACCGGATTCTGTAATCTAAAAGGTGTAGGCTCTGTTATAGTTACTCCATATTGCCATAGAACAGTCTCTAAACAGAATCACAGAATGACAGAATCACAGAATGTCAGGAATTGGAAGGGACCTCGAAAGATCATCCAGTCTAATCCCCCTGCAGGAGCAGGAACACCTAAGTGAGATCACACAGGAAGGCATCCAGGTGGGTCTTGAATGTCTCCAGAGAAGGAGACTCTACAACCTCCCTGGGCAGCCTGTTCCAGTGCTCTGTTACCCTCACAGTAAAGAAGTTTCTTCTGAAGTTTAAGCAGAACCTCCTGTGTTCCAGCTGACACCGATTGCCCCTTGTCCTACCATTGGACACCACTGTGTGAAGAGCCTGGCTCCATCCACCTGACACTCGCCCTTCAAATATTTATAAACATTAATAAGGTCCCCCCTCAGTCTCCTCTTCTCCAAGCTAAAGAGGCCCAGCTCTCTCAGCCTTTCCTCATAGGGGAGATGCTCCACTCCCTTCATCATCTTGGTGGCTCTGTGCTGGACTCTCTCAAGCAGTTCCCCGTCCTTCTTGAACTGTGGGGCCCAGAACTGGACACAATATTCCAGATGTGGCCTCACCAGGGCAGAGTAGAGGGGGAGGAGAACCACTCTTGACCTACTAACCACACCCCTTCTAATGCACCCCAGGATGCCATTGCCCTTCCTGGCCACAAGGGCACAGTGCTGGCTCATGGTCGTCCTGCTGTCCACCAGGACTCCCAGATCCCTTTCCCCTACACTGCTCTCTAGTGGATCATCTCCCAAGCTATACTGGAACCTGGGGTTGTCCCTGCCCAGGTGCAACACCCTACACTTGTGTGAGGAACTGCACTATAGACTTGTCTCAAAGATTGCTTGCAAGCACGGTTACAAGACCATTGGGTTCTGGAAACGAAGGTGCTCTGCCCGTAAGACAATCTTTGAGCCACGGGGTGATGTGAGGAACTGCACTATTGACTTGTCTCAAAGCTTGTTTGCAAGATCGTTTGCAAGATTGTTTTCACAAGACCACTGGGTTTTGGAAACCCTGACTTGTGAAGATGCCCTGCCTGCGGGAGGTCTTCTGCCCGGACATGTCCCTGCCCCCCGTGCTGGGGGGAACAAAGAGACGTGCCATTGCTATGGAAACCACAGCCCTCGAAGGGGTACTTAAGGAGGACCTGCATAGGCAAGGGCAGCAAGAAGAAAGGAAGCAGAAGAGAGACAGAGAGGACGACCATCTGCCCGCCACGCCTCACCACGCTGCGCCTCGCCACGCTGCACCGCACCACATGGCACCTGGTGGAACAAGCAACTGAGACCTCCTCACCCCCCTTCACCGTCGCCTCGCCGCTGGACACGTGGTGGTGACTATTTCTTGCTGCTTGCCCTATACTGACTCCTTGCTTGCTTTCCATCTCTCTTTCCATCCTGTCCTATCGCTACCCTCCTTATTACTTTTTCTTTGGTAATAAATGGTGTTTCGGGAATGTGGCATTTGACCTCGTCTGTGTCTTAATCTCGCTCTTGGGATCATATCGAAACCTTTCCCTGACATCGGATCGGGACATTTGAATGATCCCGACATCGGATCGGGACAACTTGCCCTTATTATATTTCATTAAGTTTTTCCCTGCCCAGCTCTCCAGCCTGTCCAGGTCTCTCTGGATGGCAGCACAGCCCTCTGGTGTGTCAGCCACTCCTCCCAGCTTTGTGTCAGCAGCAAACTTGCTGACAGTGCATTCAATTCCCTCATCCAGGTCATTTATGAATATATTGAATAATACTGGTCCTAGTACTGACCCTTGAGGGACTCCACTAGACACAGGTCTCCAACTAGACTCTGCCCCAAGCTTCCTCAATGCTTTGGGTGGGAGGGGGCAGGAAATCAGAGTAAATACTGAGCAGGAAGGCAAACCTTATAAGCTGAAGAAGCTAAAACAGGGAAAAGAGCACACCACAGAAATAACACATTTAAATTTTTCTTCTGATCTGATGAAGACAGGGTGAGCAAGGGTCCAAACCATAGAGTTTTTATGATTGTTTCACAGCAAACTGTCAAAGATTTCCCTGTTTTGATCTCAAAGCTGCAAACTGCCTTCTAGAATAGCACAGATAATGTGGATGAATTATTTTAGATCTGCCTTTATGCAATGATATTTTAAGGTCAGATAGATACACTCTTCTCCATGGCAGAAGACCACAGCAGAACTGCTGCACTCTTATGTACCTTGCACAATCCAACTGTGGTAAATTCCTCCTGTTCAGATTGCTGCAAACTTTGAGAAAAACTAATTCCATTGCCTCTGCTTGATAAATAAATACATATCCTTAAATAGCCCTCCATTTTTTAATATGGAAATTGAGAACTACTGTTTTGCTTTACTAAACACAAATGTGAGCAGTAGTTTCTTGGCTTGATTGCAGGATCACTGCATGCCTGATCAATGCAAACATAGAAGACTTAGAAATACCTCCTGATAAAGAAACTGGGGTTTGGGTAGTTTTTTGTTTGTTTGTTTTTAAGAGAAGTTGCATGGACACTTTTCCAGATTTCTCTTGAGAGCTTAAAAAAAAATAAAAATGAAGCTGGATAGTACTTTCATCTGTCAATTCTGAAAAAAATGCAATGCATTTGACCAGATCAAGTACAAATCTATAATATAGCTGCTCACATAAATGAGCTTTAGGACAAGGTAAGAATGAAGAGTGATTATTTCATAGCATGGAGAAGAAACAATAAGAAGATGCACATAGCTGAATAACGCAAAACCTTGACCGCATTGGTTCCCGTTGAAGAACAACAAAAAGGAAGAAGTAGCAGCAAAGTCACTTCATTTCAAGATCAAAGGACATTACCCCAGTGATGCACAAGCTTTATCTACACAGACCTTTTTGAGCTAAAGGCAAATTGTTACAGATTACAGATGTATTTGGTCAAGACCCATATACAAGATTCTACAATTAGACTAGCTCAAGTGCCTAACTACGTATCGGAACAGCCCGTTTTCTTAAACTTTCACAGGAAACTCACCCCATCTGGTCTGCCATCCGAGGCTGTAACAATCAGAATATAGCGATCAGTGCTTTCTCTGTCCAAGGGCTTTCCTAAGGCCAGCAGTCCAGAACTAGTAATAAAACAGAAACATATAATGTTATCACAACAGTTCTAAGATATCTACAAGCACTTTTGTTCCACTACTTTGCATTACACAAATGTTTCCCCTTTAAGCAAGTTAATAAGCTTTTAGGCTTTATTACAACTGAAGGCATGCTTTGTGTCGGTAAAGGCTAATAAAAACAATGAGCCAATTTCTAATGCTTTCCGCTTCGATACATGTATAATTTAGGATTAAAGTAACAACCCAGTGACCTACAGGATTCTACAAAAGATAGACCTACACTAAACACAGAACACTCATTTGTTAGAAAGTTGCACTGCTATAATAAATGAGAAGAGAGAATCACAAGTAGTCTATTAATCACAGAGAGTCCTGATACCCCTGATGGGACTGCAGCAGTGAACTCAGGGAATACAATGTGCACGGTCTTAAGTATGAGCCTGCTCAGAGTTTTATAGTGAAAGGCTACTAACTCCCACATTGCGTAACTGCAGTGAAAGTGCTGCAATGAGCTAATTTCAGGGCTAGCACAGATATACCACATTCCCTAATAAAAAAATATTAATTTAGGCACAAATGTTGTGGAAAATTAATCAGGATATTGTGATTATTGATGCCCATTTTTTAAATATGACAAATTTTTTGGAAGCCACATAGACAAAAGTTTTTTTAAAAAAATTACAAAAATACTGTTTGAAAGCGCTGCAAATTCCTGTAACTGATGTCTTTTTCTCTAGGATGATCTGATTTCATTTCCTCATACAGAAGTCTGGAAGCCACCTGGAGTTTGTTGTAGCAACATAGAGACAAGATCCCGCTGAGGCCTCATTACTTTTATAATAGGAAGCATCAGAAAAGTACTGTTGAGCTGACAATCCTGCCAAACTCTGCTTAGCTCAACTGGCACCAGTGGTACTTCTGTGATCAGCCCTAAATCATTGGCAGGATTTTGATGTCTCCTGGAACCTGGTCAATTATGTAACAAATTGACACCTCTTACATGTCACCCAGTCCACAGACTATTTAACAAATATGCACCAACAAACATGGATCCAGGATGACATTTATTCCCTGGTTGCATGGCTAAGCAGCTTCTCCCATGAAACTCCACACAACATGTTATGGTCAGCCTCTGATGTTTTAAGAAAAGTGTAACATCACATGATTTTGTGGTGCAAGATCCACACAAGGTGAGATCTGGATATACTGTTACTTTCTCTGTGTTATTCCATTTTTAATGGACATATCAGACACAAGCATTGGTCAGGCACAGCTATAAATTTTAGTGGTTGAACTTATGTTTTATGTTCAGGATCTAGAACCTAAACAGCTATTTGTTCAGAAAGAAGTTTTATTAAAACAACGAAAAAAAAGTCAAAGCCAAACCAAACTAAAAAGTTCCATAAAACTATGAGGTCTCATTAACTGTACTCCCCCAGAATGCTCGAATGTATATCATCTGTACCTAATGATTTTTTTCCCCTAGACTATAAATTTCTGCAGAGTTTCTGCTGTAACTCCTTACTCTAAGAGAAGACCTCAGCAAACTGGTTCCAGGCCAATACTTTTTCCAACATTGTTTTCAACAGAGACAAATACAAACACTTACTGGCAAGCTGTTACTGCAAGCCAGTACAGAAAAAGGTGGAAACAGTGAGTGGGAGTATAATTCTCCCCTACGATTGAAAGGTTGGTAGGTAAAATAACATCCAAGCTCAGTAATCAAAGAAAAGAGTATTTCAAGAGATGCTACAGTCAATCTGCCTCATTGCTACAAAACTAAAACATAGGCAAGTGTCATGTTTAGCTTCCTCAAAAAAGAAAAGCCAGCAACTTCATTGTACCTAAAATATTTTTCTGGAGATTGGTAAAAACCAACAGGACACACAAATATGGTGTAGTGCTTTGTAACCCAGTAAATATGCAGTTGACATGTCTTGTCCCAAGTCACAACTGTTGTGCCAAGCTATGACAGGTCCCAGGGACCTGTCATGCTGCTTTACATGGACTTGCCTTGGCCTGTTCAGAGGTTGGTTTTAGTTTGTAAGAGCAATTATCTAATAAGCAGGTACTTTATACCAATGTTGTCCTAGCATTTGCTTACTCACTGACAATTGTGTAGCGTGATACCTATTTTCCTATATATTTTTTGTAACTAATATTGTAATGTGGTTCTTTTGCAGAGACTGAAGTACGTATGGAGTGTAGTCAAAGTTTAGTCACAGGATGCACCAGAGTCCCTGGGCTACAAACCACTCACCTCTGGCCTACTGCTGATAAAGAAACACAACCTTAGAAGCTGCCCAAAACCAGTTTGGGGTCACAAAGAGAACAATAAACAAGTATCCACATATGTAAAGCACACTGCATGCACTAAGTTCAGATGTAAGATAGATTTGCACATAGAAGAGGAAAAAACCCATGGTACAGAGGGTGTTAACAAGCACACAAATGACTCAAGGTGGATCTCAGAGTGAGGAGAATTAAGCTGTCAGCATCATACTGCTGCTCCCATACTGGGAGGACTTCACATGCTGAAGACTCAGCAAAGACTCCTGATCCAGAGGAAATTATTGTCCTGAGGGCTCCAAAGAGAAAGTGGAAAGAGTAACACCAGAGCAAGGGACTGACCTTACAAAGTTTGTGCATGTATTTATATTAAAGTTTTTATATGTAGTCATATATAGTGCTATAAATATATGCAACTATGTATATAGCTATAAAGATATATAGCTATATCTATATATCATTAAAATACATGTGTATGTATACATATATATGATTATACATATATAAATGTTAAAATGACCTATACACATAAAATAAATTACATTATACATATTTTATATTTACATATATGCACATACTAAAACATAGGTATATTTGCAATTTTAGCTATTTGCAGTAGTGTCATAACTAGACTACTAATAATTGTTTGATGAGACTATTAAGACTTTAATTAGACAAAGGGTAAATTCTTAGCATTGCATACATACATGGCCCACAAAAAGGCAATGAGCATAAAAGTGGTGGGGTTTCCAGCAACCTATCCTGTAATTTGTGGTCGACAAATTAGTAACACTACATATCTCATTTTTGCTTCCAGTCTCACGTACTGTCTTCTGCTAAGGAATATTCAGCTCAGCCTTATTAATATTATTGTTATATTGCTAAAGACCATTCAACTTTTAAACTAAACTTTTTATAATTTATAAATAGCAGTAATTTATAAATTGAATTTATAAATTGAAACAGTAGTGATGCTACTGAGAAAGGCATTAAATTCCTTTGAGAGTTGTAGGAAAGTAAGATGTATTATTAACTGACATGAAATGCTAAAATGCACTCTCTATTTTAACAATTCTCTTACTTCTAGGTGTTTCTGCAAATCAATTAGCTATCATAATAGATCGGACATAGTTTTCAGCATTTGTTCAAGACATTGCAATAAAATATGAACAGAAGAATTTTTTAGGAAAGGAACAGGAAATAAAACATAAACCACTTATGTAGTAAAATACTAATTCATCAAAAAAAATCAAAGTGGAGCTAAGAATAAAATATTGACAATAATTACTGCTTTATAAACACTGACCTCCAGCTGCATGTATCCATTTAAATTTCTCCAATATTTTTAACCTATCATATTGCCTTTTTTATGTCCTCCTTACTACCACTGAAAGAGTTGCAATCTACTGTCTCCATTTCAATAGATGAACTCCATTCAAGAGACAGGCTATTTATAAAAAGTCCTGTGTTTTACTCAAGGATTCACATGTACTGACGCTAATTTAATACCCCAGCTTTTAACCACCACTTTCCCTGGGGAACAGAGAGAGGTACCAAATTACTACAGATCATGCTCAGGTTGTACTGACAAAGAAGAAAGAACAAAACCATCTCACAATTCTCAGATTGAGGAGAGAAGAGGTGCTGCCAATTAGAGAATTACACAGGGATTAACTGACATGCTTCAGGATGCAAGAAAATAATCCAGATGAGAAAAAGGAAGAGAGAGATTCACGTTCATGCTCTCCACCTTGGTCTTAAAATGATTAAAAATGTATCATGGAAATAAATTCCTGTAGCCTTAATATGCCACTCACATTAACTATATGCTTTGTTTAATATTAATCCTACTTTTATCTCACATCAAGACATTTCAGCATCTAGAAAAAAATGTGCAAAAGACTGAAGAAAACTTTGCAACAAACAATTACCAGGAAAACAGGTTCAAGGAGAGCAGGAAGGAGAAAACACTTCAAAAAACTCTCCTTTTTACCAAGAGGCAACAGATCAAAAAGGCAAACGCACATCTGAGGTTGTGCTGAAGCAATGTGCCATGGTGCTCATACACATGGAAGGGGATGTGAGACTGGGGGGTGTGTGTCAGTGGGGTGTCAGGCTGCCCACGATGGGCCCCTATTCATAGAATCATAGAATTGTTTTGGTTGGAAAAGACCTCTAAGATCATCAACCGTGAAGTTCAACCAAGTTGTTGTCAATGTGGTTAGACCAAGTTTCTCTATGTTAAGGGGAGGATTGCTAGTATCCCTTGTGCAAAAAACCCTACAAATCTGCACTGTGCTGGAGCTACAACTCCTCTGAGCCCATGAACAAAGCACTGATTTGTAGCAAAAACTCTAGCCCTAAACAAGAAATAAAACCAGCATCACACCTGCTCTTACCACCTCAATTAAAGTCTCCTCTCTCTAAGCTGTCCTTTTCCTTGACTGACAAGTCTTTAATAGAGGGTCCATCAATCTTGGTGGACAATCACGTCAGCATCTTTCAGGATCCTCAAGGCTTTTTTTCACACTGTTTCATAAGTGATTTGATTCTATGTATCTGGGAGATTTATCACAGTGAGTAACCTAGAGCTTACTCAGAATATACAAACCTGTTTCAGTACAATCTCTCCCTCACACCGAATTAGACAATTTTTTTGCAATTATACCCACAACATGAACAAATAAGCCCCAGGTTACTTTTGTCCCACCATCTACCATAGCAAGTCAGCTCACCACCCTCCCTTCTTCCTGCAAAGAAAAAATATACTTTGGAATGTAAATAATAGCTACTTGGGTAAAATAAAGGAAGGAGTGGTGAGACAGGTATAAAGTGCTTATAATTTCATAACGTACCCTCTCTTCCTAACTCTGTTTAAGTTGGTATTCAATGTAGGGAAAAGGGATTTTAAAACATTGCTCAAAAGACTTTCCACTACAGACTAGAATGCTTGAAGGCAGGAAATGAAAGCAAAGATTGTCCCCGTCATTATTCAAGAGCTGACAAGTGTAAGGTTTTTAATTAATCCCTGGTCACTCTTTTAAATAGAATGTTTCCACCCCAGTGAGTTTTACCTACTAAAGTGTTTAAAATAAACAAATAGTCCCTTGTGAAAAATTCCAGAGTTCAATATCACTCACATAGGTCTCATTAACATCTAAGAGCCAGTCTAAGGAACAGCTGAATATGTCTGATTTCAAGGTTTTTCTTTCGCTCTCAGCCCATATACTCACTTGACTGAGAGGTTACAAGTCTATTTTCTAAGGGTTTTCCACTTACCTTTGAGAGAGATTAAAAACTTGTTGAGGATCGCCATTCTGAATGAGGTATCTTATAGGGTCACCCTCTCTATCAAAAGCCTTCAGGAAAAGAGGATAAAATGAAGTCAGTTACAAAGCTTTCTTTTCTCTCCTTCAACTTATAAACTAGAAAATTAACCCCTAAAGTTCTATTAAAGTTATCTACAGGAACAACACTAATATCTCTATTTCTAAGGTAACATTGGTAATTACAGATGAGCTACTTAAAAAAAGCTGTAGCACATCACAATTCTTATTCCACAGAGAAATGACAATGTCCTGAATACAGACTTTCAAATTACTGCTACACATATACAGTCAGCACTACAAGTATGAAATTCAGGCTTTACTCCATTACTTCTATTTTTGTGAAGCTACAGTCTGATTAGACTGAATGTTTTGTTTCCTTTGTTCCTATTCTTTATTTCCACTTCTTATCCAGATTCTTCTTTCTGTTCATTTACTGGAATCCCAATCCTTTTGTCAAGGCTTCATTGAGCAATGTAGACATTGCAGCACTCACCCACCACCATAGCTTGCTTTTGGGGGGATGAAGATCAGGATGAGACCTTCAAGGACTTTTAAAAGCATCAAAACAAGCATATTCCAACTACTAGATGACAAAACAGCTTTTCAGAGGTTTAGTAAACTACTTTTGAAGTTAAGCTTCAGCTAATCTATTTCAAAAAATGGCCATGTAATTGTTAATTTTTTTGTCAAGTGGACACACATCTTTTCCCCCAAAAGACTATCAGATGCTTTACAGAGAAAATACCATCTACTGAACTGTCTCACAGTTACTACTATGTAGTGTTCAAAATCTAAAGTGATTAAGCATGTTATCACAGGAAAAACAATAAAAACACTCCTATGAGAACTGCAAGAAAACCAATCAAGTGCAAAGAATAGGCTTTAATAGGAGAGGGGTCAAAATTAAAAATAAGATAAGGACAGAGTATTTTTGTGTTCCTCATCTTTCAACAACCATCCTTTTTCTTATCTGTTTTCTGCAAGCATTTTCTGTAGACCACAGTCAAGAACTGTGTATATTTGGGTCGACCATCTAAAAAGCAGTTCTTAAGATAAAAAAAGAAAAACAAGAAAAATCAACACCCCGCCCTCCCACATGAAGAACAGAAGCACAAACTATTCCAGTGTGCAGGTACAACCGAGTATCTAGGAAAAGACCAACATGCCTTAACCAAAGGAAGTATATAGAAAATAGCGGCTACATCAATGAAGGGGAACCACTATAAAGAACAAGCAAGCACAACTATATGGGGTCAAAGTCAGAAAAAGTCAAGGCAAAACTGTAATAGAAAGAGAAAAGAATACAAAAGATAATACGAAGAAGCTTAAATTAGAAGAAACTTGAGGAGTGTGGTACCTCACCACAGGATAAAAGCAGAAAGGATGATGTTGAGAAGGTCACACTTCTTGTGTCTCAGCTGCAGTCAAGCAGCTAACAAAATGAACTGTGGCAACAAAGGGGTAAAATCTCAGATGAGAATAGGGAAAGAATAAGGCAGAAAATATGTACGTAAATAGAGCATCTTTAAATCATCTGCTGAAATTAAAACCTGATGAAATTCATCCTAGTGTATAAAAACACAGGCTGAAGCAATCTCAAAGCCATTAGCAGTTTTCTTTGAAAACTCACGGAGGACAAACATGCTGAATGGCAAACACAAGGTACATCTTTCACAGAGGAATGAGCCAGGAAAGCACAGACCAGTCACGTAGAGCTCAATTCCCAGAAAATCACAAATAATCATATTATTTGTAAGTACCTGTGATGACAATATGGAGATGGATAACACAAAGCTAAATTTCTCAAGAACAAAGTGTGCTGAAGCAATCTAATCTTTTACAACAGGTCTTGTAAATGGAGAAAAAGCTGTGGATGACATAAGGCGCCCTAGCCATAGTAAGGCTTTTCATGCTGCCTTAAGTGGCATTTTCACAAACAAGTTTAGACAACATGCTCTCCAAATGGAAGATGGGATTAAGCGAGAATAAAACTCGTCATAAAAATTAAGGTCAGACAGTATTGCATAGCATTTAGTATTGACTAAATTCTGCAAAGGTGTGTAGATTGTTCCAGTACCGATCAATATTTTCATTAACAACATCAGTGACAGAACAAACAATTTGTTTATGAAATCCACGGATGGCACCGAGTGACAGGAGGTGCCAGCACGTTAGAGGGTGTGAGTGGAATTCAGATGTTTTCATGATGAAGATACGAGCGGTCAGTAAAGACAAGTGAAAAATTGTTAGCCAAGAATATGAAACTATACAAATACTGGATGCAGAAACTCTGACTAGCTGGCATCTCTGGGGACTATCATAGATCCTAAAGCATCAGAATCATATTGTTGTTCCTATCTTTAGTGGTCCTTTGTATTCTTTTTATCTTACATGCAGGAAAGCTTGTCCTCACTTCACGTTTAAGGGTATTTCAGAGGTTTGTTTACGGTCTTCATTCATTCATAACAAGACAGGAGACTTTCAAAAAGATGGAAAAGACTGGTTCTAGTCCATTTCATTTTCTCATTATGTCCAAAGAAAACCTGCCTTTCAATCAACATACTTAAAAAAAATAGGGGGGAAAGTTTACCATTGTTTGAAAAAAAAAAAAAAAATTGTTTTCTCTAAAACCACAAAGAACAGCAAGTTATTATGTATGTCAGAAAATCACTGAAGACTTTCACATGAGGAAAGAGCCATCTATACCTACTGTTTTCCAGATCAATTGTATGCAGTGACTTCATAAATTGTACACAATGACTTCATGTTGCTTCCTTGTTCAGCATATGACTGGACCATGATAATGGTCCTATTTGTTTTGCAGACTCCCAGAAAAATTACACTATTTGCATATTTTAATTAATAACAGCTGGCAGAACATGAAGCAATAAACGTCTGTCAGGAATGCAATAAACTCTGAGTTTTATTTACAAATTAATACTGTGGAGACCATTTAATATTGCATTACTTAATCTCAAATGTTGTTAATTAAAACACCAGTCACAATCAACCGGGTACATTATAAAATAAATAATAGTATAAGAAAAAAATATAACCTTGAATCATCTAAATAAAAAATTTTAATGAAAAAGGAGAAAGTAAATTTTGGTTTTAGACCATGTATTTTAAAGTCTAATAGGCAAATTTAAAACAGCTGTATTTGGATTGTTATTGACACTGATGTTTTGCAGATCTTCAGATTTTCTAACTCGGGAATATTTAAAATAACTTACTCTGTCTCCCAGTTTTTGTAATCCTCATGGTGTATGCAACACTAACAAAATATTATTAAAAGCGTAAGAGAGAGTCATAAAAGCATAACCTTTTAACCCTACTGCACCAACCAAAACATACCTTAAGTCCAAAACAATATATTGATAATATTAATAATGAAAAAAGGTCCATGTGAAAATTTACATACTAAAATACTTTTTAAATATTTGACGTCTGGTAATATTCCTTATGGAACACAGGCAATACCTTAAGCTATTGTTAAAATTCCACAAAAAACCTCCCAAGATGACTAATTGGTAACTTTCTGTTTACCTGGAAAAGACAGCACAAGATTTCATAAGCTTAAATACCCAGTTTATGAATCTTTAAAATGTCCTGGCCAATTTTACAGAGGGAATAAAAAAGAGATGAAGACAGAAATATACTGCACAGTAAAAGTCCTTTAATACAGATGGGCATATTAATGCAGAATGAGGCAATTGAACTTGTAGCATAAAGACAAAGCGTCTGTGTCTCAGGGCCAGGACCACCAGCCCTACAAAAGCTCCAGTTTCTGACTAATCCCCCAGAGGTGAAGCTATGCGTATTTGTGATTGAACAATGAACCATTTTTCATAAACAAAAATTGTCTAGCTGAATTCAATCATTCATAGCATATTGGTAAATAAATCTACATTTCAGTGTCAGTAAGTAGAAGACAACATTTTCTATGTGTTTCCAAAGCTCTTCAAACTAACTGATTCATTTTACTCTCTTCCAAACGCAGGAACTCATCATTTCTGGGCATCTTGGGCATGTAACAAGAGAACACCCACTGCTTTATCACCAACATGTTCAACAGCTTCCTGGCTAGGAGGAGGGTAACTGGCATGACCATTTGGCATCTCGCCAGCCCTGACTGGCACAGGCTGGTGCTCTCAGATTTATTCAGCATACCTTACCAAGGATCATTTGAAAAGGAAAACAAAATGTTTGGGGTTTAGTGAAACATTACAGCAGACAGATTGTTCCAACAATGAGGTTCACTTTCTAACCACGTTTACACTGTGTAAAATCCTTAAACACTAAAACCTGCTATTAGTTCTTCCTGCCTCCAAAGATCACCGAGGCCTCCAGACATACATTCCAGCACCTGCCAAGTAAACACAAATGTTTCTGTTTCTCAGCATGCTCCTGGCTCCTGCTACTCTTTGGGGTTTCCAGAACCACGCGTCTCCCCACCAGTGAGGAGAAGGCTCCTGAACAGCACGGCTCTTCAATTCTGAACTCACTGCAGGCAGCAAAGACATGCCAGAAGTTAATTTTCAGCACTGAGCTAAATGAGCCATCCTCCCTCAGCGCAGGTGACTATATCTGCTTAACCATCCATAATAAACTTAATCTTTCATCAGCAAATGATTTTAATAGAAACTTGCCCATTCACCTGCATCAGTGACTCAATTAGAGTTCCTTTATTTCACACACTTTGGTTTGGATTATTTTTTTTTCCACCCATTTATTGAATGTGCAAAACACACAGAGCCACACATTTCAGCTGATAAGAACTGACCCAATTCCACCGAGTTCAACAGACTTCAACAGAGCTACACTGACTTAAAGCAGATAAGGCTTTCTGTGTTTTCTGTTTAGCTCAGGGATCTCCAGTCTGCTTCCCTGCAATGGCTTTATGTGAAGTCTGAACACTATAACATTTACAGGAACCATGCTCAGGAGAGTGTGCTGTACTGAGTTTATTGCTTTAGACTCGAGGCCATAATTATTTCATAATACTGTTAAGTTCCCGATCCCCTAAAAAACATCTAAAGAGTTGTAATTTATCTACTTATTTTGTACAGCTGGCTTTCAAGACATGTGGACAGAGCACAATGCAGCAAAAGATTAGGGAACAGCAAATAAGCAAGGAGAAAGCTGGTATATTAACCACGGAGCAGCACCCCGAGAAGCAACCTGGGTCTGCAAACTATGTCAATGCAGCATTATTTCTATGCAATACTGGACTAACGTGCTTTTGCTGCATCCGCTTGCAGAGCTATATTAGGTGGTCAGTTAGTACAGAGACCTCTGCTTTTTATTCGCCTGCTAACAGCAATTGTTATATACATCAAGGAGAGGAAATATCTTCAGATCCTTTTCAAAAACACACGGCTAAAAAAGGCTGAGTGCCAAAAATCTCACTGAAATTCCACGTGAATTATGTGCGGAAGGTCCTAAGCTCCTCTGATTTGCTGGCAAACATATATAGGGAGATTTTAACATAAGAAATTACAGGCCTTTCAAGTTTTAAGCCATTCATGGAATTTTTTTCTCATCTACTTCAGTCTCATGTGCAGCCTATAGTACCTTTTAGCATATTTAACACAAAAAAGAAATTACAAAAATATTAAAGTAAGCACTTTTCCTATATGGTCCATGTAAAAGATGCTATTTACTACAATGAAATAATTTTCAATCCCCATAAACCACCTTTTTCCCCCGTATGCAGGGACTGGCTTCTGCATGGCATGGGCACAAACAGAAGGAATGTGGTAAAGGCTTACAGAGAAGCATGTGTACCTGCAGGTTTAACAAAACAGCTCCAATTCTCATGGCCTCACTGACTTCAAGGCTGTACATCAGCTGGGGAAAGCGGGGAGGGCTCTGGTTGTTGGGTGGAAGGACCTCAATGTAAACAGTAGTAATAGAGCTCCTGCAATACAAAAAAAGTCAGAGCCAGTCAAAATCAATAAATCAACAAACACAACACGAGGCAGCCAACAATGTCTATTTGATACACTGTGTGTTCTCTGGCTTTAACAACCTCCCTTTGCTCCTTTAAAACCTTCAGGCCATATTTTTCATTCTGCATCAAAAATAAAGCAGGCTGCCACATTAATGGAAGAAAATCTAAATAATGTCTTTAAAAGTAGCCCAAATGTTCTTTGAAAAACAAAGCAGGAACGTATCAGCACACACTCCACACAACAACCCCCTGGTGATACTGTGTTTTCTAGAAGAGCATGGCAAATTCTGAGCAGGTAACTGCTGCTGTCATGCACAATACCCACCCCTGGAGCATCCCTGCTGTTGTTTTGTTTGTTTCCTTTCTTTGGAAGTGAAGGAACAGAGATGTCAATGGAGAGGACAATGCCGGGAGGAGACCGATATAGACAACTCTACCGCAGGCTGCATCAATACTGCCGCTTACACGCAAATAAACCCAAACCCACTTCAGACTAGTGAGTGACGGCAACACAGGAGCCTACAAAACCCCCAGGGAGACCTGGCAAACTCTTCAACTGCACCCAAGCCCTAAGCCAGCTATACTGCAAATGGCATCCCAGTTTGCAAGTTGAAGGCCCTCCTGGGAATGCTGTCACCCACTGCAGACCCTGAATAGACCATGCTGTAGACACACTCACTGTTCAGCTGCTCATGATTGAGAAAGGGAGCCAAAAGGCTCCCTGAAATTGAACAAGAGATTTAAAATCTGGCTTAATGGAACCTTTCTCTCACATCTTTGCTGAGTTATCCCATCTGCCTTCTCTCCGGTGTGTTAAACCACTACCCCTGCCCCAGAACAAAATCCTGAGGAGAGCAAGCGTTACACTGCTGGTGCAGATTTCTTCTGTAAAAGCCCTTTGACAAAGTTAGTAAATCTCAGGCTCTAGGGCTGCAGGAAAGAAACCACTTCAGGACAAAAGGATTTGTCACTAATTTTGTCCTTCCCCCCAACTCTTCTTTGGGGGATAGAAATAAAAACATGACCACACAATGAGCTGTTTCTTGCAGAGCTAGCAAACTCAGGGCATTTTTAGAGACTCCTACCAGAAATTGCCCAATATTTTATAGTTGAACAGCTTCTGTGTTAACTGTTAGGGTTTGTTAAATACCAAAACAACACATGACTGATCAATATTTTTAATTAGCTGTACAGGATTCTGACCAAACACAGTCACTGCTGTGTTACAGATGCTTTCCACCACCCTTTGCCAGCAGGTTTTATAACCCCATGCCACTGATGGAAGCCAGGCAGACCATCACTTCAACACCATGATAGACAGCTACGTTGTAGGGCCGGTGTCATGCAGCGCACTGACCACAACCCAAGACAACGAGAGTGGCTGGGTGGGTGCCCAACAGCTAGCCAAGGTCAACCCACCATCTGTGTATTAACAATATATACAAGTTGACTCTACTGAGCCTTGAATGTTCAACTGCTCCATTGCTACCATGCCATGACAGCCTAGCAGACATCCTTCAGTGCCCAAAACCCTGGCTACCAGCTAGTCCGGGGCAATCTCAAGCTTCCCACCAACAGCAATGCTGCGGACCCTGCCTTGCCAGAGCTGTGTCTCTCTGGAGCAAGTGCCAGATTGCTTCCACCTACAAATACAGGACATGAGGATCCTCCTGCTTGGAACATAATAGTCAAGTCCTTACTTGATTCCATTGCTTTTTAAATAAGTACATAACTTGTACTGAAATGCATCAGTGAATAATAGAGCCTTCCCATCTATCATATCCTTGAGCATTTAAGAAGCTGAGTTTGCAGATTATTGACTCTATGGATATAAACCAAACCAGTGCAATCAGGGGAAGATGGACAATTACCACTGAAGTCAAGCATTCAGTGTCAATTAGTTCCTGATAAATTACAGTCAGTTTTCTGTTTTCTAGTCTATTTTAAAATACTCCCTCATATCCCACTAATGTCTCTAAATTGATGTTCCACACTTACATTGCTGAAATAAAAAAAAAATACCATCACCAAATGCTCAACAACAGACACAAGGAATTAGCAGAAAAAATAACACTTGAGCACTGGGGCTACATATATTCTTAGGAGAGCTGCTGTGTATGATGCACACATCCAAACAGTTGCAGTTTAGTGTGCATTTTTCTTCCACTGCTGAATAGTTAATAAAAATATATTGCTCTGTATCATTTTTTTTCCTGATCCTTCTAAATTTTAATAATACCCAAGCTGATTTATTGTCTATCAAGCTCTCCCTCTCTTTCTCTCTCTCTCAAAAAAAGGTTTCTATTCACCACAATAGTACACAAATTTTCTTCAAATCTTTAAAATCAGATCACAAAAGTAAAGGACTAGTAGTCTGCAAACTAAAAGCTCTATGATATTAAATGGCTACTTTTTTCATTTCCAATCCATTTTTTTATTAGCGCTTTGCAATTTTAACCCTTGCAGTGCAAGGAAAGCACAGTCAACGAGCCACTGAGATTGCGTCCCTGTCACTCAGTCTGCTTTCCACATACAACTGAATTGGATCACATATAACAAATATATTTATATACATGTGGACCAATATATCTTTGGTCAAACAACCTCTGGATACACAAGCCAAAGAGAAAGTGTACTTTTCCACTCTGCGGAATAATCTCATGATCAGGTAATTTCTAGACTGGACTTCATTTCACAGATGGCTGTTATCACTAAGTGACATGTTTCCACTATACAGGAATCTGAGGTCAATGGTGAAAAGGCTAAAGAGTGAAATGAAATTGTTTGATTTTACAAATTATGTTCTAATTTTTTTCAATAGAGACTGCTCATCGCTATATGCTTAACTATTACTTCAGTTCTAAAAAACCAAACTTCATCTTTAAACTTCAATAGTTTGAATAAACAAATAGACTTAAAGTGCTTAAGTGTACTTAAATATACCTCAATAACTTACATTAATGATGCTTGCTATAGATATAAACTTTAATAATACTAAAAATAACAATGTTTTCTGCACAGTCACTCACCAGGCATTTAATGTGTCATACTATGCAAAAACGATATACAGAAGCCATTTCAATTTAAATTTGTGCTCACAAAGGCTACAGGTTTAGCAGTTTGGTCTTGCTTTGTGCATAAGCAAGGGGATAATTGAAACCCAGCCAGTCTACAATTACTACAGTTAGCTTGGTATGTCCTGCAGCAGAATCCAGATTTGGGAAAAAATGCTTAATACTTGAAATTACATCAAAATCCTTTATTTATCTATTTTACAAGGCACACGCCTTCCTGCCTGCAGAGATATGTAACTGCTGGCTAGATCTAGCCCATTCCTAGAAGTCTCAAAAATACTGGTTACTGCCTCCAGCAAGGCAACATGAACCACCTAACACAATGTGATAGCTTTGCATTAGAAGGAGCAAGAAGTTCATGCAAGCCCAACTGTGAGATACTAACCACCTCACAGCCAGAAGGAAGGAACCCAGGAGATGCAAAAGGACAGTTTTAAAGACCTCAGAGCTGTAGCTCACATGAGCTCTCCCTGGCTTTCCTCTGTGTAAAATGACAGGAGGCTGCTTCAAGCATCACCAGCTCATTTGTGGTTTTCTGACCTTACAGAAAGAACGTCAGGAAGGCAGCAAAATCTTTTTATCTGAATGTCCCTTGCAGACAATAAAAGTTGTCCATGTTCTTTCTCCAGGGCACCTTGCTGATGCTCCAGTGGCCCTCCTCCTGTTTTTTTAACCTTCACAGACACAGGAAAAACATCTCTGGGCCCCAGATACACTTCAGGAGAAGGCCAGGCTGGATCCAGGGCCACCCACTCCCGTTACAGGAATACTGCCTAGATGGAGTGGTTTTTTTTTTAACACATATTATAAGCTATGAAACAAATTCCATGCTGTAATTCCATAAAAGGGGAGACAAGCAGAAACAACAAGAAATTAAAGCTTTTCTACTTTTGAAGATTATTGCAATAAAGACATTTTCAGAGGAGTAGGAAGCACATGCTCCCAATGTACATCACCAGAAGTCTGTATTTTCAGACAATATGAAAGATTTCTCAAACATAAAAGGAGTTGATGGCAATCAAAGCTGTATTGTAGGGGATACTGTTGTTGGGGCCACACCTCTGGATTCTGAAGCTCTCTGAAGTGGCATTATTGATTTTTGTCCTCCACTTTAATACTATGATAGTACTACACAAAAGTAAATGCATAACAGCCCACAATCTTCTCAGTACTACTAACAGCCTACTATCAGCTACTCTAAGATAGGGCCTATCAAGAAAGCAAGCAAGAGGGAAAGGGGAAGATAATTCAACCATAAAACTCTGCTACCAGATAAAAGGTTTAATGAACAATCTACAATCTGAATATTTCAGTGATTGGAAAACATAACTATAAAATATGTGCACAACAGTATGAACTGCTTTTTTGGAGACATGAGAGAAACAGCAGGTCCTGAGGAAAAGCTGATGAGTGAAACTCCAATTTTGTGTTATCTTTCCTTCTTATATTCCCCATTTGAGGAAAAGAGAAAAGGTTGTGGGAGATTTAAATTCAGGTAGCTACTGTTCCTCTCTGGCATCCTCTTTGGACAGTGAGTTTGTCATATTATCAATACCAGGCCCAAAACATGAGAGACACTTTTATGCACACACACTCCCCAACATCTTCATGAAATGACATCTGCTGTATGTAGAACCTAAACTCAAAAGAAGGAGGTAAGTGGGACTCGATACCTTCATTCGTTTGTAACGTAAGAGTGTCCTATTCTAATCACACTAAATTTTCAGGCTGCTCTTCTTTATCAGCTAGTAGAAAACAGAAATAATTCTGCTGGTGAGGATTTAGGTCTTGGTGGGGACACTGGTCCCCGTTGGCACAGCTTGTTGCATATGCCCACAGCATGCCAAGTCTGGATGACCTCACACACCCTATACCCAGAGAGAAGGTCTCCCGCTCTGCAATCAGACTATTTCTGATCCTTTCTGCATCCTGAACAGAAAGTATCTCCCTTCTCACTTGCTTTCTTCCTTACATCCCTTCACTTCATTCCTCTTAACAAATGGGCATGCACAATGACAGCACAACACGCGAACTTTTAAAAAACAGACCGCTACAAGCAAATGAAACAATGAAAACTGTGTACTGTGAGGAAAATATAAATAAGGAACAAAAAGTGATAGACTTCTAATACGACACTTTTCCAAAATGTGATCCTTACACCACACAGAACAAAATTGTATTCCACTGTGGAGTTATAGATATAAGGGTGTGCCACACTTCTTATGCACTGCTAAGCACTGATTAAAATATTAATTTCATTATAAGATGAATTACCTTCTCTGCGCAGGAGGAGCACTATCAGATGCTTTGACAGTGAGAGCATAGGATTGCCCCACTGACAATACAACTCCTGGAGCAATGGTGATAAGGCCTGTTCGGTCATTGATGATGAAGTCTCCCTGATCCCCAGCCAAAATTTCATATACTATCTGTCCATTGGGTCCCTCGTCCGCATCTACAGCGGTGAGCTGCAATTCAAAACCACAATGTCAGCATGCATGGTTCAGTGCTGTATTTTAGTAGTTTTTTGTAAGGCAACTCAGTAGGGGTAGAGGAAGTAGAGGGGAATCTTGAACACCTGTAACATATGCTGGAATTTCTAATTACTGTACAACAAGGATATGATTTAAATGAAGGATAATAGGTGTAAAAATATAATGAAGCAGAGAATAACTGCTTACCTAAGATTGTAATCAAATTATTTTAAGATATGAATTAAGAAAACTAATTAAGACCAAGTTTACTCTCTGTGGATTGGAATTTATAATACTTCCTACAAAGGGGGGAGTGAGGAAAAAGATACTTATTGCGTTGCAAATGTAACAAGAGGATTGCATTTAATTACTGAAAGTTCCCATCTCTCTCTACACCCTTCAAAGTGACAGCCTTGTTACTGCCAGAAATTCTAATACCCAGGTCTTGCATTACAAGCCCTCAGCATGTGGAACTGAAGAACAATGTTTGTATTAACTGACATGTGCACGTACCGTAAAGGGAACCGAGTGGAAGGGAAATGGCAGCTGTTACCATATGGAAACACACGTAGGAAACACAACCACGCGTGTCACAGACGTGTGCATGACTCATTTCACATGGCAACATGGCACCACCTACCTGAAAGGCTGTGCTGGTGGGGGACATCTCGGAGCCGTGTGATAAATGCAACTGAGCACATGCTTCTGGACTTTATTGTCTCTCCACCCTCGCTCTATACTGGGACTGTGATTACTCTCGCATGCAAGCTGGACAGTGAGCAGGAGAAAAATCTAAGGCCTAATATTATAGACCCAAATTATAACGATGAATGTAATGAAATGAGGGGTTTCTTATCTTGCTCCTGGGAAAGGCAACAGGTTTATCCCACTTCTGTAGCATACCACACTAAATCAAATATTTACACACATGGCCAAAAAATATAGCTCAGGATTTATATTTGTTTGCTTTTAGCAAAGTGTTAAGTGCCAATGCTTCTGATTGCCACGCCATAAAGCAAGTAACTAGCAATCTGAGATTTCAAATCACACCCCACCCTAGCACAGTCAGAAATATGCATCCACGCCTCAGTCACACCAGTTGACAACCCCGTGTCCTAGCTAAGCCCTTTCACCTCTCTTCTTCCCTTACACATATATAGAATAACACAAGGTATTCTACATACAAGGTACAACACGCAGCAAACTGCTCACAGTGCCTATCAATTGACTTGCATTATTACAATTAAAATTGCATCCTAATTATCATCATATTCAGAAAACAAAAAGCAGTACAGCATTCTGTCACATTTAGGGTTGAGCCACCAAAGCACCACCAAACTACACCAGTACCTCTGGTCTTTCTAAAGTGAATTTCTTCTTCCTGTCGGGGTTATTTTGCTGATACACATACTGATTTCTCAGTTGGCTCTTAATTTGTTATGGCTGTATATTACCTTCAACAGCACAGGGGATGACATAAAGCAGTATGAGCAGTATTTGAACATCGAGGAGGCCATAGCCACAGCAGGCAGTGGCAGTGCTGCCTGTGTACCCAGCTGCCTGGTACCAACAGCGGTGGAGTAGAAATGACAGGGAATGATGGCACAATGGGCTCCTGCTGCTCCTGGCTGCAGGTGAGTGGTTTGAGGTGGGAAATGCAAGGGGCACCAGTAGATACAGCAGCAGAGGTCCCCTGGGATGCACAAAGCAATGAGAAATCCCAACCTCAGAAATTATTCCCTGCAGGGCTCCTAAAGTGAGGATAAAAAAAAATAAAAGTAGACATGTAGCTTCCTGAAAGGTCTCTGCTGACCTAGCTGTTTCAGCTTTCTTGAACAACAGTCACACCAGTGGGCAGCACTGCACGTAGGAATGCAGGCCCAGGATTTAAGGGTAACATGTGATGACACACAACCGTAGTGCTGACTGCAAAGCCAACGGCAGGATCAAGAGACATTATCTCAGCCAGGGCCAGCCAACGCAGCAGGCTAAATATCTGACACCCTTCTGTCATGCCTGTGACACTCAAAGTTGACAGCATTGCAGACAGGCAGAGGAACTCACTGAAGCTTCTGCTACATTAAGATATAATGCAATCTATTAATCAATATCGCATCAATGCTCAACCTTCAGCAGGTCACGGCCTTTCAGAGTACTACCTACAAGTTTCAAACCACCTTTGCCCAAGGATAGCTAAAGAATTGGAAGAGCAGAAACCAAACCTTGCAACTAGAATAAGAAAGGAGATGAAGAATAAAACCCAAAGCTGTAATATTCAAGTTAATCATATTTGCATGCAACATTAAACACCAAGCAGTGTATGTGAAAACTCAGGGATCTAGCTGCTTTATAGGATAATCTCAATTTTTTATGCACCTAGGCTCAGTGAAATACAAAATTGCATTTAAAAAGCCAAAAACTTGCTCAAAATCAAGAACTAAGTCCACAATAGCTTAAACAGAATTAATGAACTGAAATGCTAAAAGGTAAGTGATTCAGATGCATTAACAGAAGTGGGGTTTACCCTCTTTGTTAGGAGTGCAAGCTACTACTGCTGTTAGGGACTGAGCTAATTTATAAAGGACTAACCATTTTTAACCTGGAATAGGTTGTACACAGTATTCATCAACTGAAAAGCTCATTAGTTACTTTTCTCCTGAAGTAATCGGTGTACTGTTTCTTTCACACACAGCACAGTGACCCAAAGCAAACCTCTAACACAGAAGTATTTAACTTAGCTAAATTGATTTTATTTGAGTTTCTTTGTCATAGATGCTTCCCTCGAACAATGCAAACTGATTGCTGTTGTACCAGAATGAGCAAATCTTAACTCAGGCTCCTATAGTATTTTGAGACACACTGTATATTGAACACAGGATAAACACTTGAAATACCTCAAAAATCATGAAATATCATCTCCTCTTAGAAGTTTAAAAAACAAAATTAATATCCATATGTTATTTTTTGAGAACATATCTATCTCATTCTATATATTATTTTGAAATTCTAAAAAAGTCATCCTTTGAAGACTGCATTTGTGGAATGTGTTTTGCATCCCATCCATATAATGTCTGTATATTACCTTGCAATGGGCAGTCTCAACACACAAAAATTCTGCAAATAAAACAGACTTTCTAGAGTTTAGAGCTGAAACCCCTTTCAAATTCTGTTTCGTTAAATAATTTGTTCTATAGCTTCTATACACAACTGGACATGTTCATTAACCTCACAAAGAATAACTATCAAACTAAGTGACACAGTTAAGAAAAGGGCTACAATAACCTTCTCTACTGAAATTTATAAGTAACACACACAAAAAGATAAATAAAGGCTTTATGCAAAATACAAGGTCTTAAGTAATTAATCACGGGATTTGGAACAAGGCCAGTTTTTACTGTGACGACATGAAAAAGGAAATTAATTGACTACACAGGCTCACAAATACTGAATGCTAGAAAAGTGATTTGAATAACATTTTGGGGGCAAAAGAAGGAATCAAAACCAGAATTAAATAGAACTGAAGTTTAGCAGTTGCCTTAATATATGATTCTATAAATTCTGCCTCCAGCTGTCCCAGACCGATAGACCTTCATAGTTAACAAGATTTAAAAAACATGGTCTAAAAAATACAGGAATAAGTTCAGAACAAGATTTATTTTATTTTTCCTAAGAAGCTTCTTGTATCCAGCAGTATCAGCTTCATTACATTAATACTTAATGAACTGAAAGTTTTGCAATTGAGGTGTATATTCTGCTGCCGGAAGAATATGTTTCGTTCTCTTAGAAGGAAAGAGAGATTTACAATGACAGCCTTACAGCTCCCAAAGACACTTTCTTGGTCACTCCATAACCTCTGCTCAGAATCACTTTACCCTTGGAAGAAGGGTGGCTTCAGCGTTTGACCTGCAAACTTTCTGCAGCAACACTTTTAGTGACCTTGCTCTTAACAGATAAAGTGATTACCAACCTTTCCAGTAGCCCTGTGTTTTTCAACAAATTAAATGTTCAGCAAAGTTGGTCTGACCCATAGCGAATCCTGCAGCAACTGTGAGTTGCACCAGTTCACCTCCCAATGGCCGTCCTCGGAATGAGTGCCCCCGTCCAACCAGTGCAAGGCTCCGGAGCCGCATTCAGTACACACTGATGTTGTATAACAGTGACAAGGGAACAGCACAGCTCATCTCCAGAGCAGCACACCAGTGAAAAAATGCTGGGTTAGATGGTAACTTAGATGGTAACCCTCCTCATCCTTCTAGGGCTCAGTAGCACAACTCTGCCATTAGTTGCACTAGGAAAAGCAAGAATGAGTTTCTGCGTGTCGGGGGCAAACGGGATTGTGACAGAGATACACCTCAACTCCAGCCAACAAAACCCAACACTGACAGAGTAGCTCAAAATGCTTTTTCATTGTCTTCTTCAGACATTTCATTAAGTCTCTATCCATTATTTTCACTCAAGTACATAAATACATTTACTGAGAAATACAAAGATAACCCAGTTTTTGTTTTCTGTTTCTGCTAATATGTTTACTTTGTAGATGGAAATTAACATGCTGATGGACTGAAGGGAAAGGGTTGCAAATAGCCACATAAATAAAACATTAAGTGTGATTTGGAGATAAGATTTCCTCTAAATTGCTCTGTGGCTTTATAGCAAGATGCATGTTTAAAAGCTGTAAACCATGAGCATATGCCAAGCTGCAAACAGCCAAACATGTCTCTCATACATAATTTAGTATGTGTCCGTATGCAAGGATGGGAGTCACATGCGTATATGTGCAAGAAATGAAAAGAAACTTTAAAAGAGACAAACTGATCCAGCACTAAGAAGCTACATTTGAGCTAACAGTGAAACAGTACCAGAGGAGGTATTTATTTAATGGCTCTAAATAAAATTTGTCCCCATGTACAACTGAAAGTACTGTTACTGCTCAGGACTCATTCTACTGTGAGCAAGAGATAAGTGATAGAAACTTTACTGCCTGCAGTTTTACCATGTTTTATTTTTTTGCTTTCATTGCTGACCTCCAGCACGATGGCTCTGCGTGCCATGATGTGTGAAGTTAAGCGCTCTGCATAACCAAGATCTGGGGCAAGACCTTCAAATTAACTTGCACTGGTGATTTTGGGCAGAATTGTTTCAGCTTGCACAGGTAATGCACTCATCCACTACACAGTTTATTTTCCATTCAGCCATGGAGTTATTTAGTTGTTCTTTTACAAGATAAACCTTGAAAATGGGTTATACCTCCACAACAGGAAATTAGATAGAAGATACACAGATAAATTAAAGTAGGTTATTTCAGTTTAATAAATTTAAAGAAGGGTAAGAACAGCATATACTTCTTAAGGCCAGTTCATGAGTTTTTCTGTAAAGAGAACATAAAAAAAAATCTCTTTGTGGGCCAAGGAAGTCTTTGACCTTCAGAAAAATCTACAGAAAGATTTAGGTGGATAATGGTTTTTTTGCCATCCTCTGTCCCCTCTCAGCTCTCATTTTCTTGCTCAATATTCTCTTTGCCCTGCACAGTTTATGCTGTATAGAGAAATGACAGATGTATAAAGGAACAGGGTGGCTTTAAATGACTTTTGTGAAATATTACTGCATTACTGCTTCATACTCCAATCATCAATGCACAACTAGTTTACGTATCTGAATTACAGGAAGAAAGTACTAATAGAAAAGTGGAAAACAGGACAGCAAAATTATAATAACATAAAAAAGAGGGAATTAAGTACTTTAATAGGTTTAATATTAATCAGTCTTTCTAGTAATAATTTTTATTTACCACACATTCAACTGTTCTAAATGACAGATTTCTCAATCAGCTAGTGTCTCTCAGGGAGCACAATAAAATACCTCTAAAAGCAGAAGGAAAAATCAGATGAATTCTCAAGATGAAAGGGACAGAATATACAGAGATTTAAACTTCACTGAGAAAATACTCCCCTCAACCAAGGCCACAAACTATCTCACAAGTACTCCGAGTAGACAACTCAAATAAAAAATTCCCAAAGCAATTCTGTTTTCAAAACCCCAATGGCACTGCCACAGCCCCTGCCCAAGAAGTCAGGGAGCAGAGATTTCACGCTCTGCTGAGCATCCCCTGAAAGGGGAGGGAGGTTGTTCCTAGAAAGGGGACCCTCCAACCTCCTGAAAAATCCACAAGCAGCCACACAAAGCTGAGACTCACATGTACGACTGGAAGGCAAAAGGTAGATTACCACCACCACAGGCTCTCAGAAGAAACCAATGCAACTCAGCAGCACACAGATTTGTTTCCACTGTTTTGCTCACTTCTCTTAAAGGCAATAGGGAAATGAAAGAAACACCTTGGTCTTACCACCCAGAGGGGAAAAAAAATTGTGAAAAAAAAATATATTGAATTTCACTTGTAATTAGTTCTTTTTTTCTCCTATTTGTGGTTATTGTCAAGCAGAGCCTATTGATTTTTTAATTTATTTTTTTAAGAGCGTACAAGACAGCAAACACAATCTACACCATTAATAACATATATATTTGGGGAGTTTTTTCAGAATTAAAATCAAAATAATTTCCTGCAAAATGGGACAACAAGCACGTGCAAGCTGGGGTTATTTGTACATTTTCATGCAAGTGCACTCAGCAAAAAAAAGAAAAAAATCTTAATCCCTTATTACCCTCAAGATAATAGAAGCAAAGTGGCAACTACATGAGAGTACTTAACTCTGCTATAGCAGAAATTTACATTTTTGTAGAAAGATTATATGCTTCGTAAAATAAATACTTTCTTGATCATCTCTGAAAATAAGTCTGAGTAGAGAGTTAAGTTCTAGCCAGTACTTATGTGTAAATAATTATGAGATCATACAGATTCACTGAGGTCATGTTCTTTTTCTAACCTACTTTAGAGAAAGTGGTTTTTACAGACTAATCATATCTGACCTGGGTCATTTTCCTCTGGGAACTATCACAGCTGATCATCATCCCACAGCAGAGAATCTCAAATGATTCTCATACCAATGATGAGAGAGGGTTACAGGATAAGTTTGTTCCACGTACAGAACAAGCTAAGTATACCATCAAAATCATTGTATTAGCAGTTAAAAAAAAAAAAAGTCTGTTTTCCATTTCAGAAGGTATTTCTAAAGGAGAAGCAAACCCTGATTAGGCAGCACATATCCACTTTCCTGGCCTAAGGAAACCCATGGGCATTCTTGGCATCACAGACTTGGTGGCTACTCAACTCTCCCCAAGACAAATCCCTTTTCTTGCACTCCTGTAACACTGAATGAAAGATTCGGATCCTGAAGCCCAGGCAAAATAACAAGGTAAGCAACTTTCTTAATACCCCAGCAGCCTGAAATCATTATTACTGCCACTATCACAGTATGCAAAAATCTTAAAATGACTCTTAGCTTTTTTTAAATGTCAATTTGTTTATAAACTCAGATCACATGGCAACGTAAGATCAGTTGAAAACCAACCCCTTTCCCAAAACAGCCAGAATTATCTACCCTCCATCTCTGACCACTTGATAAATTCACATAGTCTAAAGTACCCATGGGTTGACCTTACAGGCAGAAGTGTGGAGAAGGGAAAAACCTCATTCTCAGAACTCTTACATTTTCCAAAATAATTTTAATTTTTAGCAAAGGCAAGTTTAAAGTCTGACTTCCCCACCACTCATTTCCAACTTCAAAAGGCATTCTATACGGGACTGGTTCTAGATCTTCTTTAGGCATTAGCTAAGTTCAAACACTGTGCACAATAGTTACATTTAAACTTCTCATCATTTCTGCCTTACGCTCTCTGTCCTTGCCATGTTTCTGCATCACTTCATTGATCTGATTGATGCTCTTTATAGGAGCAGTTGCACAGTGTCAGTGTGGGAAGGCCACACGTAACTGCTGCAATGGGCAGTGGAGAAGGAGGAATGTAAGAGTCTCTCAGACTAAATCTGCTCACAAAGGAAAAAATCTGTGTCTCTGCTAAGCTCATTCTGGTGGTTCCGGCTAATGCCTTGCAGAGCTCTCTTCTTGCTTTCTCCCAGAAGGAACAATTTGCTAAGGAATCTGTACTCCTGCCCTTTGCATGCCTCCAGGGTCTGAAAATATTTGCAGTTGAAATACCACAAAGTATAAACCCTCAGAACAGCACGTTCCCTTTGAACACCTAAGTACTTTAGTACTGCAGCTGCTTTAGAAAAACACAGTAGCTGCTCTACTCCATCCCATGGATCATAAACTCAGGCAGCTCAGAGCATCCTTAAGGCCAACTTTAGGGACTGAAACCATTCTTCTCACACATACTGCAATTTCATTTAGCAACACTTTCTGCCTCGTTTTTCCTGCCACACACAACTTTAAGAGGAAAAACTATTTAGATACTCCGATATTTTACAGCCATAGCACACTACATTGCCTGCTGCCCTGCACAACAACGGCCGTGTGATAACCCGGATGATTTATTTTTGGACTAGAGTGCTTATGCTTTAGGAAAAAAACCTTGATTTAATTTTTTTCAGCACTATATGTATCTCTGTACCTTCAATACCGAGTGTATTCTACTCTCAAAATCCACATTTTAATCATGGAGTATACAGGTTGGATGAGGCTTTGAGCAACACAATCTAGTAGAATGTGGAACTGGATGATCTTTAAGGTCCCTTCTAACCCAGACCATTCTATGATTCTATGAGTTAGGAGTTTATGAGATGATGCCAATACAACTCCTGATGTCAAACCCTACACACAGTTCTTGAGTTCTACCTGCCTTTTTCTCGTTCAGGACAACAGTATTTGGTCTCTTCCCCAACGCTCCCCCCCGCACATACAGCCTTGTGCAAAGCTTGAAGGAACTTAATTATGCTTAAAATTCTTATGTTTCCCTTAAATTTTGCTGAAAATGTCCCCATGGATCTCATTGAGGCTTTTAAGCCCTTGTAGCCCAGACTGCCGAAGAGACAAGAATAATATTAAGGAAGATCCAAAGATAGCAAATGCACCAATTCAATCTAGCTCAGGAAGGGTATATGCCAAAAGAGACCCTGAAATCGCTCCTAATACTGTTAAATCACTGCTGCCTTCAAATGCTTAGTTGTCGATTATACACAAGAAAATGGTATTTTATTACTTAAGTCAGCTGATAAAACTTTTTTTTTTTTTTCCCCCCAATACACTACATCGTCCTTGAATGCCACCCTCCACTAACAGCATCTTGTCTTCTCATCCATCTAGACTGGAAGCTCTTAGGGACATGGCTGAAATCTTAGAAGAATTACAACTCAAAAAAGTGGTAATTCTTCTATTAACTTCAATGCAACTAGGATTCACCTCCAGTCTGCACTGAAATGTAAATCAGTGCTTGCAAACTTTAATTAAAACTGTTTATCTCTCTGGCCTGTGTTCAACACATTTTTCACTGCTCATTTGCTCTACAAACAAATGACTTGGCTTCTGTGAAAACCAAAAGGTTTTATGATGCGGTAAAACATTTCTGCTTATGTTCTACTGAACTGTTTACCTATTCTCCCAAGATGCTTTCTTTCAATATTCCACTAATTCAAGAATATTTTTTTGAGATTTTTCAGATGAAAAAGATTCTGTAAAACTTCAGATGAAACAGCTGAACTGCAGCTATGCATCTGAGACAGGCCCATCATTGAGTATTAGCAACCTTTTAATAGCTTAAACAACTTAATGAAGTGGATGGAAATACAGAAACTTGATTTCCAGTCGTTTTCAGTGCATTTCCATTTCGTATTAACAAGGTCATCTACCACTAACAAAAAGTGAGTTAACAAAGCTAATAAAAAGACCTGAAATTACCTTTATAACGCCTTCCCCAGGCTTCATATCTGTATAAATCTTGACATTGTACGATATATTGGAGAAGGTTGGAGAATTATCATTCGCATCAATCACCAGGATATTGACTGTCACTGGGACACTCTCCTGTACACCATCAGAAGCTGTCATCTTCAGGGTTAAAAAAAAAAAAAAAGGCAGAACAGGAACATATTTTAATGGTGTGTTCTGAATACAATTCCAACTGTGAGAAAATACAGTATGACAACTAAGAATCAGCATTTTGTTTTTCATTTTTGTGCACACTTACAATTACAGGAGTCTTCAGCTGAGCTTGAGCCTGCAGCGTGAAGGACTTGGGGCAAAAGCAAAATGAAAATGCCTTTAAAACATACTGTGTCAGATTGGCAAGGGAAATGAGAGGGAATAACTGCTTCCCAGGGCTGGGGCTGAGATCTGAGCTGCAGTCCATGGCTGGACACCCTCAAGGAGCAGGACCTGGCCATAACAGCTCACAAACCTGTCTAACACTGCAAGTCTCACCTGGACAGGGAGCTCCTATAGGTATGTTAAACCTCAAAGGCAGCATTTTAAGGTGGGACATAAAGAGCTAGAGGCCTTCTTACTCCATAGAGGAAATCTGAGCTTTCCTTTCAAATGCTAGACAGAAAATCCGGAGGCATTGATTGGGAACCCCCGCAGAGGAACAGGGTTTCCCTACAGCAAATTGCTTTAGGGCTGTTAAGATGTTTACTCACAGACTGAGAAATGTCTGAGGGAGTATTAAATAAAGCAGAAAGGCTTACAGGTCTAGCTCAAGGAACAAGAAAAGAAAAGGCAAAGGGGGCCTCAAAGCCCATTGCTGGCTACAGGAGAAAAGATGCAGACTGTGTCATGGGAAGGTAGTGAGGAGCAGGATACAGGCCTGGACCATGGAGATGATGCTGGTAGGGGGATCTAAAATGTTCCTATCAGACCAAGCAAAGACATTTTGTAAGAGCACACTGTTACCGAAAATCCGGAATAAGAAACTTATCAACACCAAAGTGATGCGGATAAGTAGACACTTCTTTATTACAGCCGGGTGCGTGAGTGAGTCCTCTCACGATCAACGCACACCATGCCCCAAAATCATACATCTTATATAGAGCTTACTTGTATGTATTCATTAAGTAGTCATACATAAACGTGTTATTTACCTTTTGCTTACGAACACGGTTTCTTGGCAGGCATCTATAAACCGTTACAGTAGACTTCTCTTTCCTGGCAACACCTACAAAGCATTACAGTAGGCTTCTCTTCCCATTGTTTCCCCATTCTCATTAATCCAGATTTTGACAGCTACGTGTATTCTTCTAGTTTTCCATACAGGTATCATAAATCAGTTTACAGGTCAACTTGTACTTGTTACGTAAGTTACGGTTCCTACCAAATTATTTTGACCAATCCCTTCGGCCTTAGTACGGGCTGTACAGGGATTTCATATTAGCATTTGGTTGCTGTGCAAGCATACTTTTCATTAAAATATTTCTTATAATCTTATATTATGAAAATCAAAACTATTCATAAACTATAAACGAATAATTAATTCTAATATATCAGTAACAATACTACTCCAGATTATCAACTCCTCCCCAGCATTGCTGCTCTCATCCTTCACTGTTTTTCTTCTTCTGTGCAACTTTAATGATTTACAATGATGTTATAACTGATTATTTTTCATTGCTTTCTCTGAACAATGCCTGATGTGCCTTCAGGTGCATTCAGCTTACCGAGAAGGTGTAAAGCTGCTGGACTTCTCTGTCAACAGGCTGCAGCAGGGTGAGGTAGCGGGTGATGCCACTCTGAGTCACAGTGAAAAATGTATTGTAATCGTTCAGAAAGAGATGCAGCTGGGGATCCTTAGTCTTTAAACAATATTAAAAAAAGAGCATTTTATTATAAATTCATATATACTATTAAGTTTCCAGTTATCCAATGCAAGTGCTTTTTCTAGTTGAAGCCTAAATAAGCAGAAAATACAAATACTGTGAGACTAACTGAATCTACAAAGCTGTAAAAAAAATCCACATGAAAAATAACACTGCTGATCTAAAAATCTAATCTTCTTAATAAAAAAGTATTAGAAATACACTTTAACTTATAGAGGAAGAAAACCCAATGGTAACCAAATACCTGTATATTTTTAAACAATGCTTTTTCATGAAAGCGATAAGTTTTAAGCCAAATATAACTTAATAATATAAGAAACCAGATCCAGGCATTTTTCTTCAACCATATGAAAAACAAAACAAAACTTGATTAATGGAGCAACAAAAGAGTTGGGTTAATGCAATGAAAAAGGATAAACATATGTGTTGAAGCCTATCATTAAATAGATGCTGTTCAGAGATTCTCAAAAAGAAACAAAATACTTTGATGCAGAATTATGAATCTCACAGTTGATCAGGTGAAAACTATAGTAAAGCAACTGTGATATAATTTTCAATAGGAAGTGACATTTTGAGATAATAAGGGTGGGGGTTGGGGGGCGGAGGCGGCGGAAGGCGAGTGAAGGCATCATCAGTTTGTTACTCCTGACAACTTCCCTAGGTGGCCTGCTGGGAACACAGATTTCAGGTCTGGATGGCTCCATGTACAACTGGGTGAGCACTGAGAGCAATGCTGCAGTTTTAATGCTGCATGCAAAACCACACAACAACATAAAAATAGGGCAATGCCTCATGAGATGTCCTGAGCAACCACTCAGGAACTCATCCTTCCAGCTCCATCCTCTCTCCTAGTATGGTCGGCAAATTAGAAGAGTATGAAGAAGATGAACAAAATGTTCCCTGGGGAAAAAGACTGAAATTAATTTTGGGGCAAACTGAATCTCAGTTAAAAAAAAGTGGGAGGAATGTTCCTGCCACAGACAGAATCAGAAGTCATTATTGTATTCACAGGGAACTGAAGAGATTAATTAAAGTCCAGAACCTCAAGCCACTTCCTTCCTGTGTGAATTTATCAGATGGATACAAAGCTGCAAAACGGACTGCCTATTCTTAGTCCTTCCCCTGCCATCTGATGGATGCCAGCACAGGTCTGGGAAAAAGGGGCTTTAAGCATCACATGCTCTGGTTGTTCTGAAAAGCCCCACAAGTTCAGGTGCTTTTCTGGGATGTCTGTGTCATTGAAATGACAGAAACATGAATTGTGACCAGGATTAACTATCTCAACACCTCCCATCTCTTTAAAGATGCTCTTATTAATGTGAATAGACCGCAAGAGTCACTCTATATTACAGTTAAATTTTAAAATAAATTACATTATATTTTATTGCCTACAGTATTCCAACAAACATTTCTGTGTCCTTGTATGTAATCTGGTTAATTTAACCCAACTTAATGGGCTACTCTCAGTCATTAGTTATTTAGTTTATTTCTGTTATATGAGGTGAGACTACAAAGGAGGAATGTAAACGTGAGTGGGCAAAACAAAAGGCTGGGAGACAAGTTCTATAAAAAAGGTTTTGAACTGCCCCAAAGAATGTGGAGATGAGGAATCAGAGGACCAGTACCATGAATAAAACATAACAGAAAATCCAGTGGCTGCATAAGGCAAAACTTGAAATTATTTTTATCAGCTACTTTCCACCATAATTCTACAGAACCTGAGTAGGACACACAACGCAGTCAGAAATAGCTCAGTTCAACAAATTATTCAAAAAGTAGCATGATGTTCTTCTTCCCTCAACATTTTCTCAACCTGAATCCAAAATGCTTCTGTTAGAAGCTTAACTCCTGCCCTGCCATTATTACGTAATTAAAACCAGAAAACAGACCCTTGGAAAGCTCACCAATCCCCACAGTACAGCAGGCACAAACACTTGAGCCAACTCTAACATGCACCAAGTATCATCATGAACAACTACGAGGACAGACGAGTAAAACAGAAAGACAAACTTATGTTAGCACTCCAAAATATTCTAAAGCACACATTTTGGAAGACTAAGATTATACTATTTAAATGAGAAACCATTTCAGTTGCTGAAAGCTACATGAAAGAAATAGCAAAGTGTTCCAAGTGAGTGGCTTCCTATCGCCTAAAGCTTTGCTGCAACTATGCCAGTTTTCAGTAAAATTAAAATTCATTTTACAGCTAGCAATGCAAACGGCAATCACTTTTTTCCAAGAAAAATTATAGAAGGTAATTGTCAGTAATTGTTCACTGTGTAGACACTACAGTCAAAAATTTAATTTACAAAAACCCTGGTTAGTTGTTACAGTTCTGGCTTGTCATGCCATTTTGAACACTAATAAACGGTATTTTTTTCCTAATTTGTTCTGGAGAAAAACCAATAATGGAGATCCCATACACCCCAAAGTAATCTATCCTATTCCTTAGCTATTCTTGTATTAGAAATTTTTCCTAATGTGTAAGTTAAATCGCCTTTACTGCAATCAATGCCTATTTCTGCTACCTTCCATGCATGTCGGACCTACAAAGCAATTTATTTCCTTAATCTTGGCATTGTTATGCTTTTACATTTTCATCACATTTTATGCTGGAAGGAGTCTGCTTGACTTAACTATGAAGATTCTACGTGGCAGATACTGTGAGAGAATATAATTATGGGAAACAATTCACGTTGCCAACTCTACTTCCAATAATTTAGGGTTTTTTTAAACGATGACTTAAGCATTGTGATTTCTGCCTACATTACTGGGTCATATGGCTTGTCTCCAATAAATTGTTTAGCATGTAATTTTAAGTAGAAAACTATCAGAATTCACACAAAAAAGAATACACATTCAACCTGCAAGGGACCATTTCAAGCACACAGAGCTCAAACCTGATAGGGTTTATTTACTTCAAATGGACAAGTAGGTACTTTTTAAATTTAAAAAACACCTTTTTGTAATAAACTTAAGATTCCTATAAAGGCATATAAGTATTTAATGATCCATAAATCAATCAACGTAACTACAGTACAACATTATGCAGTAAATTAATTTGGTCCAATGTGTTTAAAGGGCTCTTTGCAGGCTTCACAAAACAAGTGACAGTCCCAGTCTTATAGAAACACTGAAAAGGCAGAGAAAAATGAAGGAGGCCAGGGAGAAATGAATAAATAAATCACACAACTCAAAAATTAATTTGCAAACATAATGCCAAATACCTACGGGAATTGCACCTGGTGCAAGCTACAAAGAAAAACACATGATACAAAATGAAAATACAAGTAAAGACACACAAACCTGATACTGATGGACATCAAAAAAGCAGTACATTTGGGAAAAAAAATGGTTACAGACAAAAATACAATAAAAGGAGATGCAGAAAGTGCTCCAATGCACTCTTAATAAAAAAAGCCTGGGTTTGAATTCGTTCTGCTTTAAAATCTCTAGAGAAGTTCCTGAAAGTTTGAAAGCCTGTGCAGATGTTAATGTTACATTTCTTCTGCTCCTGTCCTGCTACAAGGGCTTACAGATCTTCCTAAAGCAGTTTTCTACAATTTACTAAGATTACACCAAAATTACACAATATTGTCAAGAATGAGCAGACAATGATATGTATCCTATAAGTGTGTCTTGGTTTCTCCTAGGATAGGGTTAATGTTTCAACATCCCCAAAGCCTTTTTAGAGGGAATATATTTGGCTGTTGAGTTCTTCACGGTAGCCAGAACAACCTCCAAGAGCATCAGAATTGCTTAGGCCTTCCGATTGCTAGCACAGCCTTGTCTCCAAAAAGCCATAGCGATAAAGATAATTTAAGGACATATCCTGCTTTTCCAGCATTCTTCATGTGGAGGACAACCAGCACTGAAACACCCATGGAAGAGACTTGCTTTGTTAAAGAGATGTTTTGAGCACTTGCCCTCCTCATTTCTGGGTGAAAGTAGAAACTTTTTTCCTCTCATGTCATTCATTGAAAAAAATCTCAGATTCAGTCTTGCAGAGGTGAAGCAAGAGAGATTCTCCAAGGGGTTGGCAATTGGACTATGCTGCAGGGACCTCGCTGCTTTTCTCTGACTTGTGTGAGATGAGTTCTGTGGGGCCTGATGACATGGTTCTCCAGGTTGACAATAGCTTGGATGGAATAGACAAGGTAGACACAGCATCTGGGTAAATTTCCTGCATCTTTAACATCACCATTAGACACCAGACAAACAATCTGAAGAATAGCATCCTGAGAAGTCTTCATGATGGCTTTAGTCGTAAAACCGCTCACATCAACAGAACCCATTGAGGAAAACAAATGAAGTCTAAATTCTGAGTAACTGAAAAACTAGAGGAGGGTAAAATGAGTCTGAGAAGACTTCACCTGGAACACCCTATAAATAATTTTTTCTCCTTAAACTTTTTTTTTCTTTAAAGTGAGTTCATTTCAATAATATTTAATTGTACAGTTTAAAATGCTAATTAAAAAGCACTTCACCATTTACATCATCTCCACTTTGGAGGAAAAGACATCAAAAGAGAGAATCAGGATGGACACTGATCAGTGCTTTAATTCTGAATTATTTTCATTGCCACCAAAACCTCCCCAGCTCCTGCACAAAGCAAGGGCTGAGGCACAAGCATGACTATGAAGTCAGGCAATAAAAAGTGCTGCAACACTTCTTAGAATTTTTCAAGTTGAGGTGCAAAGAGCCATGTCCCTCCCTGAATGAAAAGCTGACAGAAACATTGTGAAAAAATCATTTTCTGGTCTTCATACAAGTGAGCCACTCCTAGGAGAGGGCAAGAAACAAAAGTCAGTGCCTTCAGCACTGCCACTCATTAGCAACAGTATTTGTTTAAAAATGGGGCAGATATACAGAGAACAAATTCCTTGAGGACTCCAAGGAACAATAGCTTCAGAAGGCAAAAAACATCAGATATACATCCTACACTAATAAGGGAAGAAATACAGTTCTATGGCAGTGATTCAGTGTTAAGGTTTTTATTTTTCCTTCTTAAAGTGGGAAGATTCAGAAAAGAAAAAAGCTTGTCTTTATAAATCCTAAAGAAAGACAAGGAGCCTTTTTGCTTTGCCTTACCCTTTTGTTTGTTTTAACAATGATATTAATGGGCTGTTACATTTGGGAAGAATATTTCCTGAGTTATTATTTTGTAATGTGACTATTAGAGTGTCACATAAGTGCTATATAGGGATAGCAGTATTATGAGAACTCTCCTCTCGAGAGAATTTTGGCTGCAAAACAAGTTCAAACAATAACAGAGAAAGATACAAGCAATCAGGCAAATATTAGAGAAAAACACTTCAGTATTTAAAATGCTTCAGTACTCCTGGATTAAAAAATACCCATTATTTTTCCTTATCTAGATATATCATTGGAAATCCATAATCTGAATTTGTAGTTACATTTAGAAATTCTTTTATCCATTATTTGCTCTGTCCTCTCAGGTTGCTACTGAGACACCTTTATGTAAAATAAACACTCCTTAAAATTTCCCACAAGACCTCTGGAAATGTGGATGTTGAGCAATCATCTACTTAGTCTGACTTCAACTTCATAGACATGCACAAACCAAGCAACTGGTCTGGTAGAAAAGGACCTGAAGAGGAATCGATGGTAATAACTGGTCACATTGCACTGCCCAGGGACGCAGCACTGGGCTGTAGGCACCCACAGAAGCACCAGGGTAACTGCCACAGGTCCTTTTCTGAATGTCTGCTGGGACACATTAAAGGCTTTTGAGCACATGCTGGCACATCTTAGAAACATGACATCAATTTGTGTTCTAATGAGCACTGCACAAACCACCTTACCCCTCGAGTTTATTCATCAGGACACCATATGTGCTATTGGTAAACACCTTGGTAGTTGAGCTGCATGTAATGGATCTGAATGCTGATTAGCTTCTTTCATCTGGGAAGTTAAATCCTGGGGTTTACTTATCTCTTTTTTTTTTTAAGAGAGATTCAACAAGATCTGACATACAAGGCAGTAAGGCAGTTAGTGTGTAGCTTTTTCACCAACCCTAACCACCAGAGTAGAAGAAATTAAGTACTCTCCCGTGGAAGCAAAAGAGTAAGGAAGCAAGTGGCTCGAAAAGCCTTATGTAAACAGCAATCAGATCACACTGTTTAAATTCCTCATATCAGCTTTGGTTTACTCAGGTCTTAAACCACTCATGTGGCTTAATTTAATTTATGCCATTTAAATAGACCACTTAATTATATCAGCACTTGGCAATGCCGCTCTAGTTAAAGGTCTCTTTGCAATGTCACATCTATAAATTAATTTTTGGAAGGTTTATAGCAAGACCCTATTATAATTCCCACAATGTTTAAATTTAGAATGCATGTTGTTTTTTTAAGATACACAGTTAAGATGGCCACCTTCTTCATGCATTTGTCCAAGGACAGGGACTTACTTTAATATGAAGTATAATCCCAACTGATTTGTCAATTAGAAGACTGAATACATTATGTTTAGCCAGTGTCAGTATTGGAAACTTACATGCACAAGCACATAGAAGATCTGTGTCAACTTCTCATCAGCAATCCCTACTTACTAAATACATTAATTTACTAAGATATAATTAAGCCATCAGAACATTACTACCTGCATAAGTTAATGAGCATTACCTGTGCTTACTAACCCACCCAGAGCTACCATCTAGTCCCAGTGAGAAGGTACCTGTCCTTTTCATTTGTTCAGCTGTTTTAGGTCTGAGTTCTAGGCAACTGCCGCATTGCCACGCCTTGCACTGCTGGAAGTCTCATGCGTGCAACAGGTTATGAGAACTACAAGAACCACTGGCACGTGTATTAACACACAGGCAGTTAAATCAGACTCTTTCCTCCCTCTCATCCCTGTTACACCTGTATCATTTCATAGGCTTGGGAAGAGGTGTGCTGGCACAAGCCAGGCGATGCCAAAGCAATAGGAAATGGCACAGAGCACTCCCATCTGAGGACAAGGCTGATTGTCATCCGTGTGGCTGCAGGCAGGTCTCTGTATGCACCGAGATAACTCTACAGCATTCTGGAAAGAGAGAGGTAGCATCACCTCTGGTAGATCTGATGGATCAGATCTGGTTTGCCTTAAGCATCAACAAAACACACAAGATACGAACCTGATAAGAGTCATGGAATCTGGCACCAGGTTCCCCGAGCAGCTCAGGTTGCTGAGACAGAGTGACTCTTCCCTCCCCCTGCACCTCCCTGGCTTGGCAATGAGCACTTCTGGCCATGCCACTGATCCTTATACCACCCACCCACACCTAAGGGAAGTGGCCTCGCAGATATGGAGCCATCCGAGCAGCAAGGAGAAGGACAGAACATGAGGGCCACTGGCAGGTTCCACTGCAGCCCATCTACCCAGGCATTGCATCCCACCAGGGCCAGAGGTCGTCATTATTTTGTCCTCACTTTGAGAAGATGGGGTGGGGTGTCAAAATTAAGTCTTCATGCCACATCATTTCCCAGTCTAGAAATCCTTGGCAGTTACTCATCACACAACACTGAAATACTACACTTTTTCAATAATAAACAAAATAATTCACTGGAAAACTTTTGTCTCTGTCTCATTTTCTGTCATGTGACTGAACTAGATTTTCACTAACTTAACCAAACTCCTGCTACTCACTATCCAATGGAAATAAAAACATGATGTGAAACAACCAAGTGTTAAGTTCACCAGAAAATACTTTTGGGCCCTTGAATGGTCATTTCCTGTGGATATGAAATTCCAGGTCTATTTGTACTGAGACACAGAAATATTTAACAACTTCTAATCAGCTGCCTAAATAAAGCAGCTTATGTTCAAGAATGATACCGTGCTCAACAACAATAAACTTGTTTTTCATCATCTTTGGACACAGATTATTTAAGTTATGTTAGTGCTCCCAACTGAAATATCTGCTGCAGATTGAGTAGACTTTTAAAATTATTATTAGTGATGCAATTAAAACTACAAATGTTTGGGTCACACCTATGTTGAAATTTCTAGTGCAGGCAAACACAAACATATTAATGGACCATCCATTCAACATCCAAATATTGAGATAACTGAATGGGAACATGCTGACATACTGCAGAGAAGGCACAACAATAAAATGGGGAGCCCTACGGTCAAACTGCTTGTGATAAATTTCAGAGTACCCCTCAAACCTGAGGTACTGAACACATACAGACAAAATCAGTAACAGAAAGCACTTTTGGTGGGGAACATAAATATTAGGTTTACATTACTGACCTCATGAAGTAGTTTATATTAAGGGAACAAACTCCTCTTCCATGCAGAAGTTTTTGAAATTGAGTATTTCCAGTTTGAGAGTATACAAGTATAATGTGCTACACTAAATACCTGGTAGTTAGTTACATGATTTATCCAGGAGCCAGCCCAAATTTAGGATTTAACAGCTCAAAGTCATCTTAATTTTCAGTCTTGTATATGATCTAATATGTAGTTACATCAAAGAATCTTCTATTACCAAATCTGCCTTTGACATCTTGTGGGTAGAGTTGTGCAGCTACCAGGGAGAGGTTAATTAGAGCGCTATTAACTACAACCTGAAAAATCTCTGGAGGTTAATGAAGTCCAAAGTCTTCTGTCACTCCTTTAGTGTAACAGTATCATCCACTAGGCAATAGGAGGCAGTCCCAAAAAAAACACCCATATAGAAAACTGCCACAAAAATTTAAATGTCTAGACGAGGACACTGACTGTCTAATTAAAACAGTTTTGTTCAATTATTTCAAGCACAACTGACTCAGCCTCTCCCTCACCAGATGTGGTGCATGACTCCTTTTACCACTCCGGGCTTTGTATGCACAGAAGGGTTTTCCTAAGTCATTGCTACAAAGCCTTGAGGGCAAATATCTCAGTCCTTAGAACATCAGCGGACTTGCAGACAGAGAAACACCAGCAGCACAACGTGGATTAAGTGAGATTTTCAGCTGCCCATCGCCCAAACTGGCAGTGCAGAAACCCAGTCAGAAACAGTTCACAACAAGCTCTTCAGCTTGCTGAAAACCTTGTTCTGAGATTCAGACCATACCTATCTAATGCACAAGATCACTGGACTTGAAGACAGACGTGCTCGGTTTCAGTCTTCCACTCTTCAGGTGATTGATAAATAGCATCTCTTTCAATTTTTGAAAAGTTAACCTGCAGCCACACGTGTCATAAGGTGGGCATAGAGAGTGCCCTGAAATTCCAGATTTCTGTAACAAGCAGATATGCAGCAAGGCAGATTTGAACCTAAGGGTTTTACTAGTACTTCCATGAAGGTGTGGATAAAACAAATCATACAGCAATTTGCTTAGGCAAAAAACAACTAAAAATATTTACTATACATAAGGATCACAGAACTAAAAGTAGCCTTCCAAGAAAATCTCTCAAATTAACTTTAAAAGGGACTTAGAATTGTGGACACTAACTCATACAATTTGATTTCCAGCACACATTACACATATAGATTTTATACAACACAATCAGACAATGTGTTGTAAAAACAAACACATGCCTGAAGCCTGCACACCTTTTTCCTCTGTTAAGCAACCTACAAGAGCCCATTAATGTGATCAAACAAGCAAACTGCTCTGCTTTTAACAAAAGCAATGCTGAACAAGAGTATCTCAAGGAACACAAACGATCAGCAATGCCTGCTGATGACTGCCACATGCACTTACTCCATACCTTTTATCCAGCCCCAAGAAAGCTGGATCCAACAGCCATTTCCACTTGCCTTCCAGCTGATTTTTAGGAATGCCCATAAATTGCAGGAGACATTTCAATGGATAGGAAGGAGATACTCTACATGAGTTGGGGCTTTAAAATAGCTTATTAGGACAATAAATCGCTCTAATGGAGACAGTGCTGTACAAAGCATCTTTCAGTGACAATGGCTTCTTATGTTTCTCAAAAATAATGAATTTGCCTTTGTCAAAAGTAAAACTTTCAAAAACAGAAGGTTGTTTTCAGACTATCAGGTTAAGAACTTTATTCAAGAATATTGGTGTATACTAAAAATATCCCTATAAAACCTAAGTCTACAACTTGGCTTTCCTTATATATTTGAAGATAACAAGAGAACAGAAGAGAAACCAAAAAGAACAAAGGGGACAACTAGAGAGACAACTATAATTAGAGGACAAAAAATGTTATCAAAAACCACGTTAACACCAACAGCCTTGGTGAGTACAGAAGAAACACTGGCCCTAGAGGCATGGTACTGTTACTACTTAGTAACTATTCTGTCGAAGATATCCAATTTTTACTATGAGTAATATTAGTATCAAAATCCAGGCAGAGCAAAGAAAGGAATTAACTTTTAGCTTCCTGCCCTCCTATTCATTTTCTTCCTGGTTTGTTCAAACTACTACTTCCTTCCACTTCGAGCTTCTCTCTCCCATTTCCTCCCACTGTGCGGCAGATTCATCCTTCTCACAAAATGCTTTTTTTTCCTCTGCACACTAAGCATTCATCCTCTCTAACAGAACACAAGCTTAAGGAGACCTGAATAAAATAAAGATCAGTTTTTCAGTTCAGATGGACTTTCAAATCTATTTGAACTCAGAACGAAAACAAAAAAAAGACCATATTAAGATTTTTTTATTTATTGATCAAACCATTTTTGTCTTGATAAAAAAATATGAAAAAAGAAAGAACTTTGAAAATAATAAAAACGTAAACACCAGTATGGCACTATAAAAGAACAAGAAGCATACCTCCTCCACATCATTGTCCAATACAATGATTTGTAGCGGAGAAGTTAGATTCTGGTTATCAGAGATGGTCGTTCCCACCGGGGAGGATTCCAGGATGAAGCCCTCATATGCAGATCCTGTGAAGTAAGGCTTCTGATTGTTCTCATCAAGGACTTCAATATGCAGATTGGCAAAAGCAGGAAGAGGATGGCCGTTGTCTTGTTCAGCCTAAAAAAAGAAAAAAATACCTCATTTGTCATGTTGGCTTGTACTTAAGAATTACAATCCAGTTACAAAAACAAATAAAAATGTATAGATCACCCTACTATAAAACTTAGCATCCAGGGGGAAAAAAAAAAACCAAAAACAAACCACCGCAAAAAAAAATTAGCTCAGATATAAGAACAAAACTTTTCAGTCACAAAGACCTTTGATGTAACCACAATGAAACTTAAAGCTATACAGAACACACAGAAACACAGTTCCTTAAACTATCAGTATCGAGAGTTTTGGAAAAATCTTCAAAGGATGAAAGAAAACTGTCAACTGCTGATTGTACAACAGAACCTACACCCACACCACCAGTAAGAGAGTTAAAACCAAAAGCTGACGACAGTACACATGGACATATGGTACTTGCTACTGATTACTGGAAGAGCATATTGCCCTGGACATGACTGTCTCTCCCTCTCCCCCCAGATCCATCTTCCTAGTGCAAGATGAGTAGGAGTTTAATTTTGGTTTTGCCTATTTTTGAATGTCAAGCAAAACTTTTAACTTCAATAACCTTCACTTTTCAATGGCACTGTCTCACCAAGATTTACTCACTGATACAGTTTGACCTGATTTAGTCTTATTTTCAAACTTCCTAAACATAAATGCACTAATTGCCCATTCCAGCGTGCTAATCCAATACAAATGTAGGATGTTGCTTTCTTTTTTAATTTTTTTTTTTCATTTACTACCTGTTACTAATTAAAGTAAATAAATAGGGAAAGTAGAAGACAATTTGTTCTTTAATTTATACAGAGCAAACCAGTTTTAATTATATTCCTGCATATGTCCCTGTAGTAGACAGTCTCCTACTCCTACAGCTTTGTGGTGGTGCATTTCCCCCCACCCCTTCTCCTGGACAACTCTTCAGTCTTAGAAATTCCCGTTAAGCCTTGTGCAACAAGTTTGGTGGTTAAGCATCCCTTGAGTGTATCAGAACTCTTGCATAACTAAGGTGGGGATGGCACTAACTGTACCAGGAGTACCAGTTGCCTGGCCAAGGTGGGAAATGAGAATAGGAATAATTAATCATTATCTCATAGCCCAGAACCTAAACATATCTAACTGCAACTCGAGTAGCTCAGTACTGGAAATTTGAAAACTCCAGTGACTACCCACCTGGATGGTGGTCAGGATGGAAATTTACTGATTCCTAAAGTCAATCATCCTACAATCCTATAAACAGCAGTGCCAAGGGAGACCCTTTTGAGCTCTTCTGGACTGCAGTGGGCTGCATCCAGTATCTCCTTCTGAGTGGGATGTCTCTTGGAGCTCGCCAACTTTAAAGTTAGCACAACTCGGAGGACCATTATCAAAGATCAACAATGGCACCTGGGCTGCAACTGTCCGCTCCTTGAGGCTTAACCCTTATCCACTGAGAAATGCTGAGACATTTGAAGTGAATAATTCACTGAACTTGAGGGGAATTTTTACCAGGTATACCTTGATATATATTCTATATATACCCACATGTCTATCTCTCTATACATCTATATCTATGTGTGTGTGTGTCTGTATAATTCAAACCTTTTTTCAATAGTCAACTGCTGATTATTGATTAAGTTTATTAGAAAATCATATAATCCAACCTTGTGATTTACTATAATAGTGTTAATGAACCTTAAATTGCTGCTACCCCAAAGTCATATGAAACACTTAATCCATGTGTAAATCATTCTCAGTTCTCACATGACTTCCCTTTTGCATGCTTTCTCAATGAAGTATATAATAGAGCAAACTTGATATCTAACTCTGTTAAGTCACACCTTTTATGAATTCATATTAAAATCACTTTTCCTAATATCTTTGATGTTGATGCTTTAAGCAACCTTAAGTCCTTCCATTTCCACCCACACCAGGCTTCAGTGCCAAAACCTGTCAGCACGCAGACCCTGGGACCGCAACAGTAGCACACTATCACCTTCCTGCAGATGTGGGAAGTGTATTGCGCAATAAACTTCTCAGGTGTAAAAATATTTCAGAAGAGAGAGGAAAGTACCTAAATTACTGTTGTTATTTGTACTTTTTGTTTGCAGAGATGTTCTTTTCATTCTATATCTCCCCTACTTCAAAATAGATAATTCCTCATTTTTTCAAATCTAACATATGAGAAGCCTTCTTCTGGAAACACATAATTATGATTTCATCAACTACTTATTTTTTCTTTCTTCTTTAGATGCTTGAGTTTTATGTTTGGGTTTGTTCGTTCATTTGGGTTTTTTTGTCCGCAAATAGCAATTCTGTATAAAGCTTTGCTTTGTTTACCAAGCAACAATAGTATGCTGTTGATGATAAAAACTTCCATTTCAAGTAAAAAGAAGCATAAACATCAAAATTGTTATTTTGTTCAAAGTAGGTGATGACACTTTTAGCAATTCAAAAGAAACTCATTCAAAACACTCAGTTCTTAGACAAAATGTATTTTCCTCTCTAAAGTACATCAGGATTACTCTTGACCAAGAGATGGGCAACAGTGATACTACTGCAGATTTAAAAGCAACCACCAACCTATCTTCTCATATGTGGCTATTTTCTGACTCCTGAGGATAAGGTCAGATCTGGCAAGCAGATTTATGTAAGCAGGTGCTAGCATCTAAAATTAATATGGCTTTTCCTAGGAGATCAGTTTTTGTTAATGAGATAAAACTCTCTTGAAGAAATTGAGAGTTCTGCTAGTTAATTCACTGGCACACTAAGATTTCCATAATCAAGGTGCAGGAGGCAACAAACTTATCTACTGTTGTTCTTACATGCTTCTAGGATACAGGATACCTCCAGCGATCAAACCCGTAATTGCCTCAAATAATGACTACCATACTGAGTAGGGATATCTTTTTTTTTAGCCAGCTTCAATTATTCCTATTCAAATAAAACACACAATTGGAAAATAGTATGCCAGGCTCCAGTCCACCCAAAGAGTCTGATGCTTCTGGGTAATCCAAATCAATTTTAAAGAGATTTACATCAGCTGAGAAAGTCTGCCTTCACACCAGTCATCGTAAGAGAATCACCTACATGCATGCTATTAGCATTTAGTTAGAAATCTTCCAGTTGCACTAAATTTCAGTCAACAGAGCAGCACTCAAAAATCCCTGGGGAAACCCTGCTCCTGCTGAAGTTAACAGCAATATATTTCAAATGCAATATAGTAGTAGCTGGTGATACCATGGGAGATTGGATAAGTGACACCCAAATGTCGAATGTCATTTACAGAAGTGAGATTTACTTTGGAGCTGATGCTCCACTGCGTGAAAATAAACTTCAGGTACTGGAAGTCTGCTAGAAGGTCTCCCTGGAGCCTTCTCTTTTCCAGGCAGAACAGCCCCAACTCTGCTCCAGCACTCTTCATGGCTCTCCACTGGACTCACTCTAAGAGGTCCATGGACTTCTTACACTGGGGGCTCCAGACCTGATCACGGTGCTCCAGGTACTCAAGAAAGTGGAGTAGAGGGGCAGAATCCCCTCCCTTGACCTGCTGGTCACACTTCTCTTTATGCAAACCAGGATACAGTTATTGGCCTTCTGGGCTATGAGCGCATATTGCCGGCTCATGTTGAGCTTCTCATCAAACAACATCCTTAGCAAGTGCTGCACTGCAAGGTTACCATGTTAAAATCAACAACCCACCACATTCAGCTTGTCTCTTATGTCATTTAATTAAGTTTTGCTTCCAAAGAAACTTACATTTAGGGAAAAAAACCAAACAAAACCAACCAGCTTTGGAAGCCACCAGTGAAGGTGCCTCCTTTCCAGAACCAATCCAGAAATCAATGTATCAGGGTAGGATGGAAATCCCCACAGCATCAGAGCTCAGCTCTCATGGTTCAGTGCTCAGGCACCCAATGTGAGAAAGGCAAGAATGCACTTGCTCTGGTGCCCTACCCACCCCGCTCATCACCAGCACCAAATAGCAAAGCCCAGCACCAACCTCAGGATCTGAAATTCCTCCTCAAGGGCCAGGCAGAATTAGGTACAGCAGAGCCTAAACCCTTTACATCTGACCTGTATTTCCTACTCAGAAAGAATGACCTTTACAACAGCAGAAGAACATAAAGTAAAACAATTCTGGTAAGAGAGGAAAGTGGTTTAAAAAAAAGTGCTGAAATACTAACCAACTCTCGGTGTGCCTTTCTCTGGGGCTTTTTTAGCAGATTTATAAAATTTCTGCTTCTCTAATCCAACCTACCTACTTGTGGGACTGTCACTAAAAGTCACTTTTAATTAGTTTTACAGACTAGTGCTATCACTTTACGTTGAAATGGCTCTGACCAACAGAAAAGATAAAACACAATCTCCCTAGAGAAAAGTAGCTATTTTCTGATCCTTAGAGTATAGTTACATGTTAAAATAAAAAACAGCCCTAATATTCATAAAAGCAGAAAGACATTTTTCTCTTCTCTTTGAAAATGTTTAGCTGAAAGCTGGAAGGGAGAATAAATTGTTTATTTCCATATAATTTTAAGCTACCGGAAAATACAAATAATTGTTCTTTTACTTTTGGCCTTTACACATAATGATGGATCCAACAAAGTACATCAAGAACTAGAGAAGAAATTAGTAAGATGCTGGTTACAAATATTCACTGTCAAACAACTTTTTTTTTTTAAGAAATAATTTTCTCTAACAGCCAACTTATTTTTTTCTTTTGTTTGATACAGTTTCATGTAAAATATGAGAAATGGATTTGTTTTCATGTTACATAAACATATTCCCAGAAGCAATGCTTGGCTAGGAGATGTTCTTGTACCTTTGATGTTCAGATAATTCTCATAATTCTCCAAATTTTCATACCTCTCCTGTAACTTCATAAATCTCCAAAAATATGCAATACCTATAATATTGTGAAATTTTGCTATATTCCCCTATTCATTAACTTTTCCTTGGTTTTTGTTTTTGGGGTTCTTTTTGGAGGGTGAGGGTGGTGGCTTTTTTTTAAGTATTATTATTTTGTTAAGAGATGAATTTATGTGTAAGTTCTTCCAGACTTTTAGTGCTGTTAGTGAAAACAGTTTTTTCTCATAGTGGCCTGTTAAACCCTTGCTTGGGCTTGCTGGCTACAGACTGAGCATCTCTGCTTTCTAACATGTATTTTGGAGCACCAAGAATAGACAATTTACATTTCCTTCAGAAAACAAGCCACTGATATTTAAGACACAAAGCATTCCGGTTCTGGTCCCCAAAAGAATATGCTCTGCTGTCAAAACAATGAGTGATCTTTCAAATCAACTCAAGCAGTTTAAGTACAGTGTTGAACATTTACATGCAGTTTGCAGAATGCTTATAGTTGTAGTGGCCAACACATAATTTTATCTTTATGGAATATCACTAGAGATGACATGAAACCATTCTCATCAGAGAGACTGCACAAAAAGTGAAGAACAACTGACCAGGTTACCAACTTGAAGAAGTGTTCTATGGAGAAACAACATGAAATTCATTTATTCAAAGCATTAGACAAAACTGCTCCCCAAAATAAAGGAAAAATGAAAGCAATGCAATAAAGTCCCTGAATCTTCAGGAAAATAAACTATAATATGGAATTTTCTTTCCTCTTCAGCTAGCAGGGATCTGTTTGGTGAGATAAACTAACCTTTGACAACAGAAAAACCTCCAGATGGATAGTGATGCAAAGGCAAGATTGTGCTCCTGTTGCACCATCTCTGCTCCTTGCCACTGGAGGAGGGCAAAGCGCAGGAGAAGTAGACAGACCCATGGTGGGTACACCTGGACAGTCTGAGAGGGGACAGCTGCAGAGGAATGCTGTGGGTGAAGAAGACTTAAGCTAGCAGCATTATTGACAGCTGGAAGCACTCCTCTTCTCCATCCCACACACCCGAATTTCACAATGTCATCTGTCAGTGCACAAAGCAGTAGCCTTGCCTTAGAGAAACATCTACCAGAAAGCAAAACACAGTCACCTTTGCTTAGGAACCTCAGGGTTCCTATTTCTCTGTGGATTCACAGAATGTGACTTTTGCACTGCACCCTCGTATATCACCCCAGGAACACTTAGTCCAGAAAACCTGTCATAAGATGCATGAAAACCAAACAGTCTGCAGTTTATATCTAAGACACTTCCACATTGCTGCACTGCCAAAGGACCTTAGGGTTGATCTCCCCAGTGAATTTTAATAGGTTAATCAGAAAAAACAAACAAACAAACAACAAGGAAACACAACCCAACAAAAAAACCCAACAGCTACTAACAGCCCTGGTGGTTATGGCTCAAATATCCAGCAGCGCAGCCGGACACACACTGAACAACTTCATCTAACCCGCCATGCAGAAGATACTTTTTCTCTTTCCAGCTTTGATTCTGTTTTATCTCGCCAGCTCCTCACTTCTACCCCTGCATCCTCCTCTTCAGTCACTGGCCTAAAGCAATGCAGCAGGTCTCTACCTGTCCATTTCAGCTGTTATTTCTGGGCAGTGTTAATTCACAGCTTTCACCTCTTGGGAAGACAGCTGCCACATCTCCCAACCCAGCTACAACTTATCTCAGCATCATCCCTTCCATCACACATTCAAAACCTATCTCCAAAGACAGAAGCAGCATCCTATAAATACCACCCTGCTCCCAGGCTCTGCCTGTTATGCTTTTAAAGGTCCTGTTCAGCATCCTGTGAAGGTAATGGGGGTGGTATGTCAAATTCAGATTATTTTAATTCAAAACCTTCAACTCAAGATTCTTCAAAGTGTACTTCTGTCAGACTTTACTAGCTACAACTATCATAATGCTGGGGTCAACAAATATGTGACATTCGATCACTATTGCATATAGGAAACTTGCCTGTAGTGCAGTAACAGACTTGGCTGCATGAATAGAGTCTCAAAAAACCTGTTTACTATATGGATGGCAGCAGGATTTTACTTCCACATGCTTAAGGTCACAGTAAGATACTTTTACACTTGCTATCTATCAGTCCCTACAATGGAATAGCCTGTCTTTCCTTTCTATTCTTTACAGCTTCTGTTCTTACTACTTGACCAAAGGGTTTGCTAAAATCAGTCTTTTCTTCACAATCAAAGTTTTTTGAACTGCAGTTAGGTCCTAAAGCAATTGGCTCTGTGCTATCACAATCCTCTTAACTGCCCAAGCAACTTACTACTTTTATTCAACAAAACATATTTTAGACATTCTTCTTGTGCTACTCTAGCATAAGCCTGTTATATCTAAACTAACCAAGTTAGCTTCTGGATATTGTTTCTTTAAATATACGATCAAATAATTGCTTTTTCTCTGCAGGATTCAACTTGCGAAATACATAAGTCACAACAAGGTACTTGAACTTATTTCATTATCACTCATGAAATATCCAGAAACAGATGAAACATTTCTTTGATGGACAAATATAACTTTGAATTTTTAGTCTATGGCTAGACTGATTTTTTATAAAATTCAAAAATCATTACTTGCTTGAAAGAATTGCATAAAATAATGTCTTTTATTTCTTTTAATTCAGTGACAACAGTACCTACAACCCAACACAACTGTTTAGGCTGCTCCATCACACATACAATCCCATGCAAAAAACATTGCCACTGCATCCTAGATATTTAAATGTTCATGTGAAGCAAACAAAAAGCTAGAATGCTATTTGAAGAAGATTCACAATAGATCTAAAAATTGACCTTCAGCTTTTCTGAAAGGTAAACAACCATGTTCTTTTGCTACTGGAAGTTAACGTGGGGTTTAGAATTGATGCATCCATTTAAGCATGCTGTAAAAAGAATCACACTAAACTTCACCACAAGAAAATACCAACCTAAACAAGACAGAGAACCTCTGGTAGGCTACTAGAGCCTCTCTCATAGGGACCAAAGAGAGCCACTGCGTGGCTGACAACCACCTTTGTGTATCCCATAAGTTATGTCATTTTTTCGGTCCAGTTACCTTTCCACAAGCATCCCAGCAAGAATGTCATAAATTGAGTTGCTGTAATTGCTTCTGGTCTTGCACTCATCTCATTTCCAAAGACCACCAAAATCTCCTGTGCTTCCCCTGCCTTTGATTATACCCCAGTATTTCAACAGATAGAGTACAAGAAGTATGGAAAAGCTTCGGGCAAACACATTTGATAGCTCACTGAAGGAGATGGAGTACTGGAGAACTGCAGGCAGGTCACTTCAGATTTTCTATTTAATACAAGAACAAGGAAAGAGCCCAGGAACTTCAGACACTCTAACTTCAACTTGCCTTCAAGCTGCAAAGAAGATGGAAAAATTATATAGTATTTAAATCAATGTAATTAAAAAAAGGAGCAGTCAGCACAGATACAGAGAAGGAAGGTCAGGTCTGACAAAGCTGCTTCTTTTAAGTGCACAACTGAATTGGGAGACAAAGGTGAAACTAGGGACAATTCATCTAGATTTAGGGTAAGCTTTAGGATTATATATCACACACTGGATGAATTTACAAGGTCAGAAAGTACAGCAGAAGGAAAGAACTGCTGAAATGGATTAAAGCTTGGCTTAAGAACAAGAAGCACAAAGTAACTTTAAACATAGAAGAAATTTGACTTTGCTATCAGTGAAGCTTGTGATATGGCAGTGAAATGAAATTGGCACATAATGTGTCTAGACACCACGCTTAAAAAAACCCAACCCAAAATATACTTTTTTTTTCTTCATGTATCAAGGGTGACATCAGTATCAGTAGGGCTTCACTGTAGTGCAGTGAACACTAATACTTACAGCTGTCTACCTTTCCAAATAACGAAATTCTCTTCTTCCCTTCAGTTAAAGAAAGTGCCAACTATAAAGTCATTATGCCAAGTTTTAAATGATGGATGTTTAAGTCTTAAATAAAAAAAAAAAAATTAAGTGTTTACTGCAGAAAGGAAATGCAGCTATTTCTGTAAATAAAAGACATTACAGAACTTACCATTTATGGATTTTATTATTTTTGTTGCTCTGTGAGTGATGAGACAACTTAGGGTCAATCTTAACTCACAGTTACTGGTCTTTCTAATGTGTATCTGCAGCAATGCTCTAAAGCAAGGAAAAACATTTACCATGTTCAGATGCTACTAAACATGGAAAAACTTGCTATTTTCAATATGCATGTGATAGCTTTGAAAAAAGACAGATACAAAGAAGCATTTTATTGATGTATAGGAAGGAGTTTGGTTTTCCTGCATCCTTTTTTTTTTTTTCTCTCTCCTTATTCACAAACATGAGACCTGTCTCTGTACTCGAGATTTTCAATTCCACATCAACTCTCAACACTGTATTATAAACAAGATAGAAAAAAAGACCACCTCAAAGAGAACAAAAAATTCTACACTATTGGGACTAAGTACGCTTCTGTGACAGTGATAAACCAACAGTAATTGAATACTAAGTTCACATAAGGGGTGAACATTTGAAAAGCCAATTGAAAAAGCAGTTATTGTATTAATACGTACAAGAGATGCACAGTAGTTCAACCAAACTAATGATTTTGAAGATTTCATCATTGTCAGGAAGCAGATTGAACAACTATTTAATGAAAATACATTTCTTCCATTCTTTTTCTCATTTGCCTCCACGAGTACAAAAACCATTCTCATCTGTTCAGTTCATGTTCTATTTTGAGGCAGATCAATCACTCTGTTTCCCATTATAGCTAATACATCCCTACTGTTGTGCAAGAACATCAGAGGAGACCACCTTCAGTGGCATTTCAAGAGAGAAACACAAAAGCAAAGCAGTTCCAGAACAAGGATGATATATTTTGGGAAAATTGTATTAGTCATGTGGACTGTATTTTATTTCCCACTATGCACTCAAATGAATTTGAGAGAAAACATCAATATTTAGGAAATTGAGCTTTTTATCTTCTAGGTTACTTTCTAGAGACCTATTCGATAGCAATCACTGTGAAGTTTTCCTGAAGTTCTCAACAGCTGCAGCTCAGACATGTACTTCAGACTAGTAAGTCTTTATCATGTTGATTAAACCAAATAAATGGGGCATTACTCTTTGCGCTGAACTCCCTATTTGCCAGAATTTAAAAATTTAGAAGCACAAAAAGTAAGCACAAATCTTCTTAAATGCAGGAAAATATATTCTTTGAGATACACTGGAAGAGGGGAAAGTAAGAACTATCCTGAACAAAGATAACAACTGAAGATCAATAAAGGCATGGAGCCAAGAGATCAAAATAGGAGGCTGACATTATTACAAAATCCTACCAAACACTGCAAATTTGAAGCTTCTGAAGAGGTGAAAAACAAGTCAGATAATTCAGGACTTCTTAAGTCTCAAAAAACATGGACTTTGGACAATTTCTGTAACAGCAGTCCAGGAATTTCCAGTCTAGTGAGCCTCAATTGATGCACGTCTTCTCATTGCCTGTTAGCACTGTGTTTTCCTGAAACTCACAATAAAATAACATTGAAGATCAGACCAATAACCATCCAGTGCAAAATCATAGTTGCAGCTGCAGTCAAAGACAAAAGCCTAGAGAAGAACCTAAGCAGCTCAGTTTTCCCTGCATTTCTTTTTACATCAACAGATTTTTCTTCCACAAGCCAGCAGCCCTGCCTCCCCTTGAGCCCATGTCAGCTTTCAGTCCCACATCGCTGCCTGTCAAACCAGACAAACTGTATTAGATGAAGAACAACCTTATTTTGTCCATTTTAAACTTGCCACCTGTTTGTTTCATTTGATAACTCCTAGCTCTTGCATGGCAGGAGACAGTGAACTATTGATTCCTCTTCACTCTCAGAACTGTGACACTATATTTTATGGATGTCTGTCACATCATCATCCTTCCTCACGTGAGATGAACCTGCTTCAGTTCTTCTCTGTCCTTTCTGTGATAGAGACCAGAGCTGCTCACTGTGGTCAACACACACTACAGCCTGGATCTATACAGTACCACAGTGATTTTTCCTCTGTTCTGTTCTCTATTTTTCCTAATGATTTCTAACATTCAATTCACCTTTTTCTGACAGTCACAGATCACTGAACCAACCTTCATGCTCAGTTATCACAGTTCCAGTGCCAAGACCTCATTCCCAAGTCAACCCAGAACCCAGCACTTTGTGTATAAGCCCAGGATGATCTCTCCTGACTTGTTTCACTTTATTTTTAAGCTATGCGTAATGTAATCAGCCATTTTATCACCCACTGATTTGGTCTCACAAAGTCCTTCTGCCATTTTAGAGCCAATCTTTTTCTTTACTACCAGAACAGTAGGGGTGAGGCAACAGCATCTTTGCCAACCAGCTAATCAACCAAGCAAAGAGATGATGACCAAGAACCTGGTAAGGAAGTGGTGGACCCAGGCTGGCAACCAAAGCCAGTAAGGTGATATAAGCAGGAGGCACCCCATCATCATTAAAGCAGGGCTGAAGGGGGACAGCCATCATATAGACAGAAATAAGGGAATGCCAACAGAACAGCATTACAGGTAAAGCGCTCTCAGCCTTTCTGAAAAGCCAGCATGACCACATGCCTCCCCTGAAGTTTCTGTACACTAATATACACAGCACAGGAGCAGACTTTGGCCTACTCAGGGATATGCTCAGCAGGATCCCACTGGATGCATCTGTGGAGAGAAACAGGGTGTAGAACAGCTGCTTAACTTTCAAAAACCATCTTCGCCACATCCCAAAATGGTCCATCTTGATAAGTAGGAAATCAAGCAAAGTTGTCAGCAAGAGTGCGTGGACAGGCTCCTGACAAAACTCAAACGTAAAAAGGAAGCCTACAAGAACTGGAACCAGGGACAGGTGATGCAGAAACACTGTCTGGGCATGTAGGTTAGGGTTACCATGCAAGTTTAGAAAAGCCAAAGCCCACCTGGAACTTAATGGCAACAAGAAAGGTTTCTAAAGGTACATCAGTAGGAAGACTAAGGAAAATGTAGACCTGCAGCTGAGTAGGACAGGGTGACAGGGGATGTGGAAAAGGCCACGATACTCAATATTATTGTCTTCTCAGCCTCTACAGGTAAGACCTGCCTTCAGTAATCTCTATCTCTGAGACCCACAGAAAAGTCTGGAGCAAGAAAGAGGATAATCAGGTTCAGGATATATTTAAACACATTGGCCATACACAAATCCAGGGGACCTCATGGGACGCACTCGCACGTACTAAGTAAGCTGGCCAATGTCCCTGCAAGACTCCTCTCTACTACATTTAAAAAGTTTGAGGCAATTGAGAGGATCCTGAAGTCTGGACGAAAACAAATGTCACTTCTGTCTTCAAGAAGGAAGATCCAGGGAATTACAGACCAGTCAACGTCACCTCAATGCTATGGAAGGTTGTGGTGGAGCAAATAATTCCGGAAACCATTTCCAAACATATGAAGGACACAGAGGAGGCCAGGAGTTGTCAGTGTGGGTCTCTGCAGGGCAGTCCATGCTCAACCACCCTGATAGGCCTCTACAATGAGATGAAAGCAGTGGACATCATTTGACTTTAGTAATGCTTTGACACTGTCTCCATATAATCTCATAGACCAACTGGTGAAGTATTGACCAGACAGATGGACAATGAGGTGGACTGAAAACTGGCTGAATTGCTGATTCACAGTGTTCTGATCCCACAGCACAAAGTCCAGCTGGAGGGCTGTTACCAGAGGTGCACCCAAGGGTGCAGAGTGGTGCCACTGCATCCTTATTAATGACCCAGTTGATAGCATCAAGTGAACCCTTATCAAGTTTGCAGGCAATACAAAACTGGGAGAAGTATCTCATTTCCCACATGGTTGTGCCACCATTCAAAGGCACCTTAACAGGCTGCAGAAATGGGTCGATGTGAGTCTCCTGAAGTTCAAAAAAAGGAAAATGCAAAGTCCTGCACCTGGGGAGAGATAACCCCAGGCACTAGTTACTGTTAGGGGCCAACCAGCTTGAAAGCAGCTTTGCAGAGCAGGACATGGGGGTCCTGGTGAATAAATCGAACAAAATGCTCTTGCAACAAATCTGTGCTGCATTAGGAAAAGCATTGCCAGCAGGTTGAGTGCTACTTAGCACTGGTGAGACACATCTGGAGTGTTGGGACCAGCTCTGGGGGAAAAAAAAATAAATAAAAAAATACAAGTTACTGCATTTAAACATATAAGAAGAATCTCTCTTAATCTGAGAATACTGAAACACTGGACCAGGCTGCCCAGAGAAACTGTGGAGTCTCCAGCCTCAGAAATACTCAACACCTACTCCTGAGAAGGGAGTTTGACTGGACAATCACCAGAGATGCCTGCCAATCTTGACAATTTTATGATTCTGTAATAGCTCAGGATTGTAATAATTTTTTTTATTTCTGTATTTCAACCTTTGAGATCATTCCCAAGTTTCTTAAAAAGCAAAGGGTCCCAGCCTAGTGCTGTGCTTGGTGACCTACCTGTTTTTTAAAAGTCATCATTTAGCCTCACCCTTTGCCCCTGCCAGTGGCTGGCAAAGCATCGTCATCAAGTCTCCCTGTACTTCCACTCTGAACAGAAATCAGTCTTTGTTCAATGAATAGATCAGACAAAACACAGCATATATACACTTCACTTTCTGCCTTCAAAGTGCACATTTGTCCACAGTTTGGTCCTGAGACTGTTGCAGAAGCTACACCTTCTTTTCATGTAATGCAGTGAGCTTTGAACAGTTTCGAGAGCAATGGCCAGGACAAATCAATGAAATTCTCAATGGGAATAGAGAAACCAATTAACCTCCAGTGTGAGTAGCAGGAGAGCATCACTGTCTGTCGTTTCTGCTGAGATCTGCATCAGGGAAAATCATGCACATGGCAAAGGGCTTAACCATACTGGAACAGCCGATACACATACTGGGAGCATCTCTCTGACCCAAAGTACCTCTACCAGAAAGGAAAAGTGGCCTTGCCAGCTCCCAGGCAGTTTCTTGAGAAGGGCAGGAGAACAAGCACACAAATTCATGCCATGCCAGTACCACAACAGTATTCATGTAATCAAGCATATGCACCAGTGGATGGTACTTTATATTTGTAGCCAAGCTTCACACACAATCTTCCTTCATTAATATGGAATTTGGTCTGATGGATACTCAAGCTCAGTCTCTACATGCACACTCACAGCAAGTACAACTGGCTTATTCAAACCTCCTGTGCCTAGTCCCAGCCTATATAAGTGCCACAGCCAATCTGGCAATGGGAAGCTTTCTAAAAATTGGAAATCACACTCGAGTCAAAGACTCTAGCCTGGAGAGTAAACAGAGTAGATATTACTGCCAGAAAGTTCAACATCACTTCTTGCCGAATGGGACCCCAAACCAATTTTCTTGTAACACTGGAATTTCAGACAGTCTGTTCAGTTCTGACACACAGTGTTGACCTTCTGTTACCATCTAAAAACCACAGAAATACAATCCCACTACAGAATTGTTTCTAAGGTATTATCAGTCACAAGGTTAATGCCAGTCTCACAATACACTACCTGGGTATAACAGATTTTTGAGATAGGTTTTAAGACATGGAAAATACTCTGTAAGAATATTCCTTAAAATATTCTGCACAGCTGCGGCACGGTGTTGAAGTACACTCCTGCTACCAACACTATTGGGAAGGCAACAAAAAAACCAAGCAACTGTGACACAAAGCAATTCTTTTTGTAAAAACCTATTCCCTAAGAACTGTAAAACTCTCAGATCCAAGGAAAAGTCTTATTAAAAAATCAGGCTACAAATGTTATTTGAAGCTGGGAAACTTATTTCCCCCCTACTCTTTATTTTTTTTTTTAATCAAATTGGAGTTTTTATTAAGATGTCTAATTTAAATGAATCCTTCCCAATTTCCCAATGGCATAAATACAATCAAATGTAACAGGCACCAGTTTAAGAATTAACCCTATAGGTTGGATGAAAACCTACTCTAAAACTACATCATAAATTTAATTTCCCCAGTACACAGGTGTTCATATGAGATTAATAAAACACTCATCTCTTTTTCTATCTCATGGTATAATATGCAAAGTATTTTTAGCCATTAATACAAGTACCTCTGTGCCATTAAAAATGGAACATCGATTCTTGCAATAGAAACAGAATTCCTACCCTGATTTTGAATCTGACATGCATGCATTTTCTTTACACTGGATAAAAATTGAAATATTGATTGGTCTAAGTAAGGTAGACTAGAGAGGTACAACTATACAGTGAAAAGGTACACCTATTGCTCATCAACCTCAAAATACTTCCAGTCTTTGCAACTCCTACAGGTTTTCTAGTAATCCCGAATGAACATAATTCTTGATTCTTTCTTACCTACTGGATACCAACCCACTGCAATATTGATGTGTTGAAGAACCAGAGATGACTGTTGGCACGTATTATCAACTGGTTACACAGCAGTTGTTTAAGTTAATAAGAAAACACTTTCCCTGCTCCTTTACTTTGTATTACTATTCTTTTTTTTTAACAGAACCATCTTGGGTTTTAACAGAGTTGAAAAATTTGTGTAATCATAGTAAATAACACAGCTACTTCTTTATTTAGAGGAGGATCACTTTTTGCTTTACAAGACACTGAAATAATCTAAGTAGTCAGGATGTTTTTAAGTATTTCACAAAGCAAAAAGCTCTATGATTTGCTAGTGACAATTTCTCCCCCAAATCTCCACATTTATATTCTTTGGGCCGGACTGCCAGCCCTTGTGGTAGTGTAGCTCCTCAGCCTACTCTGAAAGCCATGCACATCCTGCAAATTAAATTATCACTCAACATGAGTAATTCTATCAAAATCTGGTCTCTTAGAGGTGTTGTAAATTCCTCGGTAGTGCAGCATTTCCATTAATTAGCATTTCATTGACTGTGTAAGTATATCTAGCCTTCAGTAGTCCATCCACTTTGCAAATTGATTTTAATACAACTGCCAGGTTACATATTGTCTGATTGATAAATAACCAATGTCCAAATAGGAAGGGATCAAAGTGCATCAGTTTGATTAATTTTCCTATTTCTTTTGTGATATACATGCTTAAAACAAACAAACAAACAAAAAAGCAAAAACCCAACCACCTCACTGACACTTTTCAGAGCTAGTAACAAGAACAGTCTTATGTCTACAGTGCAGTGGTCATGTTTTTTGCAGAAAGGTAATCAAAGCTGCTGCCATTGTCTTCAGGCAGCTATACCCCCTTCTAAAAGCGAAGAGGTATCAGAGGTGAAGTTACCTATGTTGAGGACTTAAACAGATTACATGCCTTCCTGTTACAAATCATTGTCCTCCAGGAGAAAGACAGCCACTGCAGTGACAATGCTAAGGAAATGTCGTTGTAATAGGTTTGTTATTTTATGGAGAATCTCAAGAGGTGTTTCAGCGAGGCTGCAGATCAAAGATGTAATTATTTTTTAGCCTTTGAGGTTGCTGAAAGTGTGCTCCCTCTCACTGTAGCTTTGGTTTGATTTCTCTAGCAACTACCTTCCGTAAAGCAGGACCGTCTGCTCCAGAAGAAATGGTTCTCTCTTCAGATTGTCTGCTCTCCAAAGAGACGTGCAGTCCCTGCCTTTATCGACATAAATCTTAAAACACCACCCATATGTATTTTATAAATACAACCTACTCCAAAAGCAGTAATTGATTTAAAAAAGGATTTAGTACTATGGGGTGTGGTTTTGCATCTCAGGAACAATCTTTTGTAACTGAAGAACAGTAAGTAAAGGGAAAAAACACGATTCGTAACGGTCACAAACATTATACATTTTGGGTCTTACACGACTATATTTTTAGTTACAGTATTATTAACATTGGAAAGCCCTTTCAGCTTAAAGGCTTTAAATCCACATGTTTATTGTGACAGCTCTGCAGTTGCCACATAGAAATTTCAATGGGATGCCCAACCGCTCCTTTGTAAAAGCCCCTGTTACTTTGCAGTGAGGGCCAGTAAGTTTGTCTCCTTGCTTATCATAAACTATCTTCTGGAGACAGCAGGGAGGCTGAAAACCAGAATTTCTTAATACAAAGTTTAGCTTTTTCCTTTGTCTACCTATTTGAGAATTCAACATTTATCAGCAATGCAGTTTTTATACCACAGATGAGTATGCCAATTTCCTGTCTGCGTTATTTCACACATTCTAATATTCATGTATTGACTTAATCACCTTTTCTATTTCACTGTTTTCTGTAATATTTTGTAAGAAAAAAATAAATTGACCTCCTGATATCAGAGGGAATATTTTAAAGATTAAGTTTAGCGAGTCCTGCAAAAATAGTATATTTTCTATTTAAATGGAAGCATCACATGTAGCACCCTTCCAGATAAAACAGAATCAGATTCAACAACTTCAACACTTGATAATGTGCAAAACAAGAATCTGAAGATTTGATTTGGTACAAGCCTGAGACATTACACCAGTTCAAAAGGTCCCCAAACAACACAGCATTAAAACTTTTATTATTCTAGCAGGTGGCATATTATCCTTCTTACAGACTGATAATTTTCCTTATTATCCCCTTGACTGCACATATAACACAGCAATATGAACATCATAATGCCTATAAACATTTCCATTAACAACAGAGCTTGCTATTTAGGCACACAGAACATGGTACCAGACCGGCGTAACTGATTTTTTTAATTCATGTATTATGCTACTGTATATGGCTGCTGAATTTTGACAACGACGATGAAACCAAATGAACCACTACAGGGCTTTAACCCATAACTTCTTAGCACATTTATTTAGATATTAACCCACCTAAGTTTCTTCATCTGTCCCAGTGACAGCAGAACTCCACAACAGGAAGCAAGCTCAAAAATAGATTATTATAAAAGAATCCAATCACAAATTATCTCACTCTAACTCTACACAAGCTTTGTACTTTGATGCACACACAGTGAGCTGAGGTAGGAAATTAACACAAGTATTTAAAAAGGTGCCAAGTTATAAAAAATTCCTATAAGCTGCAATCTTATTTCCTCTTCTATCATACTATGATCAGTTATATTCCTCAGAAGATACAGAATGATCTGTACATTAATAAACTTAATACCATCTTTGCAGAGAAACTGCGGTCCTCTCTGAGATGCACAGAGGGAGCCTGCAAATCTGTCCTTAACTCTGCTGTGCTTAATGAATGCTGAGTTAGTATAAAAAAGAATACTTCCTACAAGTTATACAAGTACTAGCCACAGTCAGCTTTTGCATGGCCATGCAAAGGCACAAGTGGGGACCCAAGTCACTCTCACATCATATTTGCACCTGTTCCTTCATCCCTCCTTATTTTGAGAGCAGAAGTGTGTATCATTGCTCCCCCGACTCCCAAGTGCTTGAAAGATTGAGCTTTGCTCAACCCTACTCAGATTTTCCCTGAAGAATGATAGCAAGCATTTTGGTCTGACTGCATGACAGGCCAAAGCATCAAGGCTGGGAGTTAGCAAAACTATGGCACATGATTTCAAAGAGGTTCGTAAGTTGGTATAGAAGGAACTGTTCCTGCCAAAGGGAGTGCCTGTTGCCAGTGCCACCATTAACACCCTCAAAAAAAACTAGGATGGTAGGAGAGGCAAATAAATAATTCTTACCATATGAGTATGTGTATTTAGAAATAGATTAAATAACACTAATGAACAACAAGAGATTTATGACAACCCCGTGTGAGAGCACACTGCAGTTTCAAAAGCCTACTCTTTATTCTACATTGTATACAAATGAGCTACTACTTTAAAATAGATTACTGACATTCCTTTCTCTTTTATTTACTCCTCTGCTTACCACTAAATATAGCAAAAGCTATGCAGCTTTCTGTGTCATTAGACAACAGCTTTAAGGACAACTCCAGACCATCTTCAAAAGAACCAAATGCAATTGTTCTCTGTTCTCATTAGAGACCCTTTTTACTGAACTGACTTTTGCAGCTCATTCACACAAATTTCTCCTGCAGCAAAGCTTACGGTTTTGTACAATTTTGCTCAACATAAAGTTAATAGCTTACTACATTTAACAAGTTTAGCAATTACATATTGAGATCATCACCTCCTTTTCCTGTTAATCCTCAAATTGGCAAAGAAAGCAGCAAATTCTGAATATATTTTATACTTGCAAAACTGGGACTCAGTAACCAGTTGAAGATACATTTTGAGATTTTCTGCAAAAACACACTCATCACAACTAACTGGTATGTGCTTTGATCACTTGGCTCAGTTAAGAAGAACTGCAGGCTGTTATCGAGTCAGACTGTAAAACTAAGGACAAAGCAGCAGGTACAAAAAAGGAGGGAAGCCAACTCTCCTCATCAATGGCAGGATTTGAAAAGACCAGCCCCACAGAAATGGCTTGTGTCCTTCCCCAGCAATAGGAGCTGAATGAGATCAGCACTGGTTATGTTTTAGAAGCTTACTTTTTACTCAGCAGCAGAACTCTGGACGAGCCTCCTTTGTTTTTTGGTTTGTTTTGTTAATCATTCCTGAAGAAAAAAAAATGTAAAAAACTCCAAACCACCACCACCAAAAACAAACACGCAAAAATTGCTACAAGCTCTCGAGGTGATTTTTTGTTCTTGCTCCCAATATCCAGTACTCAGACAATTGTATCTATAAAATTATCTCTAGCGTGGGTTGTGAACTGGAGAAAATGTGAAATAGAAAACAAATGAATTCTCAGCACAACTGAGTTTGTGAAAAGCAAATGTACAAGGGGTACTTAGTTTGTTCATACAATATCAATTTAAAAAGAAATGTTAGAATTCTACCACGATTCATTCCCTTTTCAAAAATACTTCACATCTTTCTTCCCCCGATTGTGCTAAAGGACGCCTGACAGGCTAAAAAAATAATAATTACAAAAATGCAGGAATTACAAGCAAGCCCACCTCATACTTTCTCTAGAGCTTTTTGCTATTAAGCAGTTTTCAAAAGCACACGAAAATATTAATTCAGCCAAAATTACCTTAATAACCAAGTCAAACTTCTGGTGTAAATCCCTATTTATTGGTTTTAGGAGTGTCAGTACAGCTGTTGTGAGATTCATATGGAAATACTGTGGATAATCCTCAGGAGTACCTGTAAAAAAGAAATTGAGGTTTGAACAAATGCTGTTTCTGAAAGATTTAGTTAAACAATATATTTCTTTTACTCATCAGCCAAAGGTACAAAAACTAATCGTACTATTATAAAGGATAAAATACTGCATCATGTGTACATGGAGCTTAAGGATACTACTAAGATTATGCATTTAATACTATCATTATTTCCTTTCTCTCCCTAACCATGAAGATTCTTCTCAACTGGGAATCTCTACGTACTTGATAACAACAGCAGCCCAAACACACCTGCAGCTGGTGGAAATTTGGCATCTCATCTTCCAGGAGACATGTATAATTCTAACCAGATAAGAGGATATAATGGAGAAATGAACTTTCAGTGCAAATCATCTTCCACTTGTGGATACCACATTTCTGAAATTCAACTTGCTAAACACTTACCACTGAGACGTTCCCACTCCAGCTTTGCAGTACATCTCCCCTGAAGTATTGCTGGACATAGGCTGACATTAGTCACAAAGCAGAGAACACTATGGACTGTTTTTTGAGTGCACACATTTAAACAAAGAAAATACACAATGAGGTGATGTGACAAAGGTGTCACCACTAAGTTCATAATAGCCATGTTATTGCTTACAGATGATGCCCTGACTGGGACAGGCTGCCCAGTGAGGTTGTGAAGTCTCCTTCTCTGGAGATGTTCAAAACCCACCTGGACACTTTCCTGTACAACCTGTTGTAGGGAACCTGCTTTAGCAGGGGGGTTGGACTGGATGATCTCCTGAGGTGCCTTCCAACTCATGTGATTCTGTGATTTGCAATTTAAAATGTATATTTTCAATACCTTAGCGCTTGTAGCCCTTTGTTGCACCTATGCCAAGCTCCTTAATGCATTATTAATAACAGATACATAAGTAATAACAACAGATACATTATTTTATAAATCCTTCTAAGAAAATAAGTTTCTCTTGAGGGAGGAAGCACTAGATGAAACCTCATCTGCATCTAACAGCTTCCATTTATGGTCAACAGTAAACAGTGTCTTCATGGCTGTGAGCTTCTAGGATACTCTTCAATCCAGCTAAAAGAGAAGCAGTCAGAGCCTGAACAGATCTGTGAACCCACGGAGATCCAGCAAGGACAGACACAACTCTGATCTTACTGTACCTGGCCCCCAGGCTGGTCAGCGAGGCAGCTGCAGCCCAAAAACTTTCCGATGGTCCCATGCCCAAGCCAAAAGGCTCTAGCAGCGTAACTTGAAGCAGGAGGAGGTAAGAATTAAGCTACAGTGATTTCGAGCTTGATTCCTGATTCTCAAAGAAAGTACACAAAAAAGTAGCAATAGTGGAGCACTAATTACCAGGCAGGATGAAGCAGTAAGAATATGGGAACCTGTATAGCAACAGTCTCTCGCCTACCAGGGAACAGAGGCTATACCATTTTTTTTTCCTAAAAGACAAAGGGATGTTCTCTCCTCATTTGCATGGTAAAAACCAGTATCCACCTTCTCTGGCCTCTGTGTCTCATCCCAGTTTGTTTTGGTTTAACTGTCTGACTTTCCCTGAGCCAGCCTGACTCTCAGCTGGGGAGATGTGAAAGTACAAAACTGAATCGATTGGGACTCAGAAAGCCAAAGTGTTCAGAAACAGCATGAACCGTGGCATCTCGCAGCTTATTGGTACTACTAAAAGTATCCGAAGAAACCAAGATACAGATTACAAGTCTAAGATCTTGAGTCATTTTAGGTTTAGGAATAGTCCTGTGTAGCAGCTGAGAGGCAGAAAGCACTCCTGGCTGACAGTATAAATGCCCCAGTAAATCCTCTGAGCTCATGAGTTACAGTATCTTAAAGCAGCCATGAAAACAGGACAAATATTGCCCTGCCAACACAGTAAAACAGGGCATAAGATTCAACACAAAAAAGACCACTTTTCTGATAAATTATGCTATTATTTGTTCACCTTTCAAGTGGAATGATTAGAAACTGCTTTTAGAAAGTCAGTAGCTATCTCAGGAGATAGATTACTGTCCAAACTTATGTGCAACTCTTTAATTTGCAGCTCACTGTATGACAAACATTTGCTATACTGTGTGTACACTGTGCATACATATTGTGTGTGTATACAAACACACACGGTACATATTCTGCAAATATTTCTGTATCCATGTATGCCATCCACCCAAAGAGCAGTAACAGGAAGAACCACTATGGATTAATTTTTTTCTATTACTCCACCAACGTAAATGCAGAGTTTCTAGCTCCAAGTCCTCCCTCCCCTTCCCCTCCTTTTAATTTCAACTCCTAATTAACTGATCCAATTTTTTAAGAGCACTAGGCATCCAGCAGGAGCTCCACACTTTTGGCAGATAACAAATTGTTGTAGTCTTTAGGAGGCTGCATATCACAAGGACTAATGCTGAAGCTATGAAAAATCAAGAAATGAAGGACTAAATGCAAAAGTAAAAAAGCCAAGATGTTTCCTGAAGGAGAACAAATATATAGGGAGGATGGAGACAGTTGTAAGAGGCACAAAGTGATCTACACCATACCAGTCTGTAACTACTTGAACAAGTACATTCAGACATCTTGATACATCCTTTGAGAAGACTGCACCCAAGAGGTCAGAATGAGAAAAAAACCCTGAACATAATGGGCTAGTAACACACTTGGGCAATTTCTTCATTTCTCAACTGCCTTACCCTCAAGTTATTTTTGTTTTCAGCCCTGCTATGCTCATGTGAATGCGAACCAAGAGTTCCACAGGCATTTATCATTACCTCATCGAGTGACTCTAACTCCTTTTCAATGAACTGCAGAGGAACCTGCTACTGGAATTGGAGAGGTTCTCTCGTACCCTCCTCACAGGAAAGATCACTAGATTTGGCAAAAGCAGCACAGAGGCATTTACCTGAACACCTGAAAGGCTAGTTAGCTTGAAAGCATGACAGGCAGAGATCTTTCAGGGCACTTAAGCATAAGGTTAGTAACCCACATTAAGAAGTGAGGCCTTGACTCATACAGGTGTGCAGTGGGAGGAAGAAAGCAGGGTAAAAGAAGCACCAAATTAGAATGCAGTCAAATAAAATAAAATTCAAAATCATTCTCATATTCATAAGTAGCTTATTCTTTCATTCTATGAATACAGTCCAGACCTTCCAGTGTTATAAAAAAGACGTATTGAAAGAGCTAAAGAACAACTAGGTTCACATGAAAACCAAGGGGAAAATCCATAGAAGAAGAAATATCTCCAAGGCCTATTTCCTGTGAAACTATATGACATTTTCCGATGTAAAGGCAAAATATAAATAGCACTGCATACTGGCAAAGATGAAGATAGACTTAAAATCTAAAAAGAATGCTTTTTGAAGACCATGGTGAAAAAAGAAAAAAAATATATAGCCTTTCCATTTAAAAATCCCCCAAACCATATTGCCATAATACATCTTTTTGAAATATTTATTCAAGGTCAAAACAGTAATTCAAACATTTAAAATACCACAAGTTAGTGAAACACAATTTTTAGTAAGTTCACCCCTGATGAACTTTGCAAGTTATACATGGGACTTTAAAAAAATTGACTAAATATTGCACTAGGGCATAATTATCAATAGCAGAATTTATATATGAGCCAAGTCAATTTATAAATAAATGAAGCCAATTTTCAAACATAAAAACACCTAGTATATTTACTCTGCAAGTTTTTACAGATTTTACTTACAAACCAGTTATGCTGGAAGGGGACTGATTGACAGCATTGCATTCCTCAGTCTGCCAGATCTGAATCCAGCTACAGCCTGAAGGAATCTAGCTTGCTTCATGGCTATCCAAACAAAACCCAGTTTCTTTTCTTAGAGGACGCTGAGGTCTGCAATGCTGAGGCTGATCTGCTACTGCCATGTCCCTCGCCACGGTCCAGGAAGTAGGGCCCTGGAAATGCCTCAAGACCAGTCTGTTGTCACCAGGCAGGTTCAGGTTCCTGCATGTTGCACACAGAGCTCAGGACTTGTACTTTCAGTACAATGGGACCTGCTACGGTAGTGATTCATTTGTACCCCCTTAAGATGGCTCTTAAAATGACAGACATTATCAAACCTACCATTATTCCTTTTTCCCCAATATGTCCTTTTTTTTAGCTGAAACAGACCTGGGTTTCTTTTCAGTAGTTAGAATAGTGTTGCGTTTTGCTTTTCAGCCTGGGATTTGTTATGAGAGAGACACTGAGAATATCCCAGTGTTTGCATTTTTGTCACTGGGAGTGAAGGACTTCATGTTCTGTCAGTCTACAAGCGCAAGGTCTAAGGGGGTGAAGAATATTTAAATTAATAAGCTAAATTTGCATTTGGCTCTGCCAGTGGACTATTCCATCTCCTGTCACATGGGCAGGATATTCATGAGGGGCTCTTCCTCTCTTGCTCTCTCTGGCTTTCACTCGGGCTCTCGCTCTCCCGGGATTGCCGTTTCGGTTCAGGATTGTCACTCCTCTGGGAACAGGCTGGGCTTGGTCGGTGGGTGGTGAGCAATGGCCCTGGGTATCACTCATTTACGTATTTTGTTACTGTTATCATTATCACTACTATTTTAATACTAGTCTTACTTTAAGTTTTCTTTTACTTCTATCATTAAACTGTTCTTATCTCAAACTACAAGCCTCCTTACCCTTGCCCCCCAGTTCTGTCCCCTGGAGGTGGGGGGGCAGTGGGTGAATGGCTGTGTTGGCTGCTAGCCAAGGGCTAGCCCAGTGAAACTATCACACAATACAACTATAATATACAAAAGCATCTTTTTTTTTTTTTTAATGACAAGCAAAAGTATGCAATTTGCTCATTAAATCTTTACTTCTACCTCTCCATGGGTGAGAAAGCCATATAGCTGCAGCTTAATACAGCAAACATGATAAAGATATGATTCTACAAAGCACCCAATTTTCAGTTCCCACGCTAGTCACAGAAATTGCTACATCAGCCTCTTGGGAAGAGCAGGGCAGGTGGAGGACTGCAAGTGCAAGCCATTGCCTTAGGCCCTTCCATTACCAAATCATATAATAAGCGACTGGAAAGAAATGCCAAACAAAGGAAAGTAGCAGGAAACAAAAAACACACAGCAGAATACAAAACATCCCCCTCCCATGAAGTGAGTATCTCTGAATTCTTCCTAGAACTTCATTCCTCTGGTCAGAAACAGCACAGTCAACTAAACAAACACTAAATTACAAGGAAAAGTATACAACCTCACAGGTAGCACAATTAAAGGTGGATACAGTAAGTTGTTCTGTGCCAGAAGACTTTTGGAAGGAAATCCACTCTAATGGCTTTCCTTTAGCATCTTTTATTGTACCTTTGCACCTCTGAATGAAAAATGCATTACAGCATAGCTATAAGCAGAGATAAGACTCTCTCCTTTAACTTGCTGTGTTGCTCCATTGGCTTAACCAGACAATTCTGAAGCTAATCTGAATAAATAACAATAAATAATGCAGCCATCTGAAATAAGCTTCTAAACCGCAATTAAACGTAAATAGGTAGAACAATGATTTCAAATATCCCACTATGAATTTATATTAGGTTTCCACTCTCCCAGTCAAGCTATCTCTGGCTGGTCATAATAAAATGACTGATTGTGAGTGATAGCAAGAGTAGCAGACACCAACCAACTAGGATGGAATAGAGGATGCCCGGTCGATCAGAAGGAGGCTGGATGTTTCGGTCCTGATCTATGGCTTGTATGGGTGGAGTGACACTGATGGGATTCACACGTGCCTGAAATGAAAAATCAGACAGATTTGAAATAGAAAAATTAGAAAGCCAGTAGGCAGATCTTTAGGTTTAACAAAAACTTATCTCTGAAGCTGAAAAGGAGATTTGATGAAATTTAAGAATATTAACAGCACATACCCCTACTGAAATCAAAATGAAGTAGGCAACATATACATATATTTCTACAGCAACCTCCTTTCTTTTAGATATGTTTATACTATAAACTATACTATTAACTATCTTCAAGGAAAGGAAACTCACAAATGTTCAGACAAATGCTTGACTATACTACCATAAATAGTCCCTTGAATCAGACATTTCAGACATCATCATAACAGTGAAATACAGTAAATGCTTTAAAAAAGGAAATGGAAACAAAAACAAATTGAATTTGAGAATCATTAGGAGCTAGAGTGGCTGTGACACACAAATACATCCTGCAGAGGAAATTCAAGCCAAGGTACAGACATTTCAAGGATAGGTACATTTGAAAAGTTTGTATGGACATTGCAGTAAAGCACACCATTATTCAGAAGAGGAGTGATCTTACGTATTGAACATGGAACAGGAAACCAGAAAAAGCATTCACAGGCTTTAATCTTCTTCAGTATTTGTATGTCCATTTCTTTACCTATCAACTTAACAGCATTCCTGCACCTACTAACAGCACTTAGCCCTCAGTCTTGCTTTGAGTATTTTCTAAAGTTTTCCCATGCTGATACCCTCTCCAGTGGTAACACCACATTCCCAACTCTAAAAGAACAGTTTTAGTAACCTTGGCTACTGACTCAACCAGAAACATGGCTCCTCCATGAATATATGTGCATCAGTCTTTTCCCTCCCCTTCTCGGAACTTTTATTTGTGTGGCTAAAATGTTCAATAACCTCTTATGAAAAAACAGACAACTTTTTTTTCCCCACACACAACTAATCCTGGCAGCCTTTGTTTCGGAAAGCTCTAACTAACACTCCGTGTTCTGCAAGAGGGAATTTGAAATTTAGTGTAGTCTACACTTGGCCAAATTTTGGCACAGCCTTTACAAAATCCCAGAATTGCCTTGATTGGAAAAGACCTTTAAGATCATGGGGTCCAATCATCAACCCAACACTGACAAGTCCCCTAAACCATGACTAAACCATGTCCCTCAGCACTATGTCTAGATGACTCTTAGATACCTCCAGGGATGGGGACCCTACCACTGCCCTGGCCAACCCTTTCCAATGCCTGAGAACCCTTTCAGCAAATAAATTCTTCCTCACATTCAATCTCAACTGTCCTTGGTGCAACTTGAGGCCATTTCCTCTTGTCTTATCACTTGTTACTTGGGAGATGAGACTGACTCCCACCTCTCTACACCCTCCTTTCAGGTATTTAGAGATAGTGAGAAGGCCTCCTTTTCTCCAGCCTCCTTTTATCCAGGAAAGTCCCCCTGCTGAGATTTGGAAGAAATCTACAAGAGCTTTAGAAATGCCCAGCAACAAACCGAGATGGAAAAGAGGTGAGGCAGGAGCAGGAGAGTTAGACAGGAATGGATGCAAGGCAAGAGGGGAGAATTAACAGCCCCTCCTGTAATTTTGCATGGGTAGCCACATGGTCATTTGCAATAACAGGCTATTCTGCCCAGAGTTTGCCCACCCAGAAGTCATTTTCTACAGGTAATTGTGGTTCAACAAGGCTTTTCCAGGCTCAGGAGCTGGGGCTTGCAGCCACATGTGGCTACAAAGCTCTTGGCTCTGAGTGCAGAGCATCTGCCTACCAACATGGGACTGGTACCTCCTCGCTCTGCCTCTCTGCTCATAGGTTTTTCCACAGTTCCCAACCAGAAGGCGAGGTCCTTTGTCACATGCCTCTCTCCACTTTTGACTCTTTAAAAAGTTAAACTCTCAAAAGTGTAATCAGGAAAATGAGCTAAAAATAGGTATAAAGAAAGAAGGAAGAAGATATATTTGAATTTGAATTTTTAAAATGCTTTAGGACTGCATAAGTTACACGCTGAGAGATAAGATTATGCACAAAACTGTCCAAGATTAAAATGCTATTTTTAAATTTACAGATCAACTGACACACTCTCAGGCAAATCCATATTATAGTTAAAAACATACCCACAATAAAAACAATATCTCATTTGCTAAGGCTGTCCAAGTTTTAAACTCACTGTTACAATACTACAGGACAAGCTGGGACACCCGTGTTTAAGCTAGAGTAACAGCCGTGTCTCTAGCCTTGTCAATAATGAGTTGTCAGCTGCACCCGACTACTGAAACTAGACTAAAATAATAATCATTGGATACATAACTCAGATGGCAAGGGCGTGTGCTTTACTTTCCAATTCAAAGAGAAGCTTGAGAGCAGCATTTAGAAAAACTGCATTTGAAATTAAACAGGTTCTACTTGAACAATAGATATTTTATCCCACACTGCCACTTTTACACTGACTCCTCAGAACCAAAGCAATCAATTGAACAGAAGTTGTATAAGAAAACTAAGAAGTTTACTTGTTATACAGAAGTAAACTAAGAATGAAAGGTGGAATAAAAATTTAATGGATTTCAGCTAAGTTGTCTTTCTAACTACTGTACACCCCTGAAATGGGCTGCTCATAAACCACAAGATATCATGAAACAAGATCAGTAGCAATCCATTGAAATGTTTAAGGATAATTTAAAGCCGTTTTGAATTAAATAGGCTGAAGTGTCTTGATGCAAAGCTAAAGGCACTTCAATATCATTTTAATAATCCATAGATAATGCAAGTATCTTTTTGACTTAAACTTAAAGTACAACTATGAAAATGTAACTGCACAAAGAAGCAGTCGTTAAGTATGTTAATGAATTTGTAAAAGCACATGTAGGATCATTTCAGAAGGCGTGTATATACTTTTTAGAAAAATAATTACTTGAAAAAAATTGTAGTCAAAACATGCTTTGATCAACAGCAGTAATAGCTACGATTATTACACAGGGATATTTCTTTCTTTCCTGAGCACTTTAAAGCATAAAAGGCACAAACAGGTGCTCATATCATCATTCGGTCCCGCTTCTGTCTTAAGCAGAGGAGGTGGAGCCTCCTGGCAGCTCTGCACAGTGGGCAAACATTAGAAAATGGGGTCTGGAACAGCCACCTCTGTGTATTAGATCCAACAGCCTTGGAAAAGACAATAAAAAAAATCCTATTACTGTTGTTCTCAGCCTCAAAATAGAGCTCCATAAAAAGATGGAAGCTCATTAAAAGGAATGGAAAACAGATTCCTGAAAGAGTTAAATGTTTGCAGGGGGGCACAACTGCTTAAGGACACTCAATTGAAGGCAAAGAAAAAGCATGTGGGGTTTTTATTCAGACAGGCTTGAGAAAGGCCAAGGCCAGTCAGCACAGCTATGCAGCAGTGCGGGGATGGTTAGTCAGAATAAACCAATGGCCTTCAGAAACCAGCCACTTCCAAGTGAAGAACATAAAAGGTTCACAAACTCTGGCAGAAGCAGCAGATTACAAAACAAACAAGGAGATTCTGACAGTTCTAGGGTAAAATATGCAGTAATTTATTTCCTTTTTCCTCATTAGGGAAGAGATCTCTCAATCAGTTTTAGTATTAACAGACCTCCAAGTGCATCAATACACCACAATATACAATCAGACAGGCCCAAAAAAAGAACCCAAGCCCAAAACTTGCAATCGTTATCACAAATGTTAATACATTTAAAAAAATAAATCCTTCTTCAAACAGAACTGTGACAGGACGCCTGCCAGCAAGTCTGCAGGGCCAGGAGATGATCAAGGCAAAAAAAACAAAAAATTTTTTAGAAGTTCAGAGAGAATAAGGTAGTAGCAAAAAACCTATTTTTTTTCCTCCTTTTGTGTTCACCATGAAAGGACTCAGATGAGTCCCCTCACCAGCACGTTCTCTATGCAGGATGCCTTGCAAGTACTGCAAAAAATCATAGTATTCAAGACATTATGCACTGAACAAGCCAAATGAAGAGTAACATGAAGCCAAGAGCAGATGGATTTCTAAAGGAAGGCATGAGTGAATCATATGAACTTGCTGTGGTATGTTATCTACTGCTTAGAAGTGCTTTGGTACCTGAGGAATAGCAGGTGGCAAACATAACACCAAAATTAAAAGGGCCCCAGGGTGACCTAGGGGAATATTGCCCTGAAGCCTGAGGCTTGTACCAGGAAAAATTAGCAGATGATGCAATAACACTCTGAGCAAACAAATGAATAAATACAATACAGCAGGGAAAGTTTGGTTTTCTGCAAAGGGAAATCCAGCCCCTCAGACTTACTTTTTTTATCACAGAACGGTTTGATACAGCGTGTGTAGACTTCCAGTCAACTTTGACAAGCTCCCTCACAAAAACCTCTTACAAAAATCTGGCCTAGACAGAAAGCGAACAAAGACCTGTGTATCCAGAAACAGTTAAGGTTAAGAGAGAGGAGGCAGAACAGTAGTGAGCTTTCAGGTCCTGGAGGGAGAGAGGAGACAATCCGCAGGGATCAGTGCTAGTACTGGAGCTGCTTGACTCACTCTTACGTGACCTCAGAAACACAAGGGAGAACACAATAAGAACTACAAGTGATACTAAGTTATTCAGCATAGAGAGTCTGAGGGTCACCTGCAAAAAACCTGCAGTTTTAAGCATTGAAGCTGGAGTTTTTTCACATTTTCCTTTTACATATTCAGTCATTTTATGAAAAGCCACCAACCAAAACTCTTTAGGAAAATCTCAGCTATGTTTGGGAGGGCAACGAGACAAAGTGATCCTCCTTTTTCAAAGACTCTAAATAAAGCCTAGAGGCCTTCAACGCATGTCACACTCATAGCTTAGCTGATGAATTTGCCAACCAAGTCAGCAGAACTCTCATCTCTATGCAAACAAGGAGAAAAGCTTTTTGCTGGATAGAAAATACTAGTAAAGCAACACACATTACTCTGTGCTGACATTCAGAACCCCTTCAAAGGGAGAAATATTACAATATTAAACCAACAAAGTTTTTGATAATCAATGAATCATTACAGTTACAATGGTTCTCCTTGTGCTTTCTTGAGAAACACGCGAGGTGAGAATACAAGCTGTAAATTGGCAGTTAAGTTCTATCCATACTGTGCAGAAATGTACGCACTACTGCCAACATACAGTACTGAAACAGCAGGAAGAATTGCAAAACCATTCCAACATCGTTTGTCATTGCTTCTTCAGATGCTTTGCCACAAAAAGGGCTGTGACAAAACACTAAAGAACACAAATCCATTATAAAGTACTTACTTGCATGTGAGTAAAATGCAGAAAATATTTTAATGGAGTTATCCCAGCACAAGTGAAATAAATGCAAAAAGCAAGAAACACCCTAGGAAAGTATATTCAGCTGAAGATCCTACTAAAAACTTGTCATTAGTCAGACAGAGCATGCCATGTCATATCTCCTGTTTTCAGGATATCACCCTTCTCCCCCTCTTCCTGCCTTCCTATTGATAGCTACAAGAGCCTACAGGCACTGCTTTTGATCAGTGAGCAAACACAGGGAGAGGCAATGACTTGCATCAGGAGTTTGTAAAATTTCCTGTGCTACTCTTTGAGGGCTAATGTGATGCAAAGATGTACAGGAATAGAGGGTGAATGGCATCTGACCCTCCTCTTTGACACAATACAGTATGCCAAACTTTTGGGCTAAGATCTCAACTGAAAGCCGATACAAAGAGAGAGGAAGAAACTCCCAAGCACAGATTTAAAACACATCGTGGAGCTGAAAGAGAACAGAGAGTAAATCCTCTGCAGAAAATGGTTCTGATCAAATTGTCACAGGAGCTAAACAGGTTGATGTCCCTGCTCACTGCAGGGGGGATTGGACTAGATGACCTTTAAAGGTTCCTTCCCACCCAAACCATTCTATGATTTTATGATATAGCAACAATTCTGTGCCTTGGAAACTGCTTTCCAAGAAAAGGTAAACCTATATGAGAAAACCAACCCCATCAAAATCTACATTGCTCAAATCTCAACACTAGCCAATTCACCTCCTAATCAATACTTCTTACTTGCTGGCAACACTGTATGTGTATCTGAAGGTTCATGCCCTATTAAAATAATACTTGCTACCACTAGATGATGTTGCAGAGTCCAACTAAACTGTGAAATGTCCACACTTGATATAAAAATGAAATATAAGCAGCACTGAGCAGCATTCCTGGAGATCAGTCTTGCTGTGTAGCACTTGGGTGAAAGGGAACTGTTCTCAATACCACTAGAAGAACAGGAATTGTGTTACAACAGTTCACCTAGGGGAATCTAACTATTAACAGCAGAGAGTAAAATTGGTATTATAAAATCATTGTTAAAAATTGTTCAGTTCAAACATATGTATTATCAGAAAGTAATTATACTAGGGGGGTGTGACCTGCAAGTTTAAAATAAATGTAATTTATTTTTAAGAAGTTTACTTTCTTTTCTAAAACCCACTGATAAAAAGCAGCAGCAGATAATTTATGCAGTTGACATGTCTGAACTAATCTCTTGTGCCTTTTCTGGGGATACAAAAGTGTTTTACTAACTCATGGAAAACACTAAAACGTGAGATTAATTATTAAAAAGGAATTTAATTTTTAAATTTTAAAATTCATCACTTTCATTGTCAAATAGCTTTTAGCACCTTATTTGGCTGTTCAATATAATCCATGGTTGCTATGTTCTTAGTTTTCTGTTGTGCCCAATGTTTATGCCATTTACTAAAATGAAAACTGTAAAATTCAAATATGCTGATAGATCATGTTGTTAACAGAGTAAGCTGTCAAAAAACACAATTCCTTTCATTTATTTGTAAAAACAAGCCACCTTTGAGGGGAAAAAATATTTTGAAAGAGTTGCAAGATACCATAATGAATCAGAGAAAAGAGGAAAATAGAGACTATTTTTATCAACGATGTCTTCCAGGAACAGCAGGTCCAACAAAGAATTGAATTTCATCAGGATCTGATCACAGTGCTTACTAAATTGCTTTTTCTGTATCTGACATGCTTTGTAAGAAATGTCTCCAACAGAGAATCTGTGCTGGAGACTAAATGAAATGCATAATGCAATGGGCCTCCTGCCTCAGCACACAGGTATAATCTCCTGTGCAATTCAGGCAAAAGTAAGAATTCAATCTGGAGGTTCTCCTTGATACAATGTGATGACTATGATTAAAGAACAATAAACATTTCCTTCTTGACATTTAACTTTTTTCCATGAAGTCTATTTCCCTGATTATCTCTCAAATTCTTGATGGTAGGCTTATTATCATGATTTCTGTTCAGGATTCAGAATGAGGCAAGAGAAGAGCTGCAGAAAAGCAAGTTGTAAAACCCAAGGCAAATGTACCTACTTCTGCTTGACACAAAAAAATAGAAAATATTTAAAGATCAGTGTAACATTACCATAATGGCTTAAGGATTTATTTTTTTTCACTTCTAAGAGTTATTTCATTACGATACAAAAGTCTGTGAAATGTCAGCCCCATTTTGTTTTCTTTTACATGTATATTTTTCTCAGATGGAGTAAAAAGGAATACAGTTGTCAGCTCTGTCAACAGTTGCTAATTTCAGCTGAGTGCACAAACACTTAATCTTACTTGATACTGTTAAGGAGAAGACGCTGATGGCTTCCCGATGCCTTTAGAAAAATTACCCACAATATAACATGCTGGAAAAGGCATGAGAAATTAAGATCAAAGGTACAATCAAAAGCAATGTACAGCCTGAACACACACAGACTCTGGCTTTGCAAGTACCTTACCTGAAAAAAATGGCAAAGCAGAAAAATACAAAAGGTCATTTATTATCCATTTTTTAAGACAGTGCTTCTAATTGCAACATGGGAGAACCCTTTGGGGAAGTATAACCAGTAACACTAGTGGGACATTTGTGAAATTAATCTTTATGAAACTAGACAAAAATAAACCCAGTTACAAATTACAAAACAGTAATTAATTTTAAATTTTAAAAAAGGTAAACATAGAAATGAATAGATCAATATTTCACTCAGATCCTTTGTCTCTTGACTGATTCATTTTAAACACAGATTTTATCAAGATACTAATGTAGGTCTGGGTTTTTATTTATGTATTTAGTATCTTTATCAGAGGGTTTTGCTTTGCTAAAGCTATTTTCTCACCTGGAGGAACAAGCAAAGTCAAAGGTCTCAAGGGAGAAAAAATTTCAAAAGTGTTGCATCTGCGGTCAGTAGAGCAGTGTTCCCATCAGTCAGGCTGATACAGGAGCTTCACATTTGGGGTTCGCAAAACTCTGGTATGGAGCACCATTCTCAGCTTTGCAATGAAATATAGAGATTTTGTGCCAAGCTACAAATTCTGTATCACCATTATTAGAACCACTTTATTACGCTGCTTTAATGGTAACATTAACAGAGACATTAATGCCACTTTTAGATTGAAGGTCAGGAAAAAATTGGTTTTCCTAGGTGTATTTCAGCTGCTTTAATTTTCAATAAATTTGTGCAGTTGTGCAGATATATCATATGTGAGGATATACACATACAACCTGCAATGCTCACATACTTCATCCATAAGCACAACCTCACATCTTTTTATGGTATAGTGAAATTTCAGGTTTAAATGCTTCTTTTCTCAAATCCCAATGCATTTCCAGAACAAAAAGCAGGAATTATTCACAAAGCAAACTCCCATCTATCTAGCCATAGAAGCTGCTTTAAACTTCAGCCTTGCTGTACTGCTGGAGGTATTGATGCAGAGCCAAATGTAGACTAACCATGTCTTCTTGTTTCAGAAGAGGGCATTCCAGCTCACAATGAATTTCCTGATGCTGAGGAGGAAAGACTGCCAGGATTTAAGAAAGGTTTTCTACAGAAGCATTATCAATGGCACAGAGCAGAGGTAAACGTAACTGTACTGGTAATGGTGATGATGGGCTGCCCACTCCCTACCCTACGCTGCATCGTGTAAGCCCACAGCTGGAGGCAGGGAAATGCTCTTTGGCGTGGCACAACACATTCTCTCTGGCTCCTTCACATCTTAGATGGGGTCAGGACACTGGGGACAAACTGAGCTGCTGGACTGGGATAGCAAAGCTCCTCTGGCTGCTCCATCCCCGCAAGATCCCAATGTGGATGGCACAGCTGGGAAGGTTGCTTGGCCCCTCGAGGTCAAACACCGCCTTGGGAACATGACAACAACAAAAAGTAGAATGAGGGCATATCTGCACCACAGACTGCAGTGGACCAAAGAGACACCCAATTTAGCCTTAAAAGACCAAGGACAAACAAAAAAACAGAAAGAGCAACACAAGGTGAGCTATAAGCTGCCATACCTGCATCATTAGCAAGAGCCATACCGTGCATACCAAGCCTGGAGAGGAAGACTGTACCAAATCGCATCCTCTTGGGTGTGGAATGCCACGCAATTGCTGATGAGAAGGTGACAGCAAATCCTGCTGCCCCGTTTCTGAGCAGGGCCACAAAACTTTGTGGTGATCAAAAGGGAAGCAGCACCCACAGCACCTCCAATAGCCTCTGAGGGTTAACGGTCCCACCCCAGCGAAGAAGCTCCTCTGCTACTTTATCTCCCACTACCTACAAGTGTACTTGCACATATCAGCAAAAATCTTGATTGATGAATCATTATTTGATTAACTGAAGAACTAATATGATCTGCACCATCTGCATTGTGAGAAAAAGCCGAAAAGAGGAATCCTTCTTCCTGACTCTTAATGAACAGCTAGTTTACAGTTTAATGGGATAGCCTAGCTATTGATATGATAATTATCTCTATAAAGATCAGTGTTAGGACTTAGATAAGAGTTTTTCTGAAGTGCAGTCCACTGATAAAGCATCACTGCAAAAGTACTTTGTCTAAATATCAACATTGAAAACCTTTAAATGTTTGGAAATGACATTTAAGGATCAAATAAAGTAATACATATGCTTCCTCTTTGACAATAGCTCCACTTCATGCCATAACAAACATGGTTTAACGAAATAGAAAACAGACGTGCATATTGTGAAAATGGCTTTTTTGTCATGGCAAATATCCAATACTGCAATTAAATCCCACAAGTAGTTGACTGTATATCCAAGATACAGACCAAGCTCAGATGGTACTTCCTTAGGCACTCTTTCCTCTCCTGAAGCTCTAGTTTTTGAGGATAGAAAAGCTCAAATAAATTAATATCTGAAATCTCTTAATGGCACTACAGAAAGCAAGGCAGTCTCAAACACCAGGTTTGGAGGATATCTCACAAAAGTGAAGAGTCATCCTTTTCTGCTGTCCTCATAATTATTTTTGTAAGCTATGTGATCTCACACATTATGCTAAAGTTTTCTTTATTATGAGGCAGGTGTAGTTTTTTTTCTTCTTCTTTCTAACAAACTTTAAAGTGAAAACTGGAGAATGAACGAAGAATACAATAGGATGAAACAGTATAATCTTTTCAACTAAGACCAGGGTGTTCAGCAGTTTTTGTACTTCATTAATTGAGCAGATTTTTGGCACTGGTTCTGCCACACAACAAGAACGTTTATGCTAGTGAACCTGTACTACTGCACACATTAAACCCACCCAGGAACCCTGGTGATCCCTCTCAAACTTTCTACGTATTTGGCCTATGCAGCTGATGTGCCAGACCAAAGTTTGAATCAAAGCAGATCATCTTCATTTCTGAAAGGAAATTGCTTCTAATTACAGCTCCCCAGTCACTTCTTCCAAGTAAAATCAGGACCTTTTTTCTTTTTAACTTCTAACAAAGCTATAAGAATTGAGTATTTTCCAATTAGTGTTCCCAATAAGTTACTAACCATGGTGATAAATATCAGGCAATTAATGGAACATTTCCATATTTGGAAAAAAGTAGAAAATTATGTGTATGATAAAATCAGTCATTCTTACCAGTGTATTCCCCCCCTACTCTTGATAACTAAACAAATCAGATTCGAGATTAACGCTCTAAAATTTCATTTTACAGCTTGATAAATACCTAGAAAATGTGCCTGTTGTCACCATCAGTCAAATATCCAGCCCAGATTGAATCTCTGGTGAGCTACCAGAGTTCCTGCTCCCCCTTTGCCACCAAAGGAGCCCCACAGCCACCACATACCACAGGTCACTTGATAACCCAGTCACAGCAATAAACAATATGCATTTCTCTCACTCCAAAAACAATTTCAAAGATGATCTGCAATGATATTTTTCTTTTCCCATTTCATTTTTTACTATATATTGTTCAAAACATTTCAGTTTTCAATCAAGCTTGATCCTTTTTCCCTTACAATTTCCACTTGTGCATTTTAAGAAATATTAGTAGTAGTGAAAAACCTAAAGCATGTAAATCATGCTCAACCAATTATTTTTTCACATTATAAAAAAAGTCCATGTGTCTTCCTGCTCCATCTTTCAAAGAAATTCACTATTCTGTCCCCCTATTATGGTACGTACCAAACAAACAAGGCAAGCAAGTGAAGTGCTTGCCTGCCTGCTAAGAGAGATAATAGAAAATAATTATCAGGTTCATATATTCACCTATTAAAGTTACTGATTATTTTACTGACTGATTTTAATTAGCTATGTCATCTTGGTATCCTCCCAAATACATAAAAATTAATTACTTGTAATATCAGATAATTCCACGCTGAACATTTCATGCTTCACTAGTTTTTAGGGACATTTCCTTCAAAAAAAGGCTCTACTTATGAAGAGATTGCATAGGGGAGACAAACAATCAATCTCAAAAATAAAAAAAGAGAGAGAAAAATCATAACGTAAGACTTAAAACACTTTTTATGACTCCTTATCATGCATTAGCAGATAATCAATAGCTTATCAAAGCTGTCCATTTTGACTTTGCTGAAAGAGTCATTTCTAAAGAGTTAATTCAAAATCACCAACACCAATTTTGGTTTTGTTTTTTTTTTTAAAACCAACCAAACCTATGTTAGTAAATCTGCTGTGAATGCAACTGTTTATTTAACTTTGTCCATTACCTTGAACTTAGAATCAATCTGGTGGCCTTTGTATGGCCGCAACTAGAATGAAAAAAAGTGCAAAAGAAAAGTTTGATCCTAAACTTTAAAGGACAAGCTGCACCTAAGAGAAGATTTTATCATTTCTTTTGAATTGTTTTCCAACTTCCAAAGCAATTCAAGGTTGCCTATCAGTTCATCATGCATCTATGCTTAAATTCAATTAGAAAAATTGTTATCTGCTGCTCAACTATACTGCAAATAAATTGGCCATAACAATTTGCCTTTTTCAATAAAGAACAAAATACACCAACAACTGCATACGTGTCACAGAAATCAATCTTCATTTTCCCTTTCCTAATCTGAGTTTCAGGTTTTACCTAAATTGCTAATGAAAAATTAATACCTAAAAAATGTGTCAATTTGCTCATCTTTCAGCCAGTGGCAAAGGGACTAGTCAAAGCCTCAGACATGAGATTCTTTTCTAATTTACCAAACAAACAACAACCTAAGAATATGAATACAGACATATTTTTCAAGCATTCCTCTGATTAGGTCTTGTAGTATGTCTGAAGTGACACCGCTGGCCTGTCTACCAAATAATTTCTGGCCAGTAAATACACAGGAACTCATTCATCTTATAGTTCAACAGTTGACAGCACATGCTATCTTTCACCAAAGATTTTAGTCTAATTAACACCATTTGCCAGGCTTTTGAAAATAAATATTTTAAGATATAATATACAGAAAAGAAAGTACATAAATATTTTAGTAAGAAATAATGATTTGTCAGTGCTATTTTGCCCAACATTCCCTCAGATACAATAGTATTTGTGAAGAAAAGGCAAAATCATTATAGCATTGTAAATGAGAATGACTTAATACAAAAAGCTTGACAACACGGCATACAGTAAAGCCAAAAAGTTAACAGCTTAGTCTGATTTTCTATGCTCTGGAGCTACTACATTAATTAGAGAATGGCTGCAGAAATGTTAAACAAAATACAAGCTTTTGCCTTTAATCATTTGTTCTACAGACTGTATAGAAACTGAAATAACAGCTGTTACAAGTTGATCTTCTCAACTAAACATTTATTTAAAACCAAAGCATGCTTATGTTTATTTCTCTTTTTTATCAAGCCCTGAAACCATGATACAAAGAACTCATGGGTTCATTACCAGTAAATGTAAGAGAGATCCTCAGGCAGCATGAATGCAGTTATAGCACAGTTAATAAGGAATTTACTGCGTTCCCATGTATTGATTACTGAGAAATGCAGATCTGAATTCAAAGCTAAGATCAGCTCCTAATATAGGAAGAGATACAGAAACAGATGCGGGGGGGACGGGACACGACACAAACAACAGCAAAAAAGAACTTGTATGCAAGAGAGAGGCAGAGCATGTATACTGGGCTAGGTAGCATGATGTGTCTATGAACCTATTTTCCTAGAATGCCCCAGCATGCCTCCAATTTCAGCCTAAGTCTCAGAGCCAGGGACCACTGCAGAGCTGGACGCTGCCTACTCAAAATGCAAAGTCACTTCTTTCCTTAACAAAAATATTTGCATAAAGAGAAACATGCAGTTCTCCTAATGATGAAAGCTTTATTTTCTCTGGAAGCCACAAACCCAAGCCACACTTTAAACATTGCATTATGCCAGCGGACATAATTGTGCTCAATCATGGTCTCATTCCAGGATGAAGTGTAAATACCATCCCCTACAGGAGCATTTCGCATCAGTCCCAAAAATGGCATAGCATCTATTTTCTCAGAAAGGAATAATTTGAAACAAATTAAATCTCAAATAATTTCCTGATGCTTGATGCAACTAAATCACAAGCACAGTTCATAGGACTACACAGGTTGAGTAAGCCAAAGGCTGGCAAACCTCTTTTACCATGTTTCAATAAAAGATTCCAAATCTTAGTAAAAATAAGGCAAAGAAAAAAAAAAAAAGGCATATTGAGGTACAACTGCTTCAGTAATTAACAACTTCCTAACTTAGCCATGAACATTTGCAGTTTTTAATGTATCATAGCTAATCAAGAAAACAATGACTTGGCAAGAAAAACTGGCAATGTAACCTGATTTTTTAGCTCTATGTAGTTTAACTGCCAGCAGGGGTAAACCCAACCCCACGCACATTTAACTTTACACAGTCACAGTCATGCTTACAGGAAAAAGCAAGAAAGAAAACACTTTCATTGAGGGTAAGCATTCCTGCTTTTCTATGAGATTTTACCCTTCACACAGGTAAAAGCAACAGCTTCCTTAAATGTTGAAAGGTTTTATTAAAGTTGATTTAACCACACGTATTCACTTCAACTCAGACCAAATTTTTAATTTGACAAATTATGAAGGTTGTGTGTTTCATTGCCACAAACATCTTATTCAGCATCTGTGTGGAAGCTCAGGTTGAACTAGCAAGTTATTGTCAAACCTCAAGGAAGGTTATTTGCTTTCAGTCTGCATAAGAGATATATGGATAAAATGTCTTTTGTGGCTAGGTATCTCCTGCAGCAAAAATATACATTTAAAAAAAAAAAAAAAAACAAAAACACACACAAAAACCCCCAGAATATTTTGATGAACTTTATTCTTTGCCATTATAACTAAGATGGGGAGATGTTGTTTCCAAAACTTCCAGACACTTGTCTATACAGTTAGCTAATTTCATTAATCTGGGATTTATTTGTTTTGCAGCAAGGTTTATATTAAAGTGTCTCTATAAGAAAATTTCCAGGAGGTTTTCTGTTTGGAAGGAATTGTGATTTATACAGTCAGATAGCAAGAAATTGCAATGAAATCACTTTAGAAAGAATTGTTAAGTGGCTGCCACCCTCAAGCCCAGAGGTACTGAAAAAAACAGCACATGCTCTGTAATGTTCATCAGCTATCAATAATAAGCATAGAACTGATTTATACAGAGTTGATTAAACTTGGTTACGTACAGAAGCATCCTGTGTTCCCAACACCAGGCCCACTCACTGATCAAATTACTTCTGTCCTCCACCAAACTTCTTTTTTCTTCTCCACCACAATAAAACTGGCCTTCCCTGTACTGCTGTACCGTCAGTTCCCTCCTACGGCATCATTTCTACTTCTCACACCCAGAGAGTATTTCTTCCACATCCCACAGTCTCCCTACTGCAATCAATGGTGGTGCCCAGAAAGTGCCATAAATGGTGAGTTCCCAATTCCCCAAACAATAAATGCAAATAACTGCCAAACAGCAATGCACCAGGGAAGATGGCAATTAAGTTCTTTTACTGCAACCTCTACAGTATGTCACCATATGATGCTAAGCTACAATGCTGCAAGGGAATGGGAAATGGCTTGGACAAAAACTGTTGTGATTGCCCCTAGAGCTTCAGCAAGAAATGAAAAGATAAAATGTGATTTTGAAAGACCACCTGTCATTTTTGACGTAAATTTCAGTCTGATGCAAAACACAATTTTCACTGCTAACTGGGAACTCTTCAAGTGACTCTGGGTTCCAAGTAAGATGCATTTTCTGTCAAGATATACTGAAGATTTGATGAATTTACTGTATAGACACAATTCTTAATATTGTGATGGTTTATTATGCTTTTCATATATGAAACTCAATGAACTTTTTTGTCCCTTGCATGAAATACTCAAAATAATTCTCCCTAGGGAAACAAAACAAAACAAAATAACCCCTAAAACGTTTGCTGAAGTGATCGGAAAAGACTCTGCTCAGTTTTAAATATAGAATAAATCATTACCTCACTCTGCAATAAAAAAAAAAAAAAGTAATTCTCGATTTCTGTGACAGTAGAGAAAAACTGTTTAGTTCACCTTACCATCACAAGCCTGCAGTTTCCACAGTTTCAAAACTATGTGTTACGGGATGTGCGCAGTGCTCTTCTGGGAGGACTCGCTCTCTGATCAAGCAAGGCTTTTACCCAGCAGGATTATACCAACACCTCTTAAAAGTTCTGCTTTCTTCCCCTGAATCCAAACTAATCAAACTAAAGAGGTCCTTCCTGCTAATAAAAGCTTGAGGGCTTCTAAGGGCACTTCTTGGTCGTCAATGTTTTGGGGTTTTTTTACGACCTTCAACCACACTTTTTTAGAGAAATTTAAAAAAATTATTTATTTTTTTATTTGAGCCTTTCATTTAGCAGTCCTCTGCTCAGACCCATCCATCTCCTTGAGTCTCTACTCAACGGGGCAGCTGAGCCCACAGACTTCGTAAGGTTCCTGCTGACACAACTCCTAAGGATAATGAGGATAATTAGGACAAAAATAAATATTTTCCATGTAGAAAGATACACCAGTGGTGCATTAATAAGGAACGTCTTATAGTGCAGCTAGATGTTTAAAGTGTTGAATCTTGAATTAGTACAAAGAAAACCTCACAGGTGTCATGGAGTATATTAGTGTTCATGTGGACTGATAATTACCCTACAGAACCTGACAATGAATCAGTTTGTCGCAAAACTAGTCCAGTAACTGATTAAATAAACCTAATCTGTATTCTACTGCTAATTGGCTTGTCTTCCTTGCATGATGATGGAAAAAATTAAGTACAGAAATGGACAAAACCTTCACAAAGTAAGCATGACAGGAATAGACTGGGGAGAGAAGGAGGAGAAATTATCTTTTCAATCTTAGGAGATGTTAATGAAGTTGTATTTTTTTACTCCATTTGATGACTTGCACATACCGTTAATAAATGCTAATTTACTGAAGTCTTCCTGAGACAATTAAAAAAAATAAAAATTACTTACCAGATTTGATCAGATATAGAAACACTAAGGCAAACAAAAACCAACAAAAACCAACAAAACCGCCCCCCAAACCCCAAACCAACCAAAACCTAACAAACACCACAGGTTTTCTCAGAAACGTAAATTTAGCTAACAACAATAAATTCATTCCTAGAGAGAAAGTAGGAAGTATATAGATCAATTAGCAGACCAATGAGGTTCATACATGCATCCTTTCATCTAGCACAGTGTGTGTGGTGGTTTGACTCACCATGGGACCATGTGGTCCTGCACTCACTCCCCCAACCTGCTCAGATGGGATGGGAGACACAACAAAGGGGGCACAGGATTAGGATGAAGGACAAGGAGGGCTCACTCACCAGTTATGGTCATGGGTAAAACAGACTCAACTTGGGGAAGAAAAATCAATTTAATTCATTGCCATTTCATCTGAGTAGACATAACCACATCTTACTACACCTTCCCCCACCCCTCCCTTCTTCCCAGGCTCCAATCACTTTGCTCCCGATTTCTCTACCTTCCCCTGCAGCAGCACAGGGGACAGGGAATGGGGGTTCAGTCAGTTCACCTCTGCCGCTCTTCCTGGCATGAAAGTCCAGGAACAAGATGTTCCAGAGCGAGTTTCCCATGGAGTCACGGACCAATTCAGGCTCATCATCCCCCACTGCAGAATCATCCCCACTCTGAAGGTCCACAATTTCAGTCACAATTCTAATCACACTTGCCCTTAGGCTCAACTTCTCTGCTGCAGTCCTCCATGGCCTACACATGGGTCTCTGCTCCACTGTTGATCTCCATGGGCTGCAAGGGGACTTCCTTTGTCTTCTCTTACTCCATCAGGTGAACTGGGTGTGGGACTTCTTTGTCCTTTCTTCTTGCAATGAATCTGTGTCTGTCTTTTGTTTTGGCCAATGGTCGTCTTTTGTTTGTTAACGGTCCCCTCTCCGTGTATCACACCTTCTTCTTTTCAGGACAGTCCTTCCCCTCACAAATATGGATTCACAGAGGCATTTCTCTAGTTCTCACTGGTCCAGCCTGGGCTGGGGGGTCTGAGCTTTCTGCTTTCATAAGGTCACTCTTCCTCCATTACAAAAAAAAAAAATCAACAAACCACTACCCCCCACACACAAACCCAACAAACACAGACACCTCTTTTCTTTTTGTTTTAAGGCAATGTATTTACCACATGGAACTTAAAATTTTGAAAGGTTTACACCAGCTCATTGTAAGACACCACTGAAACTGTACTTTGCACTCCCCTAAGGAAATGAAGTCAAAGAATTTGGACACTCATTATGAGACACAACTACAAACAATTATTTTGAATGTTGACTTATCGCGGGCTTTGGTATCTTTTCAGCAAGATAATTTTTTCAGTGATGATTAGACAACTCAAAACTCAGTATTATTTATTTTCCCTCCTAGTTTGGGATTTCATAAAGCATCTTACTCCATCACTGTCATGGGCACTGAATCAGACTCAACAGGTTGCACTTCACAAGCAAATTACTGCCTAGGGAAGCAGTCCATAATCTGAGGTGTGGATTACAGGCTGTTAATTTAGCTCTGTGTCGGGACATCAGCAGTGCGGAGGCACTTTAGCTCTTACTTACCACTCGCCTACCATGGGATTAAAAGAGCCACCATTCAAAAGAGCTCATGTACTGTAAAAACATCCAAAGTTTGTTTACACCAAATTATGCGTTTCTGCCTCCTCTACAAAGTTGCAAGAGCACCTCACAAGCATTTGATATCAGAGACACTGATGTTTATATAATCTTTGCTGTGATCATAGACCTAATGAGGCCATCATAGCAACTAATTACAGTAACTGACTGGTGGCACTACAGAAGTGACACCCTGTCCTCAGTTTGGTTAGGATAGAATTAATTCTTCTTAGGGAACTGGGAGAGGGGCGGCTGGGACAGCTGGTCTGGGTGGCTAGGGCAGGTGTTCCATACCACATGACGGCATTCCATACCACATGACGCATTCCATGATGCATTCCATACCATGTGACATCATGCTCAGTATTTAAACAGGGAAGTTCTGGGAGGAGGCCCCAGGGCTGCTGAGTACCACAGTTCACGAGCCGCCCAGTGGTGAGCTGTTTCATTTTTACGTTGTATATTCTTTCATTAGCACTGTTGTTGTCGTTGTTGTTCTTTGATGTTGTTTCTCCCTTACTATCCCAGTAAACTGCTCGTGTCTCAACCCCTGAGCCCCACTCATTTATATTTTCTCCTTCCCGTACCACCTGAGAGTGGGGGGTGGGGCAGGCAGCAACCCTTCCTGGTTAAACCACATCACATCCACAAAACCAGGTAATCATCAATGAAGAACTTCACAACTTGTACAAGGCTCAGCTGGTTGCAGCACTCACCTGACCTGACCGTAACATTGCATTCTCTGTGCACACCCGGAGAGGACCATCAGATAAGCTCTGGCTCTGCTTGGAGGATCTGAAGCCTTGGGAGAATTTACACTATGCAAATGGTAGAAATGCAAAACGGGTTTTTACAAGTGTATCAACAGTAGTTACGTAGCACTCTGCCCAGCCTGGAGCGGATTTAATAATGTTATTGATACTGCCATGGGTCAGACCAGCTCTCAGAAGGCATACTGTAAACTTTGATATTGTTCTTCAGGAAAATGAATTGCTTCTCCAGTAACAAAGAGATCCATTAATTTTGCTGGCTTCTTCCATCTCCACCAGCAAAAGACCATAAAAAAGCACACACTGTATGGATTCTTCACTCCCAATGTATCAAACTGCTTTAGAGCATCAAAGGGAAAGAAGCTTTGAAAGGAAATATGAGGAAATACCTCAGTAAATTGATGGATGGAGGCCAGCAAAAGACAAGTTGTCTTTTGCAAGACTGAACAAAAATATTATTCCTACCAGTTACATTAAATTCTTTACTTTAGGGGTCAGCGGAGTAGGCATCTTGCCCTGTAAAACAGGAATTCCTTTTCAAACTACTGTCCTGAATAATTCATACTTCAACGCTCTTTGTTTTAGATTCATTAATATTCCTTCTCATGCTCATTGAAAAATTAAAAGGCAAATTAAAAAAACCCATTGCACTAAAAATAGTCCTTTAGCCTATACAGTTGCTATGACTAAAAAAACTTAGCAAACAGCACTCTGTTCTATTTACTACACCCATTGGAAGATTCAACACCTACGCTGTAGTCAAGATCTATCTTAAAAAAAACCAACAAGTGGTGCAAGAAACTTCAGCTAAATTTTTCTGAGGAGTATACTGTTTACTCGCAGCTTCTGTATAACCTGAAATCGTAGTTATAATCTTAAAGCACAATGGACTCAGATGGGTCTTGTCTATGTGGTGCAACACAGGCAGTTAGTTCGACAGCACGCAGAAATCTCCAACCTATCTCTGAATGAGATCCTCTGACCAGGCTGCTCTGCCAGATCAGAGCATTGTGCGAGTCCACTGTCAGCCCCTGGCTAGTCCAGACAGCTCAGCCTGCTCTGCATTTTATTATACTGCTGTTTGCAGCACTGTGTCCGGTTCTGGTCAACACAGTTCAAGAGAGACAGGGATCTTCTGGAGAGAGTCCAGCAGGGTGGCCAAAGGGATGGTGAGGGGCCTGGAGCATCTCCTGTATGAGGAAAGGCTGGGAAAGGTGGGCCTCTTCAGCCTGGGGAGAAACAGATTGAGAGGGGACCTGATCAGTTCCGTGGCTGAGCACCTGTTGAGGAGGAGGAGGCAGTCCCGGAGCGAAGGGAGGCTGCAGACGTGACGCCAAGTCCCACCAGGAGCAGCCAATTGCGGGAGCAGGGCTGACGCGGTGGGTGCGGTGCCAGGTACAACCGTGGGCGATTTAAACGGCCCCCAGGGAGCGCGGCGATCAGGACAGGCAAACAGGGCCTGGCGCGGCAGTTCGCACAGGCAGGGCGAGCAGGAAAGGGCGCTGCTACCCTCAGGCTCTGCGATCAATGTCCAGAGCTGAACTACCCCTGCGGCAGTCCAGCAAAACAACAACAACTCAGGTGTTGCAGAAGTTTGAGCCAATAGTCACACAGGCATGAACAGCCATGGTTGTTACCTGGCCAAAACCTGTAGGTAGCAGAAATGTGGCGACCCAGACAGAGGTCGAACGTAAAGATGCAGCTGTCCAGGCCCCTGGTTGCAGGGAGTGCTGGAGCTTCTCACCTGAAATGGAGGGGTGCAGGGATGACAGCTGTATTCGCTGTGAACAGGTAAATGATCTGCTCAGCATGGTGGCTGAGCTGAAAGAGGGGGTTGAAAGGCTGAGGATGACAAGGGAAATTGTGAAGGAGATGGACTGGTGGACTCAGGCCCTCCCATCCAGGCAACAGGCCCCACATGAAGCACAGGATTCCCTGTCCTCTTGCCACCAGGTAAGATGAGGGGACCTAAAAGATATTGGGGAATGGAAACGGGTCTTTCCTCAGAGAGGCCGGGGAGGCAGGCAGGCAGGCAAATCTCCTGCCAGCCTCCCTTGCCCCCCCAGTTACCACTGCACAACAGGTATGGGGCTTTGGAAATTGAGAGCCAGGCAAGTGAGGATGGAAAGGTAGAACCACCTGGGGAGACATCCAGGGTGAGTCAGTCTCCCCCACACCTCAGGACTTGTTCAATCAAGAAAAAAAGGGAGGTAACTGTGGTAGGTGAGTCCCTCCTGAGGGGAACTGAGGGCCCCATTTGTCTACCAGATCCCTCCCACAGGGCAGTCTGCTGACTCCCTGCGATATCAGCAAGAACCTCCCTGGCCTGGTGTGGCTCTCAGACTACCACCCACTTTTGGTCATACAAGCCAGTAGTGACCAAATTTCAGAGAAAAGTCCAAAAGCAATTAAGAAGGGCTTCAGGTCATTAGGGAGATTGGTTGCAGGATCAGGTGTGCAGGTAATTTTTTCCTCAATCCCTTCAATCAGGGAGGTTTACTGATAGGAACAAGAAGACACACCTGATTAACACATGGCTTAGAGGCTGCTGCCACAGGCAGAGTTTTGGTTTCTTTGACCATGGAGATGTTTACATGGCACCAGGGCTACAGACAGAAGATGGGATACATCTGTCTCAGAAGGGGAAAAGGATCCTGGGGCAAGAATTAGGGGGCTCATTGACAGAGCTTTAAACTAGATCGGAAGGGGGAAGGGGACTACTGGACTGATGGTAGTAACTCTGGGAGGTACATGCCTGAAGAGCACTGCACTGGGACTCCAGCTGCTCCAGCCAGGAAGTCAAAGTCAACTCCACTGGGGGCCCAAGTTAAATGTCTCTATGCTGGTGCATGTAGCATGGGCAATAAGCAAGAGGAGTTGGAAATGTATGCGTGCCTGCAGGGATATGACCTGATTGGCATCACACAGACATGGTGGGATGGCTCCCATGACTGGAGTGTTGGAATGGAAGGACATAGGCTCTTCAGGAAGGACAGGCAGGGGAGACCAGGAGGGGCTGTTGCCCTCTATGTCAACAACCAGCTGGAGTACATGGAGCTCCACCTGGAGACAGATGAGGAGCCAACTGAGAGTTTATGGGTCAGGATTAAAGGGAAGGCAGGGAAAGGGGATGTTACAGCGAGGGTCTGCTACAGGCCGCCAGACCAGGGAGACCAAGCAGATGAGGCTCTCTATAGGCAGATGGGAGCAGCCTCACGTTCACAAGCCCTGGTCCTCATGGGAGACTTCAACCACCCTGACATCTGTTGGAGGGACAACACAGCAGGGCACAGACAATCCAGGTGGTTCCTGGAATGCATGGAGGACCATTTCCTTCTCCAAGTGGTTGAGGAACCGAGGAGGAGGGGTGCCATGTTGGGCCTTGTTCTCACCAACAAGGAGGGGTTGGTGGGGAACGTGAAGCTCTTGGGCAGTCTTGGCTGCAGTGACCATGCAGTGGTGGAATTTGAGATCCTTAGGGCAGTGAAGAAGGTGCACTGTAAGCTCACCACCCTGGACTTCAGGAGAGCAGATTTTAACCACTTCAGGGATCTGCTTGGTCATGTACCATGGGATGAATTCCTGGAAGGAAGAGGGTTGCAGGACAGTAGGATCGTACTCAAAGATCTCTTCCTCCAAGCCCAGGAGTGGTGCATCCCAGCAAAGATGAAGGAAGGCAAAACCAGCAGGAGGCCTGCATGGATGGACAGGAAGATCCTGAACAAACTTGGGATCAAAAAAGAAGCCTCTAGAGGGTGGAAGGAAGGATGGGTAACCTGGGATGAATACAGAGAAATTGCCCGAGAAGCCAGGGATCAGGTTAGGAAAGCCAAGGCCCTGACAGAATTAAATTTGGCCAGAGATGTCAAGGGCAACAAAAAAAACTTCTATAGGTGTGTTGGGGGGGAAAAGCAAAACCAGGGAAAATGTGGGCCCTCTCCGGAAGGCAACGGGAGATCTGGTCACCCGGGACATTGAGAAGGCTGAGGTGCTCAATGACTTTTTTGCCTCAGTCTTCACCAGCAAGGGCTCGTGCCACACTGCCCAAGTCCTAGAAAGCAAAGGAAGTGTCCAGGAGAATGAAAAGCCACCTACCATAGTAGAAGATCAGGTTTGGGAGCACCTAAGGAACATGAAGGTGCACAAGTCCATGGGACCTGATGGGATGCATCCACGGGTCCTGAGGGAACTGGCGGATGAAGTTGCAAAGTCACTATCCATCATATTTGAAAAGTCCTGGCAGTCTGGTGAAGTTCCCACAGACTGGAAAAAGGGGAACATAACCCCCATTTTTAAAAAGAGAAAAAAGGAAGGCCCGGGGAACTACAGGCCGGTCAGTCTCACCTCAGTGCCAGGCAAGATCATGGAGCAGATACTCCTAGAAACTATGCAAAGGCACATGGAGAATTAGAAGGTGATTGGTGACAACCAACATGGCTTCACCAAGGGCAAATTGTGCCTGACCAATCTGGTGGCCTTTTATGATGGGTCAAAATGTTGGTGGATAAGGCTAAAGCAACTGATGTCATCTACCTGGACTTGTGCAAGGCGTTTGACACCGTCCCACATGGCATCCTTGTCTCTAAATTGGAAACATGTGGGTTTGATGGATGGACCACTGGGTGGATAAGGAACTGGCTGGATGGTGGCACTCAAAGAGTTGTGGTCAACAGCTCAACGTCCGAGTGGAAACCGGTGACGAGTGGTGTCCTGCAGGGAGTGTGGGAATGTATCTTGGCTTACCCTGAGAGAACTGTGGGAACTGAAGGGATACATGTCTGGAGATACGAGAAGCACCTGCGTCAACAAGTTATGAGAAAGGAACCTTGAAATGTATCCAAAAGATGTACCCTGGCAAGCAAACAGGAAGGCATGCATGCAAAGTCCCTTAGCCAATTAGGGGCATGTGAATAGCTCATGGTACGAGTAAATGGCTAATAACATGTTAACAGATGTGGGTGATTTCATTAGTTTTGGGGTATAAATATTACTGTATTATAACAAACAAATGGCTTCTTGCTTGATCATTGGCTTGATCATTGGCATTGTTGGCCACGGCAAAAACACCACCACGAAGGTAGGCAGGGGCGCAGAGGCCTGACCCACTCCTCCGTACCAGGCTGGCTGAGGCGAGGGGGGGCTTCCTCCCTCCCTTGCCCCGTGGCTTCAACCACTGCAGGCCGCGCCCAGAGAGTGGCCGCTGCCCGCGGCCCAGGTTTTACCAAGAGACAGTACATCCAGGAGACTCAGCTCCACTTACTGATTTTACTTTGTCATGGGACCCCTGCGCCTCCCTCAAATGAGCTCAACCTGCACTCCAGACCCTCTGAAATTGTGGAAAAAGCTTAAAGAACAGGCAGCTGCTGCAGAGGACTCACGCAGCAGGAGCGCTGTGTGGGACGGCTACCATCTTATATATGTTTGTAAAAAAAAAAAAAAAAAAGTACTTTTAAGTTACACTGCTTGGACCTGTGGCAAATGGTTAACAGTTCATAGTTTGCATTGCACGAGAATCAGACTATTGTATGATTGGCATATTTTGTGGTGTGAGTGAGAAGAGTGAAAGGCCCTTCATGTTTGTGTGACTGAGTGTCTATGTTGCTTGAGAGACACAGCCCGAATGCAAGGCGAGTGCAGAGTCTACGGAGACAAAGTGAGAGGTTATAGTTCAATGTTGTAAAAGTAATTTTTATTTGTGGTTGTTTAATGTGTAAATGGAAAAGAAATGAGAACTAAATAGGAACTAAACAGAAACTAAACGGGAATTTAGAAAGTTTAAAGAATCAGAGATAAATAGAAAGTCATCACTATTGTATGAGAAAGTCCCAAAGTACTGATAAGTTGGGGTAGGGGCTGTGCTTGCGTCATTACAAAACAAAAACCAACAAAACCAAACCTTGGGCAACCCCAAGGACAAATACAGGCTGGGTGATGAGTGGCTTTTTCTGAAGAGAAGGACTTCGCAGTGGTGGTGGACAAGAAGCTGAACATGAGCCAGCAATATGCACTTGCAGCCCAGAAGGCCATCCATATCCTGGGCTGCATCAAGAGAAGCGTGGCCAGCAGGTTGAAGGAGGTGATTCTCCCTCTCTACTCCACTCTCGTAAGGCCCCACCTGGAGTACTGTGTCCAGTTCTGGAGCCCCCAACACAAGAGAGACATCAACCAGTTAGAATGAGTACAGAGGAGGCCACGAGGATGATCCGAGGCCTGGAGCACCTCTCCTATGAGGACAGACTGAGAGAGTTGGGGCTGTTCAGCCTGGAGAAGGCTTAGGGGAGACCTTATAGTGGCCTTCCAGTACCTGAAGGGGCCTACAAGAAAGCTGGGGAGGTACTTTTCATAGGGGTAGTTAATGACAGAACAAGACCCTGAAAGAGGGCAGGTTTAGATTAGATATTAGGAAGAAATTCTTCATTGTGAAGGTGGTGAGACACTGGAACAGGTTGCCCAAGGAAGTTGTGGATGCTCCACCATGGAAGTGTTCAAGCCCAGGCTGGATGAGGCTTTGAGCAACCTGGTCTAGTGGAAGGTGTCCCTGCTCACAGCAGGGGGGTTGGAACTAGATGATCTTTAAGGTCCCTTCCAACCCAATCCATTCTATGATTCAATGTCTATAAACACCTGAAGTGCGGGGGCCAAATGGATGGGGCCGGGCTCTTTTCAGTGGTGCCCAGTGGCAGGACAAGGGGCAATGAGCAAAAACTGGAACACTGAAAGTTGCAGACAAACTTAAGGAAAAACTTCTTTACTGTGAGGGCGCCAGAGCACTGGGACAGGCTGCCCAGAGAGGTTGAGGAGTCTCCATCTCTGGAGTTGTTCAAAACCCACCTGGACACTTTCCTGTGCAACCTGCTCAAGATGGACCTGCTCTGGCAGGGGGATTTAACTGGATGATCTCCCAAGGTCCCTTCTAACCCCCACCATTCTGTGATTCTGTGAAATGTAATACATATATTTACTAGCTGAACCTTTTTATGTACCATCCATATAGAATCATAGAATGGTTTGGGCTGGAAGGGACCTTAAAGATCATCCAGTTCCAACCCCCCTGCCATGACCAGGGACATCTTCCCCTAGACCAGGTTGCTCAAAGCCTCATCCAGCCTGGCCTTGAACACTTCCAGGGAGGGGGCATCAACAACTTCCTTGGGCAACCTGGGCCAGTGTCTCACCACCCTCACAGTGAAGAATTTTTTCCTAATATCTAATCTAAACCTGCCCTCTTTCAGCCTAAAGCCATTTCCCCTTGTCCTGTCATTAACTGCCCTTATGAAAAGTCCTTCCCCAGCTTTCCTGTAGGCCCCTTCAGGTACTGGAAGGCCGCTATAAATTCTCTCTGGAGCCTCCTCTTCTCCAGGCTGAACAGCCCCAACTCTCTCAGCCTGTCCTTGTAGGAGAGGTGCTCCAGCCCTCAGATCATCCTCATGGCCTCCTCTGGACTTGTTCTACACTGGTCCATGTCTCTCGTGTTGGGGGCCCCAGAACTGGACACAGTACTCCAGGTGGGGCCTTACAAGAGCGGAGTAGAGGGGGAGAATCCCCTCCCTCGACCTGCTGGCCACGCTTCTCTTGATGCAGCCCAGGACACGGTTATTGGCCTTCTGGGCTGCGAGCGCACGTTGCCGGCTCATGTTGAACTTCTCGTCCACCACCACTCCCAAGTCCTTCTCTTCAGAGCTGGCCTCAAGCCACATATCTTCCAAATGAATTATAATTTAGAAGTCAAGTAAATACTTGAGGTACCAAGGTAAAACTTTGAGCTCAAACATCCTTCTTCCACTATGTTTATCAAAGCAGCTGCAGTGCTACAAATAGATAAACAGCAAATAGCTCATAGTTTATCAGCAGAACTGGATTCTCATTTCATACATCAGATTTCTCAAGGTGCAATTTGACACAAAAAAAGCAAACAAAAAAAGCCGACACCTGAACAGATTGCAGCTTATGAAGTTGAATGGATAGATTTTGCAACTCGGCACCTAATCACTAGTCATATTTTTCCTAGCCCAGACACCCTCCTTGTCAGGCACCACTTTGTCTTCCAGCACAGTTTATGTGCCTGACCAAGGCCAGGAATGAACACAGAGCTGGATTCCTTCCATCTGTGACAGCTGTATCAGGCAAATAATATGACTTGCATTACACCTTAAGATAACCAGATAAAAACCAAGGTAATGACGAAACACCTGTTATTCATAATTTCTGCCTTACTTCTCTCTGTACTGGGACCTAAATAAAATGGGGTCATTCTCTGTCACAGTAATCCTGGTGAGACCACATACTCAGCTGGGGAATAACTTGTGGTTGCCCAGTTAACTTAAAATGACACTGAGCACATACCAAATTAATGTAAAATTTAAAATAAAAGGGTTTATTCACAAAGTCCAGAATAGACAACACATTTTCAAAGGGTTATCAAATACCAAGGCATAGAAGTGAAACAGAGAGATGCATAAATCAATATAAGGTTAAATCTGAAACATTTCTCTCCTTCCCTTTATCAATTTATTTGCTGCTGTCACAAGCTGAATATCTTAAGGCTCCACTCTTGCTACACCTTACAAATCAGGCTGCAGTTGTTATGAAGAGCTTTTCCAGTAGAAAGAAACACCACCTCCTTTGGAGATGCACATGCCCTGTAAGACCCAATCTTCCTCCGGAAGTTTGCCAAGGGATTCAGACTGACTTATACCACTTGTTCTAGCTTTTCCTTATCCAGAAGGCACACTAATCCCACATCTTGATTATAATAAACTTTCTGTCATCTCCTTGAGATTGTACTCGTTATTAAACCAGAGCCTGTACCATTAGCCTGTGCAGAAGCAAGTGACTAACTATTGTACGTTAGACCCAATTTCAAGTTCCCCCAAAATGGATAAAACAACTGTGAGAGATTTTAAAGCTTGCTAAGAGCATCCTTTGAATCAACCAAGCAGGGTGGTGGCAGTGCTCAGCATCCCTGCTCAAGCATATTTGCAGTGGGACCCTGAGGCGAGACAAAGCAGCAAACCATAATGTGTGGAATTGCCAGAGACGATGAGGCACAGGAAAGCAAGACAAATAAGGCAGAGAATAACAGGAACCTCCATGCTTACAGCCTCAGCCTCCCCTGTCTCCTGGCTGGGGGAAGCAGGACAGAGAATGTGTCCTGCAATGAACAAGGGAAGCCATGATCTTAATGTCAATAGTCAATGTTACCTTAATGTCATCTTAATGTCAGTATCAATTGGGTGGGGTAATAATCTAGTGTTTCAAATGGTTCTTCCTTTTTATATTCTTAAATACATGAATCAAAGGTCACATATCAATATCAGTTAAGAAATTAATATTTCTGTCTCATCCATCAGAAAGATGCACATCTCCATTATACCATCCAGCAGTTCTCCCATAAGGAAGGGGAGCTTGCACTATCTTGTATCAAGAAATGATAAAGCTCTCAGCCTCCTCCTTTTGTGATTCATTGTGCATGTTCCAGTGTGAAACAAGCCTCAGGCTGCCCTTTATCCCTGTCCTAATTGATATATTAACCGATGTACTTAGTAAATGCATCTCCATGGGATAAATGCACATTGCTCTTTACTGCCTCTTGATTGAAACCAAATATTAGCAACAAATAATCTCTGCAGGGACTAGTGACTAATGCTTCCTCTTCCAAAAATCTTTCTCCTAAGGTCTATAACAATCCTGAATGGAACAACATGTCAAATCCCTTCTCAAAAGTGCTTCTTCAGGATATTTTGAGAGCAAAACAGGGACAGAGCAGAAAAAGCAATTCCATATTTTACTGAATTTCAGTGAGACTCAGCCCTTGGAGTGAACAAGCAGTTTGCCATTGTATCAAAGCTAGATACAATTTCATCATCTACTCCTACATATACCTTACCTTGATTTTGTTCTGTTTAGCACATAAAACGTGGCATAAAGCGTATGTGTCCTTTCTAGTTACAGTTCTCAATTGCATCCACAGAAAAAGATGACAGTTGCTTGCAAAACAAACAAAATTTGCAAAAAAGTCAAGAGGACTTACAGGATCAGTCAGTTCTGGCAAGCTTGCTTGGTAGGTGAGAGGTCTACAGTCACGAGTATTATTCACCAGAACACAAGGAAGAAACATCGGTCCCAAATCATCCCCATCAAGCACATCTACTGTCAGGGTCGTTGTACTTGTCCTTCGCTCATTAAGATTTTGGGCTCGGTCCTGTGGGGCAAACAAGTTACATTTGATGAGACTTTCTGAATTCAGACTCTACAAAAAGAGTTTAAAGTTAAAGCTAAGGGCAAAACATGTAAGCACCATAATTATCCAGGTTCTAGGAAACAGCTAATTCCAGAAACTTCAGCCTCACAGCTAGAGCCTTTAATTTCATAAAGGCTCAGAAATACTATTAAGAATTAAGAAATGCCCTTGAATTAAGACATACTGTGAGACACTCATCTTGCACTCAGAAATAGTACAGTTTTGAGAAATTAATTCTCGGGAAATGTGCATAATGAAGATACGTGTCTTGTTAAATCTATAAAAAGGCAGCACATTTGTCTAAGATAAAAAATTCCCTTGTGAGTTACTTATAATCTGAAATAGACTCTTTTGCTGCCTTGTGTAGCTCTACCAAATCCTACCTATAAGTGAAAGGACTTTCACTTACACAAATGGAAAGCACAAGCAGTAACAACTTATTTTCTAATTGGCACTGGAGAGGCCCTGGACTGTAATGCTCAATCCACTTCTGCACACACTGCCCTCCACCCCCAAAAAAAAACTCAGCCAGAGGACAGGAATTAGATCAATCTAAAATCTCAAAACTGTACTCCACATGGAAAGCTGATTTGTCTAGAGAATGAGTTATACTGCTTATGGTTCACAAGGATGAAGAATATTTCTGTCCACAATAAATCAGCTACAATGCTGGACACAAAAAAAGTCTCCATGCTGCATGACATGCTCTTTTCAATCTATCATAGTTTGTCTTTATTAAAAAAAAAATAAAAAAATTTGGATACACAAGATATTGCAACTTCTTTATGGTCTCATTTTTATCATTCCAGATAGTGCAGAATAAAGCTTTCCTGAATTGTGGGAACTACTTGGATTATTTTTATAGACTGAACAAGGTGCACAGTAACAATAGATCACTTTTTCTTTCTTCTTTTGTTATCATAGTGAAGAAAGAGCATGACTATCTGATTTTTTTTTAACAGTCAAAAATATTTCAATTTTCACAGAGGAACTCTTGTGAAAGCTTTGCTTTACTTGCAGAGAGAATATGGGCCACTAGCTAAATCTTGCCCTCCTATCCTAGAGTAACACTGATGGAAAAGAAGAAAGTGATTTTGTTTTTTAAGTGTTTATGCTGTTTAATATCATAATCTATGTAAGAAGAGGTCATTGCTCTAAATTAGATTTGATACCTTTTTTTTTTTCCTTTTTTGCAATCCACTCAGTTCTTGGAACCGATTTACATTTACAGTTACTAAGTAAGGGAATTTCTGAATTCAGTTTTCTTCATGGTCAGTGCTGAAAAACAATACCAGCTACACAGAGCAGCTTTCATCATCAAGTATCTTTTAAAGTTCCTCTAATATTGCCCTTGAGTAATATTGGATTAAAACAGATACAGAGTAATTAATTTCACTGCTAATGTAATCAATGGAATAGAAGTATGATCGCATAGTACATACAAGAGAGCATTAAATGCAGTCTGTAGTATTTTGTAAAATTAAATTTAAAAAGAAAGGATGCATAAGACAAACTCCTAAAAATGCTGGGCTACAGAGCTGAATTAGAGCCTTTCTTTGAGATCTAGTTTCACTATTTGGGTATGTTTGAGAAATTACATGATCTCACAGGACATTTCAAACATGCAAGCTGCCCCATTATGTATAAATACGATACAGAAGCTACCAGCACAGCTCTAAACCCAACCTCACTACCACAAAGGTGACAATTTACTGTGTAAGGACGTGTATTGAAAGGAATGAGCCAATTAATGCGATTTGCTTTGTAGCAGTGCCACCGTGCATCCCAGGCTGTGCCTTCACCAGTTGCTCCTGCAGCGTGACAGGCTTCCCTCCTCACATGAGGTGTTCGCACTGCTGCCCACCTCTCTCTTGAAAAAAGTGACCTGCTCAGCTACTCCTGTTACTTTTCTAGGAGTGCACACTGTCTCGAGAAACTCACAGCTCTGGCATCAAAGGAAAAGAGCTGTGAACACGCAGTGGTGATCTGTGGAATAAATTATTGACAAAACAACAAGCCAAATCAGTTCTGAGCCTTCCCATATTCCTGAGCAAGAGTTCAGCAAGTTACATTACCCAGACAAGGTGACTTGTTCTAACAGTCACAAATCTGTGGGCCAGGAGGAATCTTACGTCGAAGTGCAAAAAGCAGTGAGACACCCTTGGAGCCTATCTTCTATTCAGGGAACGCTGAACATGCCACAAAATATGTAGGAAAGTGGATTGTAAAATGTATCTACAATTTGGTATCAGAAAGATGACTGTAATATAAATGCGTCAATTCAGGAGCAAGCTACTCTAAAGTTGCTTCAGAGCATTCTCATTTTTCCACACATCAAGTAGTATCACAATAGAGGTAAACATCAGGGGAAAAGTTTTTCATTTCAGCTGTTATCAGAAGAACAAAATGGGGAAAAAAAGCTTTCACAGCCTTCAAAGGCATGAAGACACTTCTCTGGTAACAGATAGATTAGATAAAGTTTAAACATCACTTTTCTTCTCAGTATGTGTTGTCCACTGCCAGCCACTCCATAAAAACCTCTACATATGCTTGCAGTATGACTTGAAAGAAAAATCATCTCTTCATAGAAAAATGCATTTCAAACCTGAAGGATACAAGTAAATTGTATCCACTGAACTCATCTGAGATCAAATTAGCAGTGCTACATTTGTTAGAAAATTAACACTTAGTGACACGAGAATGCACTTTTCTGCATGGTCTCTACTTCAAATTTGGAACTTGTTCCTTGCACCAAAAAGGTTGTCTTGTTACATGCACCGAGCAAGCTTTTCTAACCAGTAACAATACGCCTAAGCTTTCAACAACCTAGACAGATCTTAAATAAGATCTTCAAGAGAAGAGTGTTATCAGACCTGGTAGTTCAGTGAGACTTTTCCTTTCTCTGGAAAAATCTATAATCCAGAAACCAAAACCTCACCTAAATCAATGGCATAAATGGCCATTAAGAGATCCATACTTACATTTGCTTGAATAACAACAAAATAACGAGTCTTTTCTTCATAATTTAGTCTTTCCCGTAGAACTACTGCTCCGGACAAAGTGAGAGGAATATCAAAGGTCCTATTGGAAGTCTGCAAAAGTTAAAACAACAAAATCAAACACGCTTCAAAGTTAAAAATGTTTCAAATAGGCCATAATGAGATGATCTACGGGACGGCATATCAAAATTGCCTGAGCTTGCCAGATAAGAGATTTTGAACAGCTTTCTATGTTTTCTGCCTACTTGATTTATGCTGCAAGTACCCCACAATAAATAATCTGTACTTAACAAAATTCTCTCCCATTCTTTGCACGTACATTATCATGTCCAACCACAAACTGAAGTCTAACTGTCCTGCTTCTGGCAGATTTGCCAGGCTGAATTTGCGGTGGTGTGTTCAGAAAAGCCTATTTGTCAGCTGAGAGTTCTGGTCTTCAGCTTCTACATTTTGGCTTGTCTTCATCTACTTTTTCTCATTATTGTAGAAAGCATCAAGTACGAGAGATGAAGAAATCTACATCACTGTACTTTATGTGCTCTTCATTCTGACTTTCATGAGGGCAATGAAGTAGTAAACATAGGGAGAACATCAGCTCTACTGACTTAGGTGTAAGTTCACATTGGCAATTAATGCACATGTTCATAAAGTGGTAAATTCAGATTTCAGGGTAAATCAGGATGGGTAAATCAGGTAAAATTGAATTTGTCTTGCATACATGCTTAAACAGATTCAGATTATAAAGCTGTGGCATTGAATGGCAGGAAGGTACTGCTGGGGTGCACACACCTTCAAAGGATTCACTTTGACTAATGACCCATTTCGGGAGGTGGATTACAGGCACAGACTCAGGTTTCAGATGTGAGATTTGACTCCAGTTCTATCATCAAATTAATCACATCCAAAAAAATTTTTCCATGCTTCCATCTATGCAAATATTGTTAAGTATGTTGAACAGGTAGCAACTATACAATATGTGTGCCTGCGCGTACAAGCAAACATGCATATACGTGCCACTTCTAATTCATGAGGAAGATTCTCCTAAATGCTTCAGCCCTTTTATCTCTGGTTTAAACGGTCAGAAGCAGCTGGAAGAGACTCTGCAGCTGAGGATCAGCCAAGGCACTCTCAAAAGAACTGCCTTTTCCTTGGCAGATCTTGACATGAGGATGCAGCTAAGGGGAACTGTTCAAAAGCATCAGCACAATTTCAGCAAAAAACTTTGACCTCTTCCCAAACTGCTTATATCTGGAGTCCCCTCTTGCTTCAGCACAGCGCAGAAATGCAATTGTTCAGTGATGATTTCAAGTTTAACTTCCAGTCATGAGTTTGTGCACACTTCCTGAAGGTACCTCATCAGACAGACCCTCTCTGCAAGCTCCATTTACGTCTGCTGCAACTCCAACTGTAATGAAGTTCTAAGACAGTTAAAAGATGTGCACGCCACCACCACATCTGGGGTGCATTCAGAAGAGTATGATGAGCAGGTCGAAGGATATTCTCTTCCCACTCTACTCTGCCCTGGTGAAACCACATCTGGGAGTATTGTGTCCAGTTCTTCCCAGTTCAAGAAAGACAGGGAACTGATGGAGAGAGTCCAGCAGAGGCTGCAAAGATGATTAAGGGGCTGGAACATGTTTCTTATGAGGAAGGATTGAGAGAGCTGGGTCTGTTCAGCCTGGAGAAGAGCAGACTGAGAGGGGACCTTATCAATGTTTATAAATATCTAAGGGCGGGTGTCAAGAGGATGAGGCCAGACTCTTTTCAGTGGTAGCCAGCAATATGACAAGGGGCAATGGGCACAAGCTGGAACACAGGAGGTTCCACTTAAACATGAGAAAAAAAACTTATTTACTGTGAGGGTGCCAGAGCCCTGGGACAGGCTGCCCAGAGAGGTTGTGGAGGCTCCTTCTCTGGAGCAGAGAAAACCCGCCTGGACACCAACCTCTGCAACCTGCACGAGATGGACCTGCTTTGGCAGGGGGGTTGGACTGGATGATCTCCTGAGGTTCCTTCCAGCCCCCACTAGTCTGGGATTCTGTGATCTCAGTTGCATTTCCATCCAATACTGAAATAAGCCAGCACAGGCTGGAACTCTGGAATTTAGACACTGCTTTGTCAGCTGCCTACTCCAAGAGAACAAAACTGGTTCTCCTCTTGCTTCAAAGACAGCAAAATGCTTTTACAGCCACCTTCATATCTTGGAATACTTGTTGTTCCACAGCCTTGAATATGGGCCAGCAAATTTAAAATGAGGGAAGTCACCAGGATGACAATTCAATTTACTCCCCGAAGAGATGGTATGTGAAAAATCAGGACAGCTGAAGCATTATGCATATTCCCTAATGCCAGATCAACTCAAAATGCTTAATTTTGAATCCTCACCAAACATAATACAATGCATCTCAGTAAAATTAGCAAGTAATGAGGGAGTCCAGAATTGTTTTGAAGATGCATTTGTCTTCATAACCTTCATATATAAACAGAGCTCTTAGAGATGTAAAAATCGACTGCATTAGGAGACAGAATCTTTTTGGCAAGTTAATTGACCTCATCCTTAGCTTTTAACAGCTAAGCAAAGTTTTACAGAATTTCTTTACATGATAGGTACAGCCCAGCCCTATGTCATGTATAATTTGCATTCATTTTTCTACATGGCTTTGATATATCTTCACAACTAAACAATATAATAATTAAGTTAAATTGTATTCCTAGAACAATACCTTTTGTTTTTACAGGTTTTTTTTTTCTTCAAATGCCTAAATTAGTCTTCAATTAAACTTATGAGCTATAATTGATCTGTTTTTTCTAAGGCAGGAGACTATGCCATTGGTGCCAAACAACACCCCAGACATCTTCATCACACAGTAGAGGTGGATCTTGGTAGTAGAAAAAGTAGAGATATTTCACACTAAGCTGTACACATCATTTTTGAGCGTGGTATAATTGTTTCCCAGGTTAAGAAAGAAAATCCACTTATAGCAGATATTATGCACAAACTTTGTGGCAAGTTGATGAAAAGTTATCTCTGTCAAGCACATGAACAAAACCTATCACTAGCTAAAGGCAATATTATGCGCATAAAGGTTATCTAAAGATGAAAGAATCAGATTTATTTAATCTGGAATACAAAAGTAGTAAGGCAAAGATACAATGAAGCAACTAACTACTACAAATACGTCGTTCCAACCAGGGAAATCCCTCACTGTTCTTCACAGTCACTGGGAGAAGAACAAGTAAGTTTCACTGAGTAAGAGAGGAAAAGTAGTTTTAGGAAATGTTTGTGAACCATTCTTGTGGTTTGTGAACCATTCTGGTCGGGCAAAACACCTGACCAAACCACTTAGGCACGCTATAATGTCCTTCCATTAGTAGTTAGACAAACCTCTCTGCAGGATTTGAGGCTACTGTAGTTGTGGCAGATGCTTTTGGAATCATTTTCCAGGATACCTTTGAGCACTATAATGCTATGACTTAATAGTAAATCAAATGCAAAGCAGCTCTTCTATTTCACTGTGGTGCAATGTATTTTAACAGAAATAGTAATTTAAGAGGCTTCAATTTTTTTATTTATAATTGTTTTCCATATACCAACATATTCAATGTATGCTAAAATGTTTAATTTTTAAAAAACCACAATTTTCTTAAGTTATCTGGAAGAAGTATTTTCCAGAAGAGGTATTTTCTCAGTGCCCACATTTCCCATAGTCTTTATTGGAACAGAAGAAATTATTTGAGCCATTTTTGTTAAGTACTATAAGTTAAGGGTAAGAAAAAAGAGTGGAGGGAAAAATTCAAAGCTTGGGGGTGTTTTTTGCACATTTGAAACTGATTGTTCACACCTGCCTTCCATTTATTTTTCAAATTTTTGTGTTAGGAGAATAGCATTTATTTCTAACATATCTGTTATGCAAACAGTTATAAGATAATGACAGCATAACATTTTAATACTATTTTCATAGAAAACTCTTACCTTCGTTTATAAAGTTTAGAAGATAAACTCTCCAGTCACACATACCACTGGTACAAAGAACAGCTGAGAATGTAACACAACGAACCTACATGCTGCATGCTAGTAATTTTATTCATTTAAGTAGTGTCACTGAAGTAAGTGTCATAACTTGAGAGACTGCTCAAGTCTCTGCAATTTAACCTCTAAGCAACGACTGCAAACATTTAAAAAATTAAATATACACAACATATAAAGTCGGAAAATTCTCTATCTCCCAAAACCTAACATCACAATTCCACTTCTGCCAGAGACACTTTTTGCAAAACAATACTCCCCAGGCAAGACTGTGGCTTAAGGTGCTATAAAGTTTCTCAAGAAATCACCTCTGCCCTCAAAATATGTAGATACAGTTAGTAATATTACACCTCAGCATGTAGCTATGCAAAAAACAATTACCCCAGTGCAAAGTAAAAAAGTAGGTTCTTATATCATTAGTTCTCTCTGAATTATTCCTTGATACTGTCACTATTCTACAAAATTCTAGCTCCTAAAAAGTATAAGCACTAAGTGTAATCTAGTAGATACTTAAACTCTTGTTGACTTAAATGGAAACAGGACTGAAGCTTTTATGAGGTGTACAGCTTAAATAGTGAAAATTGAATCAAAACTTGTGTGCCTACACTTCTAATTAAACTGAAAATCAGATTGCTGTCTTCCCACAAAACCACTTCTGCTTGAATTCCCCTAAAGTAAAAGCAGGGATTTTCAATGACAGGTTCTAAGTCTATATAGTGTATTTCCCCTGCACACACTTTAACATCTGTGTCATCTTTGGGATGAATACAAAATCAGGTTAGCCTGCTTAACAAATTATCACACCAGCTGATCCACTGTAACTATGCTCCTAGCCCATGGCAAAAAATAGCTTGGTTTGGAAAAAAGATTGCTAAAAAAACCTTCAAATTCACTACAAAAATGCATATGGACACTTCACATAAATCACCCATGTGCAAAACCTTACTATAATTGAAAAATTCATATATCTGACTGTAAAGGGAATTTATTTTAATACTTTAAGCTTTTTGTCTCTACAAGTGTGTGTTTATACAGGTAACAGTAAGGATGACTAGCGTTTTATTTTAATAACATGTAACCCTCTTTTTAATAAACAGTGATCTTTAAATACAAATGGCTCCATGAGAAAACTCAGTATGTCTCTTCTGAGAGTAACTTAGCCATGCCTATGAATATTTCTTAGCTGTGAATCTATTAGGTATAAATGTGCAGGAGTAAATACAATTACCCATCACAGACTGAAAAGGCATGCCAAAAACGAGATTAAAAGTGTGAACAATACTGGAGAAGACAGAAGATTATTAATGATTGATACTGAAGCAACCCAGCTGCTAACAGCATGGCAACAAAAGGGAAGGTAAATTCAGCTGTATTCACATGGCAGACAAGGCCCATAGGCAGAGAGGAAGGAAAGAATTTATTTATGAAGTACAACAGGAACCTCTTGTTCATTTGCTGCTTCAAGGTGTGCATATATATATATATATATATACACACATCTGAAAGAAAAAAAAAAGCTAAGTGTGCTCACCTTGTCATTAGGATTGTACTGGATGACATATTCTATCTGGCCGTTTGGACCATCATCAATGTCAGTAGCACCATTGTTTCCAGAAAATCCTGTAAAAATGGTTGTTCCAACTGGAGTTAACTGCAAGAACAGAGATGGACAGATACTGTTTAAAAACTTAAGGTACATAAGAAAATTAAAAAATGGTCTGCAAAACTTTGCACCCCTCCCCTTTTTCACTCCATAATTCTGGTCTATAATGCAAGGTTGACATTCTCTCCTCCCTGTGCTCGTCCCTGGAACCTGATGTGCGAGCAACTATTTAGACATAATGTATACCTTTAATTCATGCCAAGTGTCACATAGAGAGAGAAATCCATTTCCATTTTAATTCCACACATTGCCTGCATGAGGACAAAACCTTATTTGTTTAAAAAAAGATGAAGATAAAAAAGTCTTATTAATGAAAGAATACATGAGAGAAATAGAATAAAAAATAAAAGCTACTTTTTCAGACTCAGGAAGGAAAATAAAGATGAGCTGCAAAAGTAAACAGAACTTATTTAACAGTGTCTTCATATCAATATGAGTAATGCCAGATAAATATTATTAACATTCAAACACAGACACCCAGAGAGCTTTATGGCTTTAAACAAATAAAAGAATGATGTTGTTTCTCCAATATTTTGTTGGCAGCAAATGAATACACATAAAATTGTATTTTGAAAATGAATCCATTTATAATTATCCTAGCGTAGATAAACAGCATTAAATCAAGACCCATTGAGATCAAGGGCAGAAGTCCAACTGACTTCTTGGGAGTCAGCATTTCCAAATTTTAATATTCAGAAAACGTTGTGAGTAATCAACCCAAAAGAGAAAAACAAATGAACAAAAAGTTCTGGATTCAACACAGACTTTATTCCTAGCGCCATTCTTTCTGCTGCTACTCTCATCACACACAAATCTTTGTCCCTTGAATTCACAGGGACACACTTTCTTTCCTCCAAATTTTACATTAATTTGTTGCACATCTTTAAACCTATAAGGTCTAAAAAGGTTTCAAATACTGTAAAAAGAGAGGGTGGCAAAGGACAGAGTAATTCAAACATTTGTTGCCAATCTGGATGCTATTTCATTTTCATATTTTGTAGTTCACACCATAAAGTAAATCATTAACTGCCCATTTCCTCCTACAGCTCCTGGTTTTGTTTTATTTATACAGCTGCTAATTATTTTAGGAGTTTAATGGCTGACATTTAATGGAGAAATACTTTCAGGACTGAGAATACTGCATTTTTGAAATAAAAAACACCAATTCAAAGCCTTTTTAATGATGAGACAGGTGGGGCTTAAGTTACAACACTTATTCACACTATCTACACTTATGCCACAAAAACTGTGCATATTTACATTTTGCTATAAACTTGACGTGCTTATTCTTGGTATAGATAGTAGAAGCATCGTATGTGGGCGTAGGAAGTTGACTGTTCCCCTCTGCCTATGAATTGTGAGATAATTACCTCAGAGAGTCTCTGCCTCCTACCTCTGGTGCAGTAGCAGCCTTTCAAGAATTCAGGAGAGCAATCACCTCAGAAACACGAGCCCTGCCTGACAGTATAAAATCAGAGCCCACTATCATCAACTAAGGAGGATAACTTCCTGGCTAATGACAAAGTGCGCCTGTAAGGGTGAGGGTGCACAAACACACTTTCTTGTGTGTTTGTAAGGGGACAGAAAAAGAAAGCAACCTGAAAAATAATTTGGAAAATTTACAGGAGGGTTTGTAATTTTTTTCCCCCGCACTAATGGTGGCTGCTGTTGTCTGCCTGACAGACACCCACCCAGGTGCCCTCTCATCCCCCTCCTCAACAGCACAGGGGAACAAAATCAGACAAACATGCTTGGCAGTTGAGATAGGGAGATCACTGACCCATTACCCTCACAGGCAGAACAGACTTGACTTGGGGAAAATTAATTTAATATACTGCCAATTAAAAATACATTGAGAAGGTGACAAGCAAAGACAAACCAGCATCTTTCCTTGTCCCACCCATTCTCCCAGGCTCAGCTTCACTCCTTCACTCCGAGCTCCTCTCCTCCTCACCATTTTTCCTGGCTATCGCAGAGTGTTTTCCCCTTTTCTGAAATCCATTTCCCTGAGGCCCCACCAGCCTGGCTGAGGGGCTGGGCTGTGCCCTGGGCAAGGGCGGCTGGAACCAGCTGTGCCCGGCCCCAGGCAGCCCCAGCTGCTCCTCACAGAGACCCCTCAGGCCCCACCTGGGCACAGACACCCAGTGCAACACTAAATAAAACAGTTTAACCCATTAATTATTGGTTAAATTATACAGCCTCATTAGCGGAAAGCACCAGGCATGGCGCTGGCTAGTCAGGGGTTGGACATCAGCCACACTTCTGCTGTCAGGACAGAAAGCAGCCCCAGTGCTCATAGAGGAAGCAAGAGCTGCTCTGAAGGCACCCTATGTGTGGCAGGCTGGAAAGTGGGGTGAGGAACACGCTGACAAACACCACCCTTGTTATCTCTGCTGCTCTGTTAGCCTGTTGACACACTGCCAGTGCTTGCTGCAATGGCGTGCTTCCTGCACAACACCAGCAGCCGGCTGGCACATCAGTGTGTGCTTGGGAGAGCTTCCACTGGAAATCAAATTATAGATCTATTTAAGAAGAAAAAAAAATAGATTCATAGAATGGTTAGGATTGGAAGGGACCTTAAAGATCATTTAGTTCCTACCCCCCTGCCATGACCAGGGACAGCTTCCACTAGACCAGGTTGCTCAAAGCCTCATCCAACCTGGCCTCAAACACTTCCAGGGAGGGGGTATCCACAGCTTCTCTGGGCAACATGTTCCAGTGTCTCACCACCCTGACAGTGAAGAATTTCTTCCTCAGATCTCATGTCAATCTCCCCTCTTCCAGTTTAAAGCCATCACACCTTGCTCTGCCACTCCCTGCCCTTGTCCAGAGTCCTTCCCCAGCTTTCTTGTAGGCCCCTTCAGGTACTGGAGGGCCGCTATAAGATCTCCCCGAAGCCTTCTCCAGGCTGAACAGCCCCAACTCTCTCAGCCTGTCCTCATAGGAGAGGTGCTCTAGCCCTCTGATCAATCTCATGACCTCTCCTGGACTTATTCCAGTAGGTCCATGTCCTTCTGTCACATCAGAGCAACCCAAGGCACAGAAACTCAAGGTGGTGTTTGTACCACTCCCTCTAGCCAATCACTGTAACTCCATGTCCTGCAAGGAGAGAGGGCAGAGCTCCAGCACAACATCCCAGACACCAAATCTGCCCTCACTGGTGACCTCCACAGCTGCCAAGAGGCTGAGGAACCTGGACCTGCACAAATGCTCACAGCTGAAGGATGCTGAGAGCTGTGTTGCTTTTCAGAAGCACGTAAATGCTCGGTTTCCATTTAATTCAGCCAGTAGCTCTGCTCAACAATAGTTATTTGCTCTGTTTCATCCAGAGCGGGTGTATCAGGGTCGTGACAGGGTGCAGAGAAATGATGACTAACATAAAAAGGCTCCAGTGCTGCAAAGCACATCATTAATTGATAACAAAGGAGACAGTTGTAAAAATGAAACAGCAATAAACCCCAGAATTGCAATTGCACTCTTACAGTAACAGTCAAAAGTCCAAGCTAAAGTCTTAGATTTAGTGTATTACATCCAAAATGACTGCAGATATGTAGATCTTCATGAATCTAAGATGCAGCTTTCTACTTTATTTGTATTTTCTTTTATGCAATACAAATGATACCAGAAAAGACACCAAAAATAATCCCCTGCCACTCCCTCTTCCTGAAAGTTAGGAGAAAACTCAACTCATGTCACTCAATTTTCCAGCCTGCCCAAGGATGTCACACCAGAGATTACTGCAGCCTTTGGAAAAATTCTGATGAGGTCTTAATTAAATGTCTCAAACTCCACTTCTAATCATTTGAGAGAGGCACTCAGCATTCAAGGCTACACAGTATTTTTACACTGATCTCTCAACATTGTCATAATTTGCCATTAGCCAGCAATATCACTTTTACCCATAACTGGTGAGGGCTTTCGGGCAGACTGCTGTCACCATTCACTTCATTGGTGGAACAATAAGGAGGAACTCAGTTCACCTTATAAAATGTGACTTTCTATATAGTATTATATATATACAGTGTATGTGTGTGTGTGTATGTATACACACACACACACTGTTCTTTATCAACATGAATAACACTACTGTACTTGATTAAATAAAAATTATTTATGTGAACGGCCCACAAGGAATAGCATTCCTAGGAAGAAAGACGGGTAATATAGGAATGAAAGGCATATATTTCTAGTGAATGTTCTGGAGATGTCCAAAACACATATCCAAAAGCCAAAAGTACAAGCAGAAAGATTGAATTTGATCTCACACAGACATAAACTGGGCATACCATTTCAATACTTGCCTGTGCAAGCAGAACAATCTGGCTAATCAGATTTTCAGCAATGGCAAAAAAGCAGAACACCAAGATGGTTTTGTATTATATACAATAGCTATAATTTCCTCAAACCAGTGATCTAATTCATTCTTTAGTAGATACACACGCTCTCTAGACAGTAAAGCGTTATCTAGAGCTCAAACCACCCTACCCTACCCCACCCCACCCCACTCCATTTGCTGTGTCAAATTGTAGCATACATATCCTACACAGCACCCATTTACCCAGTTCCCAACACAGTTCATTCTCTGAAAAATCACCACCCACCACCAAGTCTTCTGGTAGATGAGGGAGGTGGAAATATGTCTATGGAGGGATTCCTGGCTCCTTTGCTTTGCTACCTCTCAGAAGGACCCAAAAATGGCTCCTGTTTGAGCAGTCTCTAGAGCTGTACTTGTTTCCTTCCCAATGTCTTGGAGAGGAATTTTGTTTCTCCACATTAAACTTAAAGTCCTAGAGAAAGGGACTGGAGTTATGTAGTAAACTGCTTGACCATGCTGAGTATCTTACCTTATGTGAGATAAAATGTTAGGAACTGTAAAGAAAAATTATATATGTGCTAGTGACAGTTTGAGGATAATAATTTCTATAGGAATTCAGTGTAGTGGAAAAAGACCCATGATGACAAGAAACAAGATTTCCAAAGTATGCCATTAAACAATTACAGAAGAAATGTACACAATAAATCTTACTCTTCCACAGTCAACAGCTGTAATGCTTAAAAATTACCTTCAACATGATTTATGTCTATTAGAAGTCTAGATGCAGACAGGAACGTTCAACACTTCCATAAAACATTTAAAAAATAAATTTTCCCATTATTGCATATTTACAAAGTTAAAAATGAATAATTTTTCACAGTGGCCCCAAACAGCAGAGGAAAGTAAGATTTACAGTTAATCATTCTGAGCTAATATTCTTTTGATGATGTCTACCTGCACAGATTAATTATTTCAATACTACAAGGAAAAATATGTGAATAATTACACCAAAAGCAATGAAAATTCATCACAAGTTATAATTCTCAACAGCCCAAAGCCAAAGTTTTAAGAGGACTGAAGTATGTACACACGTATGCATGTAGGGTGTTTCTTTTGCTTGTTCCTCCATGCCAAAAAAACCCAAAGTGTTGGGTTTTTTTGGTTTTGTTTTTTTTTTTTTCCTACTGACTCTAATTAGCTATTTCATTTATAAATTCTCAGGTAATAACACTTTGCTTAAAAAACGCAGTTATTTTAGGGAAACAGGCATTCTATTTTATATTTTAAACTAAGAAGCAGAACTTTAAAACCATTTTTAATTGTAATTTAATATGAATACCAGCACTTGGTGGCATAGCCTCTCAAAGCTAAGCCACCAAGTCAAAAAAACTTTTCAGAGTTAACAAGTATGAGAAAAATCATCCTGCAGCTACATATGACAAGTCCATACTTTTAACAGAATAGTTTCCTTCTGAAAAAAAAGTATTTCCTCAATAAACATTCAATGATAATTTTAATACTTAGATGCAAAAGATACATTTTCAAACCACATATGCACTGGAGGGGAACATTAACTTCTTTGTGTATTTTAGTTCCAGAACACTTTACCCAGGGCTCTTCTATTCATTCAAGTGTGTGAATGACAGCAGAAAACACTTAAATCCCTAAGGATCAATTGACAATATGCGGAATAGAGCCAAATTCTACAGATCCTATCTATGTATAGAGATTTCTCAGGATTTATAGCATCCAGATGAAAATATGTGAAGCAACAGAGTGAGAAATTATGGTATTTCTCATCTCAGTATATGTGAGGAGATCTGACACAATGAAAAAAGGTTTTAAACACCCTGGCTGTGGCTTTTTTGTAAGAGACTCCATAGTAACTGGATTAGTAAGTGCACATATGTTCAACTATATGGGAAGTTGGCCTTAAGGCATGGAATTTTGCTCTCTCAATGCTTACGCACTTTAGGAGAAACTTAAGAGGTAGGAGAATGGAGACCAAAGGGAGTATTAGCAGTCAGAAATACTGAGGTTATCAGCTAACAGGTGTTAATGATAAAATTCTCTACTCCTAAATGGAAGGACAGGTTTAAAAATCAAGTAAATGCTACCAAGGTATTTCTGAACTTACACCTGCACAACCTGTGATGCTGTGACAGTTGCCTATGACAACATGGAAAAGTTTGATACAGATTAATCAACACTTCTTGTAATAAGAATTTTAATATACACTGTTCACAAACAACTGGAAAAGAAAAAATTGGTCAAGAGCTATTACATACACTGCCTTTGGCTACAAGTGACTGGAACCTGGGTGAGGTTTCCTCTTTAGGAAAGCACCCTTCATGTTTCCCAATCCTTACGCTCTTCCTTGAGCATCTGCAAGGGCCCCTGACGGAGAAAGTACACTGGATTAGGGGAGCTTTTGGTCTAATTTAGTATGAACATCCTCCTGTTCTAAACAATCAAATATAACAACTGACATACGTTTTGGTATAAACCAAGACACTACCCTACCAAATCGATCTCCTCATAAGCCTTCTGGGAAAACACAGGCTTAATTTTAATCCATGTCTTTTTACGTGCAAATGGTCTTCCATTTGACACACGTCAAACTAGGATTTGTGTTGGTCTTACAGTTACCTTCAGTTTCTTTTACAAATTAATTTTAGCATGTTGTGGACAGCTCAAATATAAAGACTATTTGACATTAAAACCATTCTATTTCTCCAAAATAGAATTTTACCCCTTATATTTCTGAAACTGGAAAACTAATAAAGTAAAATCTAGATACAGTTATTTGTCTTGTATTACAGGTACCAATAATCATAATAGTTTTGACTTTTGGGGAAAATCTTTGTCCTAGGTTTTACTCCTTAATTTTTTAAATATTTTTTTTTAAAGGGGTAATTGGAAGGCTGACTTATTTTTGCCCAGGATTTCCTTACAGTAGTTAGATACAGGAAGCATGACAGTTTTTGGAGACACTACACCTACGAAGCGCACACGTTCACAGGAGCTGTAAATTCAAAGCTTACTGTGTATGTGCACATGGATTCAAGAGTATGTGTGGAAAGTCCACCTCATGTTTTGTAGAAGCACCAGTGACTGCAGTATGGTTATAAAGCTTCAGTGCACATGCTCTTCATCCCACATAGGACAGCCAGAGAGACATGGCAGCTGACAGGAGAAACTGCCACACAGAACCCTGTAAAGCAGCTGAACAAGTCTTCAAATTGAAACAGATTAGATTTCCTGGCTAGAAAAAACAGGAGATATTTGTGATGCTCACATGTATGGTAACTGCAAATAATAAAATCTACTTCTCCTTTGATTTGCTTCATGTTACTTATGTAAGTGAAATTTCTGTACTTTTTAGTTTACAAGCAAACTAAAAACAGAAGACCAGAGGCAATCAAAAAATAACCACAAAACCCTCATTTCAGCACATTACTGTAGTTAAATTCACTAGAGGCAGTGCCAATTACTAGCAGAATAAACTATCATTAAAAAATGTAATCACTCACTAAAACCTTTGAGAAAGTCTGAGAAGCTTTGTGAACTTTTTTTTTTTGGTTAATTAACGAGAGCATTAACCCACTGGGTAATGCTGAAGGGTACAGTGGTGTCATGTCAGAAGCTTTAAGCATAACAGTGATAAAATGAAACAAAGAAGCTAATTAAATCAGGACTGTAACTGGTGGGAAGTGCAGCATTGCATTTTGCCCAATAGTAATGCAAATAAGTAACTGAACATACTTGTAACATTGCTAAATGTATTCACATAAATAATTTTAAATGGTGCATTTTTCTCTGTATCTTTGGGATTTCTTTCTAGTCATGGAAAATCCTTGCTTCCTTAGTATTTCAGCACTGACATAGTACCTGCTTTCAATTTTACTGCAAAACAGATGCAGGTCTTGGAAGTGATCTGGGACCTGCATCACAGCCCTCACAGGCATTCAGACTAATGTTTATGTTGCCTTTGCTCAAGACCAAAAGCATTTCCATACCAGGTCTGCAAAAACATAGAAATTACAATTACCATGTAAAGGCCAACTTGAAAACAATGTAAAAGCATAAGGGAGACTTTAAAAGTACTCATACAGATGCTATTTTGTGACCTCCACTTTCTGGTGGTAAGGAACATCAGCAGATGGATTGCCAAAAATTCGTCTGTGAGGAAACAATCTCACTTTAAAAGGTGGCACCAATGAGGAGACCATTAAGTTTGAAAAACTTGTATATCCTTATCCCAACTTCAGGTCTCTAGTCAAAAATAATGTGTGGGGTTTGTTTTTTCCCCTCCATACTTTTGGCTTTATTAGGCTTACACAGATCAACCAATGCTCCCACTCCTTTCCTGGGGCCTGTGAGATCTCCTGCACATCACTACTCCTTTGGTCACTAAGAGCAATGTAGCGATTGTAACAATACACAGACACATCTCCCAAATACACAAACTATGAAAGCTTTTTTGAAACAGCAAACCAATTCTACTACAATCAAACAATATGAAAGCAGTCATGCTCTTTCACAGGAAAAAAACAGCCAAACCCAAACAGGGACACAATGCACACAACATATTTAACAGCTATATTTTTTTGAATGCAACTGTAACTCTTCCAATCTTTACCTGCAGAAGACTGACCCATCTTTCCATTCTCCTCTTAGTTTCAGTCTTGATATTTCTACTTTGGCATCTAAGTTCCCACTTCCACATCTCATCACTAAAGCCCCAGGATACTAACTTACTGCAAAGAACCTTTGTACTGCTGATTAGCAGATTATTCAGTCTTTAACAGAATAAAAAACTTAACTGTAAAGTGAAATGAAGTTGTACCAACTCAAGAAAGAAATAAAAATTTTCCTTCAAAAAGTCCAATCCACAGCTCTCTATTTCATAAAAAGATAAAGCAAGAGAATTTCATTCACAGACATCATTTAATAAAGAGAAACAGCAATAAACCAAAACTGCACTTTGCCAAGCTTCAATATTGTCAATAAAACCTTTTGAACTCTTTGCTTTACTTTTGTTTTTCATAAATACATTTGTTTTACTTCCAGGTTTAAGACAACTGCATAATGCAGCAAAACTTTTCGTAAATTTAACAGACATCAGTGCTTCACTCATTGAGATGCAGTTTCAGATTCTCGCATCTTGTGCAATATTACAAGCATGCTGATGAAAAGTGTGCTTTTCTTCTGATTCATTAAGAACAGCTTTTACACGTTAAAGATGTAAGTGGACTGTCTGAGCTGTGTTTTTCCAAAGCAACAAAAATTGAAGGGATTTTAAATCCACTGAATTTCCAAGGTTTTCAAATGAGAAGCTGTGGTAGTTTGACCCAAAGTGGGACCATGTGGTCCTACATTCACTCCCCCCACCTGCTGAGATGAGATGGGAGCCACAACAAAGGGGGCACAGGATTAGGAATGAAGGATGGGGAGGGCTCACTCACTAGTTATGGTCACGGGCAAAACAGACTCAACTTGGGGAAGAAAAATCAATTTAATTCATTGCCATTTCATCTAAGTAATGCAATGAGACATGTGCAACCACACCTTACAACACCTTCCCCCACCCCTCCCTTCTTCCCAGGCTCCAATCACTTTGCTCCTGATGTCTCTACCTTCCCCCCCAGCGGCACAGGGGACAGGGAATGGGGGTTCAGTCACTTTACCTCTGCTGCTCTTCCCAGCATGGAAGTCCAGGAACAAGATGTTCCAGAGCAAGCTTCCCATGGAGCCATGGACCTCTTTGGGCCCAGCTCCTGTCTCTGGCATGGGGACATCCATGGGCTGCAGACTCACTACTCTGGAGGTCCAGCCCCACTCTGGCAGCGAGTGACTCTCAGGGTCTCAATTCCATTACACTTGCCTCAGGCAAGTCTCTGCTTCACCATTGAATTTAACTTCCATGGGCTGCAGAACCTCATTTGCCTTCTCCTACTCCATCAGGTGAACTGGGTGTCTCAAGGTTCTCTGTCCCCCTCCTTTTTCCTCCAGCAACAAAGCTCTCTCTCTGTCCATCCTTTGTTTAGGCCGATAGTCATCTTCTGTTAGGTCAATGGCCTCTCCTCCATGTACCACACCTTCTTCTTTTCCGGACAGTCCTTCCCCTCACTAATATGGATTCACAAAAGTGTTTCTCTAGTGCTCATTGGCGCACTCTGAGCTGGGGGGGTCTCTGCCTTGGAGCCAGGGGAGCTTTTTGCTCTCACAAGGTGGCCCTTCCCCCACTACCAAAAAACCAGCCCCACACACACACAAAACCCAATGCAGAAGCGAAAGAACCAGAAGCTGGCATTTAACAATGACACCACACAAAAAAGAAAGATAAAAAAAGGTTACCAGTTCTGACCTCATTGACTGCCACATAGTACCGCTGCTGCTGGAACCGAGGCGAGTTATCGTTCCGGTCTCTCACCACAATCCGTACTTCATGGTTGATAATGGTGCCAACCTTTTTGTTAACACACTGGACTTGTACCACAATGGATTGAATGGACATTGGCGGCTGTAAGTGAAAATACATGTTTATAATACATAGCCAAAACCTGAACTGTTAGTTGAATTTTCCACTGATGTTTATATTGCTCAGGTTCACTTGCAGCCCATCAGTCTGCCTGTGTTATGTCTAATGCTCTATGTCCAGATTAAAAAGCTTCTCTGACAATGTCTTGACTACAGCTCGTGCTGCCAATATTTTTAAGTAGACCTACATGTTTCAAAGCTGTATTTTGCAGACCAGGTTTTGCCAGCTATATGTGCTAACGCAGAAATAAAAATCTCCAGCATGAATAGCCCTTCACCCTTCCCTTGAGATCAACAACAAAAAGCCTATCTTTTGAACATCTTCTAATTATTGAAAGATACCTAAAAATGCCACACAATTTAACTTTTGGTTTATTAATATTGGAATTGAAAGGTCAAGTCAGAAATAAATTCAATATGCTACCATTTAAATTTACCAAGTAATTTCAAAACAACTTGGTCATCTCTAAGCACAGACAATTGAGAGTCCTGTAAGTTTATACTCCAATGAACATTGTAATATTCAAATAAAATTAACTCCCAAACTTGATGAATGGGTAAAGAAATTTAAGCTGGAAAGGGTACTACCACTTACTTGAGTTTATAAAAAAATTCTAAGAAGAGTAAAGAAAAAGGCACCTTTAGTTGACATGGAAATCCAGAGAATCTGCTATGGAAATACAGCATTCCAGCATGACTTCCATTCACAATGTTTCCACAGCAAGTGCCAATTTACATAGTTGAAGCAACAGTCTGGCATGTAAAATATCGACAGCGAGTCCATTTTTTGTATCTAACACTCAGCAGAGAGCAAGCAAGCATGGGAAGGGACAAAATGAAAAAATCCTGGATTTATTAACCTCAAATTCTTAAAAAAAAATAACTAACTCAAAAATGTAATTTAAAGATGCCTATACTATTCTGTACAGTGAGTGCCAACAGGTTTTTGTACTGAGATTCTGAGATTTACAATTATACCATAATTATATATCTATGTAATTATGCTTTCACTCATTCTAAACGATACAATTTCTTTGATGGTTTGCTTTTTTCCAGTTTTGCTACAACGGATTTTAGAACCATATGGCTTTCTTTATCCTTCGGACCTTTAAAAACAAACCCGTTTTTAAAGAGTCAGAAGACGCAGGGAAAGAAGGAGGCTTTATGGAGGTGGTGAGATCTTACATGAAATATCTATATTTTTCCCTACACATCTACCTTGAACTTTCTCTGCAACGAAGCTTTTAACTAAAAGTCCATTCTCTTTGCTGTAAAATTTTGCAGCCAGCTATGATGTGGTTCTACTTTTATCAATAGAACTTCTAACATAGGTAGGAACATATCAAATATAATCTGTAACTTAAATTAAGCCTCTAACATTACATTCTTCATTTATTTTTCAAGGTGGTATTCTTTGCAAAAGATGCAATTTTTAGGCCACCTTTAACAAACTTCAGACACTACTGAATTTATCTGGATCTATTAGCAATGTTCAAGAAAAACATAATTAGTTGTAGCAACAGATAGGTAAATACATCATATTCTGGATTTGGCCTTTTTCACAAGACCATGGAAAAAAAGTAATTTGTTGCCTTTGTAAAATATGACAGAGTATAGGACCAATATTTCACATACATACAATTTCTGCTGGGTCAGTGCTTAGATTTAAAATCAGGTCTTTAGACATTTATCAATTTAGGCACTTCTAGACAATAAATGTAAATACATAATGGCACAATGTAACAAACTTTATGATACTGGGGACAAATTATGCCAGGCCCATTTAGCGATTCCAATCATGTTCAGTTCTGATCTATCACTATTCATGCTTCCCAAGTACTTAAAGTTTTGGAAGAAAAGTCTGGAACTTTCTTTTTACCTGATTTTGCTTGGAAAACATACCGTCATTCTTACTAAAATCAATCAATGGAATCTAATAAGATTTTCTTCCAAGAAAAGTAATAAAAAAGAACAGGATCAGGCTAACTGAATCAGCAGGGAGTTGACAAGTGGGCACAGCAGAGAGAAAAATGGGAAGAGCACCCAAATACATTGAATGAAATTGTATATGCACCATTTGCGAATCAGAGACTACAATTTCTGCTCTGTAATAAAAAAAATTAATTTTAAGGTTCAACTTAATAAAACCCCAAATGATATTGGTACTACTAAATTTCACATGGTTTTAGCTTGAAAGATGAGAAAAATAGTTTACTTCTTTTTTTTTAAAAACAGGAACTGCACACATTCTTGAATATATTTTCATTTTAGGGGTTAGCATATTTCTGGTGCATGAAGGCTGGAAACAGCCTTTAGGTAAGAGACATATTAATCAAGTCCATGATATACATTTCCAATTTCTACTCAATCAGTAGAGTTTTTCTGAGTTGCTTTCATTTTCTTTGGCTTATGACTTGACTTAACAGCAAATTCATCCAGACCACAGAAGACAGCTACAGTAGGGATCATATCCAAAATCTCAATTACCTTAAATCTCAGATTTTCTTTTCATATCCGAGTAAAGTAAAAAAAACCCACAAATGAGTAATTTTACCCAGCACTTCAGTTCTAGGGATAAGAAGGGCTACAGTTCATAGTAAAAAAATCAGGAAAAAACCTCTTTAAATACAGTGCAAACCCACCAAAACTACCTATATATAACTAAGAAAATGTGCACCCTCCACTTGTTCCCTTGCAACTTGAGTCTACCTCTTGCAAAGAAGATCACTGTGAAGTGCCCATATGCATTCATAGTAATGTAAGGTATTTGTGAGTTTAGTTAGATCATTACTAACGTTGGCAATCAGCGAATTTGACAAGGTTGATTTGCTAAAGCATCCAGTTAGATGCAGGTGAAGCAGTTCAACTGAATGATCGTGTAGAGAGAAAAGTGTCACTGAAAGGGGCACTGAAAAAAGAACTATCACAGGTCTAACAGGAAATAATTTGTTTCCTAATGCCATATGGGTATGCGGACTTGCATGGGCTGAAGAATTGACCTTGCATTTCCTGGAGCAGTTCTTAAGCCTCACCTCCTGTTAGGGACTCTTGTTTTTTGCTCCAGCTTAAAATAAAACTGAAAAGCCAAACATGTTCCAGCACCTGTTTGTCTCCTCAAAGTGCCTCCTGTTTGTCACTTGAGGAAATGCTGACTCTTTGCTGATGCACGGAGAAGTCTCTTGCCCCATGTCACTTCTGCCATGTTTTGTGCTGCATACACCTTTGTTTCAATATGGGAACAGTCTGTGAATTAAAACTAAACTAAGAACAGCTGAATTCAATTATCTCTTTTAAACTAAAAATGGAAATGAAGAAAAATTTGCATGTTGTTTCTGGTACTAATGAATATATCATAAAACACATGAAGGAGATAAATTAATCAATCAAACTAATAAAAAAACAACTTTGATGTACTCCTGATCTTTAAAGCATTCTTTCCATGTTGATTGCAGTCACTTTTGAGTCAATTTTCCTTTCAGATTCTGCTGAACTGCAGCAATACCATAACAATGTGAGAAAATGTCTCTATTTTCAATAAAGTGTTTCTCTTCAATTAAATTAGCATAGATGAGAACACTCCTAATTATTTTGTGCTTCTAACTTTTCTTTTTATAAAAATCAAACATAGCCTGACAGTATTTCTTTAATGCTATTAGGAACAAGCATACTACACAGATTCTATGCTGCCTTAAAAAGAAGAATCTAAAGTAGCAAATTCTCAACTGAATACGTCAAGCTTTCTAAGTGACATGTGATATGCACAATTCCTTTGCTCTCTCATGTCTCCTAAGTCAATGTACACAGCTAGAGCAGGCTTTTAGCAAGTGTCACGGGACATGAAGTGAGCAGCACTTTTTCCAGACAAAAGCAGCAAAACAGAATATTTTTTTTTTTTTTAATTCAGTAAACAAATTAAGTTTGGTTCAATATCTATTTCTGTCAATCCACACATCTATTTGTTCAGTCTTTATTGTTGTGTTCATCCACATATAATAATTGCGCACACAGTCAAGTTTCTGCGTGCTCCCAGAGAGTCCTAATAAAGAATCAAATTAACTATGTTCACATCTATCTGGGGACAAAAGACAGATGAAACTGTTATATTCTAGCAGGCCTTGTGCTTACAGTCTTTCTATGAGCATACACGTTTAGAAATTAATGTCTATAGGGAGAAAAGGAAACAAAGAGCAAGCCCCAAACTTACATCTCTGTCCAGGACTCGGCCAGTGCTATTTAGGTACAACATCTGTCTGATAGGATCAAGGATCACCCAGTAATCTACGTTGTCCTTTAAGGAGAGTTCAATGGTGGGGTCTGGCCCTCCTGCTGTCCCTTTGATCAGCATATTGTCAACCAGGATAGTGCCTGCCAAAACAATAAGCACACGAGGGAGACATTTACATATGCATCTACATATTTATGTATTTTCATAACAACTGCAACACTGAAAATGCTGTTTTCTAACTAGGGTGTCAGGCATTTTATGTTTTGAGTGATGTTTCATAAGTCTGAACCTTATTATAAAAATCTGACTCTGACACTGAATCTATTTCAGACAACACATACAATGATTTAAGTTGACACTAAGACCCATCATATATAGCTATCTAATGTTATAAGGATTTTCTCCATTCAGCAATCATCACCCAATCTCACCTCAAACAAATGAAAGCACTGAAATAACAACCAAAAGAAGAATAAATTTTCTATAGCAAGAGTGACACATCGAGGGGTGGGTGGGGGGAACAGTTACATAAAGCTCTCCAGGAAAAAAGAGGTTTTATACCTTGAGTTGCTCTGCAACAGAAAACTAAATTGCAGCATAAAGACATGAAAACTGTCAATCATGACAAAGGCATGTACTTAATTAGGACCAGACATCTACTCAACACACATAACATGCTTTTTTGTTTTCTTGTCCCATCCCGTCAGTTAAAAGTCTGGCCTAACAGCTCTATTAGTCAGTTCACAGCACCCACGATGTACATAATTTCCTGTGTAAAACACTCCAGCTTACTTTCCAAATGTCAAGCATTACTGTCTACCCTAAACATTGCACTCCAGTGCCTCAGATTTGTATGCATGGTATTTATAAACACTTAGCTCTAAGATTTCATTTTTCTGAAAAATTAACACTACCCAGTTTTCTTCACACTGAAATATTAAAAGAAATTATCTTTGTTGAAGTTCATCAACAGTTATGAAGAAAATCTGTGAAGGTCACTAGTTGCAGAACATTTAAATTACTTCAAAATATTTATCACGTAACTTCCTGTATTAAGGGCCCAAATAACTTATTCCAAAGTGCCAAGTAAAGTTTCTTTGCACCTTCACTTTATAACAGCAGCAACTTTGAATATATTATTCTTGAGGGGGTGGTTCTGAGTTGGGCCAATGCTTTTTCTGAGTAAGACAGTAAAACTAATTACTGGTCTTAACTATAGAAAATTGGTTTACAGTCCTATTGAGGAAAACACCACGGTTAGGTTTTTTTCCAATTGTTTATTTTGAAACTACATTTTATAACACAATAGAGTTGATGGGAAGAAGTACTGTCAAACACCTGTAACTTTGCACCAAAGACTGATTTCAAGTTAGAGGAGTAATAGCCTTTTAGCCACACAAGAAACACAGCTGCTGTCCACATGTTTTCTGGCTATCAGCACAATTTCTTGTGCAATGCTGTCTGTACAATTACACTCTGACCCAGCAGCTGAGAGTGGTGTACAGCTTTTAGAAGACCACGAGTAGTTTTAATGTAAAGAGGATTTCCTGAGAAAACCCAAGCTAATTACCAATCCTACAACAGTTCAAAGCGTTTAAGTCTAGTCACCAATTTCTCTATGATCTATAAAATCCACCAGCTTCTATGGGTTGCGACCAGCAATCCAAATTTGAACAAAAGGTGTCCCAGGAAAAGCTTCCCTAAAAAATATTACCCAAAATAACAAACACCACAATCACCCTAATGGCTTCAGTTGTCCTGATTTTTTTCCAGTCTTTTTGTTCAGACCTGAAGGCAAAGTCTAAATTCTGGCTAATCCAAACAGAAGGCTCTACACCTCCGTTCAAATGGCTCTCAAGGGATGTAAAAATCTGCAATTTCCACCTGTGAACAGCACAGCATTTGGTACCCACACATAGCAAATCTGTAAGGTGTTGTTTAAAGAAAATATTACAGGTACAAATCCTTGCTGGGAAAAGGAGGAGCTTAAGGGATGAAGAACTGGGGCAACTGAAGTAATCAAATGTCACAGTAAAGTGAAAAGGAGAGGATTGTGGGAGTATATACTGGAAAAAATATACTGAAAGGGATAATTAGGAAGTACACGAGGGAAAAAGCAGCAACAGCTTCTGTCTTCTCTCCCATGTTGAAGACTAGTAAGTTCATGAACAGCAAAGGGGAATCATAGCACAAGCTACAAGGACATTGAGCGACCACAGCTGCCCATCAACACAACACTTTCAGATGTTCAAGCCATCATGACATATAAAGACAGTTTATTTCTCTCCTCAGAAAATTGTTTTTAAAAAATTAAAAAATAAAGATTGTCCTATAATGAAAACTAGTCCCTGGTTTCTACAAAACTCAAGATTCTGAATATAACCCAGCATTAGTAGGTCTTGATTGAAGTGACAGTAGCAAAGGGAAATTACTTTTGGACTTTGCAGTCACACTGCCTGTACAGAAATGCAACATATGCAAAGCTAAAGGAATTAGACCGATAACTGTGGCCGAGTTCTGACTGCCAATAGAGCAGCTTGTGGGGCTAGGCACCTCTGAAGGTAGTGAGTACCCTTCCATGAACTGCATGCAAGTAATCAGAGGAAAAAATGCATACCTCAAAGGGACATATACATTCCTCATAGCACAGTGTGCATTTGGAAGTGGCAAGATACAAGGGCCTTAATACCAAAAGCACTTTCTGCGTATTAAGCATTGCAAAAAATTAAGCGTAATTTTAGATTGCACGTCTACATTAAGAGGAAAAGTGCTGCAAAACAAGTCAGCAGTGGTTGTAACAGTGTCCTTGCCATGACATACACCAAATATTTTACTACCTGGCATTTGCAGGCAGCTTTGGTCTGGTATAGGCTATGTACACCATAGTTTGTTGCTCTTTGTCCAAGGAAGCATCATCCTCTCTTGCCTGGCTTCTCAAAGACAGATTTCTGCCAAACTCACCCTTCTACAAGGGCTAAAGAGCTCAAACAACTCTAATTTTTAATGAACCTGAGAATAAATGATTGCAATAACATACCTTAAAAGATATTTAATAAATTTAAAATCTTGATGTGATAACAAATTTTGTGCAGTCTCTAGTAAACCACTGCTACTTAACTGATCTTACTGCTTTGAATTCTGCATCTCATTCGAATTTCCTCTGTTACACTCTGTAACAGCTCTCTGCTTGATTTAACAAAGCACTTCTATTTGGTTTGTTTTGATACAGCAATTCTTTTGTTCTTAAAAATGAACTGGTTTTGCTTCAGATATCCATGAGGCACTTGTACTCTTTTTTCAAGGGCAGCAGTTTGTGAATAAGCCTTTTAAGAGCCATCCTGAAAGTATTATTCTTCTAACTTAGAAAGAATCTGACACTGGTGGTCTTTCTTTTCTTCTCCCCCCTTTAGATATCTATATGTTCATTCCCCACCTCTGTCCTTGGCCTAAAACACCAGAGAGATAACTTACCACCAATAAATCTGAATACATGTAGTTTGGTGCAACTGCAGCGACAGTTTGTCTATTAACTCTCCATACACACGAGCGCAACCGCAAACATATCCCTCAATATTTGCAATGCACTAATACAATAACTTTAGATAATTTGCTTTTGTAATTGTTTTGCACAAACAGAAGCTCAAACAATGATCTAGCTGAAGTGAAATCTTTCACCTTGTTGTAAAAGTTCCATTCCTTCTTCTCTAATTATATTTAAAGTTTAATTTTACAGTGCTGGGGGGAATGAGGGGCCAAAGTCTGCTGAGGGCACCTGAATGGGATGCTGCCACTCACAGTGAGGGGAGAGGTTGTCCATGGAGCTGCATGTTTCTTATATCCAACTTCTGGGAAGTCACACTCAAATAGTATTCCAGCACTATTCCCCACACGTCTGTCCTGTGTGCACAAGCCATGGAAAGGAACACCAGGGACTATAATTGGTGGTATTTTTCCCAGTTAATTAAAAAAAAACTGATGTGAAAGCTAGATTGCACATCAACACAAGCAGATTTTAAGAACAGTTTTTTCATCTTGTGTGGAGACCACAACTTGGCTGCTTTTCTACCTTCACTGAAGCCTGATTGATGACCGAGATGTCTTGTGGAAAGGACTTACAGACTTTCAAGGAAAGAGGGAAATCCTTGACTCCTGCCTATAAAGTTTTCCTGTAGCAGGAGAGAGGGAAATATGACTCAGTTGTGTCCATCCCCTTCATTGCAATAAAGATGCAACAGCACTGACGCATAAATAGACACATGTATTCAATAGCAGTAGCTAAGCTTAAGAGGATACGATTAGGTACAGAGTTGGTTATTATTCATCACTTGCACAGGGTTCGCATTTTACAAGAGGAGGAAAAGAGAGAGAAAGAGAGAAAAACAGAGGGACAGATAGATGCCAGCAGTCCTGGTGCCAGCGCTGGCCCAGCTTGCACTCCCCTTCTATGCTTGTTGTTCATCACAAACTGTCCTTCTGCCACACTGTCATTTTCATTGCAGGGCAGAGCTCAGAGGGTCTCGCTTCAAGGTTTTTGCATCTTGCGAGTGTTTGAGACATTTCTCAGAAAGGCTCAGGGGATCTCCACTCCCTGCTCCCTTATCAAGTTTTGTCTCCTGCATCCTTTTGGAAACAGTTCTTTGTTCCAGGGAACTGCAAGTTAGCCATGGTGCTAGGACTATCTGTTCTTCAAATTGTTCTCCTACACTCAGTAATGTTGAAGAGTTACACCTAACCTCGCCCAACTAAGCTGTATTTCTGTAGCAATACAAAATCCATATTGGACAGACCTTATCCTCAACAAATCTCTGGTACACACCACCACCATGTAGCCTTGTACCACTCAGTAATGGATGAGCTGTGTTCAGCTTCAGCTGTGTTCAGAGCAGAAAAACATGGGAGATCCCAGAAGCACCCGAGCATTCACAAACTAAGGGATATGTTTCTGAAGCCAAGGCAGAAGTATAATAACCTCCCAGAGTTTTTATCATGCAAATGTACTCATCCTTCCTTTGAAAACAGTATAAAGCTCGCTATTCTTACTTTCCAAGTAGATGAACAGATGGAACCACCTGAAACAGCCACCTCTGATACTGCCAAATTACATTAGCAGCTACTTCAGCTGTATGAGCTACAAAAAGGCTAAATATACTATAAAAGCTATATTCTGCTGTTTACACAGAAATATTTTTCAGTTCAGTATATTAATCAAGTCTGCATAACAAGTCCAAATACCATGTCAGTGAATTTACATTACACACACATGGTGTTTCCTACCTTGTAACACTGACTTTCAGCCAGTGGTATTTAGTCTGGGACAATTATGCACAGTACCCATCTAGAAGTGACTTTAGGAAAGAATCAGGTGTCTGACAAACTGTACCCACGGAGGTACATTACATGAGCAACATGACATATTACTTAGGGGAAAGGAGGTACCTTTCCAAAAAGACAAGTGAAAAAAAAAAAAAAAAAAATTGGTACTTAAAAGGCATATATATACACATACACACACTAACTCTTTGAGGGCAAAAACCAATAGCTGTCAGTGGATGGAAGGAACCTCATCACTTTTGCATTCTAAAGCAGTGGGATTCTTTTCACTCCTAGTGTATTAAAAAATGAAAACAAACCAAGCAAGGACAGCAAGAATAGGGAACATAAAGAAAAGAGAAACTCCTGCTCTGCAAAGAGCCGTTGAAGTTAGCATCTCTGGACAGCAACATGCTGGCAAGCTCAGACTTGGTGGTGGTGATGGCGAGCAGCAGCTGGGCTGCTGTCTGAGTGGGGACACTCACTGGAGCTGGGAAACCCCATGTCACACAGACCAGGTGGTGAAAAAACCTTATGCCAAAGGGTGAACAACATTCCCATAGGTGTCTCTCCACTTGCATCTTCAGTTGGCCAAGTTGAAAGTGGCAGCCAGAGGGAGGCCAGAGATTCCAGAAGGTCTCCATGTGCCAGTTCCACCTCTGTCTCCTCAGGACCATTAAGAACATGCTGCAGAACTCAAGTTCCACCTGCATGTACTCAAGAGGTGGTGACTTCTGAACAACTTTTACACAGTGTGCAATACACCAGGTTTCTTTCAGACAGAGCTAACATGCGTTTAAGTATGCATTAAAAAAACCCAAACAGCTGTGTATCTGTACTGCTTTCCTCTGCCTGACACTGATTGTAAAGCAATTTGAAAATTGGGATTATTTTCTTATAGAAAGGCATTAGACGGATCAGTTGAAATGATAGTTGCTTTTTTGATATTCTACAGAGTTTTCATACTTAAACCTGGATCATAAACTTATTTTTCTACATTTGAAGATGTATGTCTGTAGCATAGGACAGATTAAATAGCAATAAATCAGAAAATGGAAAATGAAAACATTATTGCAGAAGTAAATTCTCTTCATTATTGTGAACTTAGACCCACACTGCAGGTTCATACACAAAAATAGGATAATTCTACAAAGCCACCTCCTGGATTACATATTTCCAATCCTCTGTCCTCCCATCATCATCAGAGATCTTTGAGGACTTGCCAAGGTTGTTTCAAGATTGTTTTCCTGACGTTCTGGCCCGTCTCCTCCTACCCTGCTACATGTGCAGCCACAGCCTCCAAGCAATCCAGAGCACAGCTAAAATAAACCCATTATTTTGGCCAAACTAGGAGTTTGACAAATTCAGATTTGAAGCTTTTATCACTAGTCCTCCCTACATGTACCTTACACCTGTAAGAAGAGCCACTGTAAGAATTTGTGTCCTAGGGGGAAAAGGTCTGTCCTTAAGACATAGTACAGTACCAGTTTGGGTCCACTGTAAGTGAAGGTGACCCATTTTCTTGTTTTAGTGCTTCCCAGCCAGCATGAAGACAGAGACCTAGCACTAACAACTCCTGCTCCAGGCTGAAACGATGCAGCAGGATGATGAAGAGGTTTCAGGGGCAGCTCCAGATTTATGAAAGGCAGAAGGACTGGGAACACCATCAGTTCTGAGCATATGTATGCCTGTCCTACAGGACACAGGAATCATGGTCCTTCCTCCCTGCCTTCCCTCCACATTCACAAACAATAGCACTACAGTCCCTTAAGCCATAGAAGCAGCACCTCAGTACTTCACACACATGACTCATGAAACTGTGAAAAATCTGACCCACATCATTTACACTCAAAACATAACAAATAAGGATGAAAAGAAACCAGAAGAGGAAACCATGATGGTCAAGTGCTAACTACTAATTCACTAAATATTCAGTACTTGCCTCCGGGGCGTATAAACCTAGATTAATGTTTTTGTTAATTCCCCTCCCCACGCGTTAAGAGGTGAACAGATAATGAGCTACAGTGGTAAGACAGAGGTGGATGTCCAGGAGAAAGCAGAGGGCAAAGAGGAAGCAGTGAAGCACATCGCAGCACTGAGAGGATCAGATGATTAAAAAAGCCAGAGGACAGAGCAGGGACACAGGAAAAAAGAATTCTGGCTATAGAGACTATACAGTCCTAACACAAATACCACTGACTGGAGAGGCCAGGGGTCTGGCTGGGGACAAAGTTCACAAGTTGCAAGTTTACTCTGAGTCCCAGGTCATATAGTCTTCTGCAAAAAGCCCCATCTTGTAAAATTAGGAAAGCAAAGGAGCATCTTGGACAAAGCAAGCACCCTATCCTTGTTCACACAGTCACAGAAAAAACTGCAAATGATGGATACTAAAGGCTTAAAACAAGGAAACATGAAAACAGTTGTTCAGAAGTCCTTTTTCAAAAACAACTTTGTTTTTTTAATGCTCAGGGCTGCAGCAGCAGGATAATTGCTTGGTTCACAGAAGGGTCCTCTTGTTCCTCCTTTAATGTCTCACTGCAGGAAGGTTACCACCCGGCCCCATGCTGAGGCCACTGACGATGCTCTTGTATTCTCTTTCTGCAAGTGCTTCTGCCAGAAAGCCTCTGCGTGCTGAGAAACTTAAGTTAAGTAGGTAAAGCTCACCAGTGTCCAAGGACTGGCTCAAGTTTGGTGATTTTTAACATATCATTATTTTATTTCTCCACACCTCCACAGAACCCAGCACATCTACTCAAAGATTAACTATACTTGTTGGATCTCAACAGACTACCTTTCTCCACTATACTGTGACAGACTCCACAAAGCAAAATCCAGAGTCCTCTTCTCAACGATTATAGCAGCAATCCAAGGTAAAATGGAAGGAGATGGAGATTCCTCCCCAGAGATTCGGAGTCATGGCTACACTGGCTGCTTCCTACCCTCCTCCCCCTCCAGTAGCTACATTATGAGACCTCAAACCAAAACGTTAGGACAAGAATCCTTCACAGGAGACATTTCCAACATTTAGTTTCTCTTTCTGTACCCAGCTTATGGGGTGCATTTTGCTGTGCCTACCCACCCACGCCACTGCCAGCAGCACACCTCCATCACCACTCTTCCCTCCAAAGCTTTCTGCTTCTCACATTCTGCCTCCCTTTTACTGAGCACTGGGGTCAGGAGCCAACAGAATCCCAGAATTGCCTCGACTGAAAAAGATCTTTCAGATCATCAAGTCCAATCATTAACCCAACACTGACAAGTCCCCGACTAAACCATGTCTCTCAGCACTATGTCTACACGACTCTTCAATCCCTCCAGGGATGGGGACTCCACCACTTCCCTGGGCAGCCTGTTCCAGTGCCTGAGAACCCTTTCAGCAAAGAAATCCTTCCTCACATCCAATCTCAACTGCCCTTGGTGCAACTTGAGGCCATTTCCTCTTGTCCTGTCACTTGTTCTTTGGTTGAACAGACGGACTCCCACCTCTCTACACCCTCCTTTCAGGGAGTTGGAGAGAGTGAGAAGGTCTCCTCTCAGCCTCCTTTTCTCCAGGCTCAACAACCCCAGTTCCCTCAGCTGCTCCTCAGCACACTTGTGCTCCAGACCCTTCCCAGCTCCATTGCCCTTCTCTGGACACACTCCAGCACCTCCATGTCCTTCTTGGAGTGAGGGGCTCAAAACTGAACACAGGACTCAAGGTGCGGCGTCACCAGTGCCCAGAACAGGGGTAAGAGAACTTCCCTGGTCCTAGTGGCCACACTATTGCTGATCCAGGCTGCCTCTAAACATCAAAGAAAGCTTTTCTCTACATTTAGTAGTATTTTTGCAACATAGGACCACAGGAATGTCTTTATGGGATCAAAATGCAGTCTGCAAAGTCCTTTACTAGACGTCTGACAATATTCTGCATTGCAAGTGGCAAAGCAAAACAAGTCTGCAGGAGATAGGTGAGAGAATTGAACATCTTTCCCCTACGGGGAATTATTTTTTCTATTTCAGTCTTCAAAAACTTCTTCTGGGAAAATTTTCTATTTTCCTTAACAGTTTTAAACTCTTTTGAACTCACTCTAACTCTGAACGCTACAGAAGGCAAATGCAATCACTCTCCAAAATACATCTAAAGGTTTACCTGGAATTGCTACTAAAAATTCAACCTCTATAAGACATAATTTACACAGGATTTTTTCTAAGATGAAAAAATTTCAGTCATACTTCATCATATTTAAAACAAACCCCAACTATATATATGTGTGTGTATATATTTGCATATGCAAATACCTGTACAAGATTAGACCAAAGACCCATCTAGCCTGGTATCCTGGTTGCAGCAAAGGCCAACAAGCAAAGCCAGGGCAGATATAGATCTCAAAGTGACATACAGCTCCCTCCTCCACATGGCTCCTTGGCTCCAGATCTCCCTTATCCACAGGCTTACTGGTTTTACAGGTAAAAAAGACATTTGAGGTATTTACAAACCACACAGGCTTTTCTTCAAAAGCTTTTAAAAGCTCACAACTGCATACATTGAGATGGCATCAATCATACTTTGCTCAAGGGGCTATTTCTAAATAGCTAACTATGCATACGTTGAAAATTTATCAACCTCCTAACAGAAATAAAACCAATAATCTGATCTCTGATCAAGTCAGCAGACACAGGTATGGAGAGCAGCAGCAGTTCTGTGAATAACTGGAGGGGAGGTCAAGGCTGCTGGCTGTGGGACAGCCAGGAGGACTCCCCAACGGTCCAGGGGCTTTTATAGCAACCTCCCCAGCCCCCAGACCACCTGCTTATCTGCCAAGTAGGCTGTTGAGTCTCTGGCAACCCTACAAGGGCAAAATGTCTACTGAAATAAAATTTTTAAAGACCTGAAATTGTGGGATTCCTCTTTTATTTTAGCAAATAGGACCAGAAACAGATTGGTAAGGTTGACATAAGATCCTCCTTTATCTATACACATATCTGCTGGTTCTTCAAAAAAATATTCCTAGATTGGTGCTCTCATACCAGACAACATGTACAGACAGAAAGAAAATGACCATTAAAAAAAAACATTACCTTATGAAGTACCCCACACACAATGGAAAGGCTATCAAGACAAAAAAATACAGAGGCTAAAAGTTCTGGAAACATTTAAGAAAGAAAACATCCTTCTTCTTACCTGACTGCAGAAATAATAAAAATGCACATACTACAGTCAGCAGTGAGATAAAAAGTCTTCAGGCTATTCCAGCAAACACTTTGTTTCTTGTCTCACTTCCCAGAAGACCTTGGCAACAGCAATTCTTTAAGGTGATTTAGATTTTTAAGACGCAGCACACAACAAGGATATGTATTACAGACAGAATGCAACCAGAATGCAACTTGAGATAGGCTTTTCAGGGATGAAGCTATCTGGAATCAGAGGAACTTACTCCAGTTACACATCCTTTGATAAAAGAAGCATGTTAGCACCAATAAGTTTACTGTAAGTTTTTACTGCACTTTATCTAAAGTCTTTTTTGAGAAATAGAAAACAGCATAGGAATTACCTCTGCATTTTCATCAGGGTCAGAAGTTGAGGGAAAAGGCTTTCAAAAATGACTAAAGGTGATGTAAAGAAGGAAAACAATACTGTAGAGCAGAAACAAGAGCAAACACAATGTCCTTGCCTAAAAGCAAAGCAAACACACAAACGAGTCACAGATTGGAAAGACAAGTCAGTGAGAACAGAGAGTTGATAGCTGGCAGCCCTGGGTTCAGGAACTGGAATAAGAGCCAGATGCATGAGCTCCTCACCTAACCCCAGGAAAGATTCTTAGACTTCTAAGAAGAGACCTTTCACACTGGATGTCTTTAGGAAGATAGATAGATAGATAGATAGATAGATAGATAGATAGATAGATAGATAGATAGATAGAGAAGATAGACAAACTTTCATCAGGAAAAAAATCCAACCTACTCTTGGAGCCAGAGGAATGGACTGACAGTTCTTTATTCTATGATCCTCTCATTTTGAGAGACACAGCAGAAACATTAGCAAGTTTCACTTCCATTCACATATTTGATCTCTTCCTGAATTTGGCCCAGTTTATGAAAGTCACAAGTGAAAAGTTATTCTTTGCCTTACTAAACACTCAGAGATGAAGGAGAACCAGTACAGGGTAGTCTTGGAGCACAAGGGAGAACGGGAATGTGAATCTTTACACAATTCCAGGCTGTGGCACAGCAACACTCCGCCATGATTCACAAGGCAGAAACTATGCCAAAGTAACAGACATTTCTTGCCACAGTACCTAATTCCACAATCTAGCTTTTGCACCAAAAGGTATCACTTCTGAGAGTAAGCTTCTTACACCTGGCCATGTTGAAAACTCCTGTTTTTATTTTGGTACTTTGGGGAAAAATACGTACATTAACAAAGTTTGTGTATATTCCCAGCCAGAACTGAGCTCCTGGGAACACAACTTCTCTGATTATGTGCACTGATTACCAAGTTAGGTACCTGCAAACAAAATGATTTGCATTTAAAAGGGGTCACATTCCCAGAGATATCCAAGCCTTCCCATTTAAATATATTATCACAAAACCAATCTCATTTCTATTTCAGACCTGCTTTATTTTATTGAGACCATATTAATAAACATTAAAAAATGTTGTACTTATCCTTCCTCTGCCGTGTAGGTACCAAGCCAGGACACCTGTGTGACTACAGAGACATCAGTTGAAACCCAGGACACACACATCAGCTATTTTCTGGCACAACACATTCCCAATTTCATTTACTGCGTCTGTGCAATATGGTCACGCTCTTCCTAATTAGGACAGGCTCACACATCCCAGACACAGCAAAGTCACCATGTGCACACAACTGGGTCTCAGTTTTATGCCACATGCCTGTAAGTCCCAGCATGCAGGAGTCCTATCACAGTTTCTACCTGCAAAACATTTCTGGGAGGAAACGTGTTTCATACAGCAAACCAGTGGCATCTGCAGTCAACAGAAAGACATGGTATTTTCTCATTACCTTTGCACAGGACCACAAAGATCACCTGGAAAACACTCTCCGCTGGTACCTTCCTTCTCCAAACCTATGAACAGACATCCTCCCCTGCAAGCACACAGCTGTTTCCACCACCCGGGTTTTTGTTCACAGAACCCAAACCTGTGACTTCGCATTCAACCCAAAAGTCCAAGCACTTTTCTTTAAACCTATGGTCACCTTCTTTAACCCTTTGGGTTTTCTCTTCCCAAACCCCTCCTCATGTTCACAGGTTCCGTCTCTTTCTTTGAACGCACCCAAGCCACATCTGCAACCTGTCTCAATGAGTACAAATGGGCCAGATTTTACAATCAGAAACTAAAACCAGCAGTGCTTCTACTGTACACTGACCAGTCCTCAAATGAGACAGAAATTTGCAGGTATAGGATGAAAGAAATGCCACTTCGAAAACTAGATCTGCTGAAAACTGAAAGTGTTCCTGAATTAATTTAGTGCCAACTGCAGTGACATCCCCCCCCGCCGCCCCCCAATGAGACAACAACAGACCACGTACAATAAAGTTTGTATTTGCAGTCCTTCCATTTCCTCTTGAGATCCCTAATTGGGAATTTTCTGATAACACTATTTTTAAGTTCCCAGAAATATTCTCTGTCAGGTTTGACAAATGTTGCTGCAATAAAACAGGTCTTCATCAGAGATCTGTCTCATTTTTCACTTTCTTGGTTGCTGGGAACACAAGACCAGGTTCTCAGTGCCCACCAAGAACACAGAGGAGCCTGAGCTGATACCTGTGGTGTCACCTTGGACCAGCTCAAATTCCAAATTTGACCCAAAAATTCCTCTCAGGAGCATGGGGATCTCCAGGGTGAGTTCGTGGCTCCTGAGCTCCAGGCCAGGTGATCAGCAAGAAGGGTTGCAACCAGGGCTCTTCAGGCTTTTATGTTCCTCCTTACAAGTGGGAGAATCTGCAAGTCCCCAAAACTCAACACAGGAGGAAACAGCCAAGTTGGAGAAGTTAAAGTTTCCTGGTTCTTTCCCTACAGATAAGCCTCAGGATCTTGACAGATGCAGGTAAAACAAAGGTCCCTCAGTTCCTCCTTCTTGACCAATACTTGCTACCTGAGCATCAGCTGCTTTATGCACAAGCTGCATGTGAATTGGAGAGACTGGTTGTTCTGTTTCATTTCTATTTTTCCAAGAGGATTCCATATTTCTATTTCTTTTCTACAGAAAATAGAAAAAAATATCTAATTTTCCTTCTGATTCTAGGAAAATTACCTATTTGAAATTACAGATTTTTGTCACTCAGGAAATGCCAAGCTTTGTCTAAGTTTGCCTCTCAAAATAGAAACCCATATTTCAAAATTAACCTCAAATACACCTCTGGGATTGTGCAAATAGGATGAGATTTGAGCTCCCAATATAGGGAAGCAAGATTAATAATAAAGAGGCAGGCATGTGCTTGGAGGGGGTGTCTTTGACCAGTGAAATCCTAATGCAAACTATTTTATCAAAATGAGTGTTTTGGCATGCAACCCACAGAGATGGGGTGCAGGGCAGCTATCCATTCATTACATTTCCTCAGGAAACCTGCGTATTTGGGTAATCTGTTTTAGATTTCTCAGGCACATTTCAGAGTGTGTCAGACCACGAATATATATTAAAAACTGTTTTTGTAAATCTTGTTTGATTTCCAATTCCTTTAGCCATTACTCAAGCAAATCAACATCAGGGTTTAATGGTTCTCTGTTTAGAAAAGCCCAATTTATACTTTAACCACTCAAGGTCTTATAAATAATGAAACAGATCAAGCATTTATTTGGGAACACTGTGATCAGGCAATGGCCATTGAAGGTGTGAATTAAATGACTTGAATATTTGCACCTTAATTTGGAGCCATCTTAGGGCCTGCTTGCATAACGTTCTGCAAGGAGCAGCAGGAGCCTGTAACACTCTGCTCTAAAGTTGAATTATTAAGATTATAAAAGGCCTACCCAAACATTGCTTATGGCTATCTGCATAATTTTTAAAAAATATTTCCTAGGCATCTACTGTGCACTGTAATAATCACATATATCTGTTTCCTCCTCATCAAGGAGGCAGAAAAGGACAACTTACTGATGCTTAAGCATCCTCTCTATCTGCTCATGCTACTTTCCACAAGGAAGTATACTGAGAAAAAAAAAAAATAGTATTGCCAGCAAACCTGGATTTTCTTGGTGCATCTCATTCAGTAGCAAAGACAGAGCAATTAAAGCTATGTTCTCCAAAATCTTGCCCCAGCATGATGGCTTAGTCTGAGTTTGGCTCAAGTCTCCCAGCTGCAGATGATGGAAATCCACAGACACTGCACCCAGAGCCTTGAGAAAGGGGAATTAAAAGATGCATGTGTGGGGAAATGCAGGGAAAAGCCACCAGTGAACATCATCCAGGTAGAAAAATATACCACAGATCTAAATTTCTATCATTAACTAGATCTGGATACAAGTCTTGTTAAACAATAATTCAAACTTCCTGTACTCTTGCTACAATATCTGTCCTGCTTTCAGAGGCAAAAAGAACTCTTATGATATGGAGAGGAGCACTAGAGACCAAGTGCATACTAGACTTCATAATGGATAGAGGAAAATTTGTAATTTCTTGGAAAAACTCCTTATCTCTTTAGAAATACTGAACTGGGAGATGTAATTTTTCAGAAAATGAAGGAAGGGACTTCTTATGATGCCTCAGCAGCAGCAGTGGAGGACAAGCTACCCCAACTGACCAGTGCCAGGAGAGCCCAACAGCAGGACAGAAAAATAGGAGATTCTTCCTTTGAAATCTATACTGTGCTGATCTGTAATAGTTTGGATTTTGGAGGAAGGATGCACTTTTTCTTTTTTTTTTTTTTTTAATAGCCGAAGCTTTTTCTATGCATTACTACCTAGTGCTCTCCTATGAGGACAGGGAAAGCATTCTCCTTCATGGGGAGAGAGACATTCTTTTTTTCCCTGTGAATTACTTTATTACAGAAATAAAAAGCATAAGAAAAAGACTTTATTATGAAACCTAAGAGACCATTTGTTACCTACAGTTGTTCATAAACTTCCATGAACTGAGTTGACATCAAGGAACCAGAATTTTAAAAAACTGACTGACAAGAGAGTGGTTAAGAGAGAGTCACACAACCAGTTTTGGAGTAGAATACAGAATCAAGCAATTCTGAGAGCAAGCAGAGTGATGGATTACAATGGACAGACCAATGGAAATATATAAGTTTAAATCCTTCCATGCTATTTTGTTCTCAGTGCACTAAACCACACAAAATCTAGCTGATTTCTGTCACTGATAGCAACTCATGGCTGTGTTTGCAGACGTACCCATAGAAAACTAAGAAAACCAGAAATACTTGGCACTACATCCTTCCTTGAAGCATTTTTTTTCCTCTTTGAGGACATTCAAAAGCAAGTTCTAAGCTGTTTTGTTGCCTCTGCAACCAAGCACAGGATCTGAGTTATGAAAAAGCCAAAGTCCCCAATGCCACTCAAACGTTACATTTATTGGTGGAAAAAGCCAAACCTTTTAAACCCACACTGTCCCCCACAGAGAGACAACTATTTCAGACTTCCCTGACCTGCCTGTCAGGGAAGCAGCAAAGACGTATTCAGCTTACAAGTGTAATGTGAGGATCAGGTTTTTAACCTCTTCACTACTTACCTTGCAAATAATGACTGATTTATTTATTTATTTATTTATTTTGTCCTCAGATAGATCTGCTTTTTCTTCAAGGAGAAATCACACTCACTGAAAAGCTGTTTGAACAGTTCTTAACATAAAGAAAAAGACAGAATGAACTGAAAACAAACATTTGGAGGAGACCGCTAGAGAGCTCATGGCATTGGATTCTGCTTGTAATCTGAAATCTCTCTTAAAGAAAAAAGAGAAGCCAAGTTAGAATAAAATATTAAACTTGTGATTAACTAAGTTTTTGCTATTTTATTGTGTACCCTATAGAAATGAAAACTTCAAGCATTTGCTTTATAAGCAGTTGCAGCAAACCCTAAAAGGAAAAAACCAAGACCCATCGTGTAATGAGAAAAAAAAATTACTGAAACAATAAAACATATTCATGATTATAAACACAATTGGTACCACCTGACTTGAACCTCAGCCAAGCTTCTTGCTATAATGCTGCTGAGAAACTCACAATGTTTAACCATCTGAGCTTACCTCTTAATAAGGCTATAGTCTTAAGACAGTAATTTTTAATGACAAACAGCTGAAAATAAACCTCTTGCTCCTTTTAAAGATTCCTGCACCTTTTAATAGTTCTAGATTTGCTCTTTCAGAGCAGGAATTTGAAATGAAGTATTGAGTTATATCAGGGATGTGCCGTTTGGCACCCTGTGAAAATTTGCCCGTACGCATGCTGCTGAAAGAAGCACAATTCACATATGTCCAGAACAGGACTTGGGAATTTAGCAACTACACTATTAGAAAATGTCATCATCTCTGAGCAATGCTAGTGCCTTGTTCCTGTCTCCACAGCAGCTTGCTCACATGCCAGCCCCCAACACGGCACTGCATCATCCATTTCCTCACATCGCCTGTTCAGGATCACTGCTGGAAATCTTCAGTGTCTAAACTGGAATTATAAAAAGACCACGAGAACAGATCTCCTTTAGGAATGAACACCAGACAGAACTGGGAAGCAATTCCACAGGCCAAGTCCAGGAGAGAAGTGAGAAGAAAAGCCTGAAGCTGTTAGCATACAAATCCGTCTGGCAGGAGGCTGAGAGCAGGATTTCCATGTCTCACCATTTCTCTGCCGCCAGGAAGCTCCTGTGAACCCTAGCCACAAAATATTCACCTCATCCCTCTGCTCCCGCAGGCCCACGGGGAGGATGTGTCAGTCACACGTTGCTGCCTCCTGCGCAGCACATCTGTATGTTCCACCTGGATGACAAGCAACCACACTCTGCATACGCTGTCTCATGATGCAACCTCTGATACCTTTTCCAGCACAAAAAAAATTCCTTATGAAAGAGTCACAATTCACATCCAAGGCACATGCTTTACTAATGGCTTCAGCTGAAGCAATCAACTTCATTCAACTTAACTGGGACCATTTAACAAACAACTGCTCAAGGTCATGGTGTTACTCAAGTGGCAGCTTAAAATGTGTATGATGGAAGTTAAAAATCAAGCTTGCAGAATGCTGATTTATTTTTTAGGTAAATATAAGCATAGTACAATTCCAATTTTTGCCATCAAAACTTATAGCACATTATTTTTTGTTTAATTCTATACCAACCTGTAGACTACTATAGTCAGTCAGTGCTTGGGGGAAGGGGGGGGGGGATTTTAACTGCTTCTTTGCAGTTCAAAACAGGGAAAACGGCAGAAATACGAATGGTATAATTTCACTCTGTATTTCTATCATTAAAACTTTCCATGGAGAATACTTTAAAGTGGCTCTGACAGTCTTTTCAACTTATTCAAATACTTTTTCACTTATTCAAACACAACCTTATGAGGCACAGTCACCACTCGAATACATCCTGTTTCCAGGAGCAGCTTTCAGTATACCTTTCAGCACCAGGACCGTGCAAGCTGCTCCTCCCACAGAAACAAATTAAGAGGCATCAGAAAAGCCAACACCGTCACTTACTCCCAAACACTGACTCTTCACAGTTCTTCAAAACCTTCAATGTTTTCTTGCTGGTTTTCTTCACATGGGTTTTTCTTTGTGTCTAAAGTAATGCTGGAGTGGAGTTTTTAGGCTATTTCATCTGGTAGCTTCCCAGAATAATTCCTTCTACAAAATCCAGGAATTTAACACACAGGAAAGAAACTTTATTGGTGGTTTTGTATGCAGTTAATTACTGCACTGACCAGAGGAGCAACCTGTGCCTTTGGATGGGAAAGGGACAGAGCCCTATGATGGTGAACTAACACAACTTTATAAAAGACAAACTTTTTAGAAGTATCTGACACATCTCCTTAAGAGCCACGGTACTATGTAAAAGCCCATTACAAAATTATGTATTTTAGATTACTTAAAAAAAGCAACAGGAGTGTAAAGCTACCAAAAAGCTATTTTAACAACTCCAGAAAGAAAGTTTCAACAATTAGAAATATTTCTCATTGCTTCTCCAAAAAAAAGGTACAAACCAGAGGGGTTCATTGGTCATTAACAGGTAAGAGGCCACACTGCAGCAGCTGAGAAAGGCAAACTTCCTCAAGGAGAGGCCAAAGAAGTAGCTAAACTAAGCACAAGATTACACTTGTGGAAAGCACTGGTTCCTGTCTTGCAGCTGAGGGACAGTAATCACCAGATGGGGAGGGCTAACTTCTTAAATAAATTAACGTGATGACTTGCCAGCCTGCGTGCCTACTTCAATCCTGCATGGGCCAGCGTGACTTGGGGGTCTGAGCACTGCTGTAAATTTTTTAAATTGCACCTCAGGACAGGCAGAGAGGAGGAAAAGCCCTCTGTGCACCCTAAACTGTCCATTTTCTTAAATAGATTTACATAGGCTGCGTAATCAAGGATTACACATGTTATAATTAAATGCATGGTAACTGCCACACGTGCCTACACAGATATAGGCTATGTTCCATTGCAAAATCCTTATAGCAACCGACTAACTTCTTTGATATTACTTTTTACATGTCTTTGAAGCAGTCTTATGGTAACTGCAATCATCTTCTCAGGTGAGAGAAGGAAGAATCTCTCTAGTCTCCTCACTTTGCTCTGATAACATGTCATTGCAAAGGTAATCGACTATCTTTTCCAGAGCCTGTCTCCACTTTGCTAGCTCTCAACTACAGCTCTCTGGGGCCTCATAAGCATGAGAAATCCTTTACTGAAAATGTCACTGATATTATTAACGATCAGAACCAAAACGGTCACCTTACAGCAAAGTTTAGGAGAATTTCTCATTACATGGATATTGAAAATTCAAGTGTTCTTGAATACTAAACAAATATGTAAGTGAAGCTGTTGACAGCCTTCAAGAAGCTGTGCACTGTTAACTTTCAATACCTTGCTTCTCAGCTTCAGCAAGTTGCCTAAAATCTGCCTTTACCTAATGATAAAGTTACTCAAAGGCATGTTTGCTGGGAGGAGAGAAGCTACGGTGCTGCAGCTCTGAAACCACAGCTCTCACTGCGAAGAAACCTACAGCATAATTACTGCCCACCACAAACCTCTTGTGCCTGCCTGCAAAACCAGCTGTACAAATCCAGCAGGGAAAATCCATCCTCACACACTTGACTGCTGTACCAAGACGATCATAGCAGTTCCCCTCACACATCCCTGGCAGCCCTGTACAAAGGGACCAAAACAAAACAGAAAGAAAAAGCTCAGAAAGCAAATTGAGTAAAATGCAGAATAATGAACACTAGTGGTTTTGGATGATCTACTTAGACCTGTAGAAAAGTGGTTTAGACACCTCCTGGTCTCATTACCAGCTGCTTCCGTTTCACTTGAGTCATATCTGCCTAATTTAAAAGCACAAAGAATGTCAAAAAACGCTCTTTAAGATGAAGTCTTTTTGTTATGTCTTAAGAGGCACAATGGAGAAACACCTGGAACTGAATACTGAAGATTCCTGCTTCTGAGTGGAAGGTACATGGATACACCAATTAAAGGTTCTATTGTAACATTAAAAATTACTCTAACTTTTCATTTTCAAATAAAAAGCAGTTTCCAGAGTTGTCATATGCCCAGCATTGGAGAGCATATTTCAATCACTAATTCTACAGTGCAAAATGTAAAATTCTACTACCAAAGTGAAAGGTATGGGGCGGTGGGGGTGGGGAAGAACTCAGTAACTTGTCCAGTTTGGTTCGTCAATGCAGGGGGAAAAAAGGTTGAAATCCGTGGGTAAGAGAGAAATATGAGTGTGCTTTATAAAAACTAGAAATGATGCATTGATTTAGCCTGCACAGGTAAGGGCTAATAGTATGTGTTATTACCACTGAATAAACAGCTAGCTTCTCTTTAAACTTTGTAGTGTTTGACTGGAGGGACATACATAATAAATAACCTCATCCAGCTTAATTGTATTACTGGAAAATAATTATATTGGCATCCCACACTTAGCAAATGTGGCAAAGAACATCTCTTTCAGAGGACAGAGTTCGGAGCATGACAATGAAAATGAAATTTCTGCATGAAAAGATAGGCTTGTGTATATTTTTCAGGATAAACACATTACGAGAGTAATTCTATATTGGGTTGACTTTTACAGCCTAGAAGTCTCAGAGGAGAAGGCTGTTACATATCAGGACTTTACACTGAGATGGTACCTTAATTTTCACATCTTTTCAGGCAAAACTGGCTGCAGAACACCAACAAATGCTCAGTTGCCAAAAGGCCTGGGGGGAGGAAGCCAGCCCCATGCTTTGATGCTCTCATCCCAACAGAGGTATTCAATGGAGAGCTCCCAGCACTCCACTTTTTTCCTCCTATTGCAAATTTTCCTCTGTTTTAATGGCCCAGAAGTATTTCTACAGATCTACACAGTTACTGCACACATTTTTAAAAAATCATGTGAATCACCATAAGCATGATTTCACTCATGGTTTCAACACGAACCACATTTTATCACTGTCAACAATGTCTGAGACACTACCAAATAATACTAGAAAAGTGTAATTCTACTTCTGAGAGATTAATACTGTAGGAGTGTAATCACATGTATATAGAGAGCAGAGCCACAGCAATATTCTGCCCAAACAACTGGAAATCACAGAATCCCAGACTGGTGGGGGTTGGAAGGAACCTCAGGAGATCATGCAGTCCAACCCCCCTGCCAAAGCAGGTCTATTTCAAGCAGGTTGCACAGGATGGTGCCCATGGGGGTTTGGAATCTCTCCAGAGAAGGAGACTCCTCAACCTCTCCAAGCAGCCTGTCCCAGGGCTCTGGCACCCTCACAAGTAAAGAAGTTTTCTCTCATGTTTAAGTGGAACCTCCTGTGTTCCAGCTTGTGCCCATTGTCCCTTGTCCTGTCACTGGCCACCACTGAGACGAGTCTGGCCCCATCCTCTTGATACCTGCTCTTTAGAAATTGATAAACATTGATAAGGTCCCCTCTCAGTCTGCTCTTCTCCAGGCTAAACAGACCCAGCTCTCTCAGTCCTTCCTCATAAGAAAGATGCTCCAGCCCCTCAATCATCTTTGTAGCCTTCACTGGACTCTCTCGAGCAGATCTCCGGCTTTCTTGAACTGGGGAGTCCAGAACTGGACACAGTACTCTAGATGCAGCCTCACCAGGACAGAGTAGAGGGGAATGAACAATTTAGCTAGTGTCCCTGCTTAGTGTTTTCCCAGCCCTTACTGCTGTGTGTCCCTTCCCCAGGTCCCCCCTCAGACACACGTTTCCTATAAAATAAATAAATACAGCAAAAGATAAATAGGAAAAAGGGAGAGAATGCCTTTTCATTCTGTAAATCACGTTCTTTATACTAACAGCTTTGTTTTTGGCCAGATCTTAAATGGAAATTGGCCTCATTAAATCAATGTCAATCTCACTCTCAGATTCCCCATAATAATTTCAAACCCACTTGGTCTGCTTGAAGTCAATGTAAAATGACTGGAATTCTCCCTTAGTGTTCCTAGGGGTGCTGTGGGAAATGAGGGATCTGGGTTGAGGAGACAGTCTCCTCTGCAGAGGAAAGGCCTTGGCTACAGCAACAAAAGGACACAACTTAGGAGCCTGTCTCACAAGTAGCCTTCCTACGGCAGGGGACAAGAGGAGATAAAATTAATGACAAAGGACAAATATGTACAGAACAAGCTGTGTTTGTGGCAGATGTCATGCCAGAAAATAACCTCTCCACAGAAGATACCTACACAGCATGTATTCCTCCTAAGGTCCAAATGGCTAACATGTTTAATACAACTTTTTGCAGAAAACCTACAGAAGAAGAGAAGGTGGCTACAGAATTAATGTTTCTTGAAAGCACAACCAACCTAAGCGTGGAAACATCCATATAGGCCATCAAGCTTGCACAACACTAACAGTAATTGGCAACTGCTACGGCTCTTATACGATTATTGGTTTGTATCCAATCTAATGATGATCTTGCACAGTTGATTATTAGTGTTTGCTAATAAAGGTTGGTTTGTCAGCCCTTAAAATCGGTTAATACTTTAAGCCTGAGGAAATTTGACTTCCAATGAAATCTCCTTTACACGCTTATTTTCTTCATGTTCTCACAATATTTGTTCTGAACCATGAAAACAAAAGCATCTACATTTTTGGACTTCTTTTTTAAACAAATATAATGTAAGACAAAATAAGAGCTTCTGATGGAAGAAAAAATAATCTCAGAAACCTAATGATATTTTCTGATGCCTTCTCAAACACAGCATGCTTTTATCTTTACACCAAGCAATTCCAGTAACACATTGTAGGAGCAAATTATTTGTACAGTTGAGTATTTCTTGCAGTGGTATTTCTCAGTTTGTGTTTTTCCTGAACACATGCTGCAATCTCTTCCTTTCTTTTGACAGAAATACTGCACAGCAGAGTACATAAGCTGATTTCAAAGCTAATTGAAAATAGGAACATAGAGCCTAACAATATTAAATAAAAAATTCTGTCAAGTTTAGCAACAGATCATTTGCATCTCCTTTATTTTGTCATACAAGTTCTTTGTTTGTATAGAAAAAAACAAAATAGATGTCAACTTGCTTTGTAAATGTCTGATATCCAATAAAGATGAAAATAAGTATCATAAATGCTAATGAAGCATCAGCAGTGTTTATTTGCCAAGCAAATTACTGAAAGGCAAGTCACACTGACACTAGCAAGAGGGAGGAAAGGCAGTGTGAACCACTCGACCTTCCCACATAAGCTTAGTATTTTTTACTGCATTAAACAGAGCCGTTGCACAGACCTGAGCCCTCAAAACCAGTAGTCAGTGCTGGTAAATGGTTACTACAATCTCCAGGATATTTTTGGCCCTGTCCAGTTAGTCCTTGCCCAGTGGCTGGGTGGAGCTTGGGAGGTGCTCAGGCTTGGATGCAGGTACTGGCTTTGGAGGCCAAGGGAGCATAATTCGACAGACATGGTCAGACAATGCCAGTTGGCTTCAGGGCCACAGAAAAGGCCCTCATACTGCTTAACTTACCCATATAGAAGTGCCTACAGAGGCTTAAAACTAGTAACACTACAAATGTGAGCAACTAATTCAAACCTTTGGCTTCATCACTCAGTTGCTTCCAGGTCTTATCACTCAGTCACTGATGATGGAAGTGATACTCAGCATCGCATGCTAGAATCATTATCTATACAGTTCCCTCCCCAATTTTCTCTAGCTTTCAAAGGGAAAATTTGAAGCAATGTGGGAGCAGAGTTTAAGGTTAGGTTTGACTTTATTCTCAGACCTGGATCCAGCTATAACTACATTAGGACAGAGATCTCCAACCCAAGAGAGATGCTGAGATGGTAAATGGGTACAGAATAGGACAGCTGTGTCCCACACGTCTTCTATGAACAGCATTTTTCTAGTCCAAATAAACCCAGCAGTTCACTAATTAGTGCAGAAAGTGCTCCAAAACCAGTTCTCCCTCTCAGAGGGAAGTGTAGCTGTGCTGCACAAGGTGCTGCAGACAGCATGAGACTCAATCCCCTGCTTGTCCGCCTACATTACCTGCAGCTGCAACTGCACTTCATCATGAAGTTTTCTAGTTAAACCCTTTGATAATTGCTGGTATTTTATGTATTGTCAAAATTGTTTTTTCTGGCATTTTGCATTTCTAGCTCAAAAAAGTGGTGAGGACAAGTTAAGAAACATTTAAGTCTGCTAACAGTTGAATTTTAGTTTGGGCAGCTCTGCCCAGTTAATCACCATTTTACCTTTTTGTTGTGGCAGAAAAGTCATTGTCCAACCAGTATTTGGTTTCTGTTCTGCTCCCAGCATGGAGCAACAAAGTAGGCATGGTTGTGTCTGTTTGAAGAGGCCAAGCAAAATAAATTCCTACCAGCTGTTCAGGCCTAACTCAAGCAAAAGTTATAAACAAGAAGGTGAAGTTATCCGTCTACTCTGAAATTTTAGGTATTATTTTGAATTCCCTCTGACATTGTAACAACATTTAAAAACAAAATTATTAACCAGCTTTTGCAAAGAAAACAGCTCACATGGTATTAAATCCACTTCCTTACAATAAAATATTTCCTATTTAAAAATATACCTCTGCTCATCTACAAATGTAAAACATCTGAATCTATTAAATATCCAGCTTATCAAGCCACACACATATTCAATAACACATTTTTGTTGCTTTCTCACATATGATGAAGAACTGTTAATAAATTAAAGAGGTGTTTTTAAAGAGTGAATTCTCTAAGCAGCCACAAACTAATGTGTGGAAACCTTAGGCACTTTAACTCTTAAGCTAGCCAATTCTTTACAGGAAGCAGACTTAAAACATTCAAGGGCTGCTTCATACAAACGGAAAGTAATGAAAAAACAGAAGATGTGGTCTGCAGCTACAAAATGAGATGCTCCTTGGAGTACATTTCCTCTGAAAAATATTCAGAAATCATTGTGGATAAGCTACTCTGCTTGTCCTCTCAAACAGTAAATCAAAACTGTGGTATCCTTAGACATGTTATCAAGATTAAAGACAGAAAAAACAGGATGTCAGTTTAACTCTGCACACATCAATGGATAGCCTCAAACTGCAAGAGTGACTGTAGTTCCCATGTTTGCTTGTTAAGAAACTGATAAATAGGAAAGGATCGAGTGAAAAAAAAAAAAAAAGTTAGTGCATTAGTAATACCGCACAAGAATGCACTGAAAGATCTGTGTCAGTCTAACTATGGGAAAGAAGAACAAGAACTTATCTGATCCCTCCATATGAGAACTGCCAGTAGGTGGAAATATCTATATTAGAAATGATAAGTTGATCAAGCACTGCGCTGATGACATTTACTACAATATCATATATAAAATCCTATCTCTCAATAAACTATACTGTTGCAAGGTTTTTTAAACTCTCCCAATAAACTGTACTACTTCCCCTCTCACTTACCTCCCCAGCCCATAAAATAAACATCTACAAATGGAAATTATTTATAAAATGAAGCACATTATTTTTTTCTGAAAGAAAAAGATAACAATATACTTGGCTATAAATTTTATCCTTGCAAGACTGCCCCCCTCCCCCCAGTTTTTCCTTCCGGTAGCATCATTACCATGTCATCTAAATGAATTTGCCTACCCCTGAGCTGCCAGCATTGAATATTCAGTGCTGGTTTCCATTTTGACATGTTGTTACAAAAGATACTCTGTTTAATTTTTTTTCTCAGTCTGCATAAGACTATCCTTGAAGAGGTCAGAGCATCCTAAGGGAAAACCAGTGTTACTTGAGAGGCACAGTAATAGCTGATTACAAATAAACAGTGTTAGAAGTAATTCTTCATGGACATTCAAACCTTTTAGCTTTTTTTTTTTTCCTTTTTGTTATAAAGGGTATTGTCATTTCCAGTACATTATTGCAATAAAAGATAGAGGCTTAAAAACTTATTCTGTTCAGATGAATATGACTGTAGGAAAAAACACTCCATTACAGGAAAGTAAGATGTGATTTCAGGGACAAGGCAGAGCCACATTCAATATGAAGTGTTAAACTTTGTTCCAACCCTTCTTGCTTAGCTTTTGAAACAAACTATATTTTGAAACCTCACTTTAACCCCAGAAGTATTTCTACTCAGTTGTCCAAAACTCAGAGTAAAATCTGACTAGTACCACCGCTCCTACCATTTCTTTTCTTTGGTATGTGGTTCCCTACAGTCTTTATTGCCATGCACATTTCTCTCTAGCTATCTTTGATGGCCAGCAGTCCACTGTTCTGTCTCTCTTCCACTTTAGCTTCTAGTCCAGGTACTGCAGAGACAGTCTGCAAGTAGGTAGATGGGATGAGGCTTCCTTCCTACAGAATCCCTCAGGCTGGACAACCCATTTACTGCCACATCAGCTGCAATACTGGGACCTGGCAGCAGCTTAGAGAACAACTTTGGAGAAGAAATCACTTCCTCTATACACACAAACATAGCAAAAGGAGCTAGGAACAAAAAAATTTTCTTAGGCTAATAGTTTTGCCTCTTCTATCTCTGTGCTGAAGGTACAAGGACTATTTGATTGTGTCACTCCCAGCTTTGCTGCTGTTCACCTTAATGCCAGTACTTAGAACTTCCTTCTTTACATGCACTGACATAGACATTATAGAGCTCTTGTGCCTTAATTTTAAGTTATCATCTTCACGGTTCCTGGTTTTGGCCAAATCAGTGGGATTTGAGAGATCTGAGGGAGCAGCAAGCAGGAGCAAGTCTCCACAGAGAACACCAGTGACCTGCCAACAGAGCTGTGCAAGTCCCTGGCTGGGAGTCACAGGCAGCTGCTCCTGGCCTCTCCATGGGCTCCTACCACAGCTGTCAACTGTGGACCTCTTGGTCAAAACTGCTGCTGCTGCTCTGCTGCGCACCACCTCATCTTACATCACTGGCTATTCCGACTAATTACAGTACTCACAATCCACACTCAGCTACTGACCTCTGCATTTTTAACGCAAATTTAATGCTGAACACTGTTTTAATGGAAGTGCAAATGAAACCAAACCACAATACTCAAACTGAGCATTTAACTCCCCCCAAACAATTCAGCTGTCTGCCTTTAATGAAGGCTTAACAATAGCATTTCCAGTTCAGATCACAAGTGAACAACTGAATAGTAGTAGCTGCAAATAAAAAACGTGTTTCAGTTTAAACACTCCTAAGCCCAGTTGCTGGTGACAAATACCTGTCATATTCCAAACAGGGCTAGGAGCAAATTTTATTCCACATAAGATAAATCAATATCTTGACTCTCAAACATTTCAGTAGTAATGGAAAGCAATCACGCCTCCAGCTTGGGAAAACATGTATGAAGACATCATTTAGAACAATACAGTCAACTTGATTTTCAGAGAAGAGTGATGGGACGTGATAAAAAATTGCCAAAAACACCAAAGTAGACTTTTCAAGCGCACTGGATGCAGTACTTCAAAAAAAAAAAAAAAAACAAACCGCTGAATAATGGAAATATCTCAGTAGTTGAGTAATACTTGTAACATGCCATGAAAAGGTATTGACCTAATGGACGTCTGGGGATTTGGGCAGAAAATTGATCCCACAGTCAGAAGTGTGGCAGAAAAGCTCTCGATCAGCTCTGAAAAGCTGAAAGAATTTGCTCGACTTAGAACCGACCTGAAAAGCACATTCGAGAATGAGATGAGAATGGTTAACACTTATGCAAATAAATTTACGCAACCTGATTTGACTGAATGGCATATGGAGGAAGTAATGATATAGTTTATTACTGATAATCGCATTATCTGAGATCTCTGTTAGAGTAAACTGAGGGGAGGAATAGGTCTGAATATGAACAGAATCACTGATATGATGTTGCCTCCTGGGGGCATATACCATAAAAACTGCCCACACGCAATTAAGGCTGAAGCAGACCCAATCAAGCAATTCCTGGGCCATTTCTTCGAAAGAATTAAAAGAAAGATACAGTAAAGGAAAGAAGGAGATTTGGTGGTGGTAGCACTCTGAAGCCTACTGGAGTGGCCAACTCTGCTGCCTAAGGAATTCCACCAGGCTTCTCATCACTTGCAATTGAAAAGTTGGAAAATTCCTTCACTACAATATGAAAAGTTCAGTTGGCTTGTTGGTTTAGGTTTTTTTGATTGGTTGGTTGCTTTCTTTTTTGGACAAAACAGTTGTCAAATTCTACCCATACAGGATGTTATTTAGAGGAAATTCATGTGATTCTCCCTGTCACTCCTAATCTCACTATGTCTGTGATAACAGCACTTGCAAAGAGATCTTTGCTACTGCCTGCCACAGACTCCCCAGGGAAACTTTCCTCCCAGATGCTTTCTGCAGCTCTGGGACTTTTGCTTAGGTAAAAATGCCTACAGTAATCTCCAACAGGAATAATTTATCCTGCCTATTTTGAAATCTGTCTTATTTGCTGTGCAGTTAACTGTTCTGTTTAATTGAAGCTGCTACATCAGATAGAGACAGTCTATGGGTTAAAGAATTTTTTGTGTCAGCAATTGCTGTACCACCCACTGAAATGCTCCACAATAAACTGGAGAAGATCTGGCTCCATGCTCAGCTGTAGAGAAAGGGAAAAGAAAATGTGATCGCAGAGAGCAACTTTTTCAGTGAAGACCTGATCCAACTCAAAGCAATAAATTCCACCAGCAATTGAACAAATGAAGTCTGCTTTCTCTGCAGATGGCTTTTTTTTGAGTCACTTTACCCGAGTTACACCAAAAATGCAACAGTAAACCTACAAAGGTGCTCTTTTTCCACGAAGCCCTTTGGCAGGAGCAGGCTGACATGCAGATGTGGTTATCCATGCTCCTGTTACATAGCATGAAGCAGTCCTACTACAGGAATTATCTGAACACAACTGAGACATACCATGGGCTTTTCAAACCACAGAGGCTGAAATCTGAAGTTTGTAGAGGAGCAATACACTAGCCAGCTGCTCTTCTACCCTAATTAAGATTTTTTTCATTAAGGGAAAAAAAAATAAACTTCCTCACCTGTGCCTCTGTCCAGCTTGCCCAATGCTCCTTGCTCATGGTGAACTGCTTTCACAAATGGCCAGATAAAATATCACCATACTATAGGTCTAACCACCTCTTTAACATTTTTTAGCACGTAATGAACAGTTCCAAAAGCATAAGTTACTTGATGACCTTTACTATTTTTACAGTATTTCCTCACAGCACATGACTCTTGTGTTTTAAATTATTTTTTTTTTCCTGCAGCCTGCTCTCTCTATCCCTAAGTACATTTACCTAAAGTTTTCCCCTTTGTCTTGTGATATAGAACAAGAAGGAACCTTTTTTTTTTTTTTTTTTTTTTTTCCCCAAACGTGAAAACAGAGACAGTGCACATATCTTTCTTTCCCTGGCCATACCCTTTCTTCACAAACATAGAGGTTCAGTAGCATCTTTCTTACCCATCAGATAGCTCCCTCAAAGAGAAGTTAAGAAAGTGAATATGAACAATGACTTTTTACACTCAGAGAAGCAAAAAGGAACAGTTAAAATGTTTCAAATTCAGAAAGCACATTACGAGACAATAACCCTTTTGCACGGGCCATCAGCTGGCACATGCTGTGCCATGCCCATGGCAAGTTGAACCCTTTCCATGTTTGTCCGTAGGCACAGAGCGAGGGGCCAGGGCCAGGCAGCCCTATTGCCTCTCCTTACAGACCCAAGTTCACTCTTCTAACCCATATTTATTTCTTTATGTATTTATTTATTTATTTAAATTGAGCTCAGAGAAATCAGTCTTTGCTTAGACACCTTTAATGTACTTATCAGGAATCAAAGCTTAAACTTGTTAATACCACACCACAGATTAACACTTGGACACATGAAATGGGTCCATAGTAAGGAGAGCAAAATCCATACTTACAGCTATGAAGTGATGCACTATTTTCACAACTTTCCGCCCCACCTCCCCACCCCCCCACCCCAAGGGTATGAACACTCATCTTGTAAAAGGCAAAATACATACTATTAGAAATTACTTCAGGACTTGAATAGTACCAAAACAACATGCTCAGAGTTTACTGCACGTAAATGCCTTGAAATAAGAAGCTGTCAGGTGCACAGAGCACCTTTTCTGTCCTGTTAGGGAATGCATCAATGCTCAATAAATGCAGTTATTTTATCCATTGTAAAACCCCTAGACAGTAAAGAATAGGAAAACTTCACATAAATTATATTATTTCACCAGAGAGGTTAAGCTAATGATTTCAACTACACTCTCTTTGTGCAGTTAAAAGATACTGTATATACTTACATGTTTTATACTTAATAAGCAACTAACAGCCAATTGCTTATTGTCTATTCAGAGCTTAAAATTAAGTGCCCAGCTGTGGCAGTTAACCACATTTTCTGTTAAGATAGAAGGGTGGTTGTTTTTATTCAACAAACAGTTCATTATCATCGTAAGTAAAAGGGAAAAAGGAAGTTTGCCAGAAGCGCAAATTTTACTATAGCATAAAAGAAGTGACCAGAAGGTGGTTCTGGGGCACAATTACACTAGATTTATTCATTTATCTTGGAGTAATCCTGAGTCCTGGCCATGGCAGCTATGATCATTTGGCTTAATCTTGTTAATGCTAGAAACTTTCTGCGACATACCTATTCATTTGCAGCAGAATTTACCATATGTACTTTGATGCACTACAACTGCTCCTATTTACAGTTTTATTTTAGTAGATTTTCATCCCCTTGAGAGTTTGCATTTGTTCCCACTTGAAAATAGAAAAAAAATCCATCCCAGCAGTGTCAAACTTAAAACTTCTTTTTTAAATTATTTTTTTCTAGCTGAGTAGAGTTTGCCCTCTATTTCTTACTCCTTTGTTCCTTCTCCAGCTCTTTCTGAGGAGGCTGCAGGGGTTGATTTTTTTTGTTTTTTTTGTCCATTCAACAGATCTAACTGAGCAGTCAGCTGCTACTCACCTCAAAGCTCAGGGAACAGTCAGACACTCACCAGCACCTGAGGCTCCTTTGCACAGTCAGGTTACAGATAGGTCAAACATACCTGTCCCTACAGCCTTTCTTCAATGTCAATTAGTAGTGAATATTTAGGATCATACCTGACTCATTACTAGGTGCAGAGGGAAACACTTTGCTGCACTTCCAAGGTTCCTACAATCATCAGTTTAGAATAATCCAGAGCCAGTAGGTGTAGCTGGGCCATTATATTACAAGGATTTTCAAAAAGGCCTGGGTATGCATTTTTCCATGACTCTGATTCCTTTTTTGAGCTTGCTAAGATTTCAAACACTTTGGGGCAGCGGGTGTCACAGTTTGATGAGGTACTACAGAAATGTTTTCCTTGTGTAATCATGCAACCTAGGAATTGCATACAATTACTCCTAGTTCTCCTGCTAGGAAAAACAGAGTTTTTTCCTGCCATTTATTACTTAACAGACCTAAATGACTATTTGCTTCTATAAGGATAGCACTAAAAAGTTAATTAAAGTCACTATTAAAATGTGACATATTGACAATTACCAGAATTTGTTGCCTTATTTTCCTTTTATAAATCTGTGCTTTCTTTAGGTTTTCACCGGAAACAACCCACCTTGTTACTCCCACCTCATTTTCTCTTGCTGTAAGAATTCCATCAATTCTCTACCTTCCAGCAAGTTTCTGATGCATCACATACAATAGTAATTTCAGGTGTCCAAAGCACCCAGATTTCAGTACTCTGCTGTAGTTTTTAAGATTTCAAGCATTAGTATAAAAAATCTGCATATCTGGTCTTGTTGCTTGGCTGGTCTAATCAGAATAAAATCTTACATCCCAAGGCCCTTCTGCATTGTTTTCTACCTGAAGTTTATCAAATTCTATCCTATCCGTGGATAAGAAAGCTGAGTTTCAGCAATTTCCTCCATAGAAGATGAATTCCCTCAAACTACTCATTTGTTAAAACCATTCATTCCCCAAGTTCCATACAGACTTCTAACTTCAAATGGCATTTAGGCTTAAATGAAATCCATCTTAACCAGCAACTATTAAAAGGAGCCATGAAACTCCATGAAAACCCAGAGGCACTGCTAAGCATGTCATTTGCCTCCTTGTCATTTATGTTGTTTTATTTATGAAAACGAATTTAAACCAAAGCATACCATGTTTATTCTTTACACAATATCACCTCACCATGTAATACACACTGGCCAATAAATGTGCATGGCCATTCTGTGTGCCTAAGAAAGGAAGGCAGTTTTATGCACTTATCTACTCGCCAGCAACTTAAAGTATCTGAAATACATGACTACCAGCAGTCTGCTCAATTTTATTATCTCTTTTTCAGACAACTTCCACTAGAGCAATGGCAGAGAGATGCAGAGCTGCTCCTGCTATTTCAGGCGCCTCATCCCCTTTCATGAGGGTAGTATTTGGATCAAGGAGCTCAGACAGGATGGACAAAGGAGTATTACACACAGCTTTTCTTTTCTTTTCTAATTCCACTATCTTTTATTATACCACAAAGCCCTATCACTAAGTATACTTTGGTGATGTGACTCTTTCCACAGCAGCCTCCTCATTGATTTTTTGAGTTCATTTTGTCAGCAGTTTTGAAGATCATGCAGGTAATGGCACATTCTGTCACACTCTGCACCCAACGATAATAACGTGCCTCTCGATTCACTGGAAGAATATTTACTAGACAAATCTTGGACAATGCATCATGGCTTCAAAGAAAGTAATTCCTAGCTCTGATTCTACGAGTAATGATGGGTAGGTCACATAAGGGTAGCACTCTCAGCCTTGAACTTAAATCCTCTGTGCTGCAGCCAGCCCACTCCATTTCCTCTAACAACAGGGGGTTGGCAAAGAAGCTTGTAAATCAAAAACTAATCATGAAATGGAGCCAGCTTTTAGACCAACATTAAATGGCAGGCATTCTTCCATGCTGCATGAGGACTGAGCTGCAGATGGCCTTTCACCCTGCAATCCTATATCCTGGAATACTGCTGGCTAAGTACTAGTGCTTACAGAAGTTTGGACACTGCCTTAAGCAGTACAGACAGCAACTCCAAAGTTGTTATTCTCATAAGCAAAACTTTAAGTGATATTTAAATACTTCTACAGAGAATGTTCTCAATCTTCTCTCTATTTAATACTCCCATGCTCCTACCAGGAAAAAAATAATTCATACTGGACCCAATTAAGATGCAATCAATTTTAACTGGATGTATTCTGAGTAGGCATAAATATTTCTCATAAAGGAAGTTAGCAAATTTGATTGATACAGATTAACACAGAGAAAGTGAATTATATTATGAACAGCTGGAAATTAATTTTGTCCTTGCAATCATGAGATAATACCAAAGGTCTCTTGGCCTTCAGTACATACAAGTAGAAGAGGAAGAGGAGTTTTTCAACCAGGGCAAAAAGATCCCCTAAGCACAGCAGGAATTTAAACGCTGGCATACTAACAGTTTGCTACATTTCCGTACTAATGACCTGTCAACTTTGCATTTCAAAATACAGCTCTAAGTTGGAAAATGTCCTATTCTGTGTTCATGCCCTCATTTCACATTTCAGTCGATGTCCTCTTTTTGGTTCGTTTCCACCATTATTATTTATTATTATTTTAACATCAGTTTTGCTACATACAGTTTTCTTTACAAGCATTGGTCCCCACACATGCTGCTTATGAAGCTCTCTTCCTCTCTATTGTGGCTATTCACAATTGTTGCTTACCTGGCCAGTGAGTGAGACCACAACCAAGACTTTTCTAACCTAAATCAGTTTTTACCTCTCTCCAGTTAGAAATGAGCTGAATGAACATCACAAGAGACGGACCAGTCTACTTGCCATTAACCAGTACAATCCAGTACCTGTTCTACAGCCATACACCAAGTGTGCTTGTCCGTTCCCTGATGACGGGGGAGTTCCCCTTTAAATATGCACAGAAGATATACCCTCAAACCTCATCTCCTTCAGCACAGCATGGCAAACTATGCAGTGGGAGGATGAGTACATCATCCTCTCAAAGCAGCAGTAATGACCTATTGAGGCTTTGAAAAAGGCACAAGACTTAATAATGGGATGAGTCAACATTTACACTGCCAATGCTTGGAAAGGAACACTGCCCCACACTGTTACCAGAGGCAGGTGGGCTCCAACAAAAACATGCTCCAGTGATCACCAGGGTTCACTCTGCTGTTTAGCACAGCTAGAAATCCACCCACACTAGAAATAAACTGTATGAAAGACTTCTAAAGGGGCTGATTAACATCAGGACAATAAAGATGTTAAAGCACTAGAAGATGAGGCATTTGGAAGACTTCTCGGTGAGATGAAAACCTACCATCACCTTCAAAAGAAGCCTAAATCTCTGTCACTCTGCCCGACACAGTACCAATGAGGAATGTCACTTCCAAAGTAACAAAAGAAAATGGAGAAGAGTCTTTTGCAGGGTATATAGTCAGCACAAATACAGATGCACACATAGTGGAGTGGGGAACTCTAGCTCAAACATGCCAGGCTCCAAGCAAGTCACTTCCACTCACCCATCAGACCTTGGACTTGCAATCAAATTCTATGAAAGTAGTAGTCCAGCATTTAACAAGGGTCAAATAAAACAGCAGAAATCAATAGGAAACAAAAAAAAACCCTCAAACATTTTGCCATTATACACTCTGCAGTGGCCCTTCATCTGCGACACTGTTTGTAGTTCTGTCCCTCACACAGCAATGAACCGCTCTGCATGCTTCCTCTGGTCAGAACTGGGTTACCCACTCCCAAAGAAGGACACACCCTGGCAGACAGCCCCTGGCATCAGACACTATGATTCTTTGGTCCTCTCTCTTTCCCATCAGCTATCACATCTCTGTAGATCACCAGTTGCAATTAGCAGTTTACGTCAGTAAGCAAGATGAAGCAAGGCCTCACTGTAGGGGAACGATGACAGTCACAGCTACGTTTTCATCCTACTGACTGGGCAGTCTTAACCACCCCTTACACTGAGTTATAGCTGCAGTTTAAAGTGAGAGGAGATGCATCTCATTTTGATTTATCTGGGCAGCAACAATCAGGATATCTGTACCAGAGCAGGCTGCCCTAGGCTGCTTCGGCAGTCAGCAGAGACCTCATTCATATGGGCAGTGGTGTCCATGGCCCACTACATCCATTTATTTACCCTTCCCATACCTTCAGCATGTCATCTTCTCTCTGTACTTCAAGATTCTGAATATTTTTCATATACATTGCTATTGATTTTTTCCCACACTTCTAACAATCTCCATTAGTCATTTCTAATGCAGCTGTATCTTTCACTGACAAGGGATGACCAGAATAGGACAGGGCTGTCACACTTGGTTAGCTACCTTTGTTTTCTTTGGCTTTGCATTCCTTTTGGTGTCAACCTTGTGTTTTTACCCTGCTTGAGAGGAGAGCACAACTCTCTAAACTATTTGTCAAGCTGCTGCTAAGGTTCTCCTATTTTAGTCAAGATCCTGTTCACAAAAAGGTGTTATAAAGGCTAATTTAAGTTACTTAAAAAACCAGATAGGTATAAGATGCTTTACAGTGACTGCCACAAAGTTCAAATGCCAAACATCTTTGTATGACCATAATTTTAAAGTTTACTTCATCTTTACATAGAAATGTAGTAATGTGGAGAAGTACCTGCTCTGGCAGAAGCCAAGATCACACATCTCAGCTATTGCCCAGGAAGGGATTGATTTGGAATATGAAGAAACTTGTCCTTTTTTTGGCAACATGTGGGCCTCAATGCGCCAACCATGTTTTTGCTGGCAAGCCAAAACACATTTAATCTAAGCTAACTTTGACTTGTGAACTTGTGCTAAAGCACAACATCAACAAGCCTGTAACAACTTCTAGTAGCAAAGTGAGCACAGTCTTCCCTTGGGTACCTGAAAACAGCAGCAGAGTAACAGACATCTCTCATCAAAACAGTAAAATGTATTTTCCATTTAATTTTAAGAGTTTACACTGGCACAGAACCCTTTAGCTCAATACTCTCAAGGTAGCAATTAGCTTTAGAAACCAAAATAGAAAACCAAAACCAACTTAATCAGGCAAAGCAAAAACAAAAACCCTCCAGCAAACGGAAGCCAAGAAACTAACTTGAGACAGAGGGAATGCTTCACAGCGGAGACAAGAGAAAAAAAAAACCATCAAACTTCAGGAGAAAACTGTGACTAGACAAGTTAAGCCCTTGAAAGCAGCTTTGAGATCTTGATTTGTTATGTTTTATGGAAAGCAAAAAACCTGAACCCTAGTGTTGCTTAAAATCTCTGTCTACAGGACAGAAAAGTCAGAAGCACTTATTAAATATACCTCCACTTTTTAGCAGAAAAAAGGTAACTTAGTCACAAGATGCTGATGAAACTCTTACTATTTACATTGTAACAGAGGGCAATATCAAAGAAGTGCTGACATTTTTGTGCCTCTGGTCCCAGTGCGCAGATGTGGATGTGTTTGGGAAGAGCTAGCTGAGTTCTCGCGTCACTTGGCAACTAGTCCTGAAGACAGAGAAAGCCAACATTTAAACCCAGTAAATAAACATCAGTTGAATATTGATCCCAGGAAAAACATAGCAAGCACACATATAAGACTCAATGCATGCTAAAGGAATATCATATAATTACACCTATTAACATGGTCTTATGGAAAACACTAATAACTATTTTCGTATTATTTTTAACTAAATTACAAGCAACAAAGAGAGTGCAACTTACTAAGTTTAAATTTCCATGGCCTCATACCACATAAGCTGATCACAAAACTATGAAAAGAAATCATATGAAAGTTAAATAGATTAAGAGCTAGTTAGCTGAGAGGTCTCAAAATGCAACCAGAATGAAATCACTGCATTATCCATGTGTAAATACACAAGTCTGGAAACATTTTGGAAATGCAGAGTGTCCTGACCAGGAAGGGTCTGGCCACCACCAAGATGCTGCAGAGCTCCTTAGATACCTCTTTCCTCTTGAGATTAAAACAGTTGCAGATTTGGAGTGTATTCAGGGCAAATATCACGTAGGCTCATGCCATGCCCATTTTTCCTCCAGCATCGGCCTGCAATCACTGCTGGAGACAGGACATTGTCCGCAAGTGCTGATGCGGTCTGTCACTGTGTAACCACGGGGATAACAAGGACACCAGCCAGGTTCCGTTACTGCTCTATTTGGTATTAGCACAGCCAAGAGGGAACCCTGGGTCCATAACCCACAAAATGAAATCCACCTGCATCTTTCAAAAGGAGCCAGAGAAAAGACCAGATCAATGACCAAATCAGAGAACCTTTGGTATCATAAGAAATGCTTTAAAACTCCCTCTTTCAATTCACCAAGCAGAGACTGAGGACTGACCTGATCAGACCTGTGCCTGATTTAAGGTACCAGGCCAGAAACCACTTTCACCATGAAGAACAGCAGTCCAGCAAGGCTGAACTCTCACAATGGGAACAAGGAAGGTGTATTTTCTTTTAGAAGTGGAATATTTAACTTTTCAAGCAGTTTATCAACAGTGTGAATGGATTGTTCATTAACAGAAATGTTACTAGATGAGGATTGGGAAAATAAAACCTGTACTGTGTGAGGATATTCACATAACCTGAGAGACAAGAAGGTTACAGCAATTTTATCATCCATTCACTAGCTATAGCACTTTCTGATTTTCCAGCTCTCAGTCTCATCCTGGCACTCACCTAGCAGTAAAGTTAATATTTTAACTTGAGCTGGAAGAGCGTTCTCCTTAGCTAATACCCTGATGTCTTTGAAGAGATGAAGCAGGAAAGGGCGAGAGGCTTATCTCAACTCAGCTTTTCCTTTCTTCTACTTTTCTGTGGGTTTAACCTAACAGATAGCAGTCACATACAAAAAATCGGACTGACATCTAGAACTCATAAAATACATGGAGCTATTCCACAGTTGTCACATTGCTCATCCCGCTTAAATGCTTATTAGAGCTCACAGAAATGGTACAAAACGTTTCAAGGCTATGCCCAGCCATGGAATGAAAAGGCCAGTGCAAATCAGTACTGAAGTGAGAGTGAATATGTGTTTTCAATGTATTTTAATGTTTACCAATCCAGCACACACAAGATACAAGATACTTAACAATGCAGAAGACAAAAGAAGAACTAGCAGCTAAAAGGAAGATAGGGAATAACAGCTTGGAACGCTCTGACTTCTGTGCAAATTGGCTGCACAGAGAGTATTCTTTACCAGGGAATGAACAGATCTTTTGAACACCACTTGCAGGCTACAGAAACAGCATTCACTTCTATATTTTCTTGGACAAACAGATAATTAATCCATAAATACACTAAAAAAAAAAAAAGTAGCACTTGGTTATATGAAATTAAGTCATAAATTATATTTGACCCAGAACAAGCAGGTTCCCCACTTCTGATTTACACATTTCTCCACAATCACAGGAACCAAACTCTTCCCAGCTCAGCCCAAGCCCTGGGCAGATCTTCCCTTGGGGTCAGGGGAAGTACAGCCACTACCAGCCATGAGTTCAAGTGAGAAGCAACTTGACAGTTTTATAATTATCTTTTCCAAACTATTTCACTCTTCTGGCCTATAATGGCACACAAACATTATCTTTTAATTTCAGATATTTACATCTGACACAGGCATGTTTACAGATACACAATATCCAAGCTGAAAACTAACGTAGATCTTGCCATACTTTATAAAGAAATAAAATAAAAACAAGGCGGTACATTTTTCAAATTAAGATATCTTTTGTTGCTGGTTTGTTTGTTTTTATTTTCCCTTCCCCCCAGCTATGCCACACCATATTTCAATAGTAAAAAATACCCCTAACTTTTGATGTACTGCCAGTTAGGCAAAATTGCTCTTGGAAAAAAGCAACTAGCATTTCCTATCTGTCTACAGAATAAAGGATTAATGAAAGGAAATCTCTTAATTTAAAAATAATGAGGCATCAATATGTAGCTGCTTCAGCTCTATCAAACTGAATTAACAGTTCATGGGTATAAAGTTATTTTTTTCCTCAGTCTCCTCCAATGTTTGTCTTTTTTCAATACAACTGATATTAAAAATCAAACAATCTACAACTTCATAACCACCCAATTCCTTTTCTGTTTACAAACAGCTAAAATTTACTAAATTAAGTAGTACTTAACTTTACCAAACCAAGAGTACAACTTAGCAGCTACATTTTCCGAAATCTGAACTCCTAACAGGTATCAATTGTGCCTGAATATGAGGACTTGAGTCATTGGGAGCAGAAACCCAGTGTAAGCAAAGGAAGCACCAGGAGCAGCAGCGCAGCAGCTCAGATACTAAACTGGGCAGAAAAAGGCGATTCTCACGTTCAGGTCTGTACAGTCACCTGTGAGTTTGAGTCACTCCCATGGCAGCACTGCTCCACTTCACCATAACAGATTCAGCTGATTAACATGAGATAATGCTAATTGTACCTAATGTTAAAACTACTTAAAATCCTCAGGTGATGCAGAGAAACTGTTGCATAAAGATCCCAGATTTCAAGGAAGCACAGCAGCCGTACTAAACAAGTTGTAATACCCATAGAAGGTACCTTTAATCTTATTATCTCACAATGAAAGAGCTACAGTTCATGTAGTTTCAACAACTACAGTAAAACACAAGCAGCTGAAACCCCATGCAATGTTATTAACATTCAGTTTTATCATCTATTTCCTCTCTGCCCCTCCATGTTGACTGAGTGAGGCCAAATAACTATGAAAAACATGTCCTGCTAATACACATCCCATGCTGGGATTTACTGGTGCTCAGAAACTGTTTGTAATCTTGTATTCTAACCACTGTCAATTATCATAAAAAGGTTGAAGTCTTCACCTACTGTTTGATAAATAATGCATGAGAGAGCTTTCAACAACAGGCAAGAAATACAATTTCCAGATCTTTAACGCTGAATGTGTAACAAGCAGTATTCTGCAGGGACCTGAACAAAGCACATTCTCCAGTTGCAGAGTCTGGTCAAAAAAAGGTGCTCTTTAAGTGCCTTTCACAGAGCTTGCCATTTTCCTCAAGGCAGCTGGAAACCTGTGGTTTACCATGAGATGCTGTTAATAAATAACCTGAAATAGCAGAAAGTAATTAGAACTAGTATCATGTGATATTCCAGTTGAGGGGGGGGAATAATCATTATCCCAATAAAATGAAAGTTCTGTAAGGATGGTTATTGTATGCATTGTCTAAACATGCATTCTTCTTATGGAAATGCATTTTGCAGTCTGTTATAAAGATTTTTCTTTTTCTTTTTTTTTTCTTTTTTTTTTCTTTTTTTTTTTTTTTTTTTACACAACCACAGTAGTATCCCTCACGCCCACATTCAAGCTACACGACAAAAGAAGACGAACACATCATTCTCTTTCAGCTCCTTGCAGCCACAGACGCTTAAAAGTGGGGGCACTCTAATGGAGAGGCAGGGGTAGCGAATGCACAATGATGACAACACGTCTTAAAGATAACTAGTTTCTCAACTCTGAGATTAAGTGCCCAGAGGGGTGTCTCAGAGGCCTTGTTGACTGAGGGACCACACTTCCAAAAGCAATGGTAATTTGTGATGCTTCAACAGGAGCATTAATCAAAGAATCACAGAATTGCCTTGGTTGGGAAAGACCTTTTGAGTCCAATCATTAACCCAACACTGGCAAGCCCCTGACTAAACCATGTCCCTCAGCACTATGTCTACATGACTCTTCAATCCCTCCAGGGATGGGGAATCCACCACTGCCCTGGGCAACCCCTTCCAATGCCTGAGAACCCTTTCAGCAAAGAAATTCTTCCTCACATCCAATCTCAACTGCCCTTGGTGCAACTTGAGGCCATTTCCTCTTGTCCTATCACTTGTTCCTTGGTTGAACAGACTGACTGCCACCTCACTACACCCTCCTTTCAGGGAGTTGGAGAGAGTGAGAAGGTCTCCTCTCAGCCTCCTTTTCTCCAGGCTCAACAACCCCAGTTCCCTCAGCTGCTCCTCATCACTCTTGTGCTCCAGACCCTTCCCAGCTCCATTGCCCTTCTCTGGACACGCTCCAGCACCTCCATGTCCTTCTTGGAGTGAGGGGCCCAAAACTGAACACAGGACTCAACGTGCATTAATGCTTAATAAAAGCATAAAACAAACCCCATATGGTAGCTTTGCAATTTAATGTGTTAATACATTATGAGCTGATGATACTGATGTTGCTCAAGCTGTACTTGAAAGGGTTTTTAATAACCCAGCGCAGTGGTCCCTAAGCATCTTGTGCCACACCCCTGGGCAGAGCTGAAGCAGGCAATCCCTTCCAGCAGTCTGCAGCAGGCGCAGAAGTATGAGGAGCCCTACTAAAACACCCAGCCTACGACCACCGAGCCAAAAACACACCTCAGGCCTGACGGCTTCTGCTGCACACACAGGTTTACTGAAAAATGTAGATATCTTTGCATTCATAGTCTAGCAAAAATGCAATATAACATTAGTTACATGTTGAGGAAAATAGAAAAGATTTTCTTCTGTCAAGGCCCTTTTGCAAAGGTCTTGCTTTTACAATAGAAATGAGAGAAATTAACTGCAAAGTACATTCCTTCATGGACAAACAAAATCAAGGACAAGAGGCTACTGGCTGCAAGGATCCTTCTCTTTTGATATACGACCACTAACATCCCACTGAGGGTGTAAGGTCCTACTGAGAAAGAGTCTTTAAATCATGAAAACAGTCTTAATGTATATTCCAAATAGGTCAAGAAAAAAACCAAACAACTGAAAATTCCTTTATGAAAATACACAAGCAACAACTGCTGACAAATATGCTTTTACTTATCTGATTTAGAAAATAAAGCAAAAAAAATCAAAACTTTTCCCTTCCTACAGAAAAGACGTGCAAGTGTGAGCATATGAGCATGTAGAACATCACATCATAAGCATCAACCATTCAACCACATTTCTTTTTCCTTCACAGGACAACTTCTTGCTATCAGATAAGATACAGTTGACAAAAACCTCATTCAATTCTAATCCTGAAAGACAAATATTTCAAATTTTGCCTCAAATGAATCACTAAAAGATATGGAAACAGAATCAGGGTTCTTGTTCTGGAGGAGGTCCAACACCTGCACTTCATGGCTCGCCTAGCAAAGCTCAAACCCTTTGTACTTGCAAGACCTCTTCAGCCAAAACCAAAGACAGATAAAATCCATACATCACACTGAACAGTCCAAGCTAGTTAACAGCCAAGCTGGAGAAAGACGAGTTGTGGAGAAAAAGATTTCTTACTTCTTGCAGACCATTCAATCAATCATAGTTCATCCCCAGTCCTGAAGTACATTGCTAAGGTTATCCTATTCCACTCAATCTAGAAAAATTAAATTGCATGAACCATCTAGCAAAGTGTTTATGAATCCCACAGAGTACGTGCCAGAAAGCAAACCCGTTCCCTTTGATTGCTCCTCTGTGTAGATAAAACTTTACATCTATTTGCTTACTGCTGTAAAGTTCCTGTCATCACTCAATTGCAATACAGAGAAGAAATACATAACAAGCATAACTATCTTTGGTAAAAATACACTGACACAGCAACTAGATGCTTCTGAAGATAAGCAAGCTTCAGCTTTCAAACCTCAGAGTAGAGAAAACTATTTGGAATTAAGTAAAGCTATGTTGCAAAATTCTGAAATGGGCTCCTCTGCAATACTATTCAGATTCCAGCCATGGACAATGGTCTGAGTCAAGTCTGAAACCAAATTCAGTGTAATTCATAGAATCACAGAATGGTTTAGGTTGGAAGGGACCTTAAAGATCATCCAGTTCCAACCCCCCTGCTATGAGCAGGGACACTTTCCACTAGACCAGGTTGCTCAAAGCCTCAACCAACACAAGTAAGGAGGACAAATCCCACAGAGATTAAGTCTTCATCATGTGGACAAGCAGACGCAGTAAGCTGAACATGAAGCTCCAAGGGAAAGTTCACTATGCTGCACATTCACCTGCCTCACAGAAACACTTTAGTTGTGGCTATATCAAATTGCTCCTAGAGACTCCAGAGATTGCAGAGGAATCAGAGCAGACTTCTTTCATTGTCACTAACAAAAAGGAATAGCCTTGCTAAAGGAAGTTTGCACCCACTCTAGATAAAAGGCTGATCTTTTCTGCAAAGCAACATTGAAGACAGCAGCAAGGCAGTCCCGGTTATGGTGGCCTGATTAGGAGGATCAAGGTTTGCTTAAAAGCTGTTGCAGACAGATGATTCCCAGCCACCAGAGTTGGAATTAGAGTTTTCTATTAAAAGCCCAAAGAAGGATAAATTTTGACACTTCTGAATGTATCTTATTAATAAAGCTGTTAGATATACTAGGTTGTAAAGAAGAAGAAGAGTGAACTGGCATCTGCTGAATTCCCTCATATGCACAGGTGATGTAAACTAGATACTCTTCCAACCAGTAATTTCAGGTTTCTTACAGAAATCACCAGATGAAACTGTGTCTCACACTAAGCAGAACAGACTAGATGTGTGTGTTTTTACTGCCATGGATGGCATCACTAAAAAATTACTGTCCCCAAAACAGATATCTGACAAATCGCTCTGTCTGATCCTTCTCCCTTAAACAACAGTGGTGGCTGTTGATTCTGCAGCAATTTTCTCACTCATCCACAACTGTGTACAAAAACTGACTCTTTTTTTAAACCATAATTTCTTTTCTAGAAAGTCATAGACTGTTGTCGCATCTGGTATGGAGCAGTATATTCATTTTACCTAGATTGTATTTACTGGCATGCTTATACTTTTTCTCACGTACTACTGAAATTGGGTCCTGAAGAACTCTGTTCCTTAAAATAGCATGCTGTATTTGTTATTGTTCAGCCAATATATGTGCCAATATATTTTCTAATTGCCAAGCTTGAAAGATTTATTATAATCCTCATCATCTCAGCTGTGATTTCATGCATCAGCTCTTTCACTATCGTGGGCTGAAAATTATCAGATTTCCTTCCTACTCTTCCTGTTTTGAGGACAGACAGCTCCCTGATTTTCACACAGCCTAAATGCAGTCACTTCCACTGCTTCCACACCTTTTCATCAGCTGCCTTGCCCTTGCCCTCAATTTCAGCATGGTCCTCCTTAATTACAATGCAGACAAAGCATGCATTTAGGTCTGAGGCAATCTCTAACACCATCTGTAACCTTTACTTTCTCCCTAAAGCAAAGCTATCCCACTTCATTTATACTTTTTCTTCTCTGTGTTGAAAAATATTTTTCTCTTTAATATAAATTTCAATGTCCAAGTCAACTAGATTTCGATCATTCTCACCTCCTGATGTCTGAGTCAAAGCCTTCTTTCTTAACTGACCCCTTTCTCCATTGCCTATCTACATCCCAAGTGTTTTTGAAGAATCTCATTTACCTAGCTAGTTTGTTTTTAGTTTCTTGAGTTAATAAAATAAAATCTTATGTTTCCTAAAATAGCATTACATAAAATTGAAAAAAAAATTAAAATCATAGTGATTAAATACTGACCTATGAATATAAATTCAGTTGAAGAGCCATACTGACATTCGTAATCCTGAACCCTTTCAAATACCAGCTCACCTCCACTGTGATAGAGAACAACGCAGACATTGAACTCTGCTTGTCCCACCCCTTTTGATATTGTAGTTTACCATCCAGTTCAAATAATAATAAAAAAAAAGGACCTTAATTTATAAAGATTTTTGCCTGGAGGCTGCTGATCCCAGATACCTCAGCACCTATTCTTCTGAATCTTGTATGAATCTCCTCCATTAATATAGCAACATTCCAAATATTTAGAAAAATATGCATATAGAGGGCTCTGGCTCTTGGCTAATTCCCCAAAGCTTTTCTGAGCAGCATTAAATGAATAAATAAGAACATGAAAAAAACATGGAAAATGGTTTTGAGTTAGGGCTAAAAGAAAGGGAGAGATGTGTCATCTTGCCTCTGTTAACCACAATTTGCAACTGCAACGTTTCCATTCAATCCAAAATGCCTTTAATAAAGAACTATCCTCAAACTATGCTTTAAATGAGAAAATAGCATTTAAGTTCAAAGTGATTGGAGAACAACTGCACTCGGTAATTTTTTTGATTGCTTAGAAAACTCATCATCCAAGAAGAAGGCTGCTTCCAAAATTCCCTTACATTTCCAAGCGAGTGCTGGCAGTCCTCTTCCGGCAACTTCTCCTCTCATTTTCTTTTCTAAAGCTGTAATTCCTGTCTAGTAAGAATAATGAGCTATAAATCAGAAGTTGAGTTCTACAAATCACACTAGCAGGAGCAAATCCAATGTAATATGCTACGTAGAGTCAGCTGCACCTTTTATTGCAATCTAAGTGTCAAACTGACAGTCCAAGAGGTCATTGCAAAACCCTCTGTGACCCACAAGCCAGTGCTTCATGTCAGAGAAAATACTTCCACATTCCCCTGGGGAGTGACCTGCACACAGTGTCATCACAGAAGATCCTAGAACTGCAGAGATCTTTAATGAGCATTATTTCAATGGTCATAATCTTGCTCTTTTTCTTTTGGATCCAGTACTTCAACTCTCACCTATCTCAGGAGTAAAAAAAATTTTCACTCTGATTTTGTAATGAAGGATGAAGATGAATTATTTCCAGTTGCCCTCTACAATCCAGAGCATAAATTCTCTGGATGTCCCCAAAATTTTAACAGCCACAAGGCAAGTAATATTCAAACCTACTACACAGAACACTCGTAAGTTCCCCTGGGACATCCCTGGTCATTTAAAGTATCAGAAGCTTGTTTCTCTCTAAATAAGATCTTGATCCAGAGATTTTCAAAAACGTTTAGATAAAACAGGAGCTACTGTATTCAGAGATACTTAGAGAAACTAAAGTTTATTATATCTCAATATTATACCAATTTCAATGTTAACAAATGAGGTAAAATGACAGGAAAAAAAAATGAATATTACTTCCTTACAGCTGTTAGTAAAAGAGGAAGTAAATAGTAATAACATAATGAGTATACCATCTCATTTATTTTTCTTTTTCTTAATGATCAACACAGGAGACTGTAGAACATTACTTCCCCAAAAGATGCAAACAATTCAAATAAATTTGCATTACAAACCACTCAGCTTGCTAATAAAGCAGTTTTTAGTGTGTGCTCAGAATCATAGAATAAGTAAGTTTTGAAGAGACTGCTGGAGGCCATCTAGTCCAAGCCCCTGGTTAAAACACAGCCAACCTCAGAAAGACTGACCTTAATTTCACAGCTTTTTCCAGTATTTTCTGTTAGACTGAAAGCTAAAATAGCAACTTAACTGTAGGTTCTTAGAAAGAAAAAAAGTAAACACCTGGTCCAGAAAGCTAATTCCTAGCAGCACATATACAGGGTTCACATCCTATCAAGAGTCAATATTACCAAACAAGTTTCCAAATCTCATTCTCAAGAAAGGGTCCAATGAGAAAAGGATAATAAGTATTTTTCAAGCCAGGTATAAGAAATATGTTAATCTCTGAAAACACTGCAGCCAGTGAATTCCCCAGGAAAAGGGACAAAAACCTTCTTGGATGTTTCCTCTCGCATGAATGAGCCTTTCTAGAAAGCGGAAGAGTGTCCCCACAACCTATAGAGTCTTTAAATGGTAAATACAATTATATAGACTACACATTCACATCACCATACCCCTGCAGATATTTTGGCTCCATAAATAATTTCTCAGAAAACCTACACAGCTGGTGAGCAGCCTTCCTTTATACTATCTAGAGACTTGTTACCAACATTTTTCATGGCCTGAAGGTAACTTTATATATAAACTGACAACTGCTCGTCTGGCTTACATCCCTAATACTCCAGAAAAGCTAATGAAACCCAGGTACAGCCATAGTCTGTAAAACGTGCCCAGTGTGAGTTCAACAGTTCGTCTTTCATGCTTTCAAAGGCATGACTAAGAAATAAAGAGGAGCTGTGGCATAAATATAGCATTGTGCTAAGCTGCACTGAAGAACAAATCTATACAGGGGAAAAAAAAAAAAAAAAAGTAGGAAAAGTTGTGGAAGGCAAAAGAAACCCGAGTATTAGTACCTGTTCAGTTTCTTTCTTATCTGTATTTTAAAATAAATAAACTACATTTAATTTTTGTATAAATCTGTATACATTTTTAGTAAAAAACAGCAATCCTGAGCTTCAAAAGAACTGCTCTATATCACACTCAACTCTACCCAGTCTACCAAAGGACGTTTCACAGACATATAACTTCAGCTGTACTAGTTCAAATCTTCCTGTTTTAACATATACAAGTAGCACCTCTGAGGAAGAGTGCAAAATTATAAGGAAGAGTGATATAGAACACTTACAGCATTTTGGGAAAACTAAAACAAGGAAATTAAGCTGAATGAATGCATTAAATGTAACTGCTTAGAAAAAGGAAAATAAAGCTGATGGAGAACATAAAAGGAAAACAGATCTCCATTGATTTAAGGTTTGTTTTGTTGTTTTTTTTTTTTTTTAAATAGTGGCACAGACTGAGTAAAGTCATGTGAAACCTACTGAACATTTCCTTATGAAAGACAAATTTTATCTTTGAATTTCTTCTTTGAAATTTCTATCATTACGAAGCCATAGAATTAAACCACAGAAAAATTAGAGGAAAAAAAAGAAAAAACCCTAGGAGCTACATCAACACAATGCAAAAATGTAACCAAAGCAAGGGATGAATAACAATCTCTGGTAAATTGAAGAAAGATTAAGACAAAGCCATAACTGATGAGGTCCTCTGGGGTAAGCAGAGTTAATTCTGGAAACAGAAATTGTTAAGAAGCTACATTTGACAAACAGATATGGAGAATGTGGTCTATCCCAGACAAAAACCAAGACAGGGAGCAACCCACAAACTCCAAAACTTTTTTTTTTTTTTTTTTTTTTTAAAAAAAAAAGGAAAGAGACACAAGAGGACAAGAGGTATTAACAAGAATGATCAAACAGGTGAAAATGCCATGAGGAGAGAGGAAGTGAAGTGATGAGGATTACCTACCAGCAACAAACAGTGAGGGGATGGATTAGCCAGCACTGAATCCTCTTAGCCCAGCCCTTTGTACACTGGGTGGAACTGTGGAAAGATCTGGATGTATGAAAGACAGGGTAGGGAGCAGCCTATGAAGGGTAATAGCACCAATTATAAAAAAAAACCCAAACCCCAAACCGACCCCTAAATCAAAACCAAGTAAGAAGAACTATCAAAACACACAGATATGCCTGAAAAGTTAGGTGGTTCTCTCAGCTACTGATTGCCCTTTTCAAAAACTATTAATTCCTTGTGTGGAAGATAATTCATCACAGAATTGCTCTTCTAAACTTCACCTTGTTGTGACAGTGACAAAATAATAGGCCCAACACACGCTCAGTAGTGCGTTTCAGAAGTAATATTTGCCAGATTTTTCATTGGTCTCATAAACCATCCTGAAATATAAAACTTAAATGCCTGGCAGCAGCCATGTAGAATTATTCTTCTCAAAAGAACTAATAGACATTTGGGCTGATTTAGAACTTGGTATTAAATAATTATGCAAATTAAAAAAAATTATGCCCTACAAGCCTCACTCTGTAAAAGTTTGATGTCAGTTTTACTCTGAAGCCCTTCCGCTGCGGTACCACAAACAAGAAGAAAACACCTGGTTTATACGCAAAAGAGCTCTGTCCTGAGGGGCAGGGAATCAAGTTGGGTTTTAAAACAGTGCAGGCTCATGATGCAAAAACAGTATAAAAGCATTTCAGAGTTCACAGTTGACAGAAGCCTTAGTCTCTCAGAAAATACTTGATCAAAAAAAATCTTGGCCCTTCATACAACACAGTTGACCACTGCTCCTCAAAGCAGCTACAGAAGGAAGGATGGGCTCATCAGAGGAAGAAAATTACCAATAGGAATGTGCTAATGGTATAAATTAGAGGCAGATACCCAGAAGGTCGAGACTTTCTGATTTATTTTAATCAGGCTGTATTTTCCTCAACAGTTGCATCAGTAGGATAAAATGTAGAACACCATAATAATGATGAAAAATGATAACTGAATAAAGGAGAAAAAATATAAGAGCCATGGAAGACAATGTTTGGCTTGAAAGTCTAAAAGAATACAAGGAGTTTTCACATGGGACTGTTACAAAATAAACCAACAAACGTAATTTACGTTTGAGCCCAGCAAAGCTTTGAAATCCACCATTCATTTTATTATTTTACTGTTACTTGCTGGCTGAAGTCATGGCTAGACCACTCTCCATCATCTTTGCTAAGTCGTGGGAAACGGGAGAGGTGATTGAGGACTGGAGGAAAGCAAATGTCACTGCAATCTTCAAAAAGGGCAAGAAGGAGGACCCGGGTAACTACAGGCCGGTCAGCCTCACCTCCATCCCTGGGAAGGTGATGGAACAACTTATCCTTGGTGCCATCTCTAGGCATATCAAGGATAAGAGGGTCATTAGGGGCAGTCAGCATGGCTTCACCAAGGGGAAGTCATGCTTGACCAACCTTCTAGACTATTATGAAAACACAACGAGGTGGCTAGATGATGGTAGAGCAGTGGATGTGGTCTATCTTGATTTCAGCAAGTCTTTGACACGGTCTCCCACAGCATCCTCGCTGCCAGATTGAGGAAGTGTGGATTAGATGATCAGGTAGTGAGATGGACTGTGAACTGGCTGGTGGGAAGAAGCCAGAGAGTGGTGGTCAGTGGGGCAGAGTCTAGTGGAGTCCCTCAAGGGTTAGTACTAAGACCAGTACTATTCAATATATTCATCAATGACCTGGATGAGGGAACAGAGGGCACTGTCAGCAAGTTTGCTGATGATACAAAGCTGGGAGGAGTGGCTGACACACCAGAGGGCTGTGCTGCCATCCAGAAAGACCTGGACAGGCTGGAGAGCTGGGCAGGGAAAAACTTGATGAAATATAATAAGGGCAAGTGTAGGGTGTTGCACCTGGGCAGGAACAACCCCAGGTTCCAGGATAAGTTGGGAGATGTTCTACTAGAGAGCAGTGTAGGGGAAAGGGATCTGGGAATCCTGGTGGACAGCAGGCTGACCATGAGCCAGCACTGTGCCCTTGTGGCCAGGAAGGCCAATGGCATCCTGGGGTGCATTAGAAGGGGTGTGGTCAGTAGGTCAAGAGAGGTTCTCCTTCCCCTCTACTCTGCCCTGGTGAGGACACATCTGGAATATTGTGTCCAGTTCTGGGCCCCACGGCTCAAGAAGGACAGGGGACTGCTTGAGAGAGTCCAGCACAGAGCCACCAAGATGATGGAGTGGAGCATCTCCCTTATGAGAAAAGGCTGAGGGAGCTGGGTGGGCCTCTTTAGCTTGGAGAAGAGGAGACTGAGGGGGAACCTCATTAATGTTTATAAATATATGAAGGGTGAGTGTCAGGAGGATGGAGCCAGGCTTTTCACAGTGGTGTCCAATGATAGGACAAGGAGCAGTGGGTGTCAGCTGGAACACAGGAGGTTCTGCTTAAACTTCAGAAGAAACTTCGTTACGGTGAGGGTGCCAGAGCACTGGAACAGGCTGCCCAGGGAGGTCGTGGAGTTTCCTTCTCTGAAGACATTCAAGGCCCGCCTGGACGCCTTCCTATGTGAACTCATCTAGGTGTTCCTGCTCCGGCAGGGGGATTGGACTAGATGATCTTTTGAGGTCCCTTCTAATCCCTAACATTCTGTGATTCTGTGATTCTGTGATTCTGTGTTCAAAACAAGCAATAACTTCAGTGATATTAGTGTTTCAAAGTTGGAATAAAGCTAAAACTACTGAAGCCTTCAGAGCAACTTGCTTAAAAAGTCATGGAATATGAGGGAGAAAAATATACCCCGAGTGGCTGTACAGTTATCCAGCTTTTCAAGACCAAAGCAAAATAAATGTAATTAAAGGAAGTTGAGCCATTTACAAGGTTTTTTGTGTTTTGTTTGTTTGTTTTTTTTAAGGTATTAATGCTTATGAAATCATTGAGAACAGCTCATTACTCACCTGGTCCAGTTTCATGCACGTGTTGAAGGATGAGAGATGCAAAGCCATACTTTCTCATTCAGATGTGAAAAAGTACTGGAGTCTCATCATTGTTTTAAATGAAAATGTAGTTGGGTTTCCTTAGAAGCAGGCAAATTTTCAAAAGCAAGGCTTGCTTATAGAAACCTTCTGAGAAAAGTAATGGGAATTTTTTCCCTGGACTTTTAAAGGTCCTCAGGAACCTCCTGAAGGAGACACAATGACTCAATTTCTCATGTACTGAATTTTCTATAGATTCTGTATATTCTGTTGTGCTAAAGAGTGAGGATACCTCTACCCGGACACTATCATCTACATCATCCCAAGTTGTTTGAATAGCAATAGAGAGGACTACATCCACCTTACTATGAGCAACTGAACATGCTGAGTTTTCTACAGGGTGGGTGGCAAGAAGAAACCACATAAATTTGGGCTCCTCAGGAGAAGGGAGAGGAGTAGACTTGCAAGCACTCTCACCTTAAGCCCAACAGACAATTTAAAGATTTTCTGGATCGTCCCAGAAGAACCTGGGCACAATTTGGTTGGTTTTTTTTTTTCCAAATCTGGGATGCCAGCCACAAATGAACGCTGTTGGAAAGCACATACGCTGTGGTTACTCTAATGGAACTTGCTTGCAAACCTTTCTTCTTCCCTCTTCCAGTAGTTCCACAGTCTTTTTGCTTAGTAAACTGTCATTTTTTTAGTTTTGTGCATTTTAATAAAACAGCTAATTTTCCAACAAGTTAAGGTGAAGAATTCTTTTTACGTGGAAGAGAAAGACCACCAACTTGGGATCCCATCACACTGTTAAACATCTCACCTGGTTTTAACTGTACTTTGAAAAGAACTGAAGTGGCTCAGTCCCCTGACCATCACCAAAACCAAGCAGGCTTGCAAACCTAACATGCTTAATCTTTCAAAAAAGCTTTTTAGATACCTATCTAAAAACGCAGGTTCCACTCAATGACACTGGCTCTCCACACTTAATTATTCTAGGATGCACCCAAATCACCTATGGCAAAGAGCTTCCCAAGCTAGATTAAACTGAACATACCATAAATGCAGCTGCCAGCTTACAGTGCTGTGCAGATACACTGCTTCAGTCCAACCATGTGCAGCCAGCTCTGTCAGCAGGCCTCCTTACAGGGCTTTCAGCAGCAGCTTGCCAGTCTGAGCAGTGCTTCACCTGTGGCAATGCTGCTTCCAAACCTATGCTGCAAACAGTATTTCCTGGTATCAGGCTCCTTAAGAAGACGTGCAGAAAACCACAGAAAAAACCCACTGTACTCCTTCAAGGTGTATCATAAGGACTCCTAAAAATAAGAGACACTAAAAGAGTTTCAAAGGCACTAATATCTTACCTACCTTTACTGCCATGGAAACAAGATTTAAAGTCCACTATTCAAATTAATATTTTAAGAAACTTACTATATGCAACCAAATATGTATTTTCATGGATTAGAGAGAATTTTAAATTGGAGGGTAGATTTAGATTAGACAGTAGGAAGAAATTGTTTCTTGTGAGGGTGGTGAGACACTGGCCCAGTTTGCCCAAGGATACTGTGGATGCTCCTCCCTGGAAGTGTTCAAGGTCAGGTTGGATGAGGCTTCGAGCAGCCTGGTCTAGTGGAAGGTGTCCCTGCTCACGGCAGGGGACCTGAAACTGGATGATCTTTAAGGTCCCTTCCAACCCAAACCATTCCATGAATTCTTACTACAGCTCTGCAACAGACATTTCCTCATTCAAATATGTTACCTGGGGTAGGTGGGGAGGTGAGCTTAGAATAAAAATATATTTTAAAAATTATGAACAATGCTAATTAAACTATGATGGCTATTAAAAAACAACAAATATAATCCAAACCCTCAGCTCCAGAAGAATTGTATTTGGAAAAAAAAATAAATCGGTAAAATAGACATTTTACTGAATTACTCTTTTCCCACAAATGTTCCCACACAAATACTATCTCTACAGCTGTAAATACTACTTACAAGTGGCTATCCAACAATCTTGAAGACTGAAGTCCTCTACACATAAAAATGTTACAGCACTGACATGTGTTGTCAACTTCTTTACAGCCTGACAGGAACTTACTGAGATCTAAAGCTAGAGCTCATTTCCTTCTATCAAGACATCTAAGGAAAGATGATAACTTCAGCATTGTTCCAAGTGAGTGCAATATGGAATTACATCATCCAACTAGTAATCCTTTCCATTCAAAATATTACACATCATTTACAATGCTACAGCAATGTGTCCTCCCACAGATTACTGCCCTATGTTTCTATGTCAGAAGCACACTCATCTCCAGCCTCATCCTCTGCTGCACCTAACTAGACTCCCCACACAGACCCAGACCTGCTCCATCACCTCACTGTGCCTGTGACTGTTGACTGACCCTGTTACCATCATCACTGCTCTGCCCACGCTGCTCAGGTCCAGTGGGATTGCATGCTGCTCAGTGGGGACACCATCCCACCAGCGCTGAGACGCCCTGGCTCAGTGTTACCACACTGCTCACTGATACAAACACTACTAATAACTAATGCTTTTACTACACCTAACAAACTACTTAAGGCAATGTAGTAAAATAGAAGCATCACTGACAGACATGATGTGAAACAGAACAGAGGACCCCACCGACAAGCAAAACCCTACCTTCAGACAGATCTCACTCTTGAGGGTTTCCTCTGGTCATCACCCTGGTTCAGTGTGTGCAATCAATGACATGTCTCAAGCCACTATCAGAATTTGAGCACATGGGTCACGCCAACTCAATCAAGTGAAAACTTCTAGCAGAGTGAAATTATTTCTTGACAGTATTAGCAAAAACATGACATAATAGCTGCAGCATCTGACAAGGCTAAATTCATCTTAGTTCACATGAACAGAAAAAAAAACAGCTTACACTTTACACTGGATTAATTGTAAATAGTGCCATTGAAAAGTATACAGAAATTAGTAACATGCTATTACCATACACACGACTGAGTTGAACAAGAGGTGAATTTGGTGAGCTGAGTGGGTTCAGCTCAACAGAGCCCAAACTGGTGAGAACAGATGATTCTGGGATTGAGTAGCTCAAGTGCACAGGAACCAGCAGAGCCAGGGCTTTTAGGAACAAGAACACCTGCCTGATATAGAGCTCAGAAGAGCTAAATGAAGAAGGAAGAACAGATTCTGAGCTGCAGTGTAGGAACCCTACCATCTAACACCAAACACGCATAACAGGCCATTCCCCAAAAGACAAAAGAAGATCCATTCGCTCCGACGTGAGTGGCAAAACTTTGCCAGTGGTGTAAGAGGAGACCTGAGCTCTCAACACTGCGAGATCTCCACGGTAGTCACTATATTATAGAATCACAGAATGCTAGGAATTGGAAGGGACCTCCCTGCCAGAGCAGGAACACCTAAATGAGATCACACAGGAAGGTGTCCAGGCGGGTCTTGAATGTCTCCAGAGAAGGAGACTCCACAACCTCCCTGGGCAGCCTGTTCCAGTGTTCTGTCACCCTTACAGTAAAGAAGTTTCTTCTGAAGTTTAAGCAGAACCTCCTGTGTTCCAGCTGACACCCATTACCCCTTGTCTTATCAGCAGTTGTCACCTAGAAGAGCCTGGCTCCATCCATCTGACACTCACCCTTCATATATTTATAAACATTAATGAGGTCCCCCCTCAGTCTCCTCTTCTCCAAGCTAAAGAGACCCAGCTCTCTCAGCCTTTTCTCGTAAGGGAGATGCTCCACTCCCTTCATCATCTTGGTGGCTCTGTGCTGGACTCTCTCAAGCAGTCCCCTGTCCTTCTTGAGCCGTGGGGCCCAGAACTGGACACAATATTCCAGATGTGGCCTAATCAGGGCAGAGTAGAGGGGGAGGAGAACCTCTCTTGACCTACTGACCACACCCCTTCTAATGCACCCCAGGATGCCATTGGCCTTCCTGGCCACAAGGGCACAGTGCTGGCTCATGGTCATCCTGCTGTCCACCAGGAGTCACAGATTCCTTTCCCCTACACTGCTCTCTAATAGGTCATTAATTAATATTCACACGGCCTATGGCAGGGCTAGCTGTGACATTCAGAAAAGACCCAGGTTTGATCTCACCTAAAAGGTGGCTGAAGCAGGCTTACCTGTACCTTTAAACCCTATATTCCTGCTTTGAACCTCTGTTTCATACTTTTGTGAAACTCAACAAAAATATTTCTCCTCCCCTCACTACCAGATGCTTGCATCTACTCCTGGCTCCTGGCATTTTGAGAAGGATTTTCATGGTATCCACGTTTAGCCATGACAAAAGGAAGCGAAAGACACAGCTTGACACAGAAGTTTGCGAAAACAGCACTCTGTATTCAAAACCGTGCCACAGAAAGAAACTCTGGTTGTTTAGAACACGCTGTGAACAAATATTTCAAAACAAGTTTCTTTCAAAGTTCACTGGTGCCTGCTCTTTGCTTGCAAGGAATAGAAAAATTGAGCACTATTCATCTCCTGTGGGCACACATGTTAGTTAATAGACAGTATCTCCAAAAATAAAGCCATACCAAAACACTTACAAAGCCTGACATAACAGTTCTGGCAATTACTACCAGAGGACTGATCACAACAGTCACCTCCCACTCTCTGAAGGAAAACTGATTTTTAAGCAGGCTTAAAATGTATTAAATATTTCTGTTCTTGCACTGCTTTACAGAACTGTAAAGGAGAAGACAGTCAAAGAATATTGCTAATAAAATGACATTCAATGCTTCAAAATTATATGAGATAAATAAATTGTTGAAATATTCATTTCTTTATTTGCAAAGGTAAACTCACAACCTGGGAATATGAATTATCTAGGATCATGATTTGAATAATTTATTCCAAATAATCAAACTGTAAAAAATGAGCTGTTCAGAAAATTTTAAATCACTGAGGAGAATTTCCACTAAAAAAGTAAATCTCAAATAGATTTTGAAAAATCCTCAGCATTTATAGAGCATAATCATTATTCACAAAAATTATACCTATGTGGTGGTCTGACCCACAGTGGGACCACGCGGTCCTGTATTCCCCCTCCCACCCGGTGAGATGGGAAGGGAATCACAACAAAGGAGACACGGGATTAGGAATGAAGGATGGGGAGGGTTCACTCACCAGTTATGGTCACGGGCAAAACAGACTTAACTTGGGGAAGAAAAATCAATTTAATTTGTTGCCATTTCATCTAAGTAATGCAGTGAGACATAACAACCACATCTTACAACACCTTCCCCCACCCCTCCCTTCTTCCCAGGCTCCAATCACTTTGCTCCTGATGTCTCTACCTTCCCCCCGAGCAGCACAGGGGGCAGGGAATGGGGGTTCAGTCAGTTCATCTCTGCCGCTCTTCCCAGCATGAAAGTCCAGGAACAAGGTGTTCCAAAGCGAGCTTCCCATGGAGTCACGGACCTCTCTGGGCTCAGCTCCTGTCTCCGGCATGGCAACATCCATGGGCTGCAGACTCACCCCCTACTCTGGGGGTCCAGCCCCACTCTGGCATTGAGAGACTCTTGGGGTCCCAATTCCAGTCACACTTGCCCTCAGGCTCAGCTTTTCTGCTCCAACTTTGAGTCCTCCATGGCCTACACATGGGTCTCTGCTTCACCATTGAATTTAACTTCCATGGGCTGCAGAACCTCCTTTGCCTTCTCCTACTCCATCAGGTGAACTGGGTGTCTCAAGATTCTGTGTCTCCCTCCTCCTTTTTCCTCCATCAAGGAAGCTCTCTTTCCATCCGTCCTTTGTTTAGGCCGATGGTCATCTTTTGTCTAGGTCAATGGTCTCTCCTCCATGTAACACACCTACTTCTTTTCCGGACAGTCCTTCCCCTTACCAGTATGGATTGGCAGAGGCATTTCTCTAGTGCTCATTGGTGCAGCCTGGGCTGGGGGGTCTCCACCTTGGAGCCAGGGGAACTTTTTGCTCTCACAAGGTGGCCCAGCCCTTCCCCCACTACCAAAAAAAAGCTCCCCCTCCATGCTAACACAACCTACCATAAAATCAAGTTAAATTCCTAATTTTTTGTCATTTTGAACATCAATACTAGGGAAGACTTGTGGTCTTGCCTAATTTGCTAATTACTCCTACAGTTACTCAATATTTAGTGAACAAAACTCAATCTCTTACAGCTGATTTAGTGCCTGTGGGTACACTGAGACAGTTGGAAGCTGGCAGCACAAATAAGAGTTCAGCAGACACATCTTGAGCCAAGATAAGGAACCTTAACATGCGCACACACAATGCAATGGAAAACAAAATAGCTTGATGACTCCATACAAGTCCTAAGAACCTACAGATTAGGTGAGACAGTTAATGATGAAAATAAGAGGAAAAACCTTTCATACCTGAAAGTAATTTAATGGCACCTATTTCACCTATCCCTAAGAAGACCACCAACACCAGGTTGAGATATTTTTCTAGACAGCTGACAGCACAAAAACGTTTTAAATAATTCCAACTCTATCATTTACTAAATGCATCTCCTATCCTTAAGAATAAATTAATTAGTCTCTATAAGACAACTTTTCTCCCCAAATCCCACCCCAAATTATCTCCTACTTTTTAGCACTTTGTTTTTTTCTTTAAAAGAGATAATAAAAAAAATACTAAAAAAGGAGAATTGTAGAGATCTTTAGCATTTATGCTCTGCTTACATACTGGCCACTGCTGATGTCTGTGCTCATGAATAGAAGTGGAATAATTAGCTCATCAATTTTACAGATTCTTCAGTCTTTACACATTTGTCCTTCATGAAAAATACGTGAGTGTGAATTTAAATCTGTGGTATAAAAATAGTATTAGATACTAAACTGATTCGTGACTTCTGAATGAAATCGTTAATATCAAAATCCTAAGAATGTATAATTTCAGAGTGGAAATGAACAAACAGGTTTGAATTAAACAAAAATATTTTCCATAAATTTAGGCCTCTCTTCCCATCTCATCAATTTAAAAACTAAATCAAGTTGTCGGCTAAAAGTGATACTTTCTTGCACTAGTTTAAACTTTGATGTAAACAACTTAGGACAACAAGTTGAGCACCAACATGGATGAGCCAGCCGCTAACATGAAGAACAGGAGGAAAACCACAGATACAAGTTACAAAAGAAATATTCCATATTCCATATTGTTGAAGACATTTATTAGCTGAGTAGAGGAGAATTTTCTAACTTATAGTTCTTGCACTTCCCCTTCATCTGCTCAACTCTAAACCTTCTTACCCGACAAGAATAGCAGCTGCGCTCTTCCAGACAATTTACCCTTTCTTGAAATTTAAATTTGTTATGCTCTGATGATACTCCTGTTGTTGCATTTGATAATGATTCTTGGGACACCTGATTAAGACTAAATAGATCTCAGTCTTAATTGGCTGTAACTCTGAATACAAAGGAAGGAAACTTCTATCTCTGGCAACCAAGTATGCAAATCACGACCCAAAAAGAGGTCTAAAAGTACATTATTGAGCTGTGGCATATTAGCTAATTTTCTTCCATTGTGGAGAAATTTGAGGAGACTACTTGGATCAGAGCATTCAGAAAATCCTCAAGTGTGAAATAAAGCTCTGCCAGAAGAATAAACCAAGTCAGGAACAGCTAGGTCTTCTCTTGGTACTCTTGCACTTGCACTCCACTGTATGTTTCCCACCTCAAAGCCAAGGAGCACAGGAGTAGTCACTAAGTCCCTGTATAGTGCTATTGCTGAAATTCTCTCGGATTGTATGCTGTTCCCAGGGGATCTCTATGGCCCAAATGAACCCCCTTCTCCAAGACTGACCAACACACTCCTAAATGACACAGGAATGTTCTCAATGATCCAGAACTAGAGCCAGTACTTGCCAGGGCTGTGAACACCAGCTGTGGGCTTTCTTTTTCAGTGGCCTCAGGATCTGATCGTATCTTCAGATCCACATCTAGACTCAACCTAAAAACAGCCCACGCAACAGTTGTTCACCTGGATGACTTAGAGAAGTGTCAATATGAAACACGTGGGCTCCCAAATCAGTATGGGTGTGGGAAGAGGGGCTTGAACAATACAGCACATGGCAATATGGTTAATTCAGTCTTTGGCCTTTAACAGCAGCCCTAGCACTGTGCAGCCACGTGGCACACACAAATCAATACAAATCCACTCCTCTTGTTAAGATTTGTCCAAAACATTCTGAAAGGGTAACTTCTTATTAGGAGTTAGTTAATCTGGCAGATATTAGATCTAATGTATTACCTTTCTTCCTACATAAAACCATAAAGCCAGAATAAACTCCATACTGCATGCTCTAATTTGACAGAATGTTATTATGTGCCTGGGCCTGATCCAGATCAGATTTGTCTCGCTGGCTTATCTAATATTGCACAGACCCAGCATTAATGATCACAGAATAGCATCAGCACACACAGGTTCAGCAAAAGACTACTAATGCTCAACGCTACAATCAGATTAGCCATCTAGAGAGCACCAGTAGCTAACCAGTATCGCTAGACTGAACTGCAGTCCTCGTCTGACAAGCATCTAGACTCAAATTTAAGTATTCTCAGATGTACCTGAGAAAGCGTCAGAATCTCTACAATAAGAGTAATTAGTTCCACAGCTGATGAAAAGTTTCTGGTTTACAAGTTGATTGACCTCTTTCCCTTGTAGAGCAAGGTAACATTTAATTCAAAGATTTACCTATTGGCTGCAATATATTACACTTTATCATATATACACACAACATACCATAACTCCATTCCTGCTGAAAGCAGATTCCACATTGGACATGATGTATCTAAAAAGGAATACCTTCCACAGCTGTTGAATATGTTCACAAACACTTTAGGAAGCTATGAGATTTTCTAAAGATGTGAGGAAAAAAAAAAAAAAAAAATCTATGTGAGAACACACAGGAATATATAGACAATTACATAACTTAGATTGGAAATCGACTGAGCAGTTTCTCCCTGGAAACACTTCATAGAAATGATAACAACATATAAGCTAACAATTTGATTTTTGGCCATTATAGAAATGTAATTGTTAGCTGCTCCAAAGAAATAGTGAAAGTTAAATGCAAAAAGTCCACAACCTACTCTTATGGGGAAACTAAGAAAAATCAATACAAAATTACAGTACAATACAGCTTGGTCTCTTTTCCATTCCCACAACTACAGAAATATCCCAGACTTAAGAGATCTTTTTCTCAAAATCACTTGAAACACTAAGATTACTTTTCTTTCATAATGCTACATAAAGCTGATTTTTGAATGATAGAATAAAGGAGAATATGTTGGTTTAAAAGTAAAGACTGAGAGGCTCATAAAGACAGTAAACTATAACTTACAAGAATATATAACTGTAAATTCTAACACCTCTACGCAACATGCTAGCATCTGCACAGCTTAAAAGAAAATCAAGTTGTCCTTCCTGCAGCAAAAAACCCAGAGCTAAGGTTTAATGTTCTGCTCTATTTTAGTCCTGCTAATGCCCATGGAATAGCTTTAAGTCTTGGTCAGATGCTGAGTACACAAGGCTGTCTTCAGCTCATCTTATTGTAACTTCTCCTCCTCCCCCCCCCCCCCCCCCCCCCCCCCCCCCCCCCGAGTGTCAACTGACTCAGATCATTCCTGGTTAACAGCGAGCTACTGCAGGCAGTGTTACAAGTCAAACGAGTGAGCATTTTGCATGATATAAAGACTCAATAGTCCCACAGACACATGAAGCTACAGGCTCCACATGAAACCTTCTACAGAAACAGCTCTTTCATCAGGCTCAGACCGCTTCCTCCCAGCAGTGACATCCCTGGGACAACGTGCTGCACTACCATGTAATGGGTGCTACCTCCCTTCCTTCCCACTGCTGCCTTTCCTAACAAAAAGGAGAAAGCAGAAGCTTGAGACATGCTGTTTTACTTGTCAGTATATGAAATAACTGTGAGCTTTTAATTTGATATACACCACTTCACAAAATTTTATGCAACAGCCTTCTAACTTACCTTGGTTTGTACCTTCACCATGCACGTTTAAAGAGAGGTACAGGAACATACAGGACATGAGCAAACTGAAACTCCTTTACTCATCTGCTGCATCACATCTCAGCCTGCTCTCCCTGCTAAGCTTTTACAGGGCTAAATGCCAAGATTAACTGCTGCAGATTTTAGTTCTGCTAATTAGAACTCATCAACTCTTAGGATGTAAAATAACACAATGTTTCTCACAATTAAATCCATGTATTTGTTGAAAAAACACACTGGGTTTCAACGACCACCTTGAGTAGACTTGAAGCAGACTAAGCAGACTTCTGAATGTTTAAAAAGCCCATTAAATGGTATTTTAAACCAGTTATACAGCCTTGGTGGCACATTCAAAATTCAACTGCAAAACCAAAATATTCTCAGATAAAGGAATTCCAAACAACAATAATGTCAGCGACATCATTTCTGTAGGAAAGATGTACTGGAAGAAATTAAGATGCTGAAGCATCCTTCAAGTCATTAATTTATCCTTTTTCTGAAATGGGAGGGAAGATTTGTATGAAAAGACCACAGAGATGCAACTCTAAAGAAATACTAGTCTCAATACATCTGTGTTCAACCACAGCAACTTTCCAAATCAGAAAATGGTATTTTACTAAATCCATTTTTCCCCTTCGCCAAAATGTTTGAAATCAGTCAGACTGGAATCAGCATACAATCCACACAGGAGATGGAGAGCAGGACCCTTAATCTTTAAGGCTCATTAGTTCAACTCCAGCCCACATCAGCAGTCACTGCAAATTTGATTAAGTAATGGCTGGTCAGAAGCCATTACACACAGTCCACAGGAAATGTATTAGTACACTTAAACCAGTCTCAGAAGAGAGGCTACAGATATTGTGCCTCTAGAGACATTTTCTTCAATCCCTGTCAACTGTCCTTGAAAAATAAGTTAAAATAGTTTGGTATGGCATGGAAATTTGCAGTGACATTGTCAATGTGCCTTAGTAATCAGGTCCATTATTCCAGCATTACATGCAATTAAACTAAAAATAAATTCCTCCAATAGTGCCAGAAAAAAAACAAAAAAAACCCAAAAAACCAAAACACCAAACAAAAAAAAAAAAACCCCAAACACATACATAGCCTGGGTTCCTGAGTATTTCTGCCCTATTTTGCATTTAATCCCCTACTGCAGGGAGTTATTGATGGGGATTTGTAGTGATCACACATCCTCTGCCTCCCCAGGAATTCAGGCTGACAAAAGATTGCTGCCAAGATAGGAGGAAGATGAAAAGATATCAAAATAACACCAAAGCCCCCTACAGCCATGAAAGCTCATTCCTGCACTTACCTGTGATTGCAGAAACACCAAACATCCCCAATGAGGATTACAGAGATTTACGTATGGGGAGAAGAGGGAGAGTATGTAATTTGTGGAGAGGGTCCAACTACTCATTAGCACTCTATATCATCATAAAGGCAGGAGGGGAGAAACAAGAAAACAAAAATAAAACCAAAAGCAGAACATTTACTGATTTACCTAGGATAGGCAACAACACAAACAAGATGTTCATAACCACAGAGATTTTGTTATGAATGCATTACCAACACACCAGTTCATATTCTTTTCTTCTTCACATTAAGGTAGATCTTTTACAGTTACATTGATCTCTCTGTTGGCACGTGGCTAGCAAACTGGCTGTTAGCTAAGTGTGTAACTTACACTCAAAACAAGTGTCTGTTAAAATCTGAATACCTCTTGCCCATATTCTTTTAACTGAGTAGCTATCCTGAAATAAAACACATAAATATCAAGCAGCCGATGACAGAAGTACAGCTATTCTGTCTGTGCATCCCTGTTGTCCATGAGGTCACCCAACACCCGGCAACACTGCAGCCTGCTTGGTCCTCACTCCAATCTCCCCATTTTGTTCCTAATTTTATTTGAATCAGTCTTATCTAGCAGATCTCAATTTTGTCTCTTTTAGAAGTCATTTCCCAATAGTCTACTTTGTATTAAAAACCTTTTTTAAAGATTCAAAGCCTTTTAGCATGTCAGTATGCTCATCCTAAGGAAAAATCGCACAGGCAGCTCTACATGAAGTCTCCCAAAACCTGCAGTTGCAATGAAAAAAAATCTGAAGTATGAATAAGTCTTATTTGTTCACTTTGTAAAACAAGTTAAAACCAAATCTCAAATTCAGTAATGAAAAAAAATCCACAGGTGAAAAGAACTCTCTGCCTATAAAATACCCCTGTACATCTAGAAGAATTAAGTTTTGCTGTTAATATGATCTGAAGGACTGTCACCCATTAAGTTAAACAAAGGAAAAATGAAAAAACAATTCATTTGTACCTTAAGAAATGTAAAGTTCACTCTTTCTAGGATTCTTCACAGAACACAGCTATAATCTAACATACTATTGTACCTAAATTACTTGATATAAAGATATATTAATCCAGTGGTGGGAAACTGTCAAATCCTAAATCCATGTTGATCTCTGGAGAAGATCTTTAAAGGCCAAACATGGTAACTGTATGTCTGACTATGAAAACAAGGAATAGTTATTTTGTAAAATATTTGCATTCCCTGAGACTTACTGGTCTCCAGACTTTTTGTGAATTAGAACTCAATATGCTAAGAAGCAACATTCAACACAGAGGAACTAAAGATATACACCTGAAGAGCAGAATTTTCTGTTTATTCAGTTGCCAGAACTTGATGAATATGTGCACTGGATGAAACATAACACAGAGGTGTTAATGCAGTTATTGTTTTGAGATCTTTATTCTAAAACCTTAGAAGCCACAGTCCAACACAGAAACAGACTTTTGAAAGCTGCAGTGCAGGGCATGAAATTAAAATAACCTGATTAAATTTCATACTTTAAGTGATCAAGAGACATATCTGTATATATTAGAACAAAAACAGGTGGATTGTTTCTCTGCATCTATTGGCAATTCCAATACAAAGTTTGTTTGGTCATTGGAAATGTTGTATAACACATAACCTCTGTATCATCCAAATATCTATCACTACAGCTTCACTATCTCTTTTAACAGCTATATACTGCCAATTTTTAGATGGAATGTCAAATGATTTGACATCATTTTTGATAAACTATTCTAGTAAAGTCACACACACATCTAAAACACTCACTCCATTAATCCTGGTATTGATATCCATGATTTTTACTTTCAGGATGCATGGTCTATAACACAGCAACATCCAGTCCTTGTACTAAAGCTCCCAAAGCATCAAAAACCGGTATTAAAACATTTTCTTACCACAACACGCTGACCTTCCTTATTACCCTTTATATCCTCTGTTTGTTGCCTTCTCAAGATTTTTTCCAAAGGTTTTTTTGGTGGTAAAGCTGGTTTGACTTATTTATAAACCCTTACCATTTACAGAGATTCATCTTCTAATGCATAGCAAAAATGAAAGGCTACAAGAGACAAGCTCTGGTAACCAAACCATTTCTACTGAATGTAACAGAGGTCACTCCGTAAATCTGACGGAGGTCCTACTGCTCTCCATGAATCAGCTCTCCATCTGCTTCTCTCACTAGTCGTTTCAAGCTGTAGTGTAAAATACCTAAGGAAAACAGCCGAGGGCAGTGCTGCAGAGCAAAAATTCATACCACAGCCAAAACAAAGTGTCACACAAACAGAAGCGTACCCATCAGGAAACAACAGTGGCCTGCCTAGAACCGAAACACCAACATATGAAAAGAGCGTAACAATAGCATATTAATATTTTGCAACACTGCTGGCATAGCCAGATACTTCTTATAAACATCTTATGTAAGCATGTGACCAGGACCACAAAAAGAGACCAAAAAAGTGTGCAGCTGCATGCAGGCAGCAGCCAAGTTAATAAAGTGTTACCTGATCAGTTAGTCTTCTAAGTCCCCAATATATTTGTGTGTGTGCACAGCTGCATGCAGGCATGTACCCATACCCATTCAGTTGCAACAATATCCATCATCACCATGGATCCAAATTCCACTTTGGCAAGCTAAAGCATTTGCCCTGAATCTGAAGGCATCTGGAAGGGTACACACACAGAGCTGGAAAACAACACCTGCTGGTAGCTACTCTGCATTCTTTGCAGTTACTATTTTTTATTATTTATTATTTTCTATTTGAAAATATGTACATTCAGTTTCAGCAAGACTCATGGAAAAACAATTATTTAACGTGATGTACACAAGAAGTAGCATCAACTCAAACACTGAGCCATCTACACTATACTGAGATTTCATCTTCATTAATTTCAGTCACATATGGTTGTGGGAAGGATACAGCTTATCATGAAAGGTTTAACAACATTTCAACTCAAAAGCTGGCTTCCAAGGAGCTCCATTTACTTAACACATATTGTGACTTACAGATGAGGTGTGTCACTTCCATTAACTACAATGCAAAGTCAAGTGTCTACTTCTAATTTGACTTCTTTAATGTGCAGTTAATGGTTCATAAGAATTCATAGTGAAATAGATAAATAATTGCAGACACATGCAAAGCTTTTAGGAAACTCACACTTCTCACCATACTCAGTATAGCCATCTTTCTTGCAGGACCAGTTATATTGGAACCGAAATTTTAACTTTCTATAGTTTTTAGCAAACACTGAACCAAGTCTTAAACAGATGAGAAATAAAGTTTAGTATGCCATTCAATCAGAGAGCTGTGAGCTTTTTATTTTTCTAGATTTTTGTTTATATTTCAAGTAACTCTAGAGGCAGCATCTAGCCTTCATTTTGGCTGTTGTTCCCACCACATTCTCCAGATAAGTAACACAAGTGCTGCCAGCATAGAAGAAAAAGGGCTATAAAGCATGCCAGGTCTACTCATGTATAGTCAAGAACACTCAACATCTCCACAAGGGGATATAGACACAATTATTCCATAAGCACCAAATCCCAAGACTCCTTCTATAGTACATACCTTAAAAAAAGGTTAAAGAAAAAAACACAGTGCTGATTCCAGGCCTTTGAACTATTTAGTGACTACATATAACAAACTATTTTAACAACAGTTGACTAATATTGCAGCGCAGATTACGCACAGCAGTTCTGCTGTTAAAGAGTAAGACCTATGATGGATGTTGGTATACAATGCATTTAAACACTGTGATAGAAAAAAAGAGACTTTTTTTTACTTGATACAAGCATGATATAAACATGATGCAGCTTTCTACTTAATATTGCACTGTACTTTCACTTTTTTTTTTAAAACTGTTTACACCGTTACTTTTATGCACTTAGGCCACACTGCAAAAAAACAAAACCAAAAGGAAAAAAAAAAAGTCCTGCTCAGTATGTGGACATGATTACCAAGGGAATTTAATTTTGCTGAGACCAGTAATCATTTCTTAGTTTCAGTAGACACAACTGCAAGAAAATTCAGCACAAGAAAACAGCCTATTTTTAAAAGCCACTCCAGTACCAACTGAGTTCTTCAAACACATAGACATATTGAGTTTTGACACTGAGGGTGGTGAAACCCTGGCACAGGTTGCCCAGGGAGGTTGTAGAAGCCCCACCCCTGGAAACATTCAAGGTCAGGCTGGATGAGGCTCTGAGCGACCTGGTCTGGTTGAAGATGTCCCTGCTCACTGCAGGGGGTTGGACTAGATGGCCTTGAAAGGTCCCTCCAACCTAAACCATTCCATGATTAGCAATTGGTTTTTGGCTCTCTGGCCAGTAAAACCTGAATACTCTAATCCATCTGACCTTGAGCAACCCAACAGCCAGCAGTTCTCCCAAGGATAACAGCAGAGAGGTTCCACCAGCATGACCTGGACTTTGTTCATCATTTCAAGCACCCATGTATGATAAATCATAACCCCATGCAGCACCTAGCTTACAAGGTTATATATATATATATATATATATATATATATATATATATATATAAACAAAATAAAAATCAGGAAAGACTAGTAACTTAGTATCAGGAGTAACAGCCACTTGTACAAAGCACTTCATCACATTACAGTATGCTGCATAAATGTAATGCTAAGACTACAGATCAACAATTCAAAAACTGTATCATTTGACAGAAGAATTTTTAAAAAACCAAAAACACAAAACAAAACCAAACCACATTAATTTTCTTTCAGACTTTCCATCAATACATGCAAGCAAGTTATGCCATTTCAGAGGTGTCCAGAAACTCGTGCTTTTAAACTTATGAGCAAAACAACAAGCAACCTTTTAAAAGCTGCAGGTGAAACCCAGAAGACAGCCATGTTAACATTCCTATCAAGCTTCAGAGAAAAGTTTCAGCTTTACCTATGCACACTAAAAACAAAAACAAAGACTGACTAGAACTTTGTCCTCCAGTAACATCATGCTGACATAAGTAGTCAGACAGTAAAGTAAGCTGGTATATTAGCAACAAGGGAGCTAAATTACTTGTTGTATTACAAATAATTGTGGTCTAAATACTTGTTAAAACTAAATGCATATTCACGGGTGTTATCTGGAGTTAAAGAGCAAAGTCATCAAAATGTACAATTTTCAGGAAGAAACACCTCTCAGCATTTTGGATCACTGTCACCTTTCCACCCACAAGCCACATTAACAGGTTTTCAGAGACCAGTCCTCAGAGCCAAAGTACAAAGCAGAGGGGTCCCCCCTGCTGAGCCAGACACCCCACTCCCCCACATACACCTCTACACCCTGATCCACTAATGTGGGGCAACCGAAGGGGTGACACAGAAAACTGAGGTGCACTCACCGTTCCGACTTTCTTCATCGATAGGAACTATTGTGGCTGGAGGACCTGTTCTTGCCAGTTTGCAATCTATAAAGATGAAAAAATAAGTCATTTCTAATTCCAGAAAAAGGACCTGGGGGTTGTGTTGTTTTTTAAAAAACAGTCAGCATATTGAAGACAAGTATTCACTTAAATATGATGTATGCATGAGCTACAACAGTTAGCTGTTACACGCATAGAGGATCAAAATCTGAGTTGTTTTATCTCTTACTCAGATAAACTTCATAAAGCAAAGGAGAATCTGACAACAAAAGATTTAACATCTCAGATGCTGATCCATATTTAAAATAAACACCTAAACAGCAAAAACTGAACATGTTTTGTTCTGTTCTCTCTTATGTGAGCCTTCCTTTCCATGTTATGAACACATCCCCTAAGCTGTTGTCACGTACCACCACAATGCAGTTTGATGGTTACACTATAAACCTGTTCATGTCTCGCTCGAGAGATACCACCAGGGATCTCAGTGAAGCAGAAGTCCTTTCGGACAGAGATAACACAACGGTAATTTAACCCAAAGAAATAACAGAGGAATGATTAAAAGGTATAAGTTGTAATTAAAGCTTCACAACAGAAACAAACATAATTTGAATTTAATTGCAACAAAAGGATCTAATTAAAGAGAGTGAACAGAATTTAAATAATGTTCTAAGGAAAATAAAAAAAACAGATAAGCAGTGCTCAGGAATTTACATTTTGCCATCTTACCCTCATATTGCCAGTCTGGAGTCAAAAGTTTAGAGTCATCAATGGAAGCAGAGCAGAATAACGAAAGAAAAGAAGTAAAAATTTGTTGGTTTAATAAAAAGATATGTTCAAAGACACAGAGCTGTACATGCAGAGCTAGCAAATGCATAGGGGTAATCTTAAAACATATAAAAGCATGTATACTACATGTGATGACTGTAGTTTGTGAACAGTTTTCTCCATTAAATAGAAGAAAAATATTACCTCTTTAAAGCACAAAGAAACAAAAGTTAATTAAGAACATTTTTCACTTTCAAAAAGCCTTCCAGTACCACTGAAACAGTGTGATAAGAGACAACGATTCTCCTTTCCATTTCACCATGGAGAACTGTATATGAGATTGCAGTCTGCATTTTTAAAGACATTTAAAAGCTCCTCTGATCCTCCTGACATGGCCCTGGCCATGTGGAGGGCTGCAGCCCATTTGTAAGAAATTACAGCTTCTAACTGGTTTCTAGCCAAAGAAAAAGATGCTGAAGTATCACTGATGTTTGGGTTTTTTTGAGAAGTCTAAACACTTTACACAAAAATCCCAACAGAAAATAATCTTTAAATTAAACACACGAGGTAAAGCAAGTTGAGTTAAAATGCTATTTCTCAGTTTATAGTAAATATTACACACTCATCGACCTCCAAAGAATTGTGCTGCAGCTAATTAAAGACTATAATCACCTCAGCACAGACAGGACCTATGAATGAAGATCAAAACAGTGAAGCATTTACTCAGATCTCTGTTTAGGTGAAGCCTCTAAAGGAAACCTCCTTGTCAAGGTAACTTCCTCAAGCAATAGCTTTGCTCTTCAGCTGATTAGTTCAACTGGAAGACCAAACTTCTAAACACCAAAGCTAAGGACCAATTGCATGGTAGTGCTTGGAGCTGTTAATATTTATGAACAGCCTAAACAGCACAGCATCTGAATTAATACTAAAGATAACAGTCACACTGTAATTACTTTTTTTTTTTTTTTTTTTTTTTCAAAAAAAAGACAGAGGCAAACCTTGCTCTGAAGGTAAAAACTGAAAGTTTGTGTGGGTACCCATCATCAGTGACACTTGCAGTGTTTCACAAACCCACTTGCTTTGCCATGCTAAGCAGTCTTAATAAAGTTGTTTAATAAGCGAATTCTCTGTAATTATTCCTCTTATTCTTATATATTCTGGCTTGGTACATAACTATTGATTATTTTCTGATTATAATTGTAAAGCTTTTTGCTTTTAAGGCACTAACAGAGCAAACAGATCATCTGAAAAACTACGCATTCATTTCATTGTAGTTACCTACAAGCGTATCATCTGGGAAGATAAGCAATGTTTGCATATCTACATGAAATAAGGATTTTTTTGTTTTCTTTCCTGCTCTTCTTTTTTTCCCCACTAGTTACTGAAAAAAAATCAGAGAGCCATAACCTTTTCCAGAGACATGTGTTACAATTTTGTAGAAGTTCATGATTTGGCTAACTTGACCTTTCAACAAACTCTTTGCGAGAAGAATGAAGCCCACTGATACAAACCAAGACTTTGTTTTCATGAAAGGACCCTGCTATTCATCGTTGAACAGCAATCACTGCATACACAACCAAAAAGAAATCAAAAGCTGGGACAATTTTTAATTCTAATTGCATATAATTGCATATGCCTTACAGAAAGAATATTTATTTATTTATTTATTTATTTATTTTTAAGCTCAATGGGTTTCCCCCCCACCCCCATCACCTATGTTTCCATGATGTTGTTTTCTCCTTGCTGGGTGTCTCAATAAAAAGTTCACCCAAATCAGGCAGGACTTCTAGTTCTGTTCTTCAATAAGCAAATTATCAAAAATTACAAGTCAATCACATGTTAGCAGCCTTTTCACAGGATTTATGTTCCTTCAAACACAACAGGATTTCCAGAATTGTAATTAAAGCAGTTATCTGGAATGTTTAAAATCAATGTTCACCACTGAAATCTGAATACGGAGTCTCAAATAAAAAGCAGACTATATAGTTAAACTCAGCAATTTGCAGAGGATTTATTGCAAGTGCGAGCAGGTGAAGCAATGGAAATTATCATGAGATAAATTTCAATGAAAATAAGAGATTAGAGCAATAGCCAAAATTATTTCTACAGCTAGGTGAAGAAAAAAAAAAAAAAACAACAAACAGGACATGTAGTAAAAATCTCACTGTAGATTACCCTCATGGCACCAAGAAAAAATTTCTGAAGAAATGTGTAGTTTTATTGCATAAATAAGAGTTTACAGATTATTTCACATAATTTCAACCATGGCACTACTAGCCAAATAACAGATTGCTTTTTAAGATGCCTGTCACTCCTCCCTCCCCTTCTCAAAGACTGAACCTAATAATGCCATAGCCTTATTTAGTTTCACAGTCATCACCATACAGATAAACATGTAATTGTGATCTTACACAAATTTCCAATTCAAAGGGAGACAACAATTTTAATTAATAACCTTAAAGACAAGTTACATATTGTAAATACACGGGTGGTACCTTTCTCTTTTCTTGCAAAATACAATCAGTCAGTAGCAGTAGCAATAAGACACCAATAAGCAATAAGCACTGTGTTATATCACCAGGCACCAGCCAGACCTGCTGGGAAATACTGGATATATGAAAAAGAACATCTTTAGACTGAGCCAGGTGCACAGAAAGGTTATTCCCATCATCAGGAGGATGAAGAGTCCATCCTATAAAGATGACAGAGGCTTGAATTATTTAGCCTAGGAAAATTAAAGCTCTCTAGAAACACACTTGGGTAAATATCAAAGAGGAAATAGGGAGTTACTTAAACTAAAGAGCAATATGAGCACAAAGAACACTGAGTGCAGAGAAGAAATGGCTGAGTGCTGCTCACAAATTAAAAAAGTACGTTTCCAGCCTGAACTTTTATTTTTTTTGGACTGGCAAAGAAGGTAGATCCTGGAACACTCCTCCGCAGCACAAACAGCACAAAAATGCAATTTCAGCATTTTTGAAACACACCTATATTTGCTTACAAGAAGGATTACATTAAATGTTCCTCAGCAATATTGTGAAATGGTTTCTTCAAGGTTTTATTAAAAGTTCCTCAACAGAAATTATTTCAGCAGTAATACATTGCTTTATTCAACATAAACAAGCATGGATAATTGCAGCACCAAAGGTGACTTTTGAAGGAAATGTTTACACAAGCCTTTACTTTCCTGTTCTTTTGTTTTAAAGTGCCCTAGTTCTGATTGCGGGCCCTGGAATAATCTATTAATCTATTTTAATTCTCCCAGTTTCACACGGCAGATTATTAACAGAATAATGACATGCACCTAGCTAACAATTCAAATTTCTCATAAAATCACTGCAAGTGCTATGACAGGACACTTTCCACCATGTAGTTTCTTCAAAAAGGAGCCCTGTGCCCGTCCATCAGCAGCCAGCAAGCACTAGCTGGGAACACTGCCCAGAGAGAGGAGCCTGACTTGTCTCACCAACAATCTGCTCTGCTGGAAGTGCAGGGAGAAGCAACATGCTGAACCACCGTCTTACTTGTTCTAAAAGCAAGTTGTCCTTGAAATTCCTGGGCATAATGGAGCAGTGATGGAAGTCAAATCATCCTAAATTGAACAGACTTTACGAAAGGCTAAAAGGGCACTACATAAATGAGCTTTGCTATCTGCAGTTTTCACAATATGTTTTATGTTTAAGCAGCAGCACTGGTAAATGTAATCACAGTGTAGCAGTGCCCTCCCCCCAGGCACCTTACATAAAAGGCAGTAGGCATCGGGCAAATAAAACTTAATAAATAAAACAACAAGCTATGAAAGCTTTCCTAAAAGCTTTCAGAAAAGCATTCTTGTTCCTGTCATTAACTTCACTGTTTCATTTAACTAGTGTGTTTGCTTTACAGTTATACGATCAAGGCAAAGGCAGATAAATAAAGGGCCTGTCTCCTTGTGAGCAAAGTGAAAATCTATTTCACAAACTTCATGGAACAGTTACATGGCTCAGATCCATTCAGTTTCTGGTGGCTAATTTTCATTATTTTAATTTCTAATTATTTTTAATGAGATAGCTCAGAGGAAACCCTCAATCATTGCTCTAGGTAGGATGTTCAGCAAGGTCAAACAGCTTGAGCTGAAACAAACATAACAACTTGAATAATCCTGTACTCTGCCAACAGAGAGCTGCCTGCTCGTCTTCCTTTCACACTCTGTCCTTGCCCTCTCAAAGCCACTTCCCATCCAGTGGTTACGTTACTCGGAGGACTTCTCTAGATTTCAACTTCATGGCTAAAGTAAATAGAAACATCTATAAAGATAAAAACAAATGTTATTGAATTAGCTAATAAGAACCTTCAAGTGTGGGGAATTGACATGCAACACACAGACACCCAAGTGGAGACAGTCCCGTGAGGAGCCAGGGGTTACACAGCCAAAGGCCCCTTCCAGTCACCGCTCCCCTACAAGCGTGGGGTTTTGCCAATAACAGCAGCGTACTTCCCCCTCCCAAACTCCCTTCTCTTCATTCCCACCGTCCCAGAGGCCAACTGCATCCTCACATTCCCTCTCTGCCAGGGAGCTCTTTTTCCCACCAACTCCCAAGAGACCAGCTCCTCCACAAAGGTGTTTCAAAGCACCTTACGAACTGTCCTCCTGCTCCTGATCACTGGAGGGATGCATCTCTGCACCACCAGCTGTAGACTGAGCTTGTGAGGTCACAGGTGCCTCTGCAAATATCTCCTTAACAACACTTGCTATAAGCCCCACATTCATACACTTGCAAAGATGGCTGTAGCCTCACCCACATTTAGAAGCTGTCTGACACTGAAGACACAAAGTTAAGAGGCAGTTGCAGTGATCAAGAATTGCCTATAACATCCTTCTACTAAATGCAATTACTTAGAAACCCCAAAATACCCATTCATACTTCACATATCCCTAAGTTCCAGCTAAATAAAACATTTGAATTAGTTGGGAGCAGTGTCTGAAGTTGGCTGTTCTGATCATTAAATCATATGACTGACTGCAAGACGTACAACTGTGTCAGCTGCTTGAAAGTTTAATAATAAAAATGGCTTGCCCCACAGAGACTTATAAACACTTGAGAGGGGATTTGTGTTCCCAGCAACTGAGCACAATTTTAGGATAAGTTCAGTAACTTCGTCCTACCATGTCGAAGACAAGGAATTTTACCCCAACACAGAAACAAACAAACAAAAATGTGAGCCACCATGCAGGGGGCACAGCACATGCATCTGGAAAACAAAGAGCCAACCTGAACCTTTCTGAGAAAGTTACTTTGTGAAATAACTGTCATCTCCTCCTAAGCACTCCTGAAATTAAAACTGGAAAAACCCACTTCAATATGCTAATCACAAACTCTTCTGCCAGCTGCTTCAGAAACACCCAAGTATTACTCTAGGTTAATTTATATTTTATCTTATATTCAATTTTGCTTTTATAAATTCAGGTAAGCAGGCTTGTTTATTTTTATTTAAACAGTCATAGGGAGTACAACAAGCAATCTCAAAACAATGACTCTGTTCCTAGCATCTACACAGCTTAATTTAAAAGATTTTTATGATTAATAAAATTCTACTCACTAACTACACTGAAGGAAATTTTATTTGTTGGCAGAATAAAATATCATTCTTTAAATTGTCACTGGAACAAAGATCAGGCTCTAAACTGTACCAGTAATTGTAGAAGACTATTATTCTTCAGCATCAACCCCTTACTTACCTAGAGCTTCTCTCTGAGTCAGAAAATTGCACCAGGCAACTAGTCTGTACTTCTGTTTCAGCCACTTTTGTTGTATTAATGAAGTTCAGAATGCCAAACTTAACAATTACTCAGTATTTGCCTGCACACTTAAGCCAAGCTGAAAACATTTTGCAAGGTGATGTGTGTCACACTGACAACAGCTTTCCTGTAAAGCTGTGAACTCAAGGGACAGAACTGAGGCCTGACAACTCTGACACACTGAATAAACCCATATTCGTTCAACAGGAAAAACTCAAACCTATCTTCAAGCACAGCCTACAAAAGCAATATTCCAAGAATATGGTATTAACTCTTAACTGATTTTTTTTTTCTTTCTGTTAATTTGTCCAAACTCTTCCTGAATCCACGAAAGCGTACAGCATTTTGAACCTATTCACTGCTTGTTCACATAGTACCAACTTCATCATGGTGCAGGAAGAAGCAGTATCTAGACACTCCCTACTGACCCTCTACACCCTCCATGACTGCAATAAACCACTTTACTATCCCTAATTACTGCAACAAATGATAATTTAGAGTTTAGGATTCTGACCCACTTCACTGACTATGTGCTACAAATAACAAAAATGGCAATACGGAAAATGTTATATTAAAATTGGTTGCCAACTTTGAACAGTGTCATTTGTGGCCAACTGCAACTCTGAAGTCTCTAGACAAAGAGCCCTGCTCATGCCTCAGAATCACCATCAATTGCACCGAGATAATTTTTAAGCCATATGTGCAAATACAGCAATAAGGCACATTAACGACATACAGGACCAGTCAGCTTAACCCCTCTTTAAAACTAACATAGAGGAACACAGCAATCTTTTTCAGGCTAACACCACATACACGATAGTATATTGTGTCAGAAATACTGTGGTAGTTTAAGATGTCACTGCCTCCTGGCTGGAGGAAAAGTCATCCCTACTGCTGACCTGGCAAAGCAGAGCACATTGACACTTGAACAAAGCCAGCTCATTTTGTCCTGAAGTCCATGAGGTGACTGTGTGCCGTCTTTTAACTTGCTTCAACTGTTTGAATAATAGCACCTGACGATGAAGTGGTAACAAATGACTGGCAAGTGAGATGGGAGGTTTTCACACCGTGATCCAGCCCTGCAGATTCTGAAGCAACTGTCTGACCAAATGATTTCTCTGAACATTGAAATTACAGGCCCAGCTGTCTACCTGTGCCTTGCACAAAAGGAGACACTAAAGCCACCTTATTTGATACACATGCAATTATAGAAAAACCTTTGGATAGTTCAACACCAACTGCCAGGAAGTCAACCTCTGTACGAATGAAGTCATTTGGTACTACAAAAAGCCTGACACAGCAGGCCAGCCAAAACTATTTTCCAGAGCCAGAAGAGAGGGAGCAAAGTTATAGAAAAGCTTAAGTGAACAGAGGGGAGCCTTCTAGTACCTGAAGTGGAGCTAAAAGTCTAGATTTTAAAAGTTTTCTTTCTTCCTTACTGCAGCAGGCATCAAGCAGCAGTCAATTCAAGCATTCTCTTTTCTTCAACTCTAACCCTTTCCATCTATGTTGAGAGAGAACGAAAACAGAGCTTGTGAAAGAAGGTTTAAGAAGTCAAAGTATTTAAAAGCCTTTTCTTCCCCATTTCTTCTGCACCATTAAGCACATAAAACACTTGCATAAAAGTCTGAGAGATATACAGCAAGGACCACTGCAGTCCAGTACTCAAGCCTGAGTCACTGATAATACTGCGGCCATTTTAAATAAGAAATTAATGAGAAGTCATTCATGAAAAAGATAGAAATGTTATTTCTGGCTGATCACTGACTGGAAATTAAAGAGAGTTGGTTCATATGCTACGCAAAAGACAGCTGATGGAACAAAGCCAAAACACCTGCACTAATTGCTTTGCTCAAATGTTGCCAGAACAGCAAGTGTCAGAAGGGCAGTTTCTGAATCGCTGGGGTGGTTGGAGAGGGTACAAGCTAGTGAGAAAGCCTGTTTCAGGAGAACCAAGTGGTTCGCAAAACAGAATATCAATGAATACAGTAAAACCTCAAGCCCACGCGTTTTTATAGATTGAACATCCCAGCAAAACTCTTGGGACTTTATGATGTGCACGGAAAGTGAGTATGCTCTAGGCTTTATTTGAAATGGAAAGGCAAGAGTGGAAATTCTAACAGACCGGCACTGGCTAAGGTTAAAGCACCTCATATTTCAATCTGTTGGAAACTGTATTTCTGTTTTCAGATGCACTTTATTCTCAGAAATTCCACAACTGCTCATTAATGAAACAATCCATTGAAAGACCTTATACTTACCTCCACATTTTGTACTTCCACTGCTCATTCATTAGGGAACACTCACAAAAAAACCCCATGAAAGAGTCTCTCTAAACATTTCAATTTAGAGAAGAAGGTTCCTAATAAAGAGCTACATAGAACCATACATTTAAGCTGAGTAACTAAGCAACCCAATTTAAGGGGAAAATGTCCTGTCTTGTTTCCTGTGTGACTGAATTCAGAACTACAGCTGTGCAATTTAGGATAAGCTTGGCATAACCTTTACATTAGCAGGCTTGTACTGCAACTGCCCTGTATTGAAAATGGCATAAGAAGGGCTTTCAGAGGCTATCTTCAGCTCTTCCTGACGGATATCTCTAATCATAGAAACTTGGAAGGAATGACAGCAAATTTTAGTTTGATTCAAACTTGTTTGCGATACTTCTTAAACCTACACTGAATTTCTGTGCTTTGATTCAGAGTGGCTCAGAAAAGCACTACTCCTAAATTTATAGCTCAGAAATTCAAAGACTCAAGTGGAAGATGCTCTAAATGTTCAAATCCTACTGCAGTTGAATTTGGGGTTGGTTTTTAACTGGACAACAGGTGAGGTCATTGAATAATTAAGTACAAAAAGGACATAAACCAAATAAAGAGTATTATTGTAAACTTTTGTTCCCACAGCCTCAGAAAATGTGCTCCTATACAAAATATGCAACCTGAACAGCTAATTTATTTTTTAGCTTTATTTATCAATTCTTCCAACTCTTTTTGTACATATATAATATCTATAAATGGTTTGGAATATGAAAATTGCCCTGCAAGTGCTGTGGATTGGTATTTTACTTTTACTGCTTCAGAAAAATGCAATATCACCCATCTTTTGGGCAATATTCTTTTAAATTTAAACAACTTTCCATTTTACAAGCAGTTTTGGACTGGACAGAAAAAAAATCATGCTTGTGCCCTAAAACACTGTAAAACACATAAAAATACGATACTATGCCAAGTAGCACCTAAAATTATTATATCAAAAGTAATTTTTAAGATCATTAAGATGCACTGGATGACTCGAGAATAGCTGTAATGTTTTCAGTATTGCTTGAAGTTCGAAAGTTGACTAGACCTGGTTTTAACCCTTACTATGCACTGAGTATTAAAATTTCATGCTGATTTAAATATTTTTCAGATTGCATTTTCCCTCTTATCTGTATAATGCATTTAAGACCAGGAGGATGAAAAAATATTTAATATTTAGAATTAAAGTTAATTCAGTGACTGTAAGCAGATTTTGAAATCAAAGCAATTTTAACTGCTGTATAAATGTAGACAGTTAACTACTGGCACAAGTAACTCAGAAAAAGCAGTTGGAGATACTTGTAACCTGTCATATTGTTGAAACTTCTTTACCCTTCCTAAAGTGTAAATTTGCAATTTTTAGACTTTAGCCTGAACATTAATATTCACCGTGACACAAAATACATTTAATTACCAGGCTTCTCATCTTTCCCTGAATAGTTTCTCTCATTTCAGTCCAGGATTCTTTTTGTACACAATCAACATGGAAAACCTAAGTTTGTCTTCCAGACAACTGACTGAGATCAGAGAAACAAAAGAAAGGAGCAATAAAAGTATGTTTAAGATTAAATTTAGAAAACAAAACCAAGACCACACTATTAAATTTTATATACACAGGAATATTTTCATTTTTAAAACAGACGTAAAATTATAGACTATTACATTACTGTATGTGAATACCATTGAACCATATTCTTAAGACTATGGTTTTGGTAACTTTCTTTAAAAAGCAGCACTTTGTAGTCTAGAAAAAAGTTATATTGACATGAAACCTCAAGGTCCCTTTAGGATTTCTAAGATTATAAACCATCTCCCCTCAACCTAAACATCAGCAACATTCACACATTCAGCAAAAACCAAGAGTCAAGTTGTCAGCATCTACTTTTGGTGGCAGAACAACAAAAAGCTGTTTTGCTCTTCTGGAGTCGCCTCTCCCATGCAGAGCACGAGGCTGCTGTAAATATTGAACAGTTCAAGAAAATTCCACTTGGTACCAGATGCGCCAAATCTACAGCAGGTAACCCAAGCCCACATCCACCGAAAACAGGCTGCGCTAATTACACTGCCAGGTTCTAGGATTGTTTATGTTTCAAGTAATTAACTAGCAACTTTGTGAACATTTACATATTGTGCCTATAAATATCTTTCTCATAACATCCGTAATGGAGTTGATGTTGATCAACATCTTCCTGTAATTTAATCAAGACATCAAAGCAGCAGTGACAGAAGGTGAGGAAGGTGCTTTGCTAGTCGGTAAAGCAATATCCCGCTGCAACCTTCACAGAAATAACGGGAAGCAAGATAACTCATTACCTTAAAAGAGATCTTGCTCTTTCAGCTCTTTGAGTACTCACTCAAATGCTGCTAAAATTAGCCAGTCAAAATATACTTCCACAACTGAACAGTACAAATTTTCTCCTCCCTTCTCCATGGCAAATGCAAACCTGTTCTAGGAGGACAAGCTACTATGTCCTACAGTGATGGGATTCCATTAGACTATCTAGCACACACCAGAGTATCCCCTACTCCATCCTTGCAGAACAACCATCTGTGTGACTGAGGACTGACCTGGAGGTTTTCACATTTAAAATAATTAAGGTAATGTGTTTTACCTAAATCATTATTTAATTACCATTGAACATTGTCTTAAAGTAAGACAGACACTGTACTTTGGTTTTAAAAGCAGAGGTTTAGATGTCTCAATGTCAAGTAAAAGACATCGTATCCAACATCAGTCACCAAAAAAAGCCCCAAAAGACCATAAAAAGGCCCCAAATCTGTTGTTAAGCGTATTTCCAAGCAGATGTGTAGTAGCAGAATCCAGGAAATAGCACATAATGAACCTACTATGTACATTCAAGCTCCTTTGGCTTCATAAAGTTAACTTACTTTGCACAGAGAATGTTAACATACGTTCATGTAAAAATTAATTAGCCACGGATCTGGAAAATGCTGCCCCTCACCAGCCTGTGTGAAAAAGTACAGAGCTGTGAGCTGAAAGCAGGCTCCAAAGTCACAGACAGAAGGTCCTTCCCCCTGCCGAAAAATGGTTAAGGCATCCAAGATATTGTGCAGCACTTACATGCCACCTGACTGAGTCACAGCCATTTGCATGTTCCTCATCCATGAAAAATGCAAAGTAATAAGACTTCAGAGAAAGTGTGATCCTTTGAAGTACCTGTTTGATAAATTATGGTCCAATGGATTCAATAATTGAAGTGTGAACTGCTTTCTGCCCATCATAGATCTAGCTTGTGTCTAAACAGCAGGAACCCGAGTTAATTATAAAAGCAATACTGACTTTAATGTTGAATAGCTATAAAGAGTTATTTTCTTCTGGTCAGATGCACACTTTTGATATCTATTCTGTTGAGCAAAAAATTATACAAACTTCATTTTATAATTAAAATTCTTCCCATCTACAGTGATAATCATATCTGTTCTTATATGAGTTGTCTTCCAAACTACAATCTGGGATGAAAGAACATGTCTATAGCATCATCTGTTAATCTTGCCAGAATTTCCTTATACTTGTGTTTGGAAAGCTTGGGCCTTATTAACTCAAAAATAGTCTGGTAAATGCAAAATAGTTACAGCCTTTGCTTGTTTTTTAACCAACTTAAGCTTTGTTTTAATAAATTTAAAATTTTTAGGCATCTCCCCGATAAAGCAATTATGTGGGGAAAGAAGTATGGGATGTCTGACCCTGGAGAGGATTCCTAAAACATGCCAAGCACCTCCAAAACGTGGCATTAAAGCGAAGCAAAGCAGCTGATGCCAGTGCACGAGCTCTCCAAGCTCTGAACACCATGGGTCTTCTTCCACAAACTTAAAACACTTTAGACAGGATGATTTTGCGTGTGTGTGTTTTTAATAGCACTAGCTAAAAATGAAGTCCAAGCATGGTACAGCTGCTGTCTGAAACCTTTACCATCAAAAGATAAATTGCAATAAGAGAGTCAATACATTTTTGCTGCATTGAAAAAGCCATTTCATATCCCTCCCAACATGACTCCATACCCTCAAAATATTTACTTCTCAATTTTACCTACTCAGAAAACAGTTTCAAAAATAAACACCTTATAGGACATAGTGATTACCACCAAAATCTCTCCCCATCTATCACTAATCACTGGCAGAGTTGAAGACATGGAAAAAATATATTTTCCTAAAACAGACACAGTGGTGGTACCTTTGTGCTTCCCAAGATACCAAACAGCAAAGAAATGTCATAAAAACAGTTAACACATCTACTGCTCCCAGTACTAATAATGTGTTTATGTAAATTAACATAAATTGCAAGTTCAGCTTCTTATTGCAAAGACTATCAAAATGTCAAAAACAGAGGAAGATTTTTGATGGCAGAAATTAAGATGGATCATCTGTTTTTGCAAAGATTCAGCTCTCCTCAGTGTTTCAGCTCTTGTGAAAAACTGGAAATGCCAAAGGATTATCAGTGTCTGCCCATCAGTGATCCTTCTGTCCCCTCCGAACACATAGGTGCACACAAACACTTCTCAGAACAGCATTTGTCTGGAAAGGACAAAGAAGCGGTAGCTGTACTTGCTAAGTCAGTCCAATCCAAGTGCATATTCAGGGAAGTTTTACATCAGCAAGAATAGGCAGCAAGGAGAGTATGGTTTTTTCTTAAATTACAAAAACATAGTAATAATTTGAACCGCCAGGCTACACAGAGGCCATCAGCAGGATAATAGAAGTGATGTCTCCAAGCTGGACTCAGTTTCGTCTCTATAGCTGGAAATACAAGGGCATAGGGGAGCATTCAAATACTCCCTGGAAGGTTCTCACCTATGGGATAGCATTGAAAATAATCCTGCAGATGAGACAGGTATTACTGTAGGTTTTAAACGCATTCTTAGCATTCAGTAGTGCCAAAAACTATTCCCCTGCTAATCCCATTCAACCCTATTTTTTTTTATTTTATCTAGCACGCAGGCACTGATAAAGTACCACACCTGACACAAAAGTACCAGGCTTCTACTCCACATCCTAGCTGACTGGAATGAAGAGGTCAATTAATTTGTATTAGCCAGGTGCACAATTGAAAATAAATCCCAAGTCATTGATTATACTGGAAGAACAAGCAGATAAGGCTTTTTCTTTTCATACCTCTAATACTTAATTATACAAAGGTTCTACTCACAATAACTGTAAGAAGACAGCTGAGCACAGCTATGGGACTTTTAAATTTTTATTTTCTATGTGAGATTGTTTATTGTTTTTAAGTTGTTTTGTTTTTTTTTTTTTTTTTGTAAGATTCTGGTTTATTATGGGTTTATTTCTGGATAACGAAGAAAGTCATTCATCTGAAGCCATTCACTCAGTTTATCTTTCCGTGTCAGTATGTTCATAACTATTTTAATTACCAGACAACAACAGGTTCACTGATTATATGGAGCTGTGTGAAGACCATGCCTGCAAAATGCCTGGCTTTATCTGCAATTTGTATACTGAGCAATACAAAAACATTTAACATACAGTAGTCTCCATGATGTTTCTTTGAGCACCCAGAATGTGATTAGTCAAGCAGAGACTCTCACCACCTGTTAATCACAATCTCCTTAGCAGAATTTAAAAGAGGAAGCTTGAAGACAAAACAAAACAAAACTGCTAAGTCCTTGGAGCTATAAAACCACCAGCCCGTGCCACTAAACCCATTGGTGTTATTAACTAAACAGATAAAACTGTAGATATGAGGAGCAATTGACTTGAGCAGCATCCCAGAAGCAAGCTTCTTTGTCTTCCTGATTAGCTTCATTCAATTATGTCATCTTAATTGCTCATGTGCTAAAGCTCATTAAATGAAAAATAATATTGCTTTCCTGCAGGTTGTGCACTTGAGATTTGAAAAATGGACATCGTTGGTGTATCTTTGTGATAGTGCCAGAGAGATTTCAAAGAGCAGTTAGAGCCTATGGAAAGCCAAGTAGACTGCTATTTTTTGTGGCTGTAGGATCCTCAGTCTCATTGTGAGCTCAGTGACAGAGTGTTTCTCATTTTCTTCTAAACTACTGGTAAGTTTTCACTTTAAAATCATTCAACTTTTCCTCTCCCCCGCAAGGTAACCTAAATTTCAGAGTTAAGGTTAACACAGCAGCTCATAATTTTAACAGCACCAGAAAACAAAACAAATCTTGGTTTTTGTCTTTAGCTTTGCAGTGTAAAGCTATGCAGCCCATAAAAATTAAATACCACACAGATTTCATCTACACTTAATGACTTTTTCAGTTCGCTTTGATGAATTCAAGTTTCTCTTTCATTATCTGATCACCCAGAAATTAGTCCAGAGCATTTCTGAACAAAAACTCTCTAATATTCCCAAACCACACTGTACATTTTTGCAGAAGATACTATGTTGTTATGCAGACACACAAAGAACAGTTAGGTTTTTTTGGGTTTTGGTTGGTTTTTTTCCCCATAGAAAACATACAAATAACATCAGGTTGCTGCTCCTAACCCTATCTCTGTCAAATGAAAGCATCTTCTTCACATACTGTATCATTATGCTTAGCAGGAATTGCAGTTGCCTCATTTAAACTGGAATAAATTTCCTATCAGGACAAACATACTTTGTGAGTGTCTCATAAGAAACCTATCTTACAGAACGTGGTATTTTAATGAAGAAGAAACTGTAAACAAAATCTCTATCAACAAAGACTGTAAAATAAACTCTTTGGCTGATTAATATCTGCAACTGAAATAAATGTAAGGCTATGAAAATTTGCTCTGGTTACATATGTTATAAAATATCAGATATATGGCATGTTCAAATACAAATGATGTACAAGGGCATCTTTTCTTTCCCTCAAAAAAACCCCAACCCAAAACCAACTAGAAATGGGTCAGTTGAACAGATAGCTCACAAAATGTATCCACACACGTGAAAAACTTCACACTTTCTACTCTCATTTACAAAACTACTTACCAAATGAGACGGTATTTACAATATTTAACTAAAAAATAATATTTTTTTCCATTTTAGCAACAACTGTATTGTAGTCAAAAAGGAAAAAGGATTCAAATAACCCTTAAAATGCTTCTTAAGAAGGTAAGCATCATATATATCTCTCTAGAGCCTCTTACCAGAAAATTCCCAATCTGCTTTGATAAATACGTCTTCTGTTTCATATTTATAGCATGAAACACTTTATCAAAAACTTCAAATTGGTAGAAAGCTAATAAAGAACAGTGCCCAGATTTTTTTCCAATTAATTTTGCTATAAAAAGCAGTAAAAGAGAACTTGAAGGACAAATTAAAAAGCATTGAAAGTGAAATAGAGCTGAAGTTTGACTTGTGTATTTGCAACTTCACATACTAAACAAAATGGTCTATACCAATGGCTCAAAAAGTCCATCAGCATCTCTCTACTGTAATTTTGAAGCTGAACTTTGGATAACATAATGCAAGCAAGCTTGAAAGTACTGGTTTTCACCTTCATACAGATAAAAACCTTGAGAAAAACCAGCAGATACCATGGAATTACAGGTAATAATAATGGTACAATTTGTGTTCTAAATTCTGAAGTAGTCTTCCTAATGAACATCACATACAGGGCACTACTCCTCCATCTTCTGAGAAGTGGGATTCATTTCATTTTAGAGGAGGTTCATTACTCTGCACTGACTACCAAGTGCTGACAACACGAGGCCATGAACCATACTCACATCACACAACTGCTGATGTTGTATGAGCCTGTTCACAGAATAGACCAACGTTGAGAATGAGATTTATTTGGAGCTCCCCAATTTACAATCAAGTGCCCTATTGTTCATCACTATTATTGTCAAATAAACAGAGAAACAATTTAAGGAAAGGTGTCATTTATTGCAGCTTCCTCTAATACTTGCCATTATGGCAGAATCACATTAAATACAATAAATGATTCATATGGCAGAATCTCAATCATGTTATGGGGGAAAAAAAATCGGATGAGTCAAGAATCATTTCAAAGATTAGTAAAATCTATTGTTTCTATGAAAGAAGATGGGAAAGAACAATGTAATCACCATAAACTCGTAACAATATACCACATCAACTGCTCTGTCATCCAATATTGTTATCAGCTATAAAACAAGAAAAATAGTCCACTCTTTTCCTTTAACATTTCTTCTGAAATCTTTCAAAACTTACTATGGTATTTTTTTGTGTAATTAATTTTTGTGCTGTGTTACCCATTTGCAAAAACAACAACAAAAAACTGCCCAGCTAGTTCTCAAGAAACTTGATCAGCCTGCATTGGCCAACTAAGTCACAAAGAAAACAACTACCATTTCCAGCAACACCAACACAACATCAAGCAAGAACAGAACCTTTCTTGTAAGCTTGGACCATTCGGAAGTTTGGATGAAACTTTTAATGAGGGAGGTTCCTAGCTGCAAGAAATAAGTCTGTTTAAACAACTCTCTTTAGAAATAAGCCATAAAATTAGTCTCATGCAAGATTTGAACAGCAGGTCAAAAATCAACTCCTGTCCAATTATACATCGTTGGAGTCAGGGAACCACTTGGCAGGAACAGAATTACATGCAGCCGCTCAAACTAACAATGTTCCAAAACAAGATGATGCTACTAACAGAAAACCCTTCTTGTTAGTATAACTGAGTAAATACAAACAGCTCATTGTAGCAAGTTAAGAGGAAAAATAATTATTTTAGCAATAACTTGTTTTGCTCAACAGAGTACCACAAAGCAGGATTTGACCTACTATAAGGGACAAATACACCAAGAATTTAATGTTATATCAATATTGCAGGCAAAATAATTAGTAGCTTAAAAATCAGAGACTAAAACTATGACATAGTCTAGGAGCAAGCAAAGCAAACAATATAAATTAACTACTGCTCTGCTGGAGTATGTTTAAAAATGCCTAACAGTTTGCAGTACCTTGAACAGAAACTCCATTCACATGTTTCTAAAATGTGAAGCGATAATGTTTATCACTACTCTATTAAAGAAAGAAAACTGAAATGCATTGTAGGTAAACACACTCAAACTCATATGACAATGCCATCCTTCTCTGAAAATCAGCCTTCTAGGATAATTCGGACTAGATTGGTTCAAGCCTTCAGTTGCAGAGAAATCCCATTTATCTATAAATCCAACTTGAGAATGCAATTTCTCTCTCTTTCTTCCCCCTTTTTCACCTCCTCAGCCTTCACTTTGCTATCAGGCTTAACTAGGTGCATCACGATAATTTGACATTATTTAAATATTTGATTTCTGCTCATTCTAGCCTACATATATTCATCTCCACACCAATCTAAGACTTGCCATGCCTCAATACACTGTCTAATAAATACTGCAGTCAAGGACAGATTTTTTTCTTACTATTTTTTTAAACCTAACTCATTAAGAACCTTGGACTTTTTTTTAATCCATTCTATTGCTTTCTTCTGCTCACCCAAAAAGTTTTTCCTTTCACTATCTAAAAAAAAAAAAAAAAAAAAATCTTCTTTCACAGAGATTCCCTAGAAGAGATGAGAGAGATGGTATTTGCCTGGGAGGAACTCAGTGATCACATCTGTGCATAAGGGCAAAGGTCTTCAAGACAAAAATCTTTTCAAGTCTGTTCTATTTGCTCTATTAAGTTCATATTAAATATTAACATCGTAGTTTTACCTGTTACAAAAGTCAAAGGTATCTATTCACCTAACACTATAGGCCAGAGTTACAAACTGCAGTTACTTCAAAAAGTACAGCAGTATTTGTGGAAAAGGGTTTAGGTTTTTTTTGGCGGTTGTTTTTGGTTTTAGGTTCAACACTGCAGACATTTCCTCACTACAGGCATTCCATATAATCGCTAGCAATTGACCGCATTTACATGAGCTTTAGTCAGAAAAAACACTCTCTATATTTAATGATAGACAACAGCTGAACAGTAATGATCCCCTAATCTGAAAATGATTGCTGTAAAATGAACACATTCAAATGAGCTGTGAGAGCTCATCCTTTACAATCGTTGCCCAAACACATGACTGCTCCCAGTACACACACCACAGCAGAGAAACTGCTGTCTGGGGCATGAGCTCAGACCCTGCAGAAGTTCAGACCTTCTGGAAGCACTGAATAAACCAGACCCCCATTTAAAGCCTTCCTAAGTAGGAGTCCAAACCTGCGGAGCAACCAGCAAAAAAGCCAAGATCTCCTCTGAAAAAAGATTTCACACTTCATTTTTTTCAGAACAATTTAAGTTTCAGTACTATTGATCTTCTTCTACAATAATTACTTAAAACTTTATATTTATTGCTATTATAATGGGAGGTATCCTCACAATAACCACTGTTCAATCACATCTTTGCCACATAATAAAACAGAAAACTTATGCTCACTATTGATGCAGTTAAGATTGCGATTCCCGATATATAAATTAATCGAACTCAAGCAAAACTGGGCATCTGAAGTGATTCAAAACCAAATCTGTAATTCATAACACACAGAACCTGTGCTCTAAAGGACACAGCTAAGAGTCAGTTCTTGTTATGTGAAATTAAATCATAATAAAATCAAGTTTTGATCAAGTTAAAGTTCCTGTGCCTTGTTTTAAACAGATACTTCTCATCAAAAACAGATTAAATTGAAGCACAGTAGCAACAGGGAGGTAGTTTCTATCACAATTTATTTGTCAACACATGACAGACTTATATAAGAGTCGGAAAATAATTTTTACTGCTGAACTTAGTGAGACGAGATTTAATGAGATGAGAGTATGGAAAGCAATGTGACAGGACAGCAATGCACAGAAGGAATATGCAGCTTGCCAAGCTAGCAACTAAGTTCCGTGGCAGAACAGGGAATCTCTAAGATAAAGGAGAGGTGGTTATAATGCACAAAAATGGATATTTACAGAAGACTGAGTATGAAAGAGGATGTGCCCCAGAATTCCTAGCCAGCAAGAAGAAGGGAAAGTATGGAGAAAGGGGAAGAAGCAAGTGGGTGTTTCTCCCCATCCCCTGACTTTAAAGAGGCTTTAAAAGTGTAAATTCATGGATTCTGGAAAGTTATGTTTCTGCTCAAAAAAAATCTCTGTGTTTCAACTCATACCTCAACCCATTCCTCACACGTCCTGTGGCTGTAATGGGAGTCTACAGTAGAGAACACTGCAGATTTTGAGTTTCCTAACAGCTCAGACTCCTTTCCCCAGACCTATTCCTTCATCTTAAGAAAACACTTTTAGAAAGGGTTAGTTTGAAAATGAGCTTCAGTAAAGAAAAAAAAAAAATACTTGTGCTATGAATACTGTATTTCAAAGCCATAATTTAGGTACATAACCCAACTAATCATGCACTAAAGAACTTACTGGAACCCATCTATGTTTGCAGGCTACCTATAATCAACCCCAACTCTGAGTAGCTCAAAGCTTCTGTGTTGACACAAATAGTCTGCTGCCTTCACACTTCTTACTGTAAAAAAAGATTACTAGCCTCCCATGTCACCATGAGACATCCAGAAGTTCTGTTTCCAAACCATTGCTACATACGTGATATGTGAATATAAACAAGTCAGCACAGTGTTTCCAATAAAAATTAAAACCGAGTAAGCAATATAAATAAATAGTGAACCATGATATGAATATTATGACACTAAAGGACATATGCAGATTTTAAATGCTGTCATTTGTAGTACATCTCTGTTAGTTTTCTGAAAGTCAGACTAGTTTAGTTACTGCTCTTCAAAGACAATTTCAAAGTCTGATTTGCTCCAAAGTTATTTCAATAAACAGCCAAGTTAAAATATTCACATTTGTTCTTACTAAGGGCCTCCTAGTAAAGAAATATGGTCAATTATTATGAGCTATCTTATCAGTAGATCTAGTGGCTTACTCATTTGCAAATGTGGTTGGAATAAAAGGAAACAAGCAGGTTCTGCTGATCCAGCTGGAGGTGTCACAGCAGTTTCAGCAGGTAATCAAGAGAGGATTTACTGGATTAGTAGAGATGGAGTTTATCTTACTGGGAGCAATGTTAGAACACATGGAACTTACACAAAAAAATACCAAAACAAGGATTGCTGGGAATAGTATTTTCAATAATTAATTGGCAGCGTCCCACCTACAGCAAGTAGATCCTGTCTGGACTGAAATTAAGAATGTGCACCTGTGCAGAAGGGGGATCTTGGCAGCTAATTCAAGCCTGGAGGAAAAGATGTCAGTGGAGTTAAGCCAAGCTCTGCACAGGAAAGGTTGTTGCCTTCAATGCCTTTATGCTCCTTAGAACAGAGATGCAAAATGCACATGTGTACACAGACACACTTTACATTAATGAATGCATGCCTGCAGTTGGATTTGGGATATTCATGACTGAAGAGCTTTACCACAGAATAAACACACAGAGAAGTTAGAGTACAATCCTCTGTAACCAGCAATACACATAAATCCTTCCTCATCCCCTGAAAATTAAGGGAGATGTCTAGCACATCTTAGTGCTGTCCTATTCACACTGTGTCAGTGCACGATGTCTCTCGGCTAAAGGAATGAGTTCTAATGGAAGTGGTACATTTGTTCTGGGAAATCTGGACATGAGATGCTGATCACAAACAGATAGAGTATTCTAGAAAATTTGACTTCCTTACTCTAATTCTATTAGAGTACTCTACTCAAACTCTACTCAGAACACTAAATTGTCAAATGAATTTACACAGACAGCCCTCTCCAGACTTTTTCAAATATTACTATTAAAGCACAAGAATGATCAGTACAGGGGTTAGCCCTGCTAACAGGCACACTCCATCGCTATAAAACAACATATGAACACACACACAAACAACTGCCACTTATTTTTAGGAGCTCAGCCCAGTATCATTAGAGTTACAGTTTGCTCTATGAATGTCCCAAAGTCCAGGCCACTCACAGACGGGACACAAGCCGTGCCAATGCACTTTCACAAGGCTTTCTGCTTTCCCTGCACCAAACTTTCCCTTCCCAGATGTGAATTTCACCTTAAGAAAGGGCACCTGTCCCTTGGAGGAAAAGCACCAGCTCAGCATTCACAGCCTTCCCACACCCAGGGATGGCTCAGGTCAGTCAAGTCCTAGGACACTGAAAGAGCATTGATGCTTGCAACCACGTAATCCAGGCAATCCAATATCTCATGTGCTAGAGAACAAGGCTGAGCAGAAAGCATTCAGTTGGCCAGTGCCTAGAGGCAGCCTTTTCCCTAGGTAGATCCCCCGGTCTGGTTGTTCCAAGGATGTAATTTGTCATCTGGGATTTGATTCTTCTCAACAAGTGGCTTCCTGCCTCATCCATGTGAGCACTATCACAGGAAGCATGCAGGATACTCCCTCACTTCTGCCAGCAGACCGAGGGTTGAAATTTGCACATTAACTAAGAGGAACCTTGCTTCTGATGCCCATATTTCATGAAGTTAACTCTCCTCTTGCCAAAGGGCAACTGGTCTTCTGCAGACTCAAAGAATTTCTAGTGGCACTTCAAGACATGCCATAAGTTACACTTTGAAGAACTAAACTCTTCAGAGGAACTAATGGCCTTCAAAAGGTACGAAGGACAGCTCTTTACCCTTTAGGATCACTACAGAGCCAAGTGCCAGAGCTCCCAACCAAAAGCAGGGAGTTTTCATAAAGCAGGCAAACAAATTACTCTGTTCTGAAGCTTTCCCAGGCAGCCCTTTGGCAAGCACGTTTGTGTTCCTCCTCTTTCACTGGACATGTAGAGTATAGGGCTCAGGGAATGATAAATGGGCTACACGTATTTGAATATGCATTTTCCTGAGTTAACTTCCTGCCCAGTAACCATATATCAAGATCTGAAACTATTTTATTTTTAAAGTAGTCACTTAAAGTGATTTGTGAGGCCCTTTAGTTATTCGATTTTTGTAGCATAAGACTCTGTTAGACTGAATAAGAGACAGGAACTAATAGAGGGGGCCCCATACAGCAGAAAAACAGATGCAAGAGCTTATGCCCAAACAATCCTGGTGGCAAAAGTGAATTGATTGAGCAGTTGTGTTTTTTCCACAAGAAAACCCTTATTTAACAAGCAATCTCCTATTCAGGGTAAAGATAAACACCACTTACATGGCTATTCCTTAACAATATCTGCTTAACCCTATGAAGTGAAATACATATTTGGATAAGTAAACCTGATTAACCTCCATTTTATTTCATTTCTAGATGTCATCACTAACTATAGATGAACTTAACCTCACTTAGTTCAACGCCTTCTAAGTTTCGAAGCTGGTAAGAGATGTGTTCCTGCCTGGCCCACGAGCCTTGCAAAGCCCAAGTTTCAGCGTGAGAAGCCAGCGAGGATACAGTTTTACATTACGTCTAACCTGAAAGCTGCTATTAAGCCCTTCCAGACTTGGTCCAGCCCTCCCCTGCTGCAGATCTAGCACTTGTGCAGCTCTAGGACAAGATGTTTTATTGAGCCAATGGAAAATAAACCCAGCAAGCCCCAGTTGCTCATGTAGCTGCTTGGTGCTTGGGGGGTATTTTATGTGCAGGTGTTAGGAGTAAGAGTTTCTGTTCTTTTGATACAGAGGCCAAAAACCTTAATGTTGATACAAACAAAGCCTGTCTTTAGCCTCCTTTCAAACCAGTCATCGCCACACACCCTTCTCTTGGTGGTAGTAGGAAAACCAGTAACAGCGTGGTGCAGCAGGAGACTGTTCTCAAGCAGCTCCTTTAGCACAGCCAGGCAGACGGTCAGGCTCACCTGGCAATCTGCTACTTTGGGCAGCTTCCCACACAGTCAGCTTTGCATCCAAGGGGTTAAAAAAAAAAAAATAAATAAAGTAGGTGCTTAATGTTCAGCACAACCCTAATGCATACACCATGATGCGAGATATCTTCAATATCTAGCAATCACAGCTTTCCAGCAATTCCCACTGAAGTCAGTTATTTCCTCAGTTTCTCCCTACTCTATATTTTATCCCAGACAAGCCCACGCTCCCCCACAAAAAACAACCCATGTTGATTCAGTCCTTCAAGGGTCTTCATTATCATAAAGACAAAAAGCAATTATCGACCATCTTATATTTCAACCAAAACGAGATTGTGTTTGTTTTTCCCCCTCCATCTACGTGGTAAGCTAGACTGCAATGAAAACCCTAACAAGTATTACTTCAAGCTTCTCAAGCATGAACTCTTTGTCCTGCAGAGACACTCCTGCTAGCAAGTCCTAGACTCCGAGAAAAAATCCAACTAGTAGGTTAAAATTAAACAAAACCCACTGAGCTGTCACTGACAGATACATATTCCGCAGTGCAGATGTCAATGTCACTTCTCCTGTTCAACAGGCTAGAGTAGTTGAAAGAAAGGAAATGAATCTGAAACTAGAAGATTAGAAGATAACATCATACTACTTCAGTGTCAAGTCCAAATTAACCCATACATTTGGAAAAAGTAAAAATAAAATCAAAATAGGTCCCTACTTCTTTAACATATATTACAAGGTAAGTATTGGTTCCATACCAAATGCAAGTGGAATGCAAGCGCTGACATTTCTGGATGTTACATGATAGGGTGGTATAACAAGTCCCTGCATCAGCTGAAATGCAGGAAGAGAGGTGACAGCAAGTGTCAAGTTGTGCAAGAAATGCACACAGCTTTTGCAGGCTCAGCCTTTCCTTTCCTGCCCCTCAAGAACTCCCTAAAAACACAATCCAAATTTGCACTTGCATTACCAGATAACATAAGGACCAAGACGGTCTCATCTCCAAGTGTATTAATTGACAACTTCTGTCAGTGTTCTTGTTTTACAGCTAAAAATCTTCAAGTGAAACATTAAGGGACTTCTTAAATCTTTTATTAATTTGTGTATAAAAAAAGGCAAAACAAATAAACTTCAGGTTAAAAGTAGCCCCAACAAATTACTATCTTCAAAAATCCTTCAAAGATGTCATTACATTAAACAGATCACCACAATTCACAATCCCATTAAACATGTCTGAAAATCCTGGTAACAGAATTATTGCAACTTTTGTTGGTTAATCTTCAGGTTTGCTTTTGGTTTTCTTTTTTAAAACAGTGATCAGAAGTCTTTTTGCCTTTCTTTGACCTTTTAAGAGTAAAGAATAAATTACTGGTACCCTCAAGGTCACAGCTATATCCTTTATGAAGAGTATAAACCAAGTCTAAATCATGAAGACTACTAAATCTGTTAACTGTCAAATGATAATTTTTGCTGGATCAGTCTGGTACACACAGCCAGCTTTTAAATTCAGCAGCCTTCTCTACTGACCAAAAGATTGCTGCTTGAGTACTTCTTCTAGACATACACATTGGATTAAAAATAAAATAAAAGAAATTGGATCCTGGGTTTCCACCTTCCTTCTTTACTGCTTCTTTTAGCTTACGGGTTTGCCTCTGAATTAAATAGAGTAGCACAGAAAAAATAAAAGATTGTAGCTGACCTAATTTCACATATTGCAAGGCTATAACTGACATTTCTACTTTTACTTAAGCTAAAATATTACTGAAAAAAAAAATCTTTGCCTTTCTTTTTAAGCATTTCTCCTTCTTAGAAAATGGCCAACTTATGGCAGCAGAAATCATAAAACCAGTTTTCTTTTCCTTAAAATGAACAAGAACAAAACTCACATTACCATCCACCCATAGTCTCACATTTATTCTGGCATACCATATGATTGAGCAAAAGAATACTACAAATAAAAAATTGGAAGAAAACACTAAATGGGTTCATCAACAGTACATTGAGACTACCACGATAACTCTCAAACAAAATAATTATTTTTTTAATAAATTTTGGGGTTTTTGTTTGTATGTTTTTAAATACAAAGAGACTACAGTAAATGTAAAGTATTTACATTTCAACAATAGATTTTACATATCCCCCACAGGAAATTATTAAGCTGGAAAGGCTGGATTGGTATGAAAATGTTAAGTACCACGTGAAGAGAGCTGGGTAAAATGGGATGACAAGGAGACTAACTTCAGATGGGTACTTTGTCCTGAAAGGCAGTAAGAGTTCTCTACAAATGAGTAGCAACACGACTGAAATTTCAGCTCACTGAAAACATGGACCAAGAAATGAAGGACACAAATTTCTTAGTGGCAGAAATGGAAACAAAACTTGAACACAAATCTGAGATTGCTTTGTATGTCACTTAGACACACTGACAAAAACGCTGCTATGCAAAGAAATCCCTAAAGGCTTGTGCTTATCAGCTCCAGAAGATGATAGGAAAAGACAGAGCTCTACTACATTACAGCACAACTGCCAGCCACTAATACAGGAAATACACTTTATTGAGTGAAATAACTCCAACAGAGACAGCAAAGCACAGCTGGCACCATAAAGAGGTGCCAGGATGTCACCTGGACACAAAATACGAATGCCAGCAACCATGTTCAGGATGGGAATTTAGCTGAAAGAGGGACAGAGCAGGACTACCAAGATCACGAGGGGAGGGGCAGCCTACAGAAACATGTTTGTTTAATTTAGCAAGCAAAAACAAAAAAGGGAAAATTATTGCTCTCTAAATGTTCCTTTGGAGGAAGAGCACAAAAACCAGTGATGGAAACACATTACCTGAACTGAAAGATTACACAGGCACTATCAGCTGGCCATGAATAAGTTGTCTCACTTCTATGAGACAATGGCATTGAGCCAACTGAACAAATGAGACTCTGGGGAAGCTTTCTAGTAAGCATAGGAAGAAAGCTGCCTAACTATTTCCAAGGCAGACCTTGATAAAGTTTTTAAGGCTATTTTGTAACATCAATAATTGATGTGGCTGGGGAAGATTTGATGATTCAGAAGATCATGCAAAAACATATGAAACAGAGAAGGTATGAGCTAATGGAGCAAAATGCAGTGAGAGAGGCATACAACTAGTTAGTTCATGTCAACTTTGGTTGACAGCCGGCTGAACATGAACCAGCAGAGCGCTCAGGTGGCCAAGGGCAATGGTATCCTGGCCTGGATCAGAAATAGCGTGGCCAGTAGGAACAGGGAAGTGATTGTGCCCCTGTCCTGGGCACTGGTGAGGCCGCAGCTTGAGTCCTGTGTTCAGTTTTGGGCCCCTCACTCCAAGAAGGACGTGGAGGCACTGAAGCGTGTCCAGAGAAGGGCAACAGAGCTGGGGAAGGGTCTGGAGCATGAGTGTGATGAGGAGCAGCTGAGGAAATTGGGGTTGTTCAGTCTGGAGAAGAGGAGGCTGAGAGGAAACCTCGCTCTCTCCAACTCCCTGAAAGGAGGGTGTAGAGAGGTGGGGGTGGGTCTGTTCAACCAAGGAACAATTGACAGGACAAGAGGAAACGGCTTCAAGTTGCACCAGGGGAGGAAAAACTTTTTCACCAAATGCCAGTCAAGCATTGGAACAGGCTGTCCAGGGAGGTGGTAGAGTCACCATTCCTGGAGGGATTTAAAGGACCAGTAGATGTGGTACTTGGGGACACGCTTTAGTGGTGAACTTGGCAATGCTAGGTTTATGGTTGGACTAGATGATTGTAATGGCCTTTTCCAACCAAACTATTCTATGATTTTATGATTCTATGAACTAACTAAATATGCACAGCTACAACCACAAAAATAGATCATTTGACTGCTAGGTACAAAGAAATGGGTTATAATTTCTGCAGTAATTTATTTTTCCTGTTTGTATGCACGATTGTTCTGCTGTTAAAATAACTACACTGGTTTAAAATTGCAATTGCTAAAAGAATGCATCGTTTACATATTTTGTGTTAGATCACAATTTTTGTTATTGCAAATTAGAACAACTCTACCAGTCCCAGGCATACCAAAGTACTTCACTGAAATGATCTAAGTACAGAACACTACTATTTTGCTGCAAGAAATATATTTCAAATTAATTATTTTTATAAGCATTGCCTCACTAGCTGGGTGGCTGTTGTTGAGTAAGCAGTACCCCATCCTGGCTTAAATTCATTTCCATATAACTTTTTCTCTATTATAGCATTATGAAATTTATACAAACTACATTGAAGATATTAGAAGCACTTTTAGCTAAATTTACCCTTTCCTGAACAGAGAGAGGGAAAAAATCAGTCCATCCTTGAGTCTGTATTGAGGTGCTGCATGTACCTCAAGCAACAGCATTTCTGAACTTTTCCCCCCAGTTAAACACCAATATGCTTGGCTATATGCATCAAATTTACAGTCATTGAAAAGCAAAGCTCCTCTGTTCAGACTATATAAGAGAACATTATCATTGAGGATAAAAACAAGTTTAGGTTCTGTGCTAAACAAAATGGCATGAACCAGGACAAAAAATAAAAACAAAACAAAAAACCACTACAACTCACCAAACCCACACCCAGAAAAAAAAACCCAGGAAGAATATTGATGATGTGGCCCCACTAGCAGGGATCACTATAAACTCATTTGAAACACTGGCTTAGACAAAACCCACAAAATTTCAAGAATCTAAATTAATGCACTAAAATGAAGTCTGGAAAACCCAATACTGTCTGAATACTGTCTCCAAAGTTGTAGATGTCTGGAGTAGATATATTGCTAAGTCGTCCCCAAGATTTAGGCCTGACTTTAAAATATTCTGTATTTTCAGGTCTTCTCCATTCCCTAGTGACACAAGTGAAATCTTTACTGGCAAGTTTTTATAGAATTATTGCAAGCTTCCAATATAAGCAGCAAATAAAAAGTCAAACTGGTGCAAGGCAATTTAAAAAGCAAAAAGAAATCTAATTAGAGTTTCTGCTGCCATTGCTCTCTGTCAGTGATGCAATTTTCACCTGCTTGCAGTAACTACTGACACAGAAGTGATGCAGTTGCACAGACTCTCTAGGGGAGAGACATGTTGCCACATGACAACATCAGGCAACAAACAGTTTTATGAACAACAGATCATTAACTGCAACTATGTGTTGACAATCTTTTTAAATAAGGAAGTAGCTGTACATCTACAATCACACTATCATTAATGAATGATAGCTTCACATGTAATTGTGGACAAGAATCAATCCCTTCCTCTAAATCAACTTTAACAAAAAGGGACTATCTGCATACTTTTTGCATATGGACATAATTAACATGGAACTTTGTCATAGAAGAAGTAGAAAGGAACAAAAATTGAAACCTGAGGAATCCTTTTTCCTCTTTTGAAATATCATACTGTCTACTACCATACTTGATTTTGCACACTTCAGCATTGTTCAAGTGTAACTAGAAGTCAGTATTCAACTGAAATTCATAATGTTATTATGATCAAAGATGTCTTCTTAATGTTATGATGTTGCCTGTGTAAGTACAAACAAGATTGCAGTTAAAACTATTGCTTTGTATTTTCAGCCTACCATGACTGCTCTCCTTTCATGACCCCAGAACAGATATAAGCCAGTGCAGTTCCACCATCCTGCTTCCTTCCCCTCCTTTCAACTTATTCCTGTTGTTCTCCAGCATCCCCTTCCTCCCATGCTGCTGAACATGCCAGGGACGTGGCATTGCACTGCCACGCAGCCTCTCCTCCTTCCAATCCAGTATTTTGCTGCTCAAAGAGTGCTTGACAACCATCACCGAGTCAACGTTGCAAAGCATAATGGCCCCACTCCTCCACTATAATAAATGATTAAAAAGTAAGCTAATTGCATCCAAGCATAGATCAAGTATCTAAATACGAGCAGTTCATACACTTCAGTGTCAAGAATGACAGCTACAATGACGGTGTGTAAAAATTGATAAAAAGAAACTAGTTTTCCTTTATATTTTACTCATCAAATACAACGTAGGGTCAGCCTGGGGGATGGAAGGGAATAAAAGGACATTTGGAAAATGATTAACAGAGCAAGAAAAATATACTTGCTACTTGATACCAAAAAATTAAGCAAAATTCAAGTAGGATTGAATACTTCTCATGAAGCAAAACCACTCCACTTTGTAACTGCGAAAATAGGAGTTTCATAAAAGAAAATCCAGCTGCAAGAGTAAGTCATAAATATGTACCATTACAGCTTACCTACATGGAGCATAAGTGTCACTTATAATGAGCAACTTAATTATAGACATTCTGAAACTGTACTCAGTTTTTACTTATCCCTCTCATTATTCTTAAGAGTATTTAAGAACAAATCTCAGGTCTTCAACTCAGGTCTTCAACTTTTTAAAACAGTTTAAAAGAATAAATGATAATCAGTTATCTAGGTCTGTAATTTTTTATTACTATAGATAACTGGCAGAACACATTTCTGGTATTTCTTAATTAAAATCAATAAAGATGTTGTGAAGTTGAACATGAGCTATTGGTACCACATGTCAGAATATCTGAAGTATTGTTTCTCTAGATGATCCTGACTGTGGGTCTTTTCTTAAGATTTTGGTCAGATATGTATACAGCTTATTAACAACTCTCTCTCAAACTCCTGTTCTGAGTGCAGTAACTGTTGATTTACAAATAAAGCAAGGTAAAGTACATGTTCAACAAATAAGAGGAAAAATGCTAGAGTCTAATACCTTGCCTGGTAAATCCACGGCTTTGTACATATTATCATCAGCAGATGCTTAATATCATGACAATATACCCAGATCTCTTTACTGTAACCTCTCTTTCCTACCAAACTACTTTTTCAAGCAGTAATTCCAAAAGGGGAAAAATTAAAATGAAATCACAGAATCCTCCCACCCCTCCCACAGCTACGCCCGCACGGCGAAAACCTTACCTTCATCATTCTGGGCCAAACAACCTGCTAAGAGAGTAGCAACTGCAATCCCTACAGCTAACCATTTCCAGAGACAAAACCGCTGTAACATTTTTTTGTCAAACTTCACTCAAGGCAGATCTGAAAAAGAAAGATTTGGTATAGGCATTAGTCAAGCAACCTACACAAAGGTGAGTGATTATAAAGTGTTTCACAGGTAAATATGGAACCACATATGCCATATATAGTCTATAAGAGTGTAACATTTTTTCTGTTAAAACAAGCTAGGTTAATCCATTAACATCAATACATACATATGTACTCATTAACTCCATAATCATGTACACAAAGACTTCCAAGCAAAAAACCCGCAAGTTTCTCACTTAAATCAGGTCTAATAAAATAAAGTATTTATGTTATTCTTCCTTCTTTAGAGTTATGCTTTTAAGCACTCTGGAGAAATGACCATATCAGAGCGATTCTACTTACTAAAACCAGTGTTCAGTTGCAAAAGTCAGCAGGGACCCAGTTTCAAAGACATGGCCTAGCAGAACCTCTCCCGGGACAAACATGAGTGAACCCCACAGATGGCCTTCTTTCATAAGACAGACTGTTGGTCCATGTCCAGTAAAAGAGGAAAAACAAGCAAAAAACACACACACACAAAACCCCCAAAACAGCAGGAAAAAACCTGGCCAAGACAGGTCTGGATAAACTCCAGGGCATATTTAGAGTGAATAACATTAAAAATTATTTAAAGCTCTGATTTACTGCTCCAATAAAGAGAATTGGCATACTTCTGTAGCCCAGAATGGAATTACCTAAAAATATTCCTTCACATTTAAAAACACTGTGACAAATACAATGGACTTCCTAGGAATAGAAGCATGAAATTGAGAGAGCCTTACAGCAGTATAAAAACAAGCTATTGTACAAAAAGGGTTTCAGTGCTGTCAATTTTCCCAAGCAAAACACTTGACTCAGATTTCATTGTCACTTTCTGTTTATAACTTTCGATCTTGGTTACAAAACTGATGCACTTCATTCCAAGTCAAACAGACGATTACCCCCCACTTAACAGCCTCAGCATTAACACCATCTGATCCTCCATCAGGGAGACATCGTTGAAGACGTGTTATCATCTTTCTTCCACAAGCTGAGCTTATAGAAAACACAAATGTATGGACAGCATCTAATTCACATCACACACACAAAAAAAACCCCAAACCACAACTTAGGACATAAAAACATCCCTTCAGATCACTCTCAAGCATTATCCAAGCCACCAGAAAGCAGGGTTTCCACTGACAGAAAGAGGTGAGAGTTTAATTAAATACTGGACAAGTCAAGAATTTCTCTAAGACCTGAATTTATTCCAAATCATATCACCTTGTAAAACATTTTGGTTAATATGAAGGAAACAGTGCTATGATATAAACTGTTCCTCTTTAAAAACAAACAAACAAACAAAGAAAAACAAACAAACAAAACCCAAGCATGCATTAAGAGTTTTGGAGGAAAAACTGGTTTTGTTTTTGTTTGTTTGGTTGGGGTTGTTTTGGGTTTTTTTTTCAAATTTATAAGGAAAGCAGTGCAATTTAATAAACCAGATTGAATGGCCCATATTTAATAAAATATTTCAAGTTCCTAGGTGGTTGGCACTATATACGTATGTAACTGTTTAAAATCCTACACTGCACACTCTGCTCCATTTCTCATTCTGGGGTTAAAGAAGAAGAGAGGCTTTTCCAATCTCCATCTTCCTTCACCCACCCTGTTCAGCAGCACTAGGTCACTGCAGGCAGGCAGTTGCAACAGGCAGCAATTTCAGAAAGAACTTAAACATTATACATCAAACACAGAGACAGTCTGTGTCTAATTGAAGCAGCAGTGCAAATCTCATGGGACTGTTCATTTTCATCTCAGCTAAACAAATGTCAGTCTTGACAAAACAGCTCAAGGTTACGGAAATTAATGAATTCAAGCCATGCAATAGTATCTATGAAACCATAAAAAATCACCGACCTTCCTCCTCTCTCCTCCTCCTCCTCTTCCACTGGCACTTCTACAACAGTTTCTGCCCCCTAACTCCAGCAGAGACAGCTCAAATGAGAATTTCAGATCCTTCCTAAAGGGCCTACTATTCCTGTACATGTGAGGAGATCAGAATTGTTAGCAAAGATCCTGCTATCCATAAGAAAGAACTATTTCAAGGCTTGCTAGGCAGCTATGAGAAGGAAGCTTCAAGCTCATCAAGTATGTTACTAATAACTAATAAAACTAACAAAAGTATATTATTGACAAAGAGCAGCTAGTCCTTTCTTGATGAAAAAAGAAAAACAAACCCTTCTGTGAGGAACCCACCAGTTTGCCAGTGTTGCTCAAAAGTGGATCTTTCCTCCCTTCTATTGTCACCTCAACTTCCACTTAGCCAATTCAGGTCATTCTGGGTTTTGCAACAGCATCTTCAAAGAACAGAAATTACTTCTACCATAGTATATTCTAGTTGACTACTTTTAAATAAAGGCTGAGTGTCTCCACATTGCCCAAAGGAATTAATCCATTGTCATCATTAGACTTTGTTAGATTTCCTGGAACTTTTGAGGTTGTGAACTTCTATACTTCATGATTTTTTTCTCCGACATCAGGAGGAGATCCTAAAAGAATTGGGCTCTGTCACTTTTTCAATTAAAGCAGACAGTGTTATTACATTAGGTAACATCTGCTGTCAAATGCTTCCAACCTTTTACACTTCAAAACCAGAAACTAGTTATTCAGGAGACTATCTTAGTTTCTTCAGGTCAGCCCAAGAAAGATCACAGCCCTGTGCAGATATAAGACTTATAAAGAAACACATACACACTTCAGAGGCCTTTGTTATTTAATTTTACAACCTTGGGGGAGGGGGGTGGGCAGGGGGCGGGGAAAGTCCAGATTTCCAGTCACGACGTTCTATTTTAGGAAGTTGTTCAGGGCTCAGCTGACATACTTGAGTCTACTCTGGAGAAATTTTAGGACAAAATCTTGGCAGATTTATTTTTTATTTTGATGAAATGTCAAGTAAATCACAAGGACAGCAACACTACTGCTCTAAGAATAAGCATCTCTACATGTAACTGTAATACAGCAGAATAAAAATTGCCCCCCACCTCTTTCCTCCAATTTGTACCAGAAAAAAAACTGGTATGAAGTGTAGAAAGCAATAATATTCTTAAGCTAAACAGATCCTGGTAACTCAGAAATAGCTCACAACAAACCACAAGTTACTACAAAGTCCCCAAAGTCAGGCAGTCTGTAAGAAATACAGTGTTTAACTGTAGATGCACAGTCTGACAGGGCAAAGGACAATTGCAGATGGATGACAGAAGGAAGATCCGTAACGTAAGAACATAAAACATGTCTACAAGACTTGGTATTTTCCTGGAAAATATTCTAGTGTTGCAACAGCACAATTTTAAAGTTTGATGTTACCATGGACAACGAAAAGTTATACTTTCAAGCACAAAAAACTTAAAATGAAAAACAGAAAGAATTAAAGTTTAGGGGAATTTAATTTCCTGGTATATCTACATTTTAAAAAAGAAAAAGTTTCAATAATGTTCTCTCCAGAGAATTCCCTGTTTGACTGTACAGCTGTAGCAAGAAACAAAAATACACACAGATTTTCCCACAGGAGATGTAGCAACAGCTGATCACTGGAGATGTTGACAGCTCGACTGCAGCAAAATGGCATAATCACACCCCAAAGAGCAATCACATTCCCCATCTCACTCTGGCTTTTTTTTTTCTCCCCCTCCTTTCCCTCTCACCAGTGTAGCAACTGAATCAGCCAAAACACCAACTAGTTAAAGATATCTATATAAGAGGCACTTCAACAAATTTTAAGAAGGGAAAAAAGTGAACGAAAAATCCCCAAAATATCAAATATGAGTTATCACATCCAAACATCTGGAATACACTTAAGGCCCAACAATACTACAGTAACCTTAAATAATTACTTTAAGATCAGATGTTATTACAGTACTTAAAATGTTGCATTCATTTGAAGCTGAGTGGGGAAACAAGGACTCAGTCAAAATAAGTAGCGGTCCATGGCTGGGGTAAAAATATTTTTAAATATCCATACAGAATGGTTCTTAGTATAAAAATAAAAACAGAAGTTATAAAAAGTTTTTTGAAATCAGATACATGCTATGTACAGTGTAATGCCACGTGTTGAATGTAACTGATTCTTTATAAAAATTAACTTCTCAGAGAAAGATAGGTAAAGGAAAGGGAAAAAAAAAAAAGGCAAGTCATTTAAAATAGCTAGTGGATAACAGGGAATGAAAAACTAGTGTACAGTTGTCCATATTACTCTTCAGCAAATTCCTAACACAAAATTCACCTAAGCTGCAGCAGAACATGGAGTTTCACTATTTTTTAAACACTTTAAATACTATAATTTGAATAGAAAAATCAAAACTTTGGACTGAGCTTGCAGCAAGCCAGAGACCACTGGTTTATTCAGAGCAGAACTGAGCTATACACACCTGATTTCATAGGAAACAGGGAATATAATAGTGCCATACCACATAAACAGTCACACAGTAAGAGCTTTAAGTGTTTTCATACCATTAACAGCAAATCTGAACACAATTTTGAGGCAAACACTCTCTCAGGGCTTCAAACCCATTGTAAGAGGAGAAATTGCTTATTTAAAAAGAAATCATTAAGTACACACTAATTCAGTAGGCATGTAAACAAATATTTGCCATCTAATATATACATCAAAAACTATTGCTCCTGTGAAACTGCCATGGTTGGATGAATAATACAGTATTTAAGATGACTATTAAATTCCCATTTATATGTATGCTATTAATTTAGACAACCAGCTAGAACTCCTCAAGCATCAGAAGCTACACATTTTGTTTAGTGGTGTTGCTCTTTATAAATTACAATTGTGATAAAATATCAAAGCATATAATAAACTATTTCTAAAAGAATAAGATACTGAACTGTTTAAACAAAGAAGACAAATTATAGTGGACAATTTAATATGAGGTCAGATGAATCTAATGATCAGATTAACTCTTTTAAAGATTGGAGACTCAAAAACAGGGAGCCTGGGAAATGCAAATGCTTCTTCAGAGGGAACTGGTGCCATAATAAATCAGAAACATCAGCAGAAACAGAAAATTTACCAAAGCCAAAAAGGAAACAAATGTTGCTTTAAAGTCTGACGGTGTTCCCAGCTTGGTTAAAGCTACAGTTCATTAAACCATATTTCCCAAAAGTTTTATTTTTATTGCTGAAACAATTATGCTGAACTGCCAACATAAGGCAAAAAAACCTTCTAAAATATTATTTAAACACAAGGACCAAAAAAATTAAACCATCTCTGGTTTAAAAAAATGAGCCCATCTCTGGTTTGCCTCAATGCCATTCCTAACCAATGTCACTTCATATGGTAAGCAGCTACATCTGCCTTAACATACATCCTAACCCAGTTAGGCACAGCAGAGCGCCTACCCACTTACAGTTTTAGCTGTTCCCAGTTCCGCACAAGCCAGCTGCGGCGCGGCACTGCAGCACTTACACTCGCTAGCAGATGGGACACATATGGCAGAAGTCAGTGCTGAGACCCAACATCCACACACAATACCTCGGAAGGTTTTTACCCTCAGGATTAGCTTGGGTCCTGAGCTCAAATTGCTAGTAGAGCACATCCAGAGCACTGCTGGAAAGCTACAGTGTTGAAAAACATCTTCACTTCAGGCTTGACCAGAAAAAACAGTTCCAGTTCATGAGCTCAGGGAGCACCCAGCTAGTTTGGGGCACCCTGCAAGGCTAAATGTTAGCCCACAAACTCCCAGGGCCAGTCGCTGTGCTTCCCAGGTGGCTCATAGCATCTCCTTACAATCAGGAGAAGAGCCAGTGAAGGAAGACTTCACCTTTGAATTAAAGCCATGTAAGCTATTTAGGGCTCTAATTCAGCAGCAAGCATGAACAACTCTATTTACTGAAGTCAAATATCTGTTTAAATGGTTTCCTGAAGAAGAATTCAAGTATAAGCAAATATTTGGCTGAACTGGGGTTATAGTGAATAACTGACAGTACAAATACAACCCTTTCTCCAAATCTGGATGTTCCAAAACCCAGAACACTACTACAGTTTTTATTTTACTAACACTGCTTGAGCACTTCATACATAACAATTTCAGCCTCTGGCCTCTTGGATTTACTCAACCCCTATTATATTAGCTATAGGGCTTTCATGCTATAGAATTGGCACATTCATTGGCATGGATTTTGTTACTCTCCTCTCCTTGGATAAAATCTTTCCATAATATGAAGGTTTTAAACATCAACTTTCAAGATCAAGCATGCTCACAATTCCATTCCCTTTTCACAGCTGCTGGATCCATTGTTATGGATCTATACCACATAAACATACATCTTAAAAACGCTGCGTTTGTGGCTCTTCTCCTGTTCTGTGCTTACCAATTTCTTGAGTTTTAGCCTTACATGGAGAGACCATTTTTAGAAAGCAAATACACAAGAACTTAAGAAAAACCTCATCGCAATTTATATGAGGATCTGAAAATATTTTCATCTGCAAGTTAAAATTCCTCCACGTCCTTTGTATCTACGTTCAAATAATTCACACAAGTTCTTCTTGCCCATATTCTTCTCAGGACTACTAGTTTTAATTATCTCCTTGCCCCACTCCCTAGACCTGTTCTTTTCTGTGCCTTTCTTACAGAAAGGACCACTTTTCCATGAGATCCATAGCCATTACCACAGCAAAGTATTTCAAAGCCAAAGTAGAGCATTAGTAACAGCAAATTACTTGCCTCTGCATTAGGTCAAAAGTAATTTAAAACTTCAGTGACAGCACTTCATCTGGGTACAGCTGACCCTCTACCTAGATGTGAAAGATGCAACCTAAAATTTAACAATTAAAAGAGTCATTTATACTTCAATGCAGAAATTCCTGAGTTTATTTCAATATTTTGTACCCCAAAACAAAGTAACTGGTATTTTCCTACACCCCATCAATAATAAAGTTCCTTATTTTCCATCTCTCTAGTAATGGTAGCCAACGTGCATATGGCCTGATGCACAGCAGGTGACATCTTGAGAGAGCACTTTTCCAATCCCCCTGCCAGCAGAAAGTACTATAAATGCACTATATTAACACTTGATGTAGCATGCTGCTACTTTCTACAGAAAAGAGAAGATTGCTAAGTATATGCAGGTTTGCGCAGAGAAATGTCAACTATACTACCAAAAATAGAGAAAAGCTGTTATAGAATCACTGAGGTGGGGATGGAGTTTCCTGCTTCCATCACTAGTTGCAGCTGCTCCGTTTATTTTCTATATTTTCAAAAAGTAATCCGACTATTGGATAGATTAACAGTATGACAACTCTTAATTGCGGGTAGGTAAACAGGGTAGCAAATTCATTCCCATCTACAAATCCAATTTTTTTATGCATTATATAGATATTCAGTTTCCCTACCCCTCTGCATGGACTTAACCTATAAAACGTTCTCACAGAAGGCTTCGAGTACTTAATCAAAAGATATCTGTAAGTTTGGGCTGCACCACACTGTTCATGTGAAATTCCTACTCTGCAGATAGTGGCTCTAGGAAGAAGGGAGGGAAAGGTAACCTAAACCCCCTTATATCAGTGTCTTAAGATATCATTTTAAAATATTAACTGCTTATCATAAAAACATTAAAAGAAATATAATCTATTTTAGTTTGAAGTTAGTTCTTCAGTAATCTTTGTCTATATAAAATATGCACACAAAACTTAAATTTTACATTTAAGTGCAGGCTATTTTGCTGGTTAATAATGAAAATATATTTTGATATAAAAGTACAAAGTAAAAGATCGGTTTCATTGCATTGTCTTTCACTGCAAGACAAGTATTGGATGATATCCCAGAAACCTCTCTGTTTCTTCCTTGCCAAAGCCACATTTCTCCAAGGATCATTAACTGGCTTACTTAATACAGAGGAGTGAATCCGAGTTTTTCTTAAAGTGTAAACTAAGGAAGATCTTGGCATCACTGCAGTGAAAAGAATGCTGGATTTTCGAAATCTCAAAATACTTTGTAAATTGAGGTTTTCCCCAGCTCCCACCTAAGTTCCCAGCAAGCCATAAGATTCTCATAGGAGCAAACCACATGAATTACAAGGAGGAAGAAAAAGCACACTCAGACACACAACTCGGCTTATGGTGTTGGGAAGCTACATGAACGTTACTGTCTTCAGGTTAAGGAACTGGGCTTTGGCCAGGAGAGAACTACTGTCATGAGTGGCAGCAAATAGCAAAAATAGGTAAAAGCAGTGAGGCTGGAAGGCAGCCAGCTCACTGCTCCACGACCAGCCAAGGACAAGAGGGACACACTGCTGCCCAGCTCCAAAAAGGACTTTCAGTCTCCAGCTGCAGCTACTGTCACACAACATACCCAGCCCTCGACAGGAGCGTATAAGTAGTTGTCTTATGCAGTACCTTTAAAAAAAGATGACTCAGCTAAAACTGTCCACTAAGCACCATTAGAAAAACTTAATTTCTTGGTCTGGATACCTGTTCATCTTTCCCAAGATGACTGATTCTTTAAAGATGATCCTACCTTTAAATACTCATGTTAAAAATCAAAACATTCAAATCCACCCAGCACTCTCCTCAACTTTCCCATCCCTGCTTCCTGCCAGACCAGGCAGATATCACCAGAGGTGTGAGTTTCTTTCTCACCAACTATTCTGTCAAGAATCTGTCTGAGTGCTCCTTGTAGGAAACCAGTATCTGTCTCAACATCTCAAAGCTTAGAAAACTGACTTGCATTATTGCAGTTGAAGTGTCCAAAACTACATTAAGTGAATTTATTTTATTGAAGAGCAAAATTTATATGCTGAACCTTCTCTCCTCCAACAAAATTTTTATTTAAATTTTGTAAAGTAAATACATCCAACTTGCCAAAGCAAAGTCTACCCTTCTAGAAAATTAGTGTTTCTACTTGCCTGTTAGTCATCACACATCAAAAGTGGTGTTAAATACAGCCTGGAATAATTACAGGGTTTTTAATTAGCTCCGTTAAAATAGTTCAGTGCAATGACATTTCAGAATTAACACGCATACACGTAAATATACACACACATGCACACACACACACACTCAGCAGACATTATATTCAGGTACTCCCACATCAAGCTGAAGATTGTGTTATTACACGTTACAGCGCCAGAAGCTTTAAAAATACTCCTAGCTTTTGAAGTTAGGACAGTTTACAGATAGTAAGGTTGATTAAGCCCAATAGTTATCAGAGTTGTTTTATGTCTACACTCCAAGTTACAGACTAAGTAAAAGCATAGAAAGTTTGGAAGGTTTAGAGGTGTCCTCTTTGTTTCTCTGGAAACACAAATTTTCTACTTAACACTCTAAAGCAGTTTACTCTTAAACCACCTGTAATTACTATTTATAACAAATCGTGATAAAGAAATCCACCAAGAAGAGTCCCTGAGAGTTACCTGCAGTCCTATTCATAATGTTGCTCCCAACAATCATGGTCCTAGACAGGTTCCCGTGGAGACAGCACAGCTCAACAGGCTGCCTCAGGCTGGAAGTTTTGTTTAATCCACAATCACAAAGAGTAAAACCAAAGTCCTCCACTGCTGCTGCTTTTTGGAGTAACTCCATCCCCTTTCATATTGCTGAGCAGGGCACTCAGCTACACGCTCTCCTGCCCAAGACATCTATAAGCAGTTGCTGGTAGCACTGGGACAACAGCATTACCAAGTCCTCCAAAAGCTAATATGCATCCCATTATTGCGGAGATGAAGGATTTGGTGCCTTCCTTCATATCCTTGGGATACTTGCTACCTGCTTCTCCTCACTTCTCAATACATCTCAGACACCTCTTCTCCCACCAGTGCCTACCAGCCATTAATCTCCAATAAGTATGCCTCTTATCCTCCAGCCACAGCTAACTACAGGAAAGACTCCCTTTCTAAACCCTCCAGAGACCAGATTCTTCAGCATAGCTCATCATCAATTAAACTATTTAAGCAAGAATTAAGGTTTCTTTTCTAGAGAAGTGCAGTAAATAGCAAGTCTCATTTATTAGTTCCTTGTTTACTAGGTCACTCAGTGCATTATCAGTTATCATTCTGCTACACACTTACCAGCACTTAAATCAACAAATTATTTAACCCATAAGCAAAGTAGACAGGGGGGCTTCAAGACATTAGACAACCTCATCTATTCAATTACACAACTGTTATGTTTAGATCTCTCTCATATGTCACCACAATTTTCTTGAGAAGCCTTGTCAGTCTGGACAGCTCGATTTGAGAGTCTACTAATCAAGCCATGTGCAAAATCTCCATTAGTTTAACCACATACCTGCTGTTAAATACCCATTCTATATTTCAAGCCCTGCATGGCATTACTTTTGCCTATGTTTGCTAGGCCTGCCCTGCAGTTTCCTTCTACTCCCATCTAACAGCAATCCAAAACCACAGGAGTCCTATTTTCCTCCCCCAGCTCCTTCACTCTGTCAGGTGCTAGTTCTGCACTTCAAACTCACTTTTCATCACCACTCCGGTTCAGCCTCTTCCAAACCTCTATCTCTGCTCCATGTTCTCTCATACGCCCCTCGACTCGCCAAGCTGCTCCGTATCTGTCATCATGTCTATCAATCAGTCCTCAAGCACTCTCATTCCTCTGCTCCATGATTCTCCTTTCCAGTATTTTTGAGGGATCTTACCTATAAAAATCCCTCTTATCACTTCTTAATAGGCAATAAGAGCGTAATTAGATATGACTACTTGTTTTGATTATACTTTGATTGCTTTCTGAGCTTGGTGGCCATGCCAATCCATCTTGGAAACTGCTCTGATGACAACACTTAAAGTAAATTTACTACTTAGGAATCTGACAATGGTGAACCTGAGAGACACTGGTGCAACTGTTAACATTTCTGAACAGTAGACAGCTCTGAATTGGTAAAACACAAAGCACAGAGTCCTACTCACTGCTGAAGTCAGAAGACAATAAGGAAAGGGGAATGGACTCAAAAGTTGTGATTTTTGGTACAGGCAAGATAGCAGGGTTCTGAACACAGTCCTGAACCAGTTACTTTGAAGCAAAAGGAATATGCATTCATATAGTTTGTTTCAAAATGATGACCTGTACAGGAATTATGGCTAAACAGTGACAAATAGATATGCCCACTCCTGGCGCCTTGTTCCTCTCTGCACAGTATCCTGAGGGTCTTTGGATGTTAAGGTGCAAAAAATGCTCCAACAGCAAGAACATGAAAATGGAATTAAGGAAGATATTCCTCCTAAAGATAAAATCAGAGGACAAGCCTTCATTTGATGAGAGACACCATTTGATGCATGCACACATTTGATGGGATCAGCCACACTCCTGGTATTGAGCAATACTTTCATGCTCCTCCCTCAGTTTTAGTTTGGTGGTGGGGTTTTTTTTGGGGGGGGTGGTTTTGTGGGGGTTTTTTGTTTGTTTGGGGATTTTTTTATGGTCTTGTATCAATGTGTGTAGAGATGGCTCTGATCTCCTGCAGAAGGGAAAGTAGCCATAGCATATAAGATTAGCTGTCCACAATGAAATACTGAACTGTAGGAAACAAAATGTTAATCTGACAAATTTAGTTGTGAATACAATAGAAAATGAAGAGATAACAGACAAGATGAGCTGGTCTGCATGGTTTACTACTGTTGGATGAAGGAGCTGTAGGTGTTGATACTGAGTCAGTGAATATTGTAGAATAGAGAAGTGTCAATTGTGGAAGTCTGGTGACTCCACAGAGTTCAGCTATGGTTATTCACTACAGCAGAGGATCGTGAGCAGCTCTGTGAGGATTTAAATCCATTTAGTACCTGAGCAATAGCTGGGGAAACGAATTTCCATTTGGATAAAAATGCACATTGGGATAAATAAGATACTCATGTATGCAAATAGGCATTCTGAATTTGACAGCTTTTTAGCTATTTTCCCCTCAGAGGAGGCAGTACAGAGAGCTGCTGTAGTGTAATGGGTACTGAGCTGAAGTAAATAAAATGCTTGGGAGCATTAGAAGAGACAGAAATAGGTCCTAAATTATAATGACATTATAAAGGACAACAGAAAACCCCTAGAGCATTAAACACTGTTGTTGCTGCCATGATTTCAGGAAGAGACACCAGAGAAGGAAAAGGTCACCGGGAGGACAGCTCAACTGACTTTAAGACAATGTGGGATCTAATCCTTCTTCCTCAAACAGAACAAGAAACCCCCAAAAAACCACCCCCACTTCTGAGAAAGAACAAATATTACTTAGCACAAGACAGAGAAATTACAGATATGAACCAAAATCTTGTTCACCAAAACTGCTGTAGTAATCAGTTTTTCGGTTGACACTGTAATATTTCTCTACTACAGGAATACAGACAAAAATAAAAGCAAGAATAAATATAAAGAAATCTTTTTCACATGAACTAAACATTTGGACTTGTTCAGGAAGTCATCAGGACAGGGAGAGCAAATGATTCTACTCCTAGTTAAGTAACTTTTCCAAACAATAGTATTTTTCACTGTGCAGGTTAAGCCAAGGATATTCTGTGCTTCAGGGCTTTTACAAACTGCCTGCAGGAGCTGAGAGAGACTACCCATGTAGTGCTACACAGCTCACCTCAAGCCACAGTTCATGAGCACTTTTTTCTTTCTCCAAAATATGCAATAATAGTCAGAGGAATACATGCTGAACATACACTGAATGTAGTCAGAGGAATATATGCTGATTAATGTCTCAATTCACATGCCAATTCATATGCTTGAACTGCTTTTTTTTTTTTTTTTTTTCCCCCAGTTGTGTTTTATAAATTTAGTAAAGCATATAAACCCATAAATGAAGTGTGAGTTTCTCACACATTTCTACACTTGTTCCAAGCTAAAGAAACTGCCTGGAATAAGGGATTTTCTTCATCTTACCTCTTTTGCTTTACATTTGAATCACTTTGGCCCTCAGGATACAAAAGAAAAGAGAGAAAATACCATACCTGAGCATAAGGCAGACAGCTTCTAGGAGAACTCAGGCTTAAATCCAGCTGTTTCAATAGTATGCTAATTCAGACCAGCTGTAGTTGCTAACCTGTCTCCAAGCCAGAAGACATCCCAAAGAGGTTCTCTGATACCTCTTTCCCCCTCACATAATATTTCAAAGTAATGTCATTTCAAACCACAGTTTTTATTCTACAAAACAGATGTTTAGTGAAATTACACTATCTGACCATTCAAAGGAAAAAAAAAACCCACCACATTTTCATTTTTTAATCTCTTACTGTAGTGTGGTGCCGCAAAGCTGGAGAAATGGGTTTCCAGCCTAAGAAAGGAGGAGTTAAAGTCCACTAAATTAAACACAGCAGAACAAGTCAAAAGAAATAATCCACACTTTCACTTACTTAGATTTCAACAAGCAAAGGCAACACTGTGAGCAACAAGACTATTTTCTTTTTTGAAATGCATAATTCAATTTAAAGCTGTTTCCTGTTGGCAAATTATATGTTTCTTGCAGTCCACATTGACAACAGAAATCCAGTATCAGAGATACTGAAACCAGGGTTCTATCACATTCCTGCAGAGCGGCACCTACTGAAGGCCCTCAACTTGCACAATTCCATTATCACACACTAGTGGCACCACAGAGAAGGTCCCAGGTGGCAGTACTGCCTTGTAGGCACAAACTGACATATACCTGCTCCCCAGGCAGCATTTCTGACTTCGTGTAGTATGTGGCTCCAACTCTGCAGAGACCACTCTGTCATTTTTTCCCCAAAAGAAGTGCTGGAGGAAGATGATGACATTTTTGTCTGCTCTCCTTCTCCATAGGAAATTTCCTAATTTTGCTACTGCATGGTGGTTTTTCCAAAGGGGCTTCCCCAGTAGTGCCAAGCAGCAGATCCCTTTTAATGGTAGACTTCCAAAAGCTGGAGCATCAGTGTTTGCCTGAAGAGCAGAACATGCCTGAAGGGTAGGACTATCATCCCTGAAGTTTCAGCCTCCACTGCCAGCCCTAACCACATCTGCCAAAGCAGGCCTCACAATGTTTTAATAGCAATGCTTCTGAAGTTGGAACTGTTTAGACTATTTTTTTCCTCTAATATATATATCATTTCAAGATCGACTCCAAATCAACAGGTGCTAGAGTACCATTTATAGCACATCGACGAGCACTTCTCCTCAACACACCATTTAAAGAGAGATTTGAAAGTAATCGTGAAGGACTTTTCTTGGCTAGCAGGTAGCTACACAGGTCAGCCACATCATCAGTTGCCCAAGACCCAACCTCCCCTCTCATAAGACAGAGACTTTTGCTTTAGTGCCACATCTCATTTGATTAGGAAGCTGTGTGTTTTGCTCTGAACACACACGTACATTACTGCAGTGACATGAACTTTTTCCTGTAGCTAGCTCCTAATTTGCACAACTGTGATGTGAGGTATTCCTCTCCAAGACAGAAAATTGGAAAAATCCCCTTCAAGACAAAATATCATTATAACAATAAGGAGTTTTGGCTTAGAGGCAAGCCATCAAAACTCAAGGCAAAAATCTGTATGGATGTAGTACCAACAGAAACCCTTAAGACATTATCCAAAATAGGATCTATGACAGAAGCACTGCAACTTGTCCCGAGGATACAGTCGACCTTAGGTAGCACAACTAAGTGGAGGACATCACAGTAATGATGAATGCTGCTGTACAGCCTTACCCCATTTTTGAAGTTTAAATTATCAGTGCTCTCTCATAAATTGCATCTGGAAGGCATCAGACTGTTTTAAATTTGCTGAGTTCAGATTTTTTTAAAGAAACAGTTTCAATAATGTAATTGGATGGTGTTAAACAACTATGTCACTATATGCTAGGACTTCATTTTTTGCCATCCCCCTTCGAAAGGCAAAGGGGAAAAAGAAAGAAATCAAAATAAGAATAAGAGCAAAAATGCTTTGAATACTGACAAACGGTCATGAGGACCCGCTTTGGCTAAATCTCCCCACAGGCCACTTATGTGGGGAACCTACTCAGACTGGAAGGCATCAACTCTTCAAAATACCCACCAATAAGCAGAATTATCCTAGAACACCTTACATACGCAGTTACCTTAGGTATATATATATCACTTTAGAGCTAACAATCTCAGTCATGACTCTGAAACGCATTATCCTTTCACTGAAATTAATCTCGAGACATCTTTATAGGGAGCCTTCTACACTCCTGCAGTTTTCGAGTGTTTTCAAACTTCTGTTGAATTTCTCCTCAAATCTTTTATGCATGCATCATTTACCCAATGCTTTAATCATCATTTATACCTTTCTCAGAACAAATGTAGAGAGGTAAAAATGCAAATATATATATTTTTAGGTATCACTTAGTATGCAATCCTAAATACTACATATATCTGAAAATGCATCTGATGCAGGCAAATTGCAAAATCGGGTTCAGCAGATGTCCCATCCAGAAAACTTCAGGGGACTGAAAAGTTATGCAAGTGTATGTTGGTTTACTGTGCTATAGTCCTCTTGCAAGATCTTTTAGAAATAAAATCCTTTTTGTGCCCTTCAACATAAATCTCTCTTTTAAACAAACTCTCAGAGGGAAAGGTCTTACCCCAACTGAAAGCAAATCTAGTGTTGCAATTTGTACTACATTTGAATATGAAGTTAACTATTATTCACAAGACATTGCAGTCTTCTTCTGTTACATAGAGCTATCATTCAAGTAATACCTATTCCAAACCACTCAGTTTTTTAATGGGAAGACATAGGAAATTAATCCATGCAACACAGCTGCTCTCTGGAACTGTGCTGTACTTTCAATATCATTATAATTGCTTAGAAAAATAATTTCTGATTTAACTGATTTTTAAAATGCACATTTAAAATTTCTCTTTTTGGTCCTGGTTCCGCTCCCCAAACAAAGTATTTCTCAGTCTGCTGAAAAAATAGACTTTTCAGTATGAAAAATATTGGCAAAAAGTTTTAACCACTATTTGAATAAAAGGTTTTCAGAAGTACTCTGTTCACGGGTTTTTACCAGCTTTGATCCAAACTGGAAGTTTAATGAGATACATAATTTTCAAATTCATTAGGAACACAAAATGACCCAAGACTAGACTACTCTTTCTTAATGGCTGCTCAGTATTTTTCCTTTTAACTCAAATTAATAACCACACTTCCAAATTCTTAAAGGGGGAAGGAGGGAATCAGTGCTCAAAGACTAAGCATTGCGGTTTGGGGGAAATACTTTGCATTCTTTATAGGGAAACCAGGCTCTCCCTCACTTCAAATTCAGAATTGGGCTCAGGTAAGGAATTGCCAGCATTGTTCCACAAGAACGTTTACAGGGTACAAAATTCAGAGAACTAACCTGCTTAATATAGCCAAAGGACTTCAAGAGCGTAAGTTTCCCAACACTATTTGCTGAACTCATCACATCTTGCCTCCCCATTTGTCATCAACAAAAACAAATCCTGGTCCCATCTCTTTCAACTGTAATCAATTAATACTCATTTCTCCCTTTTCTTTCTGTTCCCTCAAGCTGAATTTCATAGAAAGAGGTCTTTATTAAAAGATTATTTTTCCTCTTTGAGGATCACTAACACAGAAGGCCTCTGACACCAATCCAATTACTGAAAGTTATGGAGACCTGCCACTGTACTAACCAGGCGGGTCCAAGTGAGGTCGCTCTATTATTAGGAAAAATAGAAGCCAGAGCACAGAAAACAATTTTTAAGGTAAAGGAAATAGCAGCTCAGATAAACCCAGGAAGCCGGGCTTGTCACTGGAGTGAATTTCCAAGAGATTAAAGGGGACAAGCTACACTCCAACCAAATGATCAGTTGACAGCATATTTAGGATATAAACAGAAAAGGTCTTCTCTAAATAGATCAGATCTTTAATGCTTTGGAAACCATTGTTTGCAGGCTCTGCTACACCACAAATTGATTTAGCAAAATGTCAAGTTGGAGGGAGGAGGCAAGAAACAGGAGTTTAACTCCTCCCAGGAAAACATAAACTATATAACTGTATTGAAAAAGGTAGCTGAAGGATTTATTGATCTGCTGGAGTATTTAATGAAATTATTCTCATGAGCATAGTCTTTACAAGCTGGATCATTACTAACTCTGCCCCAGTAACTTGCTCCTTTCTCATTATGCAAAAAAACTTCACATAAATATCCTCATACTCATAATTTCAATCACTTATGCAACTGGAAGACTGCCGTTTAAAAATTATCTTACACTTCCATTTACCCAGCATAATCCAGTTAAAAATATCCAAAATCCAAATCCGAGCATCCCAAAACACAGAGAAATTTTGTTTCATGGCAAGACATCAAGTCCACTCTTATTACACAAGAAAGTTTTGTATAATCTTTAAAGTTAATTAAATGTCTAATCTGACCATAACTTTTGTATTGTACACTAAATTCAGTTCACCACTAACATAAGCATAACAAACAGCTGAACAGTAACATACAATAAAAAGGTGGATCTCTGAAAAACAATTCAAACCGAATTTATTTCAGAGGAGTAAAAATACATAATTTAGCATCAATTGGCTACTACAAATTTTCACCTACAGATAAGAGCCTCTTACATTTAAAAAAAAAAATACTACAAAGCAAAATTGTTTGCTTTACTTTTGAAAATTCTTGACTTTACGTATGTTTAAATTGTCATTTCAAGATACACCAAAACATGATCACTGCAGATTCTTATCTTGCCTATCTGCAAGTTCAAGAAATTTTTTATACTGAGGATGGTGAAACCCTGGCCCAGGCTGCCCAGACAGGTGGTGGAAGCCCTATCCCTGGAAACACTCAAGGTGAGGCTGGATGGGGCTCTGAGCAACGCGATCTGGTTGAAGATGGCCCTGCTCACTGCAGAGGGTTGGACTAGATGGCCTTGAAAGGTCCCTTCCAACTCAACCCATTGTGTGATTCATCAAGGTCAGAAGAGACTGGAATAAGCAGTTAGCAGGGGTCAGGCTTGACTGAAAACTCCTGAGCTTTACCATTCACCACCCAGCACCCACTGCTGATAAACTCTCAAAGTATATCCTCATAAGTTTTGGGGTTTTTTCCCCGCAAGTTTCTTTGGAACACAACAGGTATCTCATAACACAGATGCACCACATACCCAAATCCAGGAGGAAGGAAAGAGAACAGTAAATCACACACGACAGCCTTCTGCATTGCTGAAGTGGCACACTTCCCATGCCTGATCTACTAGGTACAGACTCAGGCCCGGCACCTCCTTACAACAACACCATTTCACCATGTGCCTTTAACTCTCCATGACCCTTCTGAAAATAGGATTTTTAAGTAATAGAAAGGAATTTATTCTCTCAAGTGGTCCTCTCATACAAGCTGGATAGAAGCTACCATTGTGGCCACATAGAGAGACACTGTATTTCAATGTCTATGCATGCTCTTTCAAGCAGTGTATGGTGTCCACCCCTGCCATTACACTTGTCAAATATCCAGCAAGAGACCCTGTCCCTGTTTCAATCCTGGGTTTTGGCCATAACTGTCTCTCAGTTCATTCATTACCATTAATGAAATACATGAAAGGAAATGGCAAGCTGCAAGTGAACACATGGAAGATTCACCAACTATGCCAAGGAAGCAGAGGCTGTACAAACCTCTGCTAGCTCACTTCTCAGCAGGTACAAAACCAACACAGTCAACAGGGGCTTCACAGACACATGAAAAAAGGCTCAAGTAAAAGAAGTGGTAAAACATGATTGTAATGAGCATCCTTTCACTGCTTCCACTGAAAAAGGCAACACAAAAAGCACACTTAATACAGCAAATCCGCTTAGTATGAGCCTGGAACTGCTAGAAAGGGCTCAGGGATTACAAATGGAAGAGGCAAAGGATTCCTAAGATCATACATGGGAAGAAAGCTAGGCTTACCCAGTATTTGACAAAACACAGACTGCACTGAATAAAGCTTACTGTTCCTGTTTTAAAGTTAAGTCCCTCAGTTACCATCTTTCCTTATCCTGCTTCATTCTTTTCCCAGTTAAATGATCACAAAAGAAGAGGATACTACCCACATTTTGCTAATAAAAACGTTCAGGAGCATGAAGAGCACTTCAGCATGCATTACTTCTCAAATTTCAGAGTTAACAACTGAAAAAACAATTGTTCAGCACAATACCAAGAAACACAACAGATTTAAGCAGTTCAGTATTACTTACTGCAAACATCTGTGGAATTATTCTGTGATTGAGTACACTTCTACAGTACCTTGTCAATGTGAACACTTTGTATTGCTGGAAATAAGACACCTGGGTTAGTTTATACTAGAAAATGGCTACATCTTCAAAGGTAGCACAAGCGGAGACACAAGGTTTGTGCAAACACAGAAAAGATATATGACAATGCACTCTCATAAACAATTCTGGCCTCAAGTACAATGGAATTAAGTTTGAAGGCAACAGACAGTTCTTGAGCAAAGGTTTCAAAACATGACCTTTCCACAAAGGGAGCTGACAAATACATAAATACAACCTGAGAGTCCCGATTTTTGGAGGACAGGACAGGTGACATCCATAGAAAAAAGACAGAAGCTACAGTACGGAATTTATTTTGCTCAGTCTTCACAGTTAGTATTAAAATATGTCTTCATTTATAAAAATAATGAACTCTGCAAATCAGCTTTTTTAGGCAATTTCCCAAGGCAAAAATTTGGATTAAAAGAAATATCACCTGGGAAGAAGTGATGGGCCTACAGCAACCTTCTCAAGAATCTGGGAGCCTCAAGATCCCTCAGGTTGACATTTGGAGGAAAGTTTACTGACAAGGATGCTCTGGCTTAGCTACTGCACCATGCCTTCCTACAGGGAGGAACTGACATTTGTAGATGTGACAAAGAACTGACACACTGATTACCTGTGATCTGCAAAAGTAGTATGGCACTTCCCCTTAAAAAAATAAAAAACCCTAAGAAATCTGTCTGTCCAATTCAGCATCCCATTTCAATTCTCTACCTTCTTTGAGAATAGCGACCTGTGTTAGCAAAACCGATTTTTGTGTCAGTGGCAACAAGAAGAGGTCTTGACACTTAATTCAGTAATTCAGGGAAAGGTTTTTTTGTGTTGTTTTAAGAACAAAATCCTTCACAACATACAGGCAAAGTATTACAGAAGAGCAGCTGAAGGAAAGATATCTACTTGTAACAGTCCAAAAATTGCTAGCCTTCAAAGCAAATTTAACATGTTCCTATAGATTTCTTCACTAATTTTGAAGGTTAAATAAGCCCTGACAGAGCGCAAATACTTTGAGCATATGAGTAAGAAGCACCTTGCAGTTCAAGGCTTATCTGTATTGAAAATGTGGGAGAATAAATCCAGGTGTTCTGAGGTCTTTCTGCATTGATGTATTTTTGTCCTTACGGATGGCAGCTCCCCAAGTTAAATCCATGGTCTTAGAGTTGAACAGCATTAGTAGGTAAGATTTCATTAATGTTAATTTTTCAGAAAATGACATCAGAACAAAATCCACGTGCACCTTTCCCTTCCGCGTTCTCCTCCTCTGTTCAAATACACGTAGGGAGGAAATTTTACATGCAGGCCAGTCAAACAGAACACAGCAAAGAAACAGAGGTAGACACCTATCACAACTATTTTTAGAGTAGCCAACAGACATCACTATCAAGCCTACAAGAGGACAAGCACCAAAACCCTTTTTCTTACATTCATAAGAGAACAAGTTTTCACACTGGCTACAGAACCATTAAACAAACAAAAAGAAGTCACCTCTGAAAAATTAAAAATATCTATCCAATTTTTTTCACCCTTATGAATACAAAAGGTTATCAGTCTACACAAACCTATGGCTGATCAGGCATGGCTGCTTTAAAGAAAAAAAAAATCAATGGAAAGATCATTAGGAAGACAAAATAAAGTAAAAAAGAAAAAAAGAAATTGCAGGAAAACGCCACAGCAACTACTTTAATGCTATGATGCCTCAAGCGCCTGCATTGGAAGAGATGGGAACAATCCATCCTTGCTCCTCTTCACCCATGATTATACACCTCCATCTCATCCTTATCCCTGTTCTGTCATTCCTCCTCCAGGCTGATTCCTAGCGTACTTTGTTATTCTTCATAGAGAAATTATTTATATGTCTGAAAATAGATCTCTGCTGAATTTGGTCTGGATTTCATGAAATCTTAACAATGCGGGGGGGGAACTAATTCCAAGAGAAAAATGAGTAAAATGTTTTTGTACCTCCTGTGTTTCAGTGGAGAAACTGAAGTCTCTCTTTATAAAACTGACACATTCAGCAAAAAGAGGAACGGTCAACATATCACCGTCACTGCTTTGGCATAGGGAAAACAGGCAAATCCCAGTCATCACATGATCTATGGGACACCACAGCTGCAGGTCAGAACGGGGATTGACTCATACCTTCCACCTCTATGAACACTGTGCCTCCAAGGAAGAAAAAACAAAACCAAAACCAAAAAAAACCACAGCCAAAAAACCCCCACCAACCCAAAAAACCCAAAAACACAATTTCCAGGAGTTGTTTGCTATTAGCTGAACATTCATAGTCATTGCTGCTACACTGATGCATGAAACAATAATCAGGAAAGAAGCAATGCATCACATCTCAAAGATCTCTACCCAGGTTTGGGAAAAAGCACCGCTGTTTTTTGCCAGTTCTCACTTTCCTGTGATCCTACAAATGTGACTAACTCGGGTCAGGAATCAGTTACAACATTCTTGTCTGCTCCATGACCCATCCCTGTTAAACACCAGCTCACTTCTCTTGCCTTGCACCCTTTCATCTCTTCCATTAACTCACCTCTCTAACCTTTCCCTGACAATTCATTCTCAATTTACTCTGATCTTCAAGTAGCATAGACAGTACCCTAGCTTTCACAGGCAGAGATGGGGCAAGATGCTTGTCTGGTCCCTGAGCACAAGGAGAGGAAATGCAGAGGAAAACACAACTGCAATGTATGGGTGTTGGGTTTGGGGAGTGAGAAGTGTTTTTGGTAGTGGAGGAAGGGGCCACCTTGTGAGAGCTAAATGCTCCCCTGGCTCCAAGACGCAGACCCCCCAGCCCAGGCTGGCCCAATGAGCACTAGAGAAACGCCTCTGCCAATCCATATGGGTGAAGGGAAGGTCTGTCCTGAAAAGAAGAAGGTGGAGAGAACCCGGAGGGGAGGCCATTGGCCTGAACAAAAGATGACCATCGGCCAAAACAGAGAGCTTCACTGGCAGGAGGAGGAGGGGGAGGGAGAGGATGGAGAACCTCAGACACCTAGTTTAAACCCAGGGAGTAGGAGAAGGCAAAGGAGGTCCCTGCAGCCCATGGACGTTCAATGGTGGAGCAGATACCCACGTGTAGAGCATGGAGGACTCCACACTGGAGCAAAAAGCCCAGCCCAAGGGCAAGTGTGACTGAAATGAGACCCCAGAGACACTCAATGCCAGAGTGGGGGTGAACCCCCAGAGCCAGGGGGTGAGGAGGTGCTCTGGACCAGAAGCCCATCTGCAGCCCATGGATGTCCCCATGCCGGGGACGGGAGCTGAGCCTGAACAGGTCCGTGACTCCATGGGAAGCTCGCCTTGGAACACCTTGTTCCCGGACTTCCATGCCAGGAAAAGCAGTAGAGGTGAACTGACTGAACCCCCATTCCCTGTCCCCTGTGCTGCTGGCGGGGAAGGTAGAGACATCAGGAGCAAAGTGAGTGGAGCCCGGGATGAAGGGAGGGGTCAGGGAAGGTGTTGTACGATGCGGTTGTTATGTCTCACTGCATTACTTAGATGATTTGCAACAAATTAAATTGATTGTTCTTCCCTAAATTGAGTCTGCTTTGCCTGTGTGAGCCCTCCCTGTCACACACCATAACTGGTGTGTGAGCCCTCCCTGTCCTTCATCCTAATCCCGTGCCCCCTTTGTTGTGATTCTCTTCTCATCTCACCAGGTGGGGGGAGTGAGTGCAGGACCACATGGTCCTACTGTGGTTAAACCACCTCACTATGTCTAATAGTTTCAAAGAGCTGTTGAGCTAAATCTCTGTATCAGGCTTATACTTGTACACCACTGGAATGGAACAACAGGAGAAGTTTTTGTGTAGAAAGACTTGTATATGACCTTATAACAGTGAAAGGCCTATAAGGATATTCCTCAATGGACATCAATCATTTGTCTCTCTACAGAGGAGTCATTTTAACACCCACGCTCCCATACAAGAGCAAGAATCCCTTGATACCCCACTTATAGGAAGCACATAGTCAGGGTTGCATGCAAGTGCAATCAAGACTGGCTTTCATAGAACAAACACTTTAAAAAAACAGGCAGAGACCATAAAAAAAGAAGAAACAAAATAACTGTATCAGGTTTGTACATGGAACTGCAGAAGCAGCTGACAATTGTAACTTAGCTGTATGCCAATCTGAAGGCAGGCAATTAAAACACCTTCAAAATCACACTGAAGCTAAGCTGTTGCCACCACCATTACTCCTCAGGTCTGATTTCTGAAAAACACTTGGCCTTTTTTATTTTTTAAAAAAAGGGAACCATTCTCTTTTAGTATATCCTTCCTCTTCTTCAAAAATAATTTGCTTTAACAAGAGATGATGAATGCAAAAGCCATGCAGAAGGTTAGGTGAGAGAGCAATACTCTTGGGAGTATTAAAATCAACCTTTAGTAAAGCAAAACAACTGCATTTCATAAAGGAAATCCAAAGTTCTGCTGCACAGACATACGGCACATTATAAAATGGAAATTGGTCAGAGCTGCTGAAATATCATAGCATAAATGAAATTATTTTCTAACAGAATAGTTAGCCACTGGAAACACTTCCTGCCTTTGTATACCAATTACTGCTTAATTACTGTCAGGCCATCACACTTCCCAAAGTAACACCAGAATGTAATTTATAACACCAGTAAATGACATGTCTGTTATGTAAATAATAAGAAGCATAACTGTTTGTTAGAAACTTGTTTTTAATTCAATAGATAACAGCCAGGAAAAGAGCATGATTGATACTGTTAGTTACTAAATTAATCATCTAGCATAATCTAATAATATTTAATAACAGAAAGAGTATTTCATTCTTATGAATGAGCAATGTACTGGAAGAAAGATTCTTCTCCTTGACTACAGAGCTCTAGAAGGGCAATGTATTATGGCATTAGTAGCTGCTTCATTATCTGTTTGCAGCTGGGCAGATGAACAGTCAACTGAAAGAGGCAAAGATCTGCTAGCTTTAAGAGCACCTTTTTGGGGGGGATCATTTCTGTGCAGTCACACAAACATACAGAAGAAACAGAACAGGTGTTTCTACAAGCCAGTGGTTTCCAATGGTTTGAACTGCCCCTTGCTAACAATTGAAGTCCTCTGCATAAATCAGGTTTCCCATAAATTTCTGCCTCAGAATAATTTTGCAATGCAAAAGTAGTTTATTGCCTAGGGACAATGAAAGCTAGCAAAACTTCAAAATTACAGCATTTATTTGAGCAAATACACTTCTGAAAAAAACCCACAGTATTTTGAATAATTGAGTCATCAATACTTGATCATTGATTCTCAAATGATTTTCAGAACTATTTTCTCTAGTTCTGCTACTCTCCTTCCACTTCATAGTAGGATACACCCCATTTTCTATCTGAAGTGAATTAAAATTAAGATTTGCTGAAAGCTAGAGCAGAGCCAGACAAAAACTCCTCATCCATTTCTACTCAGAGCTGTCTACTGCAAAGCCCCAGGCTTCAAGGACAGTCTAGCATTTAAGGAAGAATGTCTTAATTTTGTTCCTCAGACAATTTTAAGCACATATGATAAATCTAGAAAACAGCTTGCCAGCTACATATTCTAAGGAGGAAGAAAATCACCAGCATAAGAGGAACAAACTTTGGGTAAAGAGATTTATTATCTTCAAATCAGGCATTCTGAAACAAAAGCCACAAGGGACAGGGTCCTCCTTCCTACAGACTAAACCACTGCAAACTGGGTGCTATGATCCAAAAAGCCCATTGGTGTAAAAGCGACCTGACACAAAGCTCTAGATCCATTAGTATTTTACTCAAAGTCTTTAATGAGATGGATTAAGTCTCAAAATAAATAATAATAAAGCACAAGTTCGCAACTGTCAGCAAGATATGTTCAATGTAGTTTTTAGATATATACAAGTCCCCAGAAATACTTGCATTATCAGTATATGCAGTATGAGCCCTCAATGCTCATTTTCAAGATCACTCAGCATCTTGAAAACTCTTCAGTAGTCTCTCTTGATAGTCTGATCTATATGATTTGAAATTTAAAATTAGGACATCCAAGGTCATAACATAATGGATAATAGCCAAGAACAACTTTTGAACAGGACATCTGATCTACACAGTAAGAAAGACAATGAAGTATTACAGCGATTCGGGAATTCTGATTCTCTAAAAGAAAGTACAAGCATTTCCAAAACAGTTTTCTCTGTATAATTTTACTGGTTAAGTCACCAGAATTCCTTCAAATTCTTAATTCAGGATACTTCTTTCATCTGTAAAATAACTTTCATGGTAGTGCAAACCAGAAGATATTTATTAAAACCAGTGTCTCTTGTAATTCTAATCGACCAGTACCTAAACTTCACTAATTAGTTCTCATTGTTCCTATACAAGTGTGTTCAGCTGAAAGAGTTTTAAGTTTTGCAGTTTCATGTGATCACACAGGAAGGCACTGAAGCATCTAAAGTGAAGGTGCTATAGGCAATTTAGCTTTTAATTAATCTAAACTTGGAACTAAAATTATGATATGCAATTTAATTTTATCTTTTAATCAGTCTCTTAATATAGCATTTTAATCTCCAGAAGCACACATTCACATTTGCAAGGGTGCAATATAAGGCTCATCTAAGCTCTCCATACCACTTGAAAATAGGCCCTGAATTCTAATTAACCCAAGAACAACAGGTCAAACTAAGCTCTGCAAAAGTGAGAATTGAAGGAAAATCCACAAACTTTGACATACTTAAAACAAAGAAACTTAATTTTCCAAAAAAATCTTACAAAAAAACCATTAGAAATTAAAGAATTAAAGTCTTAATCATAGATGGCACTTATCAATGCTAAGGAGGGGAAAGAAAAAAAAAAAAAAAAAAAAAAAAGAAGTATTGCAACATTGCAACCTGCTAGGAAAACCATTTTTAATGGGAAGGTCCACGTCAGATGTTCCATGGGGCAACAAGCCCTAATGAACTATTCTGCCACAGGTCAGTACGCAATTGAAACAGAAAAATGAGCTGAGAACATGGCTACAGACATAGACTGTATAAACGGTGAAAACTGGAAAGCGTAATACTCTGGCCTTGCTATTGGGCTACATTTGTTACCTGACTTTCTCAGGCGAGATGTCTGCCACTGAGATTTCTTTTAACTGATCCCATTCACTCCACTTCGGTGACTGGACAGTCATCATTAACACGTTGAGAGCAAGAAGATAGGTTAATGGGCAAAAACACTGTAGAACAGTCTTTACTCAGAACTGTAGGGAAGCAGTTGTTCTACCTGCATCTACCTGTTCTACCTGTCCCTAAGAAGAATCGGATTCCTCTGTGCCCCTAGTACTTTCTTGTGTCTCTCATTTAAGCACATATCTGCACACTATTGAAAGTTTGCTGCACAGTATCAAGTAAACATCTCCACTCTGTGAGAAATTTTAGATGTGCACAACAAATCAAGAAATCCTTCCACAAAGTTTTATACACAGTTCAACAATACATAATAGTAGAATCAAGAAACAAAAGCTCAAATATTTGGAATTCCACATATGTCCAACATGCAGGAAGTTTTTCTACTGAAATGAATACCAGAAAATAATAAACACTGAAGGTTTTAATCATCAAGATTATTAAAATGTTTTTATTTCAGAGGTAACTTGCCTGGTTATGCAACTGATGGACACCAAGCAACACAAATAGAATCTGTAACATCTTACAACTCACAAGGGTGCAAAAGCTCCTCTCCCTGGAAACTCAAGGTAAGTCCAGATCTACAGTGTTCGTTACTAATCAGCCTTCAGGCCGACAGGGACACCAACAACATCTTCCAGTTTAAGTAAACCCAAAAGCAAATGGTTCATCCATACTTTTATATAAAAAGCACATGTATAAAAGATTTTTATATATAAAAAGCTTTTATATAAAGCACATGTAAACCAGGTGTTGCCTTCAGGGTCCTGACAGGATGCCAAAGTAGTCCATGGTGGCAGACCTTTTGGGCACACAGTAAATAAAACTGTCAGAACAAAAACAAAAAACAGTTGGAATGTGAAAAAAAAAAAACCAAACCTGAACTTGATCTGTATATCAATTTAGCCTCTGGGGCAAATTAAAATTACTTGTCTTTCACTACCCTAGAAACATCCCAGTCACTGTCCAGTGTGATTCATGGTCCAAGCTGAATCATCTGAACCAATTAAGAAACTGTAACTCACTAACTTTGTTCTAAATCACCACTACCCTGGCCCACTTGATACAGTGACAATGCTTTGAATCTCTGTGGACACAGAAAAGCCTACAAATCAATCTGCTCAAAAAGTTAGTAGCTTTTTCCTTGTCTCACAAAAAACATGGAGACAAAGGATCTAACATTGCTCTCTGATACCACATGCTGGTAAAATATTGCAAGCTTGCAACAGTAGAATCACTTTGTTCAACAAAGTGAGGGTAAACAGAACAGAGGATTTACTGGATTCTGCATTCTACGTTTATGAAAAAATCCAAGTAGCAACAATAAATGATTCAGAGTATTATCGCTCAATCTGAGTTGGCAACACGTTTCTACAGTTTCTTCACACTCAAGTAGTAACACTGGAACTACCATTCAGCCATTCCCTAAGCAGCACATACAGTTGAAAGGTGAACATACCACTCGGTGTCTTTACTTGCAAATCTATCTCAGAGGTACCTAGACACTGAACGGCAGACCTGAAAGAAACTGTGAAACAAATATCCCTCTTCTGCATTCACAGTTATTTCACACTACACATTACAAATAATTTCTCCAAAGTAGTCATAAGCAGTAAGGATTCACAGCTCCCATTAGTCAATAGCAAATTATCTCAATCAATAGGCAGTAGTTCTTAAAGAACGATCCTGCCCTTATGCAAGTTACAGTTTTAATCTAGTCTTTCTCAAGATCGGATGCCCTTCAGCTTCCCCATACAACGCTTATTCCACAGCTACAGTCAGCACTTCACCTTTCTAAGCATATTTAATTTTGCCTTTTTTCTGCCTCCCTTCCTATTTACCCGACACCAGCAACTGCAGAGCCAGGTACACAAAAAAATTGTGTTTGATACAGTGAACTTCACTTGTCCTCCTCTCTAGCCCACAGATAGCACACTGAAAACTCAGAGATGGAGAGAGACAGAGAGACTGGAAAAAGATATTTCCTTTGAGCAGCTATTGAATATTAAGTTTTCCAGTGTAGAAAGATTCATTAATGAACATCAAGAGAAAGAATCAACATTTAAAGTATGTGTCATTGATCAGCAAGTATTGAAAATGTGAGGTTTTCCTCTCAGACGTACAAGAGTGTGTGGAAGAACCATGTCAAGATGATCCTTCAAACGTGTGACACCCAAGAAGCAACAGCCGGGTCCAGTTACATGGTACAGGTTGCTCTTACGTCTTCCCAGGAAGCAACCTACTGGCCAAAGGAAAGGAAGATGTCTAAAGTAATATTACCACCCAGAAAAAAATAATTTGCAAAACTAAATGCCCTGCTTTTAACCATCTTGCTTTGAATTTCAGCCATGACTCATTCCAAGAGCAGCGGAAAAGTCAACAATTTAGACACATCTCTAACTAGCCTCAAAGACAAAGGAATAGAGATGACAACTGTGACACTTGAAAATTATTATCTGTGGAAGTTCAATCTTTGCACAGTTTGTATTGCTCTTTTCAAAAGCTGATGATTCAGAAAGAACTGGCAGGAAAGACGATACTCAGCAAGTGTGGCTTTGCTTATTTTCATCATGAAGATTGGTGGTAATCATATCTGTAACAGTGTGACCAGCTCCTTTCTCAGGAACGGATCACGGATCATGGCCTTCCTGGCCATGCTCTATAACATTCAATATATATTCAACTGTCCAGTGGTGAGAAAAACTGCACAACAGGGTGTCACAGGATGGATCTAAATCCGTCTATTTTCCTTGTAATTCTGGTGATACTTCATGCACAAGTATGCAAGGGAAGACAGCCAAGTAAAGCTCAAACAAAAAATAAAGCATGGGCAGAGGAGAAAGACCGAGTAACTTCATTTGAGACATGTCTGCTCTCTGTGGTCTTTTTTCAGTTGGAGAGAATTGTCCTCTGCCTGCCAGCAGCAATGACCACAGGGACACAACCTCCAGCCAGTTAACCCAGTCCCATCAAGGTCTTACCATGCTGATCTGCATGGTCTTCACACTTGATTTCTGTAACAAACTGCAGCACTGAATCAAGATGAAGATTGTGACACCCAACAAGCCTGAGTCAAGTTACTAAGCAAGACTGGTACTTGTAAGTACATTACTCAGCTGCTCTGTGCACAACAACTATTTCATTCTGTGTTCGCTTAATGATCATTATTTCAAACTTCAACCACCACAACAAGTTGCACACAGCCTCTCCCTCAGACCTCTGACTTCCAGAAAACAGCAGTAAGTATCTAAACTAAAAGAGACTGTAGTAGAGTCACTAGTTTTGGCTTGCTTGTAAGGTTTTACTTGTGGAATGTTGCTTCAGTGGAGAAAAAGCAATTAAGACTTAAAACCACCAAGAGAAAAGGGCAGGTCTCCTCTCCACCCTCCCCCAGAATCACTAACCACCTCAAACTTTTCCTTACACAGAATTAGCTTTAGGCCAAATAACTCCTTTACTCCCCCCCTCAGAAAGCTTATTCCATAGGTTCTGCTGCAGTTCAGAGCCAAGTGCTTCTAGCGCAACACACAAGAGGTAAAAATATTTTATTTCAGTTTGTTAATATTATAAAAAGAGGCTTCTATTTTAACTTTTTGTATTCATTGATAACCTCCTAAGTATTAAGGAAGTTCCCAAGTGTCATGGTTCGTAACCAATGGTTACCTGCAGATGTCAAAGAGAATTGTTGTGGCTCTGCATTAGAACATTAACATAGCAAGGATGGTGTTACTTGGGGCTTTCCATCATCTTTTAGAACTGGAGGTATATTAACATAAAGCTTTCAAGTTGTGATTTAGTTACACCAAAACTGTCCAATTCTTCTACTGAAGAGTGAAATGAATTCTACAATGATTTTTTTTTCTTTAAATAAGACAACACATAAAAGGAACAATCCACTTATAGCTGATAACTGCACGACTTTAGATAGGCATTTGTAATAATGTATTTCAAGAGTATGATGAATAGCCTTCAGTATTTAGTCAACAAAATTCTTCCATTTCATGCCCTTCTAAGAAATTATGAAACAAATACTAAACTGCTGTTGGCAAGCTGTTTATAATCTAGTCCTAAACACACATGCAACCCCATGTTTAAATAAATGCTTAACTAATCAACATTTAAAAGTAAAACCACTGCTTGTAACATGTATTATCATCCAAACTGCACGTTATTTTTCCCCTCTAAATCAGGACTTGTTTTGCAATTCAGTATATTTGATTTATCCCTTCCCTAGTGCTCCATGTAAAGAACAAAACAGAAGCAAGCCAACACAGACTACATAAATAAGTTTTTCCAAAACAAAATACCTTTTACAACTCTTCTTACATACTTTATGCTCTGCCATCGTTGAGAAAGAAAACCCCTCTTGAAATAAAAGCATGAGGAGAATTTGTTTGCAGCATGGCTAAAAACCCAATTATATTTCTGAATATGGCCTGTGGAGATGAGCTAAGCGGTGGTTGTATGGAAACAGCGTAGGTACTGCAAGCAAATCCTTTCACAAGTCACTAAAGAAAAACAGCAGCAATATTTGACATTTAAAGACATGGATATGATTCTATCCATTATTTTTAAAAGTACATGCTCATCACATTTCTGTCAGGGCCCAGAGAGCACTAATTGGCCTCACTGTCCCTGATCAGGCTCATCCTGCCTTCCAACATTGCAGGATGCCCATCTCCAGCCCTGTCACAGGTGCTGGGCCCCACCAGGCGCTGGACATGCCCTATCCCCACTGAGGCACCAGATGACCTGGCCTCGGCCTGCCCCACTCCCTGGCTGGGGCACTGGGACAGACCCTGACTCCCCAGCCCCAGCCAGCTGCTGCCCCTCAGGGCATCCCAACAATTGCATTTCTTATCTAAATCTTTTTTCATCTTATAAAAATATATCCCACCCCTCAACACACAAAAAACAAAATAAAAAAATAGTAACAACCCAAAACCTATTGGTTCTAAGATTAAACCTCTAACATCATGCACATGCCATTCAATCAGCTCCCTCATCCCACACTGCCAGGTTCAACAACACAAGCACTCCTGACTGCACAGCCAGAAGCACCCTCCTGAACCCACCAAAAGCCAAGCTGCAAATGTGTTTATTTTACAGCAGGCCCACTCCCATGACACATTTTAATGCCACGTAGAACATTTCCCTCCCATCACACACAACATAGGCAATTTTATTTAACTAAGCAATGCCTATTGTAACTCCAACTAGCTTTGCTCAAGCACAAGATGTTTTAAAAAGACTGCTAGTTACAAATTGTTTCAAAGCAACAGGAAATTTATAACATCCCTTGCTTATTTATTTCAATGTTTGATTACCTTCAGTAAAATATTTACAGCTAGTTTATAACGCAAACTTTAACAATTTTGACTTCCAGCCATTATATTTTGTTACACATATGACTGCAAGAATAAAGGCCCTCTAGCACTAAAAACTGTTTCCAAAATAAAAATTATTACAATTTAATACATCCATCTTTATTAGAAGTATTAGCATCAGAAGAGATTTTACTGGAGTCTAGGAAGTATATTTGCATTTCTTGTTTTGGCATTCCAGTTCAGTGCTCTGCTTTTCCTCCTCACAGTTTATGTGCTGCAACATGCAGAGATGGCCAGTGAACTTCACTATACAAATGCCATATCAGCCAAACCACCCCCCACATGGCAATGGGTACAGGGATGCCTGGACACCGAGCAGCTGAGATGAGCTACCCAAGGGCAGCAAGGAGGAACACCAATCAGCCTGGATTAAAAACCTTACCCGACAAGTTCTTGATTTTCTCTCTTTTTTTTTTATTATTAATTTTCTTTCTCCTTGTGTAAAGTGCATTGGTGTTACATAGCACTTATTTTTAAAACTTTAATATTAAAATATACTTTGTTCATCCCAGTTTTAAACTAAAGAGACTCTATCTAAGGGCTCCAATACAGTGAAAATCATAGGTATACACACAGGGAGCTTCCAATATGCAATTTGCCTCTCCATCTGGTTCTTTACCCTTTTCATACACACAAACTATCTGATTTAGATGGCCCAATTTCCAGGTTCTCCTCAGCTCAATAGACTGAGAATGAGTTTGGCAAACAAAGGTTGCAGCTAAACCACTCAATCTTCCTAATTATTTGAATTTTACAATATACTTCACCTGGATGACATTTCACCAATCTGAAAAAGCTCAGACATTGCCACCAGAGCTGCTTGAAACTGGCCTAAGCTGATGCAATCAGTGATTATAACCAGGCACTTTGCACTTCCCAGTAATAAAAGCTAGGTTCCCCCTGACTTCCATTAGAGGTTACCAAGAGAGACTACAACAGCCACCAAAATTCAGCTCTTCACTAATTACAGTCCAGGAATTAACAGAAATAATATGGTTAAGGATAATTTGTGGGAGGTGTAAGGGGTAGAAAACCAATGCATAATTTTCAGCAATATTCATCTTTTAGTAATACAAAATAAAAATACATTTCAGTGTTTTACATTGATACAGGGATTGACAGTGAAGCCATAGAAAGATGTTACTGTCTCCTCTGGCCTCAAAGCCACCAATCTTTAGATGATCCAAATTACCTATTAGTTTATTTCTCTTCCTCCAGTGCTTTGAAGGAACACAAAGAGATTCCTCTCCACTCAGAAACACAGAACTTGCATTCTGACCAGCTAAAGCAAAATGGAGTAAACAACGATGTACAGAACAGGGGGACACACAGGCCATCGCCTACCGGGGCAGGGGGGAACCCCCCCAAAAAACCACACAAACCTTTGACACAGGTAAAGAACAGGGAACTGTCCCCTCAGCAGCTATAACCCATTGCTCAGGACTCCTAGTTTTCTTTTCCCTACATATTCCACCTAACACATTGTTACTGTGTATTTAGTAACATGTACAAGTATTTCACCACAAAACATTCCCATCCACAGCATTTTCACTGAAACTCGCTCAGCCTATGTCATCAGATTAGTCTTGTGAATTGCAGATGTCTGCTACTATGATGCAGTTTTGCCCAAATATACACGTAGTAGCAAAATAAATCAAAGTTCCCAAGAGAAGGAGAACATCCTGTGTTTTAATTCTGCATCTCAAAGCACTACACTAGAGGGGGAAAAAATCCCAAAACAAACAAAACAAACCAAAGGGAAAACTTTACTCCCTGTCATATTCAGTATAAACCCAAAATCTGGATGCTTGAATGAGGGAAAAAACAAAAAGTTCCCCCCCACCCCCCCCAAAAAAAAAAAAAAGAGAGAGAGAACCATCCTTAGTATCCAGGGCCTGTAGTGAAAGTGAGCTATTTTCTGGGTTTCCACAGACAAAACACAACACTAAGAAATCCAAAGTGATAGGTGCAAGACAACAGAGATCAGAGATGAAGGTCAGGCATATCAATTTGGTTTTTGTAGCTTTGCAATCAATCACGTAACTCTTCACCGTGTGGAATAAACATAATTTTTCTTGTTAAACGTTCTAGTCAAGTGGATGAATTTGAATTCCCTTGCTCTGGAGGTACAGAAATCAAACAAACTGTTGCAGAATTATCCTGCATCTGGGCTCCTACTACAGGGGTATATTCTCCACCAAGGTGTGTGAGTCTTGAGGAAGAGAAAGAGTATGAGGAAAAGGGAAGAAACCTCTCCTGGTGAGCATTAAATAGTTAGGACAGCAAGGAGACAGGTCACAACTTGAGAGAAACCACCACCTCCACACAATGCTCAGACTCTTCAAGATAATTTAGGCTATCTGAATGCATTTCCAGTTAAGCAGTTTATGAATATAAACTACCAAACACTGTCACAAACACACAAATCAAACCCAAAGGCTGCAAAAATAAAAACACTGAAATTAATAAACATATTTGTTGCCAAGAATCCATCTCTCCCTCACGAGGAGTTACGTGTATATATTAATTGTAAACAGTATATCTTAGACTTCAAAGATGCAACAATGATGCTATTTTTCAGGTTATAAATGTTCTTGTATCTTCACCAGGGCAAACAGGTCACAGGGTGACTACATCAAAATACTCGCCACTGCCTCAAATTCACAACTGCAATGCAAGCAAGTGCACACATGCATAACACCAAGAACCAAAAATACACACACAAACCCTGCAAAATCCCTTCCATTTAGTCTCCAGTTTCAACCATGTCCCCCTTCCCATGCATCTTCTATATTTCTCCATTTTGTTATCAGGAGAATCATTGTGAGATGAGAGACTATTCATGTGGCATTTTTGACCAGCAAAATTAAAAGAAAAAAGCTTTCTCTTGGCATCAAATGTTTGTGAATTTTAGATGTTTAGATGATAGTCTGTACTTGAAGAGCTCTTTTAACTAATCATAGCTCTAAAACTTTTTTACATTTAGGTTAGCTGAGTTTTCCCCATCTGCAAAAAGAGGAGCTTCAAAAGCATGAATTCTTCCTCACTTTATTTGCAAGTACCACTACATGTAATGTATCACAACACATTAACTGAAAATGTCATATATAAAGCAGCTGATATTTTGGGTTTTCCAATTAAATGCAAAGTACGCACTCATATCTGCTCTGTACACTCACAATAAACCAAGAACAGAGATATAAAAGAGGAACAGATCTTATCCCCATTCACAAGCAGCAATCCATTTCAAATGCAAACTATTGTCCTTCTAGAAGAGACGTGCTTTTGATGAACAGAAAAAAGGATGATTTCCTGGTGTTCATACAAGCTGAAGTCTCCTACACTCCAAGGAGCATAATATGTACTTGCTCACTTCAGGCACTATCACTGGTTAATCTGTGTATCACCTGGAGAAACAGCAAACAAGCCCTCAGAAACACCACTTTGGAGTGTGGTTTATACGTTTTTTTAAAAATTGAAAATGAATAAAAGTTTGGACTTTACATCTATCTCTGCTCTTCCCCTTGTGCAGTGAAAAGAATCAGACATGCTCAAAAATACAATTGATCCTCTCGCCCCATATACATAACATGGTAAATCAACATGGAATTATCCAAGGTCAATGCACACACTTCTGCATTGGTGGACAGCTGCTTTTTCAAGAAATAGTAAGTTGTTACAAATAATCCCCAAACATTTTCTTTCTCTTCCTCCTTTTTTACCTTTTATCAAAATTTACCTTACTGGGAAAGTTCACAAGAACCAGGAGCCTTAAGGTAAGACAGTCTTAAGCTTTTTGTATCAGGAAAGGCAAATCCACATCAACAAGACCAGTAATGGGATATAAAACATCTTCAGCCCAAAATCTGAAGCAGGAAGCATCCACGTGGCACAAAAACCACGTGGATTTTTCTTCCCCAAGTTGAGTCTGTTTTGCCTGTGACCATAACTGGTGAGTGAGCCCTCCCTGTCCTTCATCCTAATCCCGTGCCCCCTTTGTTGTGTCTTCTATCCCATCTCACCAGGTGGGGGGAGTGAGTGCAGGACCGTATGGTCCCACTGTGGGTCAAACCACCACAGACTATTATTATTCTAGCCTAGTTGCATGAGATTTCAATTAGCAGATCAAACTAAGTTTGGCAAAATAAAATCAAATTACCATATGGGTATTTCCTTTTTACATTGTGTTGCTCCCAGTAAAACCAAAAAATCCAACCCACTGATTAAAGTAACAGACTATTTGAAGATTTTTTTGGGGTTTTTTTAAGGCAAATTATATTCCTTCTCAAATATAGTAATTAGGTTTTTTGTGCAAATGCTGGGGCAGGGAAGGATGAACCTACATACATGTCCCAATCTATACACTTCTGGTTTTCACATTTTGTTTACAGCCTCATACAAGTCACAGTTTCTCTCATCAGAGAACAGACTTTCAATGCACATTTTTTGTCATAAACCAAAGCAGACATATTTGACACTCAATTTCCAAAACAGAGGCAAGTATTTGGTACTGAGAATTTAGTACTGAGAACAGAGAAATCTTAAATTGCAGAGACACTCAAGAGAGTAACAAATATAAGCAAAATAAAAAGCATAAACCAACTTGTCTGACACACTAGTAACTGAGCTTGTGTTGCTGCACATATGCTGAAATACAGCCCAGAAAATTCTGGTTTGAATATGAACACTGAAGGCCACAGTTCCAGCCCTAAGGAACTGTACCCAAACTAAGAAGCAAACCCAACACCAAGCATGTCACATCACAGACAACAAAGGAAGATGCTTGCAAGAATTCCCCTTCTTGTCACCAGAAGGACCATGTGAAGAGCCATCAATCACCCCATGCTTTCCTGCTCTTGCTGTTGATTACTGATCTTCCCCAAAATGATGATGGATGTGCATGGTAGTATTCCTGAGTTTGTCCAGCAGCCTTTAAGTTCCCAAATTCCAACATCTTTACAGCCTACAGACTCTGCCTGAAAAGAGCAAGGACCAGCAAGGTCTCCAAAATATCCTGCAAAAACCGTGCCTGAAAGAAGCATCTGTAAGGCTCTAAGGTGCACTAGCTTCAGAGAAATTTGATAGAAGAGTGGTAGTATGAAACTTCAGTCTACTTACAGGAAGACTGATGCACAGCAGAGTCCTGGGCATGTCCAAGGAACACCAGGTATTTAAAAGTAGCACAATTTCCAGGCCCTCCAGCCCACAGAAGACCTCACTACATAACGTTCCACATGCAGGAAGCAGAAGTAACATTTGTTAGAGTGGTCTGCTCTTCCTTTAGCCCCACTGGAGAAGCAGCCATCTGGGCTGCAAACAAAAAACCTAATAACCAAGAGACAACAGTGTCTTTCCCATGAAAGAGAGAAAAATAAAACCAATCCTGAGTTGAGCAGCTCTTCACCTGCATCATTCTGCCCTGTTTGCCTGAAGTTGATTCCTGCGCACATTCAAATGGCTCTAGATTTAATGTGGCTGAGAAGCCACTGTGCTTGTATTATGAAATACAGATTTTTTTTTTTTTTTTATAATAAACTATGCAAAGTTTAAAAAAATATAAAAACCTGCAGGAACTAACCAAGAAAGTTTGATTAGGAACCAGAAGAATCAACTACCAGCAGACAAAAATGAACAGACAAATTGTGTGTCAAAAAATGGAGCAATGTCTGTGAAACACAAAATTTTAATGCTGCTTCAGCATTAAAAAGCACAGAGGGCAACTTTACCTTTAAATTCACCCTCTGCCTTGTCTCCAAAGTCTTTTAAACCATCTTGTTGGGTTATATCAGGAAGATAATTGCTATGACAAACAGCAACATTTAAATTTTCAAGATTAATTCACTCATAAGCACATCACCTGTCTGCCACTTCACTCCCACATAAAGTCTGACACCTTAAAGTGCTTCAGCTTAAGTGAAGCCTTGTTACACCTTTGTATATGGCTCCTATTCCACTCTCAAATACTATGTGGCAAAAGGCTGAGGGAACAATTTTCACCTTTTACCTCAGTCACACTGACTATATAATAAACCACAAGCACTGCCTGTTTGGCTCTGTTGTGTATTTCTGGCCTAATCCATGCTGGAAAATATTGCCACAGTTTGACAGATGAATTCTTCTGCCAGCAAAGCTCATAAGTTAATTCCAATTGAAAGTGTGCACAAAGCAATTTTATCTGGATTTCCCAAATATGCCTACATAATATCCATGCAGCAGTTTCTAATTTTCTTAGCTAACTGCTGCTGAGGCTTTCATGGGAATCTGGTCCATTCTCTGGGAATTTTAGACTTTCATGAAAATGCTGGCATTTGCTTTATTGGTGTTCCCGAGTAATCAAGTATTACAAATGCTTGGAAGCAGCTGGTGGATCTTAAGAATTCAGAAACCAGAGAAGAGCACCAAAAGAGTCCTTATCAACACTCTCACTACAATTCAGGTTTTACTTGGAATTTGTCAGTGAGTGACCTAGAACTGTTGAGTTTCCCAGAGGTTAAAAATTACACAAGAAATAGAAGAATACACAGCAGGATTTGAGATTGAAAATGCCAAAACTATAAATCTTGGAAACCCGTGATCTGTTTCCTTCTAGCCTTTGAGAATTAATGAGATTATAAAATGCAATATATCAAGAATGAGAAAAATTTAAGCACTCATTAATTTATGGAACAACTGATTAAGCAATATTGCTTGTGTCACTCTATAAACTAAAAGTGCCTCTGCAGTCTTCCTAGAAAGAGTCATAAATTGAGTTCGCTGTCATTCACATACCACAGCTAGGTTTTAAGATGTCTTCCACACCAGTGCCTAAGACTAAGACAATAGCAGCCTATTAAATGACTGGAGGTAAAAAAACCCTCCAAAATGGGAAAGTTTTAAAAACTTACTGTGAACCTAGCATACCTGTAAAGAATTCAAAGCTAAATGCAACTATATCACCACCTACTGGGCAATCATCAACAGGGTCTGGGGGTTGGATCAGTGAAGAAAAATTGAAGGTGACATTTTGTGATGAAGACTCTGACAGTCTCCAAGATGACTGATTATAATGTGCAATTTATATCAGCATCAACCAGTCATGATATGGGAACGCAGTCAAAAAACCCTGGTATTTTGAGAAGACAATATCTGGAGTGGAATTAATGGCACTGCAAATGATTCGGTTCACTTACAGCTCCAAAGCACTTTGCAGCAACGCCTCCAATAATCAAACTGGAAACAGCTGAGTTGTACCTGAAACTCAGAGCTGCACCATCAGACTGCAACTAATACACCTGGTGACATTTCAAGAGATGCCTATCTTCAGGAACCACCCGTGCCTTTGCAAATTTGTTTTTACAGACAATATACAGAATTACAAACAAAAATAGCTTCTGGCAAAGAAAACACTGAGCAACCTCAGAGAGGCTTCCCCAGGGCACTGCAGTTGGTGTCAGTCTCAGTAGCTAGAAATAATGGAAAAAGGAAGGGAGCTCATCTCCCTTATCCAATTTTTCAAGTCTTGTACTACTGACGGGCTACAAAGGGACCCTGTGGACAAGATAATTCAAGAATTTAGAAATTGCCTACTGTAAACGCTCCAGGGACCATGCAGCCATCACTTACAGTATGTCCATCCCTCATTAAAAGAGATTTTTGAGCACCCAGTCCAAAATTAGCAGGTACTTAACTGACCAGTGGTCTCAAGAAACCCCAAAATAATCACATGCTTCCAAGCCCTAGATCTTCGACAAAAATTACTGACAAAACAGGATTTATTTAAATACCAAAAAACAAGCCAGTAACAGGACACAAAATGTTTCATTTGTTACCAATAGCTTTGGTAAAAGATCCAAAAGATATTTAAGCTTTCTCATTTCAGAAAGAAAACATTCTTGCAACAGCAAGCATTCAGAGGGTTTACTTTTTTCTTTTTTTTTTTCACCCCCTCTTCTTTTAAATGCAAACCCCACTGTCTGAGAAAGATGCAAAGAGAAGTGAGCTCGCTTTTGTGACCCGAGTGTGCAGAGCAAGGGGAATGATGGCTCCTTGCAGTACTATTTGAATACTAATAACAATTAGGGGGAAGATGAGCGCATCTTTACCCAGTGGAAGTACGTGATCAGCAACTATGATATACTGCTTTTAGGATGGCACTCATTTTTGGAAATAAATTTTTTTAAAAAAGAATTGTGTTAAATGTAAATCTGCATTAAAGTAACCAAAGGAAGGAGCCTCTGTGCTGGAATTTAAATATTACATTACTAGCCAACTCACATGTAGAAACCCGGAGGTATGACTGTAGGTACCTGACCACTGAAAGCAGATTTTAGAGAGGCAGAACAAGGAACACAGGTAGATGATATAGGAGATCTGTCCTGCTTAAATGGCAGTGCAACTTGCACTCAAAGCAAGCCATGAAAAATAGCTTTGCTATAAATAGAAGTCTACTGTATATTGCATGAACTGCACACAGTATTGAATTCCTGAAAGGAAGCAGTAGCTGTTGTTTTAGCTTAAAACCATCTCAGGGAGAGAACTTGGGCTGCGCAGAGAAAAGGGAAAGGAGGGGAAAGCAAGATAAAGGGGTAGGTACCACTGGTGTTGCCATCCTTGCTGTACCCTTCTCATTTTCATCTTAGGGGAGAGGCTCACCAAAATAATTTTCATACTAAAGCAGAAACCACATGGAATAGGAAACAATAAAAGAGAGCAGTAGAGAACAGAAGTATTTCCAAATGAGCTTCTCGCAGATTGCTGTATAAACCTAACAGGTATATAACAAGGATTTAACAACCTACTTCTTCCACTGTAAGTCACAAAGCCACTTGGCAACGTGCGTATAGAAGATTTACTCAGTAACTTCATGTGTATAGAGAACATAGTGCTTTGAACAAAACATATTGCCTCAAAAATACGTATCAAAGTTTCTCAGAAGCTACAGGGCATGAAATTGCAATGGGAATATCTGAAAGCAGGATGTGAGACTACAGAACACCTCATTTTCCTAGACAGGAAAGCAAAACTATTTGAAAGGAATCATCAAGCTGTAAGACAAAATGATTTCTGATCTAATTTAAAGGATTACCTAAAAACCTAATAATCTCTGATTGTAATTAAATAAATGGCATACTCAGATTGATTAAGGTTGTCATTTACAGCAAGAGTGCACATTCTTCTTCTCTATAATAAGAGAGAAACAAGAATGCTCAACTGGAACATTCCTCCACTGAGAAACACCAGCTAGTCAAAGCTAAACAGCCTGAGAGAGGTGCATTTTTAACACATTGATACCATTAAAGTATTTTAAATTGGCCTGAAAAGGTGTTTTTGCAAAGCACTAATTTATCTTCCTTACATTTAAAAAATGCTCTTCCTTTTCCAACCCCCATTTCTAGCTCATGCTGTTTGCCATCCCACACTGAGGCACAGACAGGCTGAAAGCATGACTCGCTGCTACAGGTTATTGCTTCAGGGAGATATTGCCATGCTGCATCTCATTCATCAGCATGTCTTCATAATTTTAGTAAGGAGTAAGCAAACAACTGTGGGAACAACAACAAAAGACAATCATCCACTGAGCTGTCACCTTGACCAATTCCAGTTTGCACTCAGCTCTTCCCACCTCAAATATCCTTCCCCAAGCACCTGCTCAGAAATACAAGTGCCAGATCCTCCCCTGAGCTGTCTGCAGGAACGTTCCCATCCTCAGCAGCTCTGGAGAGGAAAAACAGCCAAAGAATTAAAAAGCAGGCACATCAGTGCCATCCATGGATGGCATTGTATCTACATGTTCTCTTAAAGCCATCAAGACAATATGCATTATTTTCATTAAAATTCTGAAAATAACAAAAAATACATATCAAAAAAACCCCTCCAGTCTCCTCCAGTCTGCACAGTTCATGGACTTAGTGCCACTACCATCCCCTATAAATACCCATGCATATGCCTCCAGGCCATTTCTTTAACAATCAAGGAAAGTCCTTTGATTAAATCACCACACAAACACTGCAGATGTGTACAAAATATTATCATTCCAGTCAAAAGTTCAAACACAAAACTCACACCCCAGAAACAATAAGCAAGGAAGCATTCCCATTCCTCTGAAATTTAGTTGCATTTCAAAAAACTTAAGAATCTGAAAAGAAAAAGAAGTAACGTATCACAAATGCTGAGATGCAAGAGAAAGAACCACACCGTGAGTTATATTAGCACAGCTCAGAGTTTGGATGAGACAAGATGGCATGCTAGGACGCAGAAGCCATTCACATATGCCACAAAGACTGAGAAAACCTGTTGTCCTGGTTTTTTGCTAGGATAAAAGGTTAATTTTCTTCTTGGTAGCTAGAAAGCACTGTGTTTTGGGTTTCAGTGATGATTGTTGGGAGAATGTTGGTAAGGCACAAGGACTCTGTGCTTGGGCAGCTTCCAAGAAGAGATGACTGGAATGGAGGAGTGGAGAAGAAAAGTGTAGTAGTCAGTAAAACCCAGAACTGACAGTTGGATGCCAATGAGGTATTCCATATCATATCATGTCATGTTCAGTACATTAACTGGGGCTGACCAGAAAGGGGGGGATTCTCTCGGGAATCACTCGGGCTCGCTTTTCCGGGATTGTGGTTTCAGTTTCAGGGTTCCTTTTCGCTCCTCCAGGATCATTATCAGTGGGTGGTGAGCAACTGTACTGTGCATCACTCATATATATATATATATATATATATATATATATATATATATATAGTTGTTATCATTATAACTTTTTAATTATTATTTTTATTTTATTTTTACTCTAATTATTAAATTGTTTTTATCTCAACCTACAAGTCTCCTCACCTTTACCCTTCCAATTATTTGCCTGATTCTTTGGATGGAAGAGAAAGTGAGGGTGGAGGGGCTGCAAGTGGCTGTGTCTTGTTTGGCTGCCAGCTAAGTTAAACTATCACACCTGTGCTTTTCAAGTGAAGGACTACTAGTTCTATTGAAAAGCCAGAGGCTCTATAAAACTTTAGGATCAGTGACCTGTAGTTGCTCACTTCTTGGCAAATTTTTAATTTACTGACATTGAAAACATAGGACTCCTTAAAAATCTGCCCTGGAAGAGTGTGATTCTTCAGTTTGCTTGTCTGTGTTAGACAAAACGTCAATAGCTGCAATAATAAAAAATTACTTTGGGAGCAAAGCCTTATCTCCCGAGTACAGTAAGTAGAATGATTCACTGTAGCGTCATAGCTTTGAAACACTCGGGCACTTATCCTAGACCTACCCTTTAAACAACAGAAACCCTCAACCTTTTCCCCCTCCTCAAAACTCTAAAAACCTTCAGTAACAGGCTTGCAAGAGCACTTATCACAGAAGAAACTACATTTCAAAGCACATAAGATGTAATTTCAAATCAATAATAATAAAGTATGCTAATAACTTATGTTAATGTAAAACATCTGAGCAAAATATCCCGCATCCCTTCTCTACAGTTACTTATAATATACTATTACTATTCTTGTTATGAGAAGAAAGCTAGAGTTTTGTTCTTAAATTTAATTGGCCTCTGAAACTTGCTAAAGCACCACCTTTCCTACATTTATTTTATAAATATTGATCACTGAATATGACTACGTAACTGTAATCCAGAAATTTACAGCACATAAGAAAAAAATGCAATTTTATTGGCTTTTCCTTTCCCCTAAGCTCATACTTATTTCTATAGATTCTCAAACCCTCAGTATCACCAAAAAAAATCTGTGTGTTGTATTTCAAGGAATTTATGTCTATTTAATGTTAGGGTTAGTAACTGAACAAAGAGGGAATATTTTTTTAAACAAATAGTGGGAATTGCTCCAAAATCCTCTTCCAGAGAGCAACAGATGTTATGCTTCTTCCTGTAGCCCAAATTTTGCAAGAAATACAGATTTCCAGGAATTCTATAGGGCTTATTAGTACCAAGATTTGGAATGCAACACTCCTCTTTCCCAAACTCCTGCTAGAAAATATGACATAAAACCAATACTGGTAGTAAAGTTCTCCTTCCACCAAACACAAAGAACACTGCTGTTGCCAAATTCTTCTTAAGAGAGAGAGTAGGGTAAGAGGTCCAAGCACCAGATGAAGAAACTATTAGAAGGACTGAGTAAGAAACAGTGATCACATGGCACTGAACAGTCAAAAAAAAGCAGCGGGCATATCAAGTTTCTCAAGAGAGGGGCAGGTCCAACACTGAATAGTTTTATACTTTTTCCAACTCCCTGGAGAAGCCATTCTCTGTTTAAGGCATCAGCAAACTCAAATGTTTTATGTACGTTCTTACTTATATCAGCCAGGTTGTATGTAAAGGAAAATGAATTTTTATATATAAAAATACCACATTTTACAAAACATTTGCTATTTCTGAAAAGTTATATAACTAATATTTTAACTCTAATACTTAGCACTGGAGTACTCAAAGTCAGCTGATCTGGGTCACATTTCAAGTAGATACTTTCAAACCTAGAAACCCCTCTTTCAGTTACCCACAGACAAGAGTAAATATAAAAGCATGTATTCTTTGTATTAGACACTAAACATTGGATTTCCTTTCCACTTCTTATATTAACAAAGTCAAAACATTCAAAGAAAATTGCATTAAAAGGATAATGTATTGCTCCATGACATAGTGTGAACTCTATGGGTTTCCTGTCTTTTCCAGGACAGATTATGAAATGCAATCATTGCAATTAAGGGCAATTCCAGCTAGCTTCCAGCAGCCTCCCAGAGCCAAATGCTGTGCAGCTCTCCTCACAACATTCTTGCAGAGGAATCCAATGCACTCACCTGGACCAGCTTGTGTGTTTATTCACAGGTTTTACTTCTCTTTCTCCCCCTCACCATCCTCTATGCCCTCCTCCTCCAGCATGACTTACCTTTTCATATTTTTCCCATTCCTTTCACATCAATTGCCCTTTCCTTCATGTTCTCCTGCTTTTGTTCAATCCAAATCTTTGCACAGCTCTCTTTAAGACAATATAAAGAAAAAACATACCAGATCCTTTTCTCAAGTTGCAGCTTCCTGACAAAAATGATTTGAGGTCATAACTAGCAGAAACTAAGGACCTTCTGAAAAGAAAGCACACCAAGTCCATGATAAATGTAGTATGCATGTCCAGTACTTGCAAAGTCACCAACAGACCAAAGCGATCTTCATCAATCCACTGTTTCATATCCAAGCCGATCAAAATTATGAAAAACCACTGGACTGCATTAAAATGTCTAATGAGCCTAGTCTGAGACACTGAGGAGCTGATCTGGACTCTGCAAAGAACAGTTCTAGAAGCTCTGACTTATGAGACAGGCACAGATAAGATTTCTACATTCAGACTGCTGGAGGCCTCATCATTTTCTGATACATTATATTTCAAGGTACTGTTAATTCCCTCCAGTTATTCAGGGAGAAATGGTGCAGCACTGCAGTAATTCCACCCTGTCTTTCCTAAAAGATGCAAGGAATGGGGATACTGATCCCCCACAGTTTGCTTTCAGAGAGAGAGATCTGCCATCTTTTAGTTCCCTTTGCCATTGTAGAAGAACGCAGTGAGAAATCACAGCTGGAGATGCCAACATGATAATGGCAACTCCCTGTATGCCTCTGTTGTACACCTAACATAAAAATACCAGTGCATTTTCCCTGCTCCTGGAAGAAGTGGAGCTCTCTAAAGCACAACATAGACCAAGCAGTGATGGCAAAATGGAGGGCGAGGGGGTGGGGGGTGGGGAAAGTGCTTTTAAAGATCATTTAAAGTCCCATCCCCTGCTCCTGTTGAAATACATACTATCCCGTTCAGCTAACACACACACACAGATGATTTCACTCTTCACAAAGCTCATATGAATAACCAGCACTGCTCATGATCATCTCCTCGCTTCTAGCACTAGGATGCAGGTTTGGCCACATTCTTACCTCTAGACTGGAAGAGTATAATTCTGAAAAACAACTGCAGGACAGCCCTAAAGGTTCATCTGCTACAAGCTGCAGCTCACTTTTCAACTGTGAGGCCATCACACTGGTTTTCCCATTAGCTGTAACTACTTCCAGTCTGTTCTCAGCTCCACTCATTGGGAAAATTAATGAATGACACTTGAGCTATAGTAAAAATCACTTCAGATCAGTTATGGAGAGCATCAAATGCTAAAGAAGTGCAGTCAAAGCCCCCTCACAATCCAGCTGGCCTGGTTGAAGAAAATATTTTCAGGGAAGACCAGGCAAAACAAGTTCTCTCTTCTGCCACTGGAAAGAACAAATCTATTCCAGCTGGTGCAGCAATAGCCTGACAATTCAAGTGCCTTTCAATGCTCCCAAATAATTTACCTAATCCTTGGAAATGAAAGGATACACACATATCCCAAAGCAGTCCCGTACTATGACAACATATCTGGGGAACATTCTGGTAAGTAACAGCATCTGCCTTATTATATTGAGTCAAGAGTTTACCATGGTTTTGGAAAAGCAGTATGGAACATTCAAGTCTTAACTAGCCAGTTACAACCTATAGTTCAGAAATTTCTCCTTCTATACAAACTAATACTTTCAAAAAACATTACTGGAGTTCGTATTATAGTGCTTTGAAAAAACATTCATTTGATTTCCCCAGAATAAATACAAAAATACTGTCAGTAAATATATTTTTTTCAACTGCTAGCATCTGAGAGGACACATCCTTAGCCAGCTTTGAATATGAAGGTATTCTGAATAACTCAGAAATCTGACTGTAAAATATAGGATATTTAATAAACTCCTTCTTTATATTAAAATAAAAGCAAGCCTTTCTCAGACAAATAGTCCATACAGAGTCAGTGATCCAGAATCAGAAACATGTCACTTGGCCACCTCTCTAACATAACAGGGAAAGTATTCATTAGCTGGACTTACTATTACCATGATGCAGTTCATTAAGTATGCTGCTTTCTTCATTCATACAGGAAACTATTTATAATTCTGCTGGACGTGCTCAAGCTTCCCTTTCACTAGGCTTGGAAATGAAAGAAACCTCCAGATAAAGACAGCCAAACATCTGGCGCATTCAAAGAACACTTGCATCCTAATGATGGTGAGAGAAGTAATATCCCTCATCAGTTCATTTCATAACAATCATGTAGGTTGTGTGGCGAGATAGTAAGTACAGAAACCTTTCTTCACCCCCCATCAAGCACTCAGATTAGTCTCATTTTCTGTGCATATCTACTGACACCCCAGATGTTTGCGAACTAGAAACCAAAGACTACATCAGCACTGCTACTACTTAGTAATTCTGTGTTCCTGCAAGTCTGCTGAAGTAACAGTTTTAAGGGGTTATATGTAAATGTTTGCTCTAGGTAAAAAAAATCAAGACCTCCCACCCAAGAGCCACTGCAAATCCTGCAAAGTTAAAAAGTGAAACGTTTGCTTGCGCTACCAATGATGCTCAAGCTTCAAACACACATGCACTAGCCAGGGCAGAGACTCTGGCACTACCTGCCCCTCAGAAACCACTCAGTGCTCTCCAAAGCATGGCCAGTAAATGTTGTGAAACCTGTTCTAGTGCCCATACCAGGTGTCTGGTGACTGAGCCTTGATGGAAAGAACAAGCAGCTCCAAGTGCCCCTCAGTATAAGGAGTACCAGCAGACACTGCCGATACCCACACTCAGAGCAAACACAGTGCTAGTTTGGATTTGTTAAGAGGCAGCCATCTTTGTAAGCCTTCCACGAAAAGACTGTAGCGAAAAAGGAATGTGAGGGCTAGCAGAGAGGAAAAAGAGCAATAAGGACAGGAACTAGAGGGGTTCACCTGAGAGCAAGCAAGCATGCACCTCTGGGGCCTCGTGACTGCTTTCTTACTTCATTGAGACATGCGCAGTGCCTGGCAATGGCCACAGCCGACCCAGCTCCTACTGCAGCACGAGGCCTCTAACTCTTCTCCTGGCAGAGCGTAGGGGCAGTCCCGGGGGTAGGAGGCAGGTGTAACACAGTGGCTGTGATCAGTATTCAAGGCGGGAGAACAAAACATCCATTTGAAAGGAGTCTCACAGACCCCACTGTGCAAATCTCAACTCAGAGTGGTCTTAAAACGGCAAAAATACCAGGCAGGCAGCAATCCTGTTAATGCAACACTGCTCTGGCTTTAACAGTGGGTCTAAAAACCACCTGCAAGTGAACAGAGCTGTTTCATACAACACAAAGAGGGCACAACAGCTTTTAACTGGGGTTAAAGCTATCTGAACAGTGACGTCTCCAAGGTGTACTACATGGAAGTGTTTGCACTGAGCCAAGTCAATGTGAGGAGGCAAAAAGAAACAAGTTATATCAAAAGATAAGCAATAGGTCCACCCATAGCATGGTTCATGTTGCACTCAGGTCTCTGATGTTGATCTAAGGCCAAAACAGTGCCAGACTCTGGATCAATCAATCATCTTTCCTCTGGAGAGCTCTCTAAGCACTAGCAGCAGCCTTGAACTACGTCTAGCGTGCAACTCATCAGCTGAAACAAGTGTCTACCATGGCTCATAAATTGCAATATGGACTCCACTTTACAGCTGATGCTGGGAAATCTGGGAGATTCCAAGCTATTAAATCTTAAGTTACAGGGCAATAATTTCTTATCCTGCTCTCTACCTTTCAGGAAAGCATTGCCTATGGTGTGTTCAACATCCAAGTAAGTCGGAAACATCCAGGAACAAAGAACAAAGTCAAGGTTACGAGAGAAGCACGTCTTCTCGACTTGTTTACAGGTATGCTTAGGCCAAGCAAATATACCTGACTTTTGGCTGTATTTCAAGCAGTATGTGTAGCATAAAGATTCTCTTACAGAAGAGAACCAAGGCCCACCTTAGCTATTTAGGAAACAAACTGGACACTGTAGGGGACTGAAGGGTCACAACAGTACAAATGAAACAAGGTTCTAATGGTCCAGCAGAAGCACACTGGAGCATTCACATCTCACTTCCACCAGGCCACAGCAGGGCACTCTAGCAGTGTTTATGCTACTAAGCTAGGATAGACACTGCTACATCTGAAAAAGAAAGGTTTGTCAATGCAAACAACCACATCACTTCATCAGCACACCATCCTTCTCACACCCCCTCATAGGTTAGTTTGCTGTGAAGTACATTATATGGAGCATCACACCTCTTGAGGTCTCACAACATTCACCATTCGGGCAAGCAGCAGCTCTCATGTTTTGCTCAGGATAGATGAATCTTTTACATCCATGCACAGATGGCCTGGCAAGAATGAATCAATACAACATTGCACAGGACATCTAGTAGCTCTACTCCAGGCCCACCTTAGGAAGTGTCAACTCCACCACAAATGACAGCCTTGGTGGCCATTATTCTAGGTATTTGGTTCAGAAGTATGGGAACAGAGAGGATTTTGTCTAGCTTATTTTCTATAAGGTTCATGACTTCAGAGGTAGGTCTAGTACCCTGTAACACACCTATGACTGCAGACCAGCACACTATCCAACACATTGTCGACCCAGCCAGAACAGCTCTGAGCAGTTTTTTAACCAATTTACAAAGAATCTAGGCCAGCATGATGCAATAAAATCATCTGGTTAGCAGTGATTTCAAAGGTGCAGCACTAGACCTCCTGGCCAGGATGCGCCAAAGCAAACAGAAAACTGAACTTGAGACATAGCAGTGGTGGTGGATATGGAGTTATTCTCAATACTCAGTATTTCTAAAGTAAATGCTCAGTAGGTTGAATAGGGAATTTATACAATAGAGTCCTCAAAGCATCCAGTGTGCTGAAAGCTTATTACAAAACTGTTAAAGGAATGATACACTGCAAAACTACATCACCAAATTAAAATTAAGTGTTGGTTATTTCTGAACCAAGGACCTACATTTACAGACTGAGAACAGCCCTGTATCCCATCATCAGCTTCTGACCTTTTGTGTCAAACAGTAGCTGTTTTATTTGGCTGTTCCCCGGCCTGCGAGAGCTGTGATTATGACTGTATTCAATGAAGGAGCACAGCAACTTCTCAAATTTTTACTGTCTGCTAACTTGTAACCAAAGTCCACTTTCCCAGGACCAGCAGCAGGTCCAGCATGCAGGCTCACAGCTAAAAACCATGGAAGCACTTTGCAATGACACTAGAAGAGTAGTAAAAACAGTAAACCCCCCCTACCCACCTAAAACCTCCTCACTGACAAGCTCTTCTACTAGAAGACAGAAATCCCATGGCTGCACAACCTACAGACTGTAGCTAGATCAGGAACTGTGACTTGAGGAACCTAAATCTTCTGCAACCTAGAGGTATCCTGGCCTCAGTACATTCAGAAGCAAACTTTAACAAACCATTTTTGTCTCAGTGAATCATCAAAAATGACATCTCCTTGGGATTGTTACAATTCTGCTCTACTCCTTCCTCACTAATTTGATCTAAGGTAGTGTAAGTGCTTAAAAATAATAAGAACATTTATTTAATTTATAATTCAAAGAGTGCTGGTATGCTGGTAAGGAAAATAGCACTACCAAGCAATAGTAATTTTCAGGCATGCAAAAGATGTTGTAGCATCTCAAATGTCACATGGGAAGTATATTCAGCTTATATAGCTTCAAAGCCAAAGCACCGGTGATATTCAAAAGGGTGAACAATTTCTGTAAAGCAAGTCATAGCAGAATTTCACTTTACAAAAGGTCTATGATATTAAAAACCACTGTAAAATTGCAAGAGACATTCCATGCTTGAATAGAGCTTACAATGATTTCTGTATATGGTGATACAAAGTTTTTATTCTTAAAAGTCTGAATTTTGGTCTGGATTTTTGCACTGAAACCTTGCAGATATTTCTCCATCAAACCAAGAGTTAACATCTATCTGTGCATGAACTTGCTGGCAATTTAGCCGATAGCTACTGCTCAGTGGAAGAGAAGGTCTACTCAGCAAAATGGAACTTAAATTAAAACAAATGGGGCACCACCAGAACAAGGACTGGAGCAGACATAGCAACTGCTGAAGCACATACCCTAAACACCCAAAGACTGGACAGTAGTTACTATAAACATACGCACACACATTACATATGTGTCTGTATATAGAGAACAAGCGAGCACTCAGTTACAAGCGCAACAGTACTGTGGATGTAGAACTGTCCACCCGGAAGCACTAAAGCAAAGATTTGAACCTTGGAAACATTATCTTCAATGGACCTCAGATCAGGTCCTGAATTATTGCAAAGCTCCAGGTTCGTTTACATCTGCTAGCTTTGTGGCATCACCTCAGTCTAACCGTAAAACCATATGATGTATATCCAGTTTGTGATCGCCCTATGTTGGGGGGAAAAAAATAAAGTCTTAAATAACTTCTATGCAGATGAAACAAAAAACAGCATCGGCGGTGTTTGAAGGAATGCCTTATGGAGAATGTTTCTGCCCCACCAGGACAAAGCTAACAATTCCCACAACCATTGTGGTCTCCAGATGAAATAAATGCTCTTTGATTATTCAGCTTATTACAAAATAGCACAGCAGCCACCATCAATGACAACGTTGAAATGCTGATGCTGTTACGATGTCTGGTCTAATCTGGGAAGAGTTCCGCCTTTAACTGTGGCTTGTTCTCTTGGGGTGCAAATTGGTCCCAGTAGAAAATATCTGTTTGCACACAAACGCCAGGAGCCTGGGTAACAAAACAGAGGATCTCTTGGCACAACCAGCTAACTTCATCATTTTATTTCTCCAGCCATGAGCAGGGAAGGTATCCTCCAAAGGGTTTGCTATTTGAGATAAAGATATAAGGCCAGAAGAGCACCATATGTTAAAACTTCAATACTGGTTTTGATCAAAACCACTCTGGGAAGAGCTAATCCAGTCAAATTGCATTTGACTGCAGTAATGCCATAAACCTTGAAGCAACATTTAGATTGCTGTAGTGTTCTTAAGGGAAGTAAGACTTATATAGAAAAGGTGCCACTACTGGAGAATTTAATTTTCCAGAAACAAAGAGGAAAGAAAACTAATAGCAGTGTAATTTGTATACTCTCATACATGATTGATTCAGTGGGTAACCTTTATATCTGTAAGAAATAAGGTTAATTCATACTCAATTTTGAGAGAGTTTGCTCTCAGAAAATAAACTGGTTTTGAATGGTAATAAGCTGATTAAACAAAATGGAAGAACAAAAGAAAACAGATTTGTAATTAAGGGCTATCAGCATTTGTTTTGAAAGAAGAAATTAAGGGAACTAACTAGAAAAATCAACTGAACTGAGGAACTCAGCTCTCTGAATATGAAGGAGGCCTAGAAATCTCCAAATCCCAGATATGAAACCCTTCAGTATTCCAAGGAAAGAAGAGAGACTTTCAAGAAGAAAGACTCGATGTTTTATTCTGTATGGATGTACACCAAAGAGTTAACTACCTCTAACATAAGAAGGCTTTTTAATGAAAACATATGGATTTTTAAAAAGCCTACAACCAGACACAATGAAGAGGCCAAAAAAAGAAAAAAATAATGAGAATTAGTATAACGGAATCTCAGGAAGCTCTCAAAATCCAAACACAGTATTTTCCTGGTTTTGATAGCTTTATAAGAATTGGGTGCTCTAAGTAGGGAAGCATCAGGAAAAGAACAATTTGGGTTCCTGTGCAGTGAGAAGGGTATTTTGGGAAGGAAAATCTAAGTACCAAAGGAAATTTTTTACCATATTTTTAGTAAGGGCATTAATGCTTACTACGGTATGAGAAGAAAGAAGTGAATGGTGAAAAAAAAGAAAAAAAAGTAAGACACACAAGGGTACAAAAGAGGAAATTATCATAAAGTGAAACCAAAACTTTAGAGGCCATCGAATAATCAGACCCAGAGTTTTGAAACCCACAGCACACAAAATTGACATTTCTTTTAACTAGGATACTGCATACAATTAAAGAGTAGGAAATAAATTATTTATGGTTAAAGAAAAGTTTTCTACAAGCCTATAAAAATTTACTTCAGTGGCACAGAGACCAAGTATGCTTCCCTTCAAATCTCATTCTAGAGACATGAAAGCACTGGAAAATGTGACCAAATTTATTATGGGTTTAATACAAGGTAGCTTGTAACAGACTAATCTAGGAGATTACTTCATCAGATAACATTTTCCAAATGCTGTAGATCTCATTAATCTGGATTTCAGCACAGTATTCAGCAGGGTCACATAGGAAACTTAGTTAAGCTGCAACTAGCAGAGTAATTTAGAGGTAGGCAAGCATCTGGTTCAAGGGGAGAGAACAGCAAGAAGTCCTGAAAACTTCAGTGATTATTATGGGGTCTTAAAAATCAGTCTTGGAACTGATCTTATTAAAAATGTCAACAAATAGCTCTGTTGCTAGCATTAGGAAGAGGCTGAGAGCACAAAATACAGCAAGGATAGAGGTATCAGAAGAGCAGACACAGATATTACACAGAAATAACTAGATGCTGTGAAGAACTGCAGTAACAGGAACAGGACAAAATTCAATAAGCACAACTCAAGGTCACATACTCAGGGATTACAAGAAGCTTCCTGCTATGCTGTGCACTTCCCAGGGAAAACTGCAGAGGAGGAGGACTAGCGAGTTTTAGTTAATTACCACAAAATTCTAAACCATGAACATGATCCAGGTGTAGAAAGGTAAATGTGATGCTTGGGTGCAGAACAGATTTCCAACAGCAATGAGAAAGCAATGGTATCACTGAACAAAACACTGGTAACACATAAAAATGAATCATAGAGAAGAATGCCACATGCATCATGTTAAAGGATGAATGACAGAGAAAAGTAATCAAAAAGGACAGCAAAGACATTGAGACAGAAAGAGCATATTTACTCTGGAAATCAGGAGAAGGATCTGAGTGTCAGAAGCTTTGGATTTTCAGGGGAGCACCAGGGATAGAAGAACAAAAAAACCCAGCCATACCCTGTTTTCAGATGTACACCAGTGATGGTACAGTATTAAGGCTGCAGCAGCAAGAACCACAGTTGGAGATACAGATGGTCTTTTCTAATCTGAAGACCTTAGTACAGTATTTAAAATTATGAACTTAGAGCCAATGGTGCCAAAACTGGCTACAAATATCAGTGTTATCACATTTCAGCTCTGAAAGTTCAATATCAATATTAAACTACTCAAATGCCCTTCGTAAGTCTACTCTATGAAAATTAGCTTTTTTTGTTTGTTTAAAGATAGTGCTTGCAGATAATGGACATTCATAGACAAAAAAACCCAATACTACACACAACCTAAAAAGCAGAGATTAAGTTTAAAACTGGACATCTCAAAGTAAAGCCTACAGCACAGAAGGAAACAATTCTCACTTTATACCTTTAACTCTTACAACTCTTTAGCTGTACAGCAAGTAAAGACTAGAATCCAGCATAGCCACTTAATTTTATTTTTAATCTTAACAGCTTAAATTTCATTCACATCATTCAAAAATATTTGTGAGCAAGTGTTTCTTCAGCATAAAGACCTGTCTACTATTCCTAAAATAAATGTTATCATCAAAGAATCTTATACACCACTAAATCAGTAAGCTCACACAAAAAAGGAAGAAAAAAAAAAAGCAAAAAAATTAAAAATAACTCTTTGTTTTTAAAGAAAAAAAAGACTTTAACAACTCTCTCCACCTTTCCAAAGAACATTAAAAACTTTGCACCACTATTTTACAGGCGACTGCCTTTCTGGCAAAGCTATTACACCTGAGCAAATATGACACAAGGTGACAATACAATTATTCCAACCAGTGATTTAGCACAAGTAGAAAACCATAAAGAAGATATCAAGCTCCAAACTTCCTTACAGTCTACATATTCAGTGTCCAAGGGTAAGATGTGAAATACAGCAATTGGGGCTAACTTTCTCTCGCTTCAGCAGCTCAGTACAACAGCTGAGAGAGGAGCACTTCATCGTTAACAGAGCAGTCCTCTCATTAAATTGCACTCTTATTTCATAGGGGTGTAACTGCAAAGGCATGGGGATTATGTTCCTGAAACCTGAGTACTAACACCGATAGATAAAATGCATCAAATAACCCCTGGCTAACCATTCTGCTGCCTCCCCAGGAAAAGAAAACCAAAAGTAATAGTTACATTCAGGTAAGAGTAACTGAGAATTCATACACAAAGTCTCAAACTCTCTCAAGCAAGACTCAGTCCTCTAAAGGTCTACAATACATTAATATTATTAATTATTTACTCTATCTCCTATACTATTAGCTTACGAGCTCCTCCTATCAGCTGACTTTGTAAGAAGTAATGAAATGTGGACCTAGAGTTAACTTTACACAAGGACCTGTTATCCTCTTGTAACAATAGAGCACTTCAAATATAGGCTTCCTTCTTGTGTATGAATATACACACACGTACACGTTTTGTCTTCAAATTATATGTAAAGTGTAATAAATTTGCTTATAGCTCCCCATATTAAATGGCATGCAATAATCACTAAATTGACTCTTCTTTTTTTTTTTTTTTTTTTTTTTTTTTTACTTTGATAGTAGCATTGCAGTGAACACTGGGCAAGGAAAATGTAGAAAACCAAGAATGGTAATTACTAAAATAATACTAGGAAAACAAAGTAACACACAAGGAATCAATTAAAAAAATGCTATGCAATAAGAAGAGTTAATTGTGAAAGATACTCAAGGTATGATGAAAAAAGTTGACTTTTTGAAAATTAAGGTTAACTGTGGTATGAGGAAAAAGGGGATGAAGGAGAGAGGCTAACAGAAAATATTACCAGAACAGTTATTACTGCACCAAGTGTAGAGACACATCAACAAATCAGCCATGTACAAGCCTGTAAGTCTACTAAGCTTCAACTATATTAAAAAAAAGTAAAAATTAGCCAACACACTGTTTGTCAGGTTAGCCTGTTATGAGCGCTTCTCTGAAAATAAATTCCTCCGAGGAAGTGAAGCAGAGCTGTGGAAGCTATAACTTGTAAAAAACATTAATTTCCAGTACAACTAATTGAAAAGCAAGGGTTAAGATCTTTTCTGTTTCACTGCAGGGAAACCACACTGCTAGGAAAGACACAGAGCACAGTTTCATAAAGGACATTCTGCCTATATCAAAGAAATTGGTTTTTTACTACCCCCACTCTACATCTGAAGGAACAAGGGGTGCATGGGGACAGATTTTCCAAACAGGTGAATAAACTATTAGTTCTGGGGGGTAATCTTACTCTTTATTCCAAGGGAAAGACACAGTAATTAGAAAACCCAGCTTGAATTACTCATTCCAAGTTTGCTGCTTTGGGTTAGGCAGCAAGCACCCCTCCTGGGTGCATACACAGAGTAAATCCCACAGCAACCGCTCCCCGCTCTGCTCCCAACACAAGCCACATACAACAGGGAGCAAGAGCCATTCCCGCGCACTGCAAGAGCCAAAGGAACAGGAACAGCGAGAGAAATACCTGGGCGAGCAGAGCGAGAGGCAGGCACACAAACTCAGGCATTCTCCAGGGCTGGCCAGCGCCTGCCCGGATGGCGAGCGGCTGGCTCCCTGCCGGCTCCCGAGCCGGATCCGATTCCCGAGAACAATCAGTGCGAGGAGCTTCCCCGCCCCGTGTCCCGCAGCTCGGTGGTGGCTCTCTCTGCTTTCTGAGCAGCGAGGGACCAGCAAGCTAAAGCTTGCTCAGCAGCTCTCTGCTCAGGACTAACCCCTTTAAAGCTCCGTTCAACACAGCAGTGCTGCTGGCACAGCCCACCCCACCCCAACTCAACCCAACCCAACCAAGGCTGCCTGATGTGACTGGCTACAATGTAAGAGGGGAGGATGTTTTGAAAAGACTTCAGTCTTTGATTTCTCTTCATTAAATTTAAAGAGCATTCATTGCAACTCCCATTTGCAAAACAGCCTGCACAGACTCACAGTGCAAACGCACAGGCAGCTCATCGAGTTTATTAAAAGTTGAATGATTAATAAGAATAGGTGGGGTTTCACACCAAGCATCAACCCTCTCCAGAGCCTACATCTGTAAGGAGTCCAGTGAGCCTGCCTGAATTTGGGCTTGGTTTTAAACAGTAACTTCTATGGCTGCAAGTTTCAGCAGGAGCAAGAGAAGTGTCATTACTGAACTTGCTGCAAAAGGGAGAAAATGCTGTGATGGTGTAGGGGCCTTCTTGGAGAGGGATGGGCACCAGTTAAATGTGATTAGTCTAGAAACGGAAGCCAGTAGTTATCTTCTAAAAGGCTTTTGTGCCCAAAATGAAAGAACTGAAAGAACCTCAGAAGGTCTGGGCCCATTTCCTACTATACTGTTGTCCCTATTACAAAAAAAAAAAAAAAAAAAGTGCCATTTTTTTCAAAATAAGAGCATTTTTTGTCAGGGTACAGGGCAAGACTAAGAAGCAGCACACAACAAAAGATTTATATGGTGGAGTAGCCTCTATGAAATAATACCATAGCACATCACTTGAAAACCTGTGCCGGAACTACAATTGTTTAACAGTTCTTAAAAAAACACACAGAAACATCTTGCAAAACTGTCTAATGCTACTGGCTCTCATACACAAACCCTACTCACCAGTAAGACCTACCCAATAAGACATCAAATCTTAATTTCTTTCAAAAGAAACTCAGAAAACCATAATTAAAGACTAATCAGAATTATCATTTTCTTTGTCCTTTGAGATCAAGAATATTATTGATAGCTTTACACAGAAAACTAGAAAAAAAAATGTATATAAATAAGAATTGCTGGGGGGGGAGGGAAAGGGAGGAGGGTGTAAAAATCCAGGGTAATTTCTCTGGTAAGTGTGTGCATTTAATTTGTTCTACTACCTATTCAGAAGTTTTAGCTTTCCTGGGAGATAGCCCTGCCAACAGCATAAGCCACAAACATACATTTCTGTAATAGTATTCAGCGCTCACGTTCTGAAAACACCAAAACCAGCTCCCATTAAACCACAGTACAGGACCTCTGAGCCAATATTTTGCTTTTCCCAACAACAAAAGAATTCCTACAGGTGGAAATGACTATCCAAGAGAAACCGACGCAGAGTGAAAAAAAAGACTTCTTCCTTCAGCACAGACATGTCTATTAAATATTTAATATGTTACAAGAATGTTATTGTTGTTAAGTTTCATATTTTCTCCGAACATTATCAAAAGGAACTAATTCACCTTATGGTCTACAACACTGGAGTGCTTCGCATAAGGAAGTTATTGTGGAAGCGTGAAAATCTGACAAAAATAACAATGATTGACTTGAAAGGTGCTCATTAATTTCTTTACCTTCTGTGAGGATCCTGTATCTCATCAATGAGTATGTTCAAAACATAACCAAGGTCATAGTTTTGAGCAGGATTTTCCCTGCAATCAATTCATCAGCACACTGAAGTCTTGTTGAAATGTATTTAGACAGTTATAGTACAGCACGGGGAAGATAAAAATACAATATTGCCAGACTTGGAGGTGTATTTTTCTGCACTCTGGAATAAGGTGCCCAGGAAAGAACTTCTGCTTTTGAAAAAGCAGGAGCTAAGGTCCCATTAGGGTCTTGCGTGACCTCATCCCCACCTACCATTGCCAGGGGGCTGTACCTGTCCTAGGAATGCAAGTTCATCCCACCACTCTCCAGGACAGACAGATCTTCTGACTTACTACAAAACTGCTGCATGGCTCTGATCCTGCCCACAGTTATATGTGGATACAACAACAGCTTCTTCAGTTTAGCCTTTTAAAATATATTCTTGTATAAAATTATTTCCCATCTTCCAGCTATTTTAAACACCTTATATGACATGAAGATCATTGGAAATTATGGAGCTTGTCCTGCTAAAATGCATTTCTGGGCATACGAAGGAGAAGGAGGTGACTGGGATCAGTCAGTCTGGATTTACCAAGGCTAAATCATGCCTGACCAATCCAACTACAATAAATTGACAGAAATAAGAAAGTGATAAAAAGGGGATGAGGGGACAGCAGTTGTCATGTCCCTTGACTTTCTCAAGACTTTCAGCACTGTCTTCCACAACGTTTTTATATCCAAGTGAGGATGGCACAGTCTAAATGAGTGAACAATTAAAAAACAGGTGAACTACGAAACTGGTTCAATGACGGAGCTCAGATGCAGCAGGAGGAGCAACAACAGGCATAAACTGAAACAAGAGAGGCTTAGACTGGATGTAAGGAGTAACTTTTCCCCTCAAGCAGAGGCAAGCGGTGCAGCAGGTCACCAGTGAGGCTGTGCAGTCTGTGTCCTTAGAGTTTTTCAGGACCTGACTGGACAAAGCCCTGAAGAGCCTGGTCTGACCCCAGAGCTGGCCCTGCTCTGAGCAGGAGGGTGGACCACAGACCTCCCAAGGTCCCTTCCAACATAAATTTTCTATCATTCCCACTCTTGCCTCCAAGTACTCGCATAAACAGGCAGCAATTTCTTTCATTACTGAGTAGCTGCTAAATATAGTTGAGAAATAGTAGCTACAGCTTAGGAAAAAAATGTTGGATCAAGCAAGACCCTAACTGGACAAAACAGTTAAAAATATTCATTATCTTATGATTTTGTCTAGTTTAGTTGAGGCAAACTAAACTATTTGCAGCTTTCCACTGTATAGATGTCTGTATGTTTTGCAATGTAACGAAGAATGTAAGCAGTATAAGGAGGCTGTTGGAACTAAACAAATGTATTTTGTAAAATGTATTTTGTCTAGATTTTGTCTAAAATCATTTTATCTATGACCTGATGCAACACTTTTACTATCTTCCTGAAAAGCAGAAAGTTTGCTGCTCTAGAAGGCAGAAAATGCAGATAGCAACTCAATAACTGTGATCAAATTGATTTCAAGGAGGGAAGAGAATTAAAAATTGCTCCTGGCTTAGTTCTTTTATTTTCAATTTAGTTGGTTTGAACCTGGAGTAAAAGATTTGGCTGTGCTATAATTCCTTGCCAACAGCAGTTTATAATAAGATGCTGACCACCTCTTAACTACAGTAATACTAGTAGGCCCATTATAATGTGCCACCAGGCATTCAAAGAAGACCATCCTTCTTCCATGTGAAGAGATTTTAAGTACAAGACAGTAAAAAAAACCTAAACACAATTTGCACAGAAGCATGACACAAACATCTTAACTGATTCTGCTCATGCCTTTTTCACTATTTTTGTCACCAAGAGGCAAGGTGTAAAGAAACACGATCACAGCCGACTGTGGAAGGAACTGGGAAGGCTGGAACGTGTTCTGCAGGGACCTGCAATCTGCCCATCTGTTCACAGGGAGGGATTACGCCAAATCCCATTGAGCTTTCATATTCACAAATCCACGAGGAGCAGTAATTGGTTTACTGAAGTTTGTTAGTTCCTAATTTTATCACAAATTCGTCTAAAGGCAAGTTCACTCACAGTATTAATTTTCTTCTCTTTTCAATGGCTCATTTGTTCTGTAGCACTATAAATATTATGTGAATGAAAATCACAGGAAATGGCTATTCTGCGCTCCAGTGCTTTATTAAAAGATATCTGTTTCAAAAAAAAAAAAACCAAAAACCAACCCATAAAGCTAATTATATCTGCATTTACACAGATCCTTTCAGAAAGATTATCTAAGACTCTTTACAGAGCATCAAATTACAAACCCACAACACTGACTATATGCAAACAATCAGATACAATACATATGCAGCTGTGAAGACTGCCATAAACATTTATATTCATGCCGGTTCATCTGTGCTAGGATTAACGGAGTGAGAAAAGCTGGCCAAGGACACCTATTTAAAGAACCAGGAGGTTTAAGTAGATGGAACCAGCACAGTAACTTCTCACCTCAAGTACAGCACAACTAATGACTGTGTAACCTGTAGTTCTTACTGCAAAGGCAACATTTTGGGCACAATCCCATCTTGTCCTGGCAAGAAAATTGTGCTTGATGTGTCAGGAGCCCTTTTCATAGAATCATAGAATTATTTTGGTTGGAAAAGATCTTTAAGATCATCAAGTCCAACTGAAAACCTAACACTGATAAGTCCACCACTAAATCATGTCCCTACGTACCTTCATCTACACATACCTCCAGGGATGGTGACTCCACCACTATGGTGCAGGTCCTTAGAATACCCACACAAAACTATCAGGAAAAGGACTTTGCAAAACATGTGGAGGCTTTGCACAGACCAGGGTCCAGCCAAACCACACATGCTCACAGGTATGGATGAGACCCTACTTCTTAACAGCTGCGAGGCTGGCTGGGGCAGAGCAGAAGGAAGAGCCCCCAGTGCAACATAGCAGAACGTGGCCAGGCTGGCAATCTTGAACTGAAACAAGATTTCAGGGAAATATGTGTAATTTTTAATGTCTAAAACAAAACCTCAGACTTGAAATGCTCCTCTTTCACATAGTAACTCTGTGCTGCTGGCAGACCACAGATGGTAGCGCATTTTGACCTTCACATTTCCCAGCTGCCTCCAGCTCCATCTCTGTGCAGACTCAGAACTGTCTTTGTCTCACCAAGGCTGAGAAATGCAACATTTTCCACCTTAAGCCAAGTGAAAGCCAGAGACTAAGGGCCTAGATGTATAGGCTTTCTTACACATCACCTCCCACAACCTCACTCCCATGTCCCAAGCCCTTTGCACTACAGTTTTCTATAAAAACAGCCAGAGAGGGATGGAGATGCCCATCATCTTCCATACAGGAAATTAAACCAAACTCAAGCCATTCAAGACCAGAAGAGAACATGAAGATACCACTTCTGTTTTGCAGGAAAACGTTCTAAGCACCAGGAGAGTAACAATCCTGGCAAAGACACACCTCACCTCTGCTGCTGAATCTGTGCCAGCAAAGCAGGTTTTACTGGGCTGCAAAGCTAGATTAGGAGATAACTCCTCTGCAGCCTGGTGATCAGGCTGTTTAATGTAAAACACAGAGAAAGTCCCAGGACAGAATCCCCTTCTGCTGACAAGTTTTAAACAGAAAATATAAGCTCTGCTTAACACTTGGAAGAAAGAGGATAAAAATGTATCCTCAACGCAGCAATTGAGTGGGTGGGCCCAAAGTTCTCCTTTTATCAGCCCTGACAGAGAGGATGCTGTCACGGTACACACCTCCTATCTGGGATCACTGTGTTGTGGCATCTGGTGCCATGTTTATCACGCACAACATAGAGCAGCAAAGAGGCTCCGGAGCTGAGCAGGATGCTCAGGGCAGTGTGGTGGGGTGCTAAGGCCAATGGCATCTGCATGGATGCAAGGTTTATAAAATCAGGCATGGTGCCATCCTAGCACAGCTATGTGCTTCAGGGCCAGCACGTCCTAGCAAGAATCACTATCCTGTGCAGGATCCGGGTTAGGATGCAGGGACCCCAAAAGATACAGATCAGCTGTTAAAATTCATTTAATATTTGAAAGGGGCAGAGGAATGTAGCAAATGCAGAAAATATATATACACACATATATGTATAAAAATATTTAAAAATTTGCATAGATACATATATATCAAAAAGTGCTTAGTAAATGTGTACATTTTACTTGGTGGTATAAGAGTTTAGCAGCTCTCAAAGTTTGGAAACACCCCTTTTGACCATTTCAAGCCCACTCTACCCAAGTTTGGAACACCAAACAAGATTCAAGCACTTCAAGCACAAGGCAGTGTCAAACTACTGAAGTCAGTGTCAAACCATAAATACGAATTATAATTCTCTCTCTTCTTTCTCTCTCTGAATGTAATGGCCATGAGAAGTGTGTCTAAAGCACTTTCCTTGGAAACACAGTAGTGACAACCCACTGTACTGTCCAAATGCCATGGTCTTGTCCTAGAAACACCTCTGTGGTTCAGATGCCTGTGCCCTTCAGTTACTGTCAACAAGCAGGCAAAAAAACCACCAGCTTTGAAAATGGTTTTCTTCTGTGCATATAAGTTCACCAAGGCATGAAATCAACAGCTTCACAACCACATGAAGACAGGCTGGCTTCCACTCACCACTGCAGCAATGTGGGTGTGAGTCGCCGAGCTACAAATAAAGACCATTTTATTCCTGTCCCACTTGAACCCAACTTCTTTGAGGTTGCATTCTGCTTCCTTCTCACTAGGAGAGCTGACAGTAGGCAGCAGGGGAAACACACACACACACGCACACACACACAAAAACTCACATAAATGATTTGCTCATCCTTCAGCAATAAAAGGACAGAGGAATGCATCACACAAAATGAAATGCCCTTTGTAAGAAAGGGGTATTTTATATCCCAATATTAGTTCTTGTGAGAGATCTGACATCTCTCTGACAGCAATTTTTGAAAAGCTATAATCCTTTCTGGGACATCTCCCTAATTGCTCCAGCAATAAACCAAAAATTGCATTAGGACTTTTTGGCATATTTGTTTCTCTCTCTGGTATCTTTTCCCATACTCTGTTCACTGTTTCCAGCTGCCACACTCAATGCATTTAGTTGATTATCTGCTTTTCACTACCTGAAAACTTATTCTTCAAATAGTTGTTCTTTATATACCACTCAGAACTAAATTGTTTGAAAGGTGAAAGGCTCTCTTTGGAAAGACTGCTTTACAGCCCGGCTCAAACATCAGAAAGCACTACAACATGGCATACTAAACATACAGTACAATATACAGTGAATTTATTTTTCATATACTACAATACAATGGTTTATATTATTCTTGGTTTCACAGTTTCACAGTTCACCACACACAGCTCTGATCAGTAATTACTACACAGTGAAGATTAAAAAAAAAACCAAAACCAAAAACTTTTTGTTATCCAACCTGCATGGATTTTCCCCCAGGACGCAAGGGGAACCTCTGTTCCGGCATTGACACTTCTGCTTGGATCCTCATATGAATTCCACTGAATTACACTGCTTTATTTCAGTAGTCCTATGTACCATATAGCTGCAAGTTAACTGAGGACTGTAAGTCAACTGCGTGCTAGTTCCTTGTCAGTCAAGGCTAATTACCACAGATTAGAGAAGGAAATCCTTACACTCTCCCAGATCCTAGACCCTACTGATTGTCAGAGAAAAGCATTTTGTTTCATCCTAAATACTCTTTTTAGGAGGAAAAAGAAAGAAAGAAAGAAACAAACAAACAAACAAAAACCACACCCCAAACCAAAAAAACAACAACAAAAAAACCCACAAAACAGAATTGCCCGTTCATTATTACTATCTGCACCAAAAATATCAGAGGAGATGAACTAGGCCCAATCCCTGGCTGTTGAATTAGTTCCCAGACCACCTCCTACCAACCTCATGTCAGTAACAAACCCACAGCCACAAATCCCTCTCCTCTGCCTTTCTGGTGTCCTTGTGCAACTGCTCTCCACAGAATGCTGAGCAATGTTACTCTGAATAGGAGATTTTGAAACTCCACAAAAATGGTCAGAAACAAAAAAAAATCTAAGTCATTCTTTTGTTCTTCACCACAAAATTATGATTTTCCCTAAACTCAGAGATGTATTTTCCCTCCTGATTCCTTAATGCCTCTAGATGAAGGCTTGTTCCCAAAGTATATGGGCATCAGTTGGGAAGGATAACAATTCTTCTACTTGAACAGAAGCCTGAGCTTTCCCTTTTAGATTTTGTCCATACCTTCTCCACTTCTTTACCTACTTCAGTTCTTCCCCTTCTCCCAGTCCATTTCTCCTTCAGAAGGCACAGAAGTCTTAAATTATCATGAAGAGTTTCCAAGAAAAATGATGGCAAAAAAGTGCTCCTTTGGCCACCTCAGACACACACAAACTGCAAACAACCCATCAAACACATCTGCCAGAGAACCAGCAGGAGAGAAGAATGACCCACTTTGCTCCAAATTCTTTTTCTCATTGCTGGACCAAGGGTGAGTTTCAATGCACTTTTATAAACCTCTCAAAAAAGCACTAGCTGGCATGATTCTGAGGCTGTTCTTCTGGTTCCACTCTTGGATCAGAACGTTTTGATTTACTTTTTCTTCTCTGAGTAAGCATGAATTTTTAGGATGAGATATATATAACCAGGAGTTCACAGTTCTACAATTCTGAGTCTCTACCCATATTAGACTCTAGACTTTGCCATAAGTTCAACGCAAGATCAGCACTGTCATTTTTTTATGATGCTGAGGCACATACAGTAATTGTTGAGGGAGCAAATAATGACCTTTCAGTGCCAATGAGCTTATTGTGCACGTGGCTGGAGTGGATTGACTTGAGCTAAGACAAGCTGAAAGGATGCAGGTGTTCTGGCTCCTCCACAGTACCCATGGCAAATCGCAGAACACCGAATTGCTAGGTTTTCTGATTCTTTTCTAAAGTTGGCAGTATTTTCTTCTTAAAACGCTCTCTATAGCTAGTATGTATTTACTATTGAAAATTCTTGATAGTTTGGCTATATATTGTGCAATAAAAAAAATAAAATATTTTTCTTCATACTTCTTACCCAGTTGAGGAAGAAAGATTGTAACCACTCAATGCCTTCAACTTCACCTCTTAGACTCATTTCTATGTTAATACATTATGATGTTATAGACTTTGAGCAAGGGTCAAATAGCTCTTAGCAGTAGGAACATCATGCAGTATTGTGAAAGTTAATGGCAACATATTTAAAGTATATTGAAAAGAACAAAGGTGGATTAAAAATACCTTTAAGTATTCCCCAAATTCATTTTTATGTTGATTCAGGTCTTACAGGAAATAAGATTAAATATTTCAGATTAACCTGAGGGTTTGGGGTTTTTTAAGTATTGTACAGAAAAGACTGGTATGATTAACATTCTAGTTTAAAATATTTTGCAGATAACCCTCTTATCCCCTTTCCACCTCCATGTATTGCTCTCCACCCCATTCCTAATTTTTATGCTGAAGTATTCCAGAGCTGGATGAAATTCCTCCAGAAAAGCACAGCAGTGAGAACTGTTGCTGTTTGACTGAATCAAATGACTGTTAGGAATAACCACTTCTACAGTTAAGAAAAATTTGTCTCCAGGTATATGCTAAGCCTAGCAAAGGAATAATAGGAAGGGAGGTTCTCCTTATGCACTGGTGATTTTCTGACTGCAGCCATTACATAGGTTGTGCTAACAGAGAATAACTGTTTAGAAACATTCTTGCTACACCCTCTTAGACAAGACAACAAAAGGAAGGAAGGAACCTGTGCCAATGCTTTACCAGCAGTGCTAGTTTTCATCATCCATTCACCCTTTTGCTTTCTCTCATGTCACTGTATGTATGAAGCCACTTCTACAAATTTACTTGCAGAACCACTATAATGTCCTCTTCAAATCTCTCCCTCACTCCCCTGCTATAATTGCCAAATGCATGTGGATAGATGGAGAACACAGTTTTGTAATACACTTTTTTTTTTACTCATATTCATATTTTATAATGAAAATATAATTCAAAACATGGTCCAGATCTTGACTATGACTTTTTTCTCTTCCTTCTAAATGCTGATTATATTCACACAATTTGTCTTGATCAAAATAGCTCTCTTGGGTTAAGCTTAATCCTTTCTAATCCTTATTGTCTTTCTTTCCAACTCTCCTGGTACTTTCCCTTCTTGTTAACTCTTCTTCCTCCATTCTCAGTATATCTGCACCAGTCCTTCAACTAGTTCCAAATCTCAATGATGCACCTCTCTTCCTCTTTCCTTACCATTCCCCAACTTTCCAGCTCCTGACTTTATTTCCTCTGTGCCTATCCCTGTGAGTTCCCACCCCTCACTCTTTTCCCCCTCCTGTCTCTGGAACACCTCTTCTCTTTTGGAACCTCTTCCTTCTCTGCTGTGCCATTTCCTCCTTGTATACTTCAATGATCCACTTCTCTTTCTCCTCCCATCCTCCTCTCTGTGTCATCCTCTTTGCTGTCCCTACCTCCTTTCTTGTGCACTCTTCCCTGTGGGGAGTGTGGGAACATGTCTTGACATACCCTGAGAGAACTGTGGGAACTGAAGGGATACATGTCTGGAGATACAAGAAGCACCTGCGTCAACAAGTTATGAGAAAGGAACCTTGGAATGTATCCAGAAGATGTACCCTGGCAAGCAAACAGGAACGGTTGCGTGCAAAGTCCCTCAGCCAATCGGGGGCATGTGAACTGCTCGTGTTGTGAGTAAATAGCCAATAACATGTAAACGGGTGTGGGTGATTTCATTAGTTTTGGGGTATAAATATAACTGTATTAGAACAAATAAATGGCTTCTTGCTTGATCATATTGATCGTGTAGCAGAGTCCATGACTGCGTTCCCGCACTTCCCCTCACTGACTCTTTTGAGGGGCTCTTGGAGGACTTCTTTCAGCTGCTGAGGTCTCAGCGGTCAAACCTGAATTCAATGGAATCCACTTCTACACTGTTGTTATTTTTCTCATCTCTCCACTGGTGCTCTACTTCCCAAACACTATCATGCAATAATCAGCTTTTCCTAAACTTACAGAATTTCCAAACTTGACTTTCAGCTGTCTGTTAGCTTTTCTACATCCCTGTTTTTCCACAGACAAATGCACACTATCCTTCAGAGAGTGCTGTTCACATGTATTTCACTTCAGGTGCACTTCTGCCTATTGTGATTCATATCCACTGAGCAGAAGTGTCTATGGAGACTAAACTCCTATCACAAGTGTGCCAGCATCTGGAAGCAGCCCCATATCTGACTGAGGGAGGTCAGGGATCCCATATCCCTTTTTTCAGCACAAATTCCAGGTGTTTTGACATACTGGAGAACCAGATACAAAGAGCAGAGCTGTGGCTGCTGGGTAGGAGACTGAGATTTACTCCTAGAATCAACAGCACACTCCATTACTTTCTACCGACCCAGACTGGATCAGATGGGATCCCGATATAAAGGAAGTAGTGCTCACAGTCTAGCTTGGTGAAATTCTGTTTGAAAATGGACTTCATGGCAATGCTGTATGAGGACATGAAGTCATTCCTGTGCAGCTGCTCTGCAGATCTCAGAAAAGGAAACAGTTCAGTAAGAAACCAGAGGGACTGCTGAGCTCTGAGCAGCCTCTGTCCTGTCCCCAATGTTCATCACTAGCTACCTGTCAACAGCAGCAGAATACTTTAGAAGGCCATTTTCAACCATGTGTTGTAAAACATCTGGGAGAAAAAAAAAAAAAAAGAAGAAAAAGAAAAAAGCAAAACAAGGCAGCAGTGAGCGATCGATATATTGTCCACTACATGGTGGTCTTCAGGCTTTTCACACCCGAGATCTGATCATGCTAATTGAACAGCACACACCAAAAAAAAAAAAAAAAAAAAAAAGACATGCTTGGTGTTGGATGCCAGGTTCAAGCGTGAGCTGCTTTGGGATGCCTCCTGTCCCACCTGCTTTCTCTCCAAATTAAAAAAAAAATAATAGGGAAACTAAGGAATAACCCATTAGCAGGCCATGCTCTCAGCACAAGGCAAACCAAGGCTGAAAGCACCGCTCTTGCAGCAACCAGGAATTGTATTTCCTAAGGGATATATACCAGGAGACAAGGGTGCTGGGAAGGCTTATGGTCCCTAGTGTCTCCTGCTCAACCAGTCTGAGTACTCACCCCAGGTAAATCTAGTAATAATCTTGGAATGGAGCTAGCCCAGGGCAGTAATCATTTTAATGCTCTCAATATGCAGTTCAAACCAAAGAAGTTTATCTGAATACTGTACTTGCTTGACTTGGTTGTATCTCTAATGGCCATGACATTAGCAGGTCAACATCAAACACAGCACAGTAAAACCAGCTCAGCTACAAAAGAATACAGATGATCCTGCAAATTTCTCTGCTGCTCTCCTCATCTATTACATGTTGTGTCTGATAGCAGATTAAGAATAATGACAAATCATGTACAATAAACTAAAAATGTGAAACACCTGAACTATTTTGCACTCTTGCTGATAATTATAACTGATCTCAAATATCAGATTGTTACCAATCTTCATATAATGAGACAGCAGCTCATTAATGAAGAAAAATTGAGATTTTGTTAGCACTGTACTGAATTATAATTATCTGAAAATAAATATTCTATTGTTATATATGCAGAAACAAACATAATCTTGACACAAAGTTGACATCTTAAAACCCATCTCTTATTTCACACCCTTTTGGTTAAAATATCACATCTACCTTTTTGAATCATAGAGGTACATTTAATTGTTAAATAAAAGCATTAGTGTCCAAGTGAATTTTCTCATCTGAGATCATTCTGTGATCTATACCTAATTACTATTTTCAAGAAAGAACAGCACTTCATTTTATGATTTATACAAGTTGGATATCCAACATTCACATTCAGTGCAACTAAGCTATTCATTTTAAATCAGAGTAATATTAGACAGTGAAGATCCTGCTAAGTATAACTCGATCCACATAAGAAGTCATGCTTGTATAAAGGAAGTATGAACATAGATCTATTCATGATAGAAGCCCTCACTTCTAAATATCCACACATTTTTTGAAAGGGAGAAGGAAGAAATATTTCTTTAAAAATAACAAAACACTCTCACAATAGTAAGTGATATATGAGCCTTTTCTTTGCAAAGCAACGTTAGAGTTCAGCTGGTTTTTCACATATACTGGGGACATAAACTATTTTGGTAATTCATTAAAAAATGTAACAACCTCTCCACTCAAATTCACTTTTAGGTTAAGATAAGTAATGAAAAATTTCAATCAGGAAGCAAATTTTCAAGAAGATGAGCACTGAAGTGGTACACTATAGACCATAATTTTGACTGTAGCAGATCTTACATTACGTCATATGTTATTTTAAGCTGTTAAACTTGATGATGATGATCTTTTTTTTTTTTCCTATGAAGTGCCACATTCCCATTCTAGAATATGACATGCCAAAGGCAGGCTTTTCCTCCTGTCCCCTTCCCCCTGGGAATTACCTTTGTCATAGTGGCACTCATCAGCACACTTTAAACAGAGGAATTCCTACACACACCGGTAAGTACCTCTGGGACAGCTGCTGTCATTACAGGTAGCTAACTTTTATTCAGCAAAAAAAAATGAAAGATGTGTTTTCTTTCCCTTGCAAGAACAATCAGCCTTGCCCAGTGATGATATGGTGCCTTTCTGACTTCACCAAAAACTTTGGCCAAAAACTTTTCTTCTGACTGCATGATTTATATTACCTATTGCTGTTCATTACCTGGAACCCATCAAATCTTCTTCCACAGTGCTGTTTTATGGACCACTCAGCTTCACAAATCAAAGACAATCATAGTGAAGAATGAAAGCTGACTTTTTTTCCTCCTAGAGAATAACAAGTTCTCTTTGGGAAGATTCAAAACTTGTCTCTTCACAACAGAAAACACCAATGATCAAAACAGATAAAAATGGTATCAGCAAAGTAAAATGATGTCAAAACCAGGACACAAATACCTTGCCACAGCTGGAAAAGAGTAAGTCACTGTGAGCTTGGGGAGGGGGTGCAAGTACGTATCCCCTGTGACCTGACCAAGGCTCTCATGTTGACTCGTCTGCTTTAAGGACCAGCTGAAAGTCTGCAGAAATTGAATCTCTCTTCTTTAGCCAGTGTCTGTATGGACTATTTTTTAGGTCCTAACACACAACCTGAATTGGTTTATGAAATCTGATGTGCAAGAAGCTTGGCACTGTTTCCATACCTCACTGACATCGAAAAAGGAGAGGAAGGAGGAGAGGAAGGAGGGGAGGAAGGAAGGGAGGAAGAAGGGGAGGAAGAAAGGAAGGAAGGAGGAAAGGAAGGAGGGAAGGAAGGAGGGAAGGAAGGAGGGGAGGAAGAAGGGGAGGAAGGAGGGGAGGAAAGAAGGAAGGAAGAAGGGGAAGAAAAAGAAACCCCTAAGAAATCCTTCATGTTTGCAAAGAAATGCAGTACCCATGTGTAGAGTTCATGAAACAATCCTTCCATGACCATTAACTTTCAATCTACATCTTTTGATTTGGTGCAAAAATAACACTTCTAAATCTAAGGCACTGTGTAAAAATAGTCATAACAATAATACTACCACTAATAATGAGGACAGCGGTCTTTTTAAACCATGAACAAATTTTGATTTTCCTCTAAAATTAACTTGTAAAGAATGAGAGCATTTTGTAATACTTATGCTCATTGTTTACTTGCTCTATTCAGTTTTCTGGATGCTATTTATAAGAGGAAAGAATGAGTCACTGTCTTGTCTTGGGATGAGCCCACGGGTATAGCTATCTGTAATCACGTAAGCTGGCACAGATAGGAACTTGAGGGCAGGTGGTTTTCAGGATACAACGGCAGCAACATCCACTGAGTAACAAAGAAATCTCTACTGTGGGATTAAATATAACATGAGAAATAAATATGCTTATGAACAGGATAGATAGAGCCGTGATGAGATAGTGTCCCTCCAAGAGAAAGGCACCCTGATAACCCTCTTGAGGAAGGACCTTAAGTGGCTCTGTGGTTGCTGAACATTTGCTAAGACAGCATTTTAACTTGGAAATTTTATTTCCCTACAGTCACTAAGTGCTCACTCTTTTGAGAAAATCTATACGGCCTAGAGAAAATTAGTGCCTGTTGCCGAAATTTTCCCACAGACTAGTTCAGAGCTCATTTAGCTTTACCTCTTTGGAGGCCATGCAATGAGCAAATGTACCTCAGCTTTTAGGACCCCCTTCAGCATCAAATAAGCTGTGGCCAGGATGGGTTGGGTGGGACTTTTCAAAAAGGCTTAAAAAAAGGCTAGATCATGGGGAAAACCTTGTTTGTACAAACGCCTAGCAAATCAATGTCACAAAAGTTAATATAGAGACCAGATTCCAAGATACATTTTACCTGAATCATTAATGGAAACAGCTGATTTTCTGATTTATAATTATTGCTGCTTTCTTGAAAAGTTGCAGCTTTGAAGACCTTGCAAAGACTCACAGAAGATAAAAAGGAGACATAAACTATATAGTTATTTATGTCATTTACTTACAAAAGCAATAATTCTGTGTACCTTGAGAAAAGAGCCAAAAAAGCACACGTGCAGAAACCCTGACTACACTGCCTTTTCCTTCATCTCTCTGGCCAAAATCCAACTCTGCAACAGGTGACCTCTTTACTTTCAACCTTCACTTTTAGAGCAGCACCCTCTGTACCAGTCCTGCCTCTTGGTCCAGAATTTCAGACCTCTTCTGAAGCCCTGCACCAGCCCAGAGTAGATCCAACAGCTTGCACAACCATCACCTGATGCCTCCTTAGGGCCACTTCAAAATTAATGACAGCTCCAAAGGAGACGGTTGTAATGCACACCCCACTGTGTTTCATGTCTTTTAGCACAAAGATAACACCTATTTTTCTTAAATCAGTACAGTGTTTTAGAAGATTTTGGAGATGTTCAGTACTCTGCGTTTTTGGAGGCCAGTAAATAACGACGAGCAGAATGGATTCAGCAGGCTGGAAGGGAAGTGCAGAATTTAAAGTTAATTTTCCTCACTTCTCTCCATACACAACCCAGCAAGCAGTAATATCCCACACAGACTCAGGGATTACAGACACTAGCAGGGCAGATTTCTTCCTTTGCTTTTATGTTCAATAAAAAAGGCTCTCGGAGCTTCAGCACTGATTCTAAAACATACTGAAAAAAACCCCATGTACATGGTACAAATTACTGAAGAGTTCCTTGGACAAAGAAACTTTATCTGCATCTTAGAGTATCTTTCCTTTGCACAATACAACCCTGAAATTACTGCAGGACATCACAGCCACAGAACCCCTTTACATGGACCTTCTGCACCAACTCATTTGCTAATGTCTCCTGTTAACTGATCTAAGCCTGGCCTCAATCTTCTTTTAATGAAAGAGAAGGAAGAGGATACTTTAACAGCTATTATTAGCTCTTAGTATCTGTCTGCAGAAAACAAAACCAGAGCCTTTAATTCCTCAGGCTTTCTTACAGGCGCAATGAAACACTTCTCAAGAAAATCAACATATGTAAGAAAATTCACAACGTGGTGCACAGTGATTCCTTCACTTTAGTATCTGCATTGGGGAAGAACCTGAGATGAACATTTAAAAAACATCGTGTGATTATTTAACATTTACACTTAGAAAACAAAATTTTAACTGCTGCAGCTTTATCTGAGGCTTTGGGACAGGTACTTGGTTTTTGCTACTGCAGGTTAAAAATCAATATGCAACGTGCTGTCCATAATTTTCATGTGAAGCAATTAATGCTCTTATCTTACTACAGGCTAAAATATTGCATTTCATTCCAGAGTTCCACCAGTTCCTGCAGGGCAGCCAAGGTGTAAATTCTCCCTGCAGACATTGTACTCGGCACAGTTCTGGGTTTGGAGCACAGGACAGCTTTCATGCAGTTTATCAACACCAAGTAGAGAAGCCAGTGGCAGGGAAAGGACAAAAGACCTTTACTCATCAGCAGAATGAATGCTGCAAATGCTCAGAAATTAAGAAAATCTGCTTCCATTTCTGAAAATGAACACTGATTTCCTTATGTCTGTATTTTTGTAAATACACAAGAAATCAGATTTGTTTCAGTAATTGGTGAAAATAAAGCTTCTAGGTCAAATATTTGCTAAAAGGTGGCCTAAAATATTCGATGACTGTGAAAAACAGGAACATATGTAATTGCTTCCCTAACTGGATAACTTGATAATTAACTATTACAGGGTAATTGATAATATACGTAAATAGATTACACACTTGAAGTTCAAACTGCATTGGTTAGATAAACCAGTTACATGCACTTCATCTACAGCACAGATTGTGATTTCAGCTTGGTTTTACTCTCATATTCATTACGCAGCCTGAATAATTTAGAAAGAGTGATTCACAGCTAAATGCACAAAGAATTTTGAAATATGTAGGAATGCATACATTTTAAGATCTAGAGAGAGAGGGCAAAAAAACCCCCTGCACTATTTTTGTGAAATGTTAATTTAGGTTTACTTTCCCCAGCTTCATTTGCAATAAGTTACTAAACCCCTACTTTTCTGTTTGCCTAATTAAAGGCAAATGAGAAAATAAGGAACTTTTCCACAAGCAATCCTGCATTCTCAAAAGAGAGGCATTATTTTTACATACAAATAATTTGTTCTTGGCAGAAAAACAATTTTTCTAAATATATTAATACCTACTGCTTATAGTTTACCATGTGAATTATAAACATTTTTCACCTACCTGCCTCTTGGTAAAATACTAATTAAAACCAGAATCTGAAATAGGGCTGGCTGTATTTTACTGCCTCAGAGTATGGACAGATTGCTATTGTTTTCCCTGAAATAATTTCTAAATTAACCACCCATACCCTCCCAAAAAGGACAATTTAGGTAAGAACAAATATAAAAACCTTATTTTATCCAAGTCATCTAAACTTTTATTATTTCAATATCCAAATTCACATAGGCAGTGTTTTTATGTCATATTTGTTCTCTACACTCCCTTCTCGATGTTGCAATATATACGCATTCATGTGCATTTCTCAATAATTCAGTTTAAACGCTAAAGGCTTATCTATGAACAACTACAAATGTATTTATAATACAAGAAACTTGTTTCTCACTTTTTACTAGAACAATTACACTCCTTTTTGCTGTAGCGCTTTCAATACTATTAACTCAGTATTTGTATTAGTAAACTTGTTTACCTATGACTTGTTAGAAGTGCTGCAACATGCATGGTAAGTTGATTTAATTGCGTTGGATATTTAATAGCATTTCTCTGCGTTCACTGGTATTGAGGGTATTTTTGTAGTGAAGTTACTTTATAAATAATTAAAAATGCAAAAACCTGGAACAATACAAGACAATCTACAAAAATGTGTTTGGTTCACACATTTCTGTAGACGACAGATAAAGTACTTTTTTAAAGGAGTTCTCCATCTACTTACTCTGATTTGCAAAGAACTTTTCCCTCTGATATCTGTTAAAAATAAACTTCATAGTGTGGCAAGAAAATTAATAAATTAGGTTCAGTTTGCAGAAGAAACACTTCCATGATTTAAGAAATATTGAAAATACCATTTCTGTAGCCCTTCCCCTTTGAGGCAAATAAGCTTTTACTTGATGATCTCAATGAACTGCCAGAAAAAGTAGTCCTCTGTGTTACGTTTCTCTTGGCTCATATTAAGGAAACACAGCCTCGGAGACTCATCCAGAAAGCACCAAGTCACCACAGAAAATCAGAGAGGGCCAGCGTCCAGCTCCAAACATCACACTCCCTTTCACTATGTGACCCAAGTTCTGTATCTAAACAAGCTCAATCTAAAGCAGGACTCTAATAAAATATGCTGCAGTGTACAGTTGTTGAGCTGATGCAGGAGAGGTTTCTGCAAAGACAGGTTTGAAACACAACTGAACACAGAAACAAGGGAAAAAAAGAAAAAGGCCTGTAGAGCATAGCCAAACTTCCAGGCAGACAACTGCCCCAATTCCCTTACCAGAAAGCTGCTTGATAAATCGTAATATTTCCTCACTTCTGGAGGAAGTTCTTCAAGTTCTGTTGATATTCAACACCAGCAAAGAAAATCTGAACACCTACTAGGATGTCATGCTTGCTGCAGGGGCTGGAGAGGTTTGCGGATGGACTGCTCTATGGGAACTCCCCTGCACGTTAGTTTTTCAGTTTTACATTTCTAAATACTGAAAACAATTTTTACTTCTCTGCTATCTTTAATATCAACATTCATTGCCTATAGTTTTCTCCTTTTTTCACAATCCAAAAAAGGTAGGAGATGGAAAATATGCTGGGATGAGAAGAAAAATACTGAAAGATCATTTTATTAATTCCTGCTTTTACCTCCTTATCAAGCTTGCTGAGACATCACCCAACTGCACCACGAATCCTTGAGAAATAAAATGACAAAAAATAAATCTCTTCCCCCCACCCCCCTTTTCTTTTTCCTTTAAATCAGAGAGTAAACACTAAAGGTCAGTTCACTGCATCTTACGTGTTATGTTTTGTTTTTTTTCCTGAACAAAGGTAAGAAAAGCAAGTGTGTAACTACCACGATGGGGCTTGCTGCAATAGTAGCTAATGCAGAGAAACTTACTGATCAGAGAAAGAATAATTCTTGTGCTCAGCAAACCAAAATACCAAAAATGAGATGCACAGTGTGCCTAATCCATTCTCCCTCCCACTCCTTTCTGCCATGAACTCACAGATGCCTTTCAGGGACCTCAGAGGTCTCAGGGCAGGGTCCTGTCCACACCAGGAGCTCAAGCCCCCTCCAAGCAACCCTCAAAACTTCCAAGGATGGACAGCCAGTGCCTAATTGTCCTCATGGTCAACGGGGTGGGGTTTTTTCCTGCTCAGATCCAGTAGGATCCTCCAATTTATGACCATACAGACTCTTGTAAATTTGTACACTAACAAATAGCTGCCATCATTTGTTAACCTCTAGTATATGTTACTTAAGGTAATGGTTAGGTTTCTATTAATGCAACTTTGATATTATTTATGTTTTATTGTACAAATGACATCCACATCTGTGGTCTCGAAACACAAGACAAAATTAATACCATTCCACAGAGACAGGAACACAGATGATCCCTGTTTTAAAACAGTGAAAACTAAATTTACTGTAATTAAGTAGGCAGGAGAAAATTATCTTTGGCAATCACCCAGGAAATTCAGAACAGACCTGAGAACTATGAGATGTCTGTGCATTAGCCTGGTATGCTGTTGTAGCCTACAACACCAAAATGAGAAGCTAACGGTATTGTGCAAGTGTGAAGATGACTGCACTCTGTAAACCAAGTTGCTTCCAGAGCCTTTTATCCAAAGACCACCAGCTACCTTAAAATAGCAAATGTTAGAGCACTTCCTAAATGCATTTAGAGATATTTATAAAAGCAAACATAATTGATGGTTCACATGGCACATGACCACATACTGGTCATAAAAGACAACTGAGCTTTTGTAATGAACTGAGTTAAAAATAGAAAATTTCACGACTGGTATTAGTTATTTCTGGGAGACAATGCCTGCTGCCAGTGGGTTAAAGCCAAACCATTTATAATATGCATTTTTTTGCTACTTGCAAAACTGAAGAGGTGACAAGGAATAGCTGTAAGCTAGAAATGGGAGAAAGCAAATACCGAAAGCAAACGTGAAATTAGGGAACGCAAGAAATCCAAGGTAACATTCGAAAAATTGACTTAACATTTGCTTATTCCATCCCAAGTTAGGCTTTCTTTTGCCTGCTTAAATATGTAGTACCTACAGTGCGCTTCCCCTGAGAATAATTTTCATATGGGAACACCTAAAACAATCATTCTAAATAAAACACATCCTGCCTTGTTTGTGCATCAGTTAGTTTCATATCCTTCAGGGAAAACTGCACAAGTAGCGTCACCCTGCCAGATGACAGCTTGCCAGTGAAAATAATTGGCATCGTGCTTTGAGGTACACAGAGTGTGAGACACACGCTACTACATCATGTGTTAATAGGTAAGGTGAACAATCAAGTCAATCTAATGCTGTCAGACCTCCAGGTCAAAATATTACCATTCCTACTGAAATAGAAGATCTGGAGCTGAATGCCAAGTAATACATTTATTATGATAAAAGGTGTTTATTGTGATTTATGGTATGCATGAAAAAGGCTGACTCCTGATGCTAGCTTTCATGCTTACACTATTTTGTCCTAGAGCTGACGTTTCCAAGTCACACAGAGATTAAGGATGGGGTAAAAAGATTTAACTACTTTGCACATAGGTGACTACAAAATCTATGCAAAAGTTAGTATAAAGTGTAACTGAATTTAAAGAAAATCCCCCAAATTTTCACAATGTTTTAAAAATACAAGTTGTGTTGTACATGATTATTGTTCTCGTTTTCAAAACACTTCCCAGTAACGTATCTTAAAGCAAATGCTACTATATAAGTAAATAAAAAGTTCTGCCTTTTTTCCAGTCACACAGTAGTTTACACATAATTTAAAAAAATAATAAATTCAGTAAGTATTTAAGAATCTACAGTGGCGGAATCATAATAAAAGCAATTAGCAAGCAGGTTGCTTGGTGCTAGATTATTCATGCATTCACGTCCAGTAAAAATACTTAGTACTCAGGGATTTACTAACAGCTTGCAGGCAACCTATTGCTAAGTATGCAAACGCAAATAAGGAGAGAGAATTCAGAAACAGCATTAACTAGAAAGCAAAATAAGAGCGATGCAGCTAAAAGGCAGTTTGATGGTGAAAATTTACCCGGTGTAGGGAACCTGCTTTGGCAGGGGGTTGGACTGGATGATCTCCTGAGGTCCCTTCCAACCCCTACCATTCTGGGATTCTGTGAAAATCAGCCCACTATGGTGCTGAGCAGTTCTTCCAAGCAGAGCTATCAACATCTACTTAGACAAGATTAGGCTGATTTTCCAGAAGGTACTTGAGAAAGACAACAGCTGCCAAATTCCTATAACTTATCCATCATTAATCAATGGGAAGACCTTTCCTTTTATTTCATAGCAGCTCAGTTTCTCTTGGAGCCTTTGGTTCCGAACCACACCCAATGCTTTTTGAAATTCAGCCATATTTCTTTGTCCAGAGACTTGATGACATCTCAAAGGAACTGCAATATGGTTGCAAGGAAGGACTCAACTTCCAAAAACAAGCTTGGCAACCTGCTCAAATTTCTCTGTAGTGATACAGACACAAAATACTCATTCTGGTTTCCTCTTCTGGCCTTATTTCCTCTGACTTCTTTTTTTATGCCTCTATTACTCATCTTACAAGCTCTGTGGCCATCTTTTTCCACCTGGCATGCTTGCAAAAGAATTTATTAGTTCTCATGCCTTCTTCAAATTGTTCTTCCAATTCCTTCTTGGCACACCTTACTATTTAACCTGCCAGGTACTGATCTTTTCTATTTTCTTTGCTTGGACGCAGCCTCAGCTTTCTGAAGACTCCTTGTATTTCTAGCAACTATCCATTCCTTGCCCCTAGCCAGGGAAGATTCCTTCTGGATTTTCTCCTCTCTTGGTAGTTAGCATGGTCAGAACATCCTATATGATGCCTTCAAATCGTATCCACTCCATCTGCAAGAACTTAAATTGAGGGTTGTTTCTAACAACTTTCGACATAAAGTGGTTCCGTTTTATTTAATTAAGCTTAACAGTATCAACTTTGCTTTTTTCCGTAAGCAACTTTTCTGGTTTCAACTATAGAGGCACCTTTGCATTTTTCTGTATCTGGTTTTACACATATTTATACATGTTCTTGTTTCTCTTCAGAAATAGGGAGTTTAGCATTTATTTCTTCTGAATATCTGATAGAAACAATATTCCTCACTACCACCATTGCATTTATATGAAAATGGGTGGCTTAGTTCTTAGAAGACACGTGGTCAGGGAAGAAAACCTTCAGTCAGATTATATCCATTGTTTTTAATGGACTGTACTAGCACTATTGAAAAACATTTGAAAGTCCAGACTCTTCAGTCTAGTGTTTGCATTCAGGAATATTACAGAGACAATAAAAATAATCCATTCAGGCCAAAAGCTTAGTAAATTAAAGAGTGGAAGAAAACTTCGTGTGTTTGCAGGATGTTTCTTCTTAGTAATTAATTTATGGTTTTTGAGGGACAATATAGGAACACAAATAAGAAATAAATATGGATTTAAAAAGCTTCTTTTCAACCTGCTTTAAGTAGCTGAGGTTAATAACCAAATTTAATTAACAAAAGACTAAATTCTCAACCAACAGGCAAGTTTTATACAAAAGATCCTTTCATTCTTGGGATCTCTCATTTCTCATTTAGTCCAGGCTCACAATGTGTTTCCATTTCTGCTTATCCACAGTTTTGCTGCTTATGTGCATAGCAACTGGATAAGAGGAACAACTGTATACCATTTCAAAAGTTGCATCAAATACCATATTATGCAGTTCAATGCATCTTCGTTGACCTGTGGCAGACTAGAATATGTTGCAAATGTTTATGAGTACAAATTCATGGACTAAAGTTAAGTTCTGCTGTCACACCCAGACATAATCATTAATTTCCATCCCCAAACTGATAATGTGGATTTATAGGTAACCAGTGACACCTTGCAGGGCAGAGAAGCCAATGAACCATAGAACTAAGTGAGAAGCGTAACCCCCTTACTCTCACCACTCTGTGAACATAGCAAAAGGCATTTCACGGCTTTCAGACTTACAGTATAAAAACCAGACTTAATGTAAGCATGTGCTAAAGAGGGCAACTTGCTAAAATTTACCTTTTCCAATCCCAATTTGCTATGTCCTCGCAAGGTGGCAATTTAGTACAACTCAATGAGAGTTTGCTCTCCACATCTGTTTAATTCTTGGCCTCCCAGCTGTTCCCATCAGCGCAATCATTGCCAACTGCAGTGCTGGCAGAAGCCCAGTTAGGAACAAGGTAACAACAATCACATCTCATTTTTCATAATTATCCAGAATGCTATACAAGGATAACAAGTTCTCACCATTATAAAGATCTCAGTGACTGAAAGCAGTAATTTAGAAATTTCACATTCAATTCTTTTCTTTTCATAAAGTAAAATTAAAATTAGAAAAAAATAGAACATGATTTAGACACAGCGGGGTTTTTTTTTTAATAGTCATAAAATTAAAATAAAATTACAACACAAAGGCAACTAAGGCAAGTAACTTAGCTAAAATAGTATCAGACCTTCATTGACTGAGAATTTAAATGAAGTATTAGTCAGACACAATATTGAAAAATAGAACCATCATGTACCTTATTCAAAATGATCAGCATCATCCACAAGTACCAAATCTCAGTATCATTAAATAATTCTTTAGAAATTAATTAAAATATTTGAAATGTGCAAAGACAAAAAGAATTCTGCCTTTCCAATGTCACCGAACTTAGAAAACGTCCAGGGACAAGTGACAAGAAACAGTCTTGCAGTTATTGATACAGACATTTCTCCAGAAAATTATTCTGTTCTTACTTGTACAGAATAGATGTTCTGCATGTTAATGACACAGCCCGTGAACAGAGCCTTTCTCCACCCATCCACTCCAGATCTTTTTTTTTTTTCCCGTTTCTTTTTCATTGTGTCAAGTAATGCCTTAGTCTCTATAAATCCTGTTTAACAGTTCTGCCAAAAATGTAGCCATTATTTCAATCAGCTGAAATTTTAATTTTGCCCGGTAGCTCCTCCACAGGAAGTTGCCAGCACAATGGAAGATGGGGAAGCCCTGACAGAGGAGTGAAAGAGCAGTACTGTGCAAGCAGCATACATTCAAACGTTCATAGCAGTGGTGTCTAAAATTTAAACCTAGATTGTGCAACCTAACTTCTTCTGTAAGGAAATCTAACCTTTATTTCCATCTTTCTGTTATCTAAAAAGCTTATATTTTACTACCATTCAGAAAGCTTTTTTCTTTGTGCTTACATATTAAGGTCACTTTAAAAACTGGATAAGTTATGCTGTAAACATAAAAGTTCAGATTTTTCAAAGAAAACAAGGAGCATTCAAGTGCTAGTGAATATTTTGGGAAAATAGTATTTTGATGTTCTGTGCTTTCCTATGAGAGCTTATTAAAGAACACTAACCCTTTTCTTTTTTTTGCATTTTATAACCCCTAGCCTGTTTGTAATTGGCTAGGCTTAATTAAATGCAGAGTTGCTGAAGTGGTGGAGTATTTTGATGCATCGATTCATCATGTTCTCTGCCATTAGCCCCATACTAGACTAGTTGCATTTGGACTCTAGTCAAGTATGCCAATAAGGTGAGTCTCAGACTTTATGTTAATTGACAAAAAGTGAGTCTTGCTGGCTAAAGTACTCATCATATACTCATCGACCTCCCCTAGAGCAACCATAGGTATTTCTCAATAGTAGAAAGTGCTGAAAGGGCTAAAAATCAGAAGTGTGACATGTAATGTCAATGACAAGCATAGAAAATTTCATTAAGTTAGTAAAGACATGTCCTTAAACAGTCAAGCAATAAAAATCACCTGCCACACAGCACTTAATTCCCATCTTCTACTACAGCCTTTGGTTTCATGTGTGAAGATTTTTTGATAATATAGTTTTGCCTCCCAAGTTGATTATATGTATTTCTTTCACTCTCTGACTCCAGATCATCTCCTCACCTCCACTGCTAATTGGTTTTCATGTCCAAACCACACAGGCAGAGTTTCTTCTTCTCATCTTATCCCAGTTCTTGTCATCCCCACATGACTTTGAGCAGTGAGGCAACCAACCCTCACCAATCCACTTCTCACTTTTCAGCAGCTTCTTTCCCATTTGACCCCACCACAAGGTGCTTTTAAAAGATTTTGGACAGCTGTGGTCTTGTCAAAGTCAGTACTCCCCAAATTCCTATTTGAATCAACGTGTTTGTGCTTCACTGTACCATTATAACATGGCAATGCCATTCTAAAACGCACAGGCCCAATCCATAGAAGTCCAAGTGTGGTTTTACAAAGCGTGTTTTACACTACCAGGAAAATGTTCCATTATTTATTGCCTTATCTAACAGTATACAGCTCAAATTCATTGTTTGTTTTATCACTGCTAGAGGAAAGAAGACTGAACAGATAGCTTTAACTGTACTTTCCAGTTATTATCCCAAGTGGACTTTAAAAAAAAAAAAATCTCTTTTTTATTACTGGACTTACAATGATTAAATCTTCCTACACAGACCAGTGGAAGAAAGATGGCCCCAAAACTCAGATTATCCAAATAATTTTAAACATGCTCACACTGTTACTCTCTATTTGTACCTCTGTCAATTAAGTATCAACACAAAATTTACATTACTAGGCATGATATCAAGTCAAGCAAACAGAGAAGCAGCCAGAGGCATCCCTGGTGAGATGATGTTCTACCACCACTAAATATGTAAATATGTCCCAGTTTAATCAAAATAAGTCCTTCATCATTTCTCTACTATATTTTTACCTTGCGTTACTTCACAATGTTCAGTCCTTGATACTTCCCCAAATGAATTTCTAATCACTGCAACCACTTTCCATCCTATCACATTGTTCAGATGTCAAGCTTTGAGTTACTGTATTGAACTGTTCTTCGCTTTAATCCCAATCTTGTACCAAATAAACCCTCTCATTTTTCAAATTACAATAATCTTCAAAATTCTCCTGATAACATGTTCATTGCCCTACAAGACAAAAGATAAATTTAAGCTATTGCTTGAAGATTCAGAATTTGTGTATACTACGTTTATTTGCATCAATTGCTAATTGCTTTATTAAACATGAAAGGAGGAATAGCCACAGCAGCTCAGAGGAGAGCTCTGCCTAGCCATGCTCTGTCTGCTGAGGTTGCTCCTAGGAACACTGTCCAGCAAGTTGTTATTAAGACTTCCACAAGCTGAGGTTATATTCTCGCGGTTATTGGTCTGTGATGGAATTTTCCTTCATTGCACTATCCAGGCACTTGCTGAAGTCCAACCTGGACAGCACCTTTCAAGGCAAGGAGCCCTGCAGTGCAACTACACACATGGGAGGAATTACTTTCTCGTCTTTATTTTGACCATGGCATCTTATCTGCTAGGTTCACTGCATGATCCCTAACTCTAATAATCAGGATTTTATGATTCTCTGTCTTATAGCATTCAGTTTTCATTTTTCCAGACTCAAAGGTGCCAGCCTCCACTGTCATTCCCTGTAAGTCCTTCCACACTTTTGATCATATTTATTGCCATTGCTCTCTACCTTCAACAGGTCCCCAACAACTTCCTTTGAGTTGAGCAACCAAAACTACTACATACACAGCCATTATGCTTTCTGTTCTTTTTCCAGTAAGTCCAACATTTTACTTTCTTGACTGTCCAAGGACAGCTATAATTTTGGGCTAAAACAAAAATTCCCATCTTAAACGTCATGTTATTTCAGGGCAGCAGCAGTTCACTGTTTTATCTGCACTGGATTTTCACTGTTTCCTCACAGAGATTCCCAGGACAAAGAATTTCTTCTACAATCACTATCCTAAAAGATTTAGCACCAACAACGAACTTCAAAGGAGCATATGATCCTGTGGGAATCCACAGGCAACCATCCTCTGCCCTGAAAACTATTATTCTTACATTTCACTTGTCTTTTAACAACCGCTTTGTGTCCATGAGAACCTCCCCCTCCATCCCACAGCAGCGTGTCACACCGCTTGAATTTCCAAATTCCGGTCTTTTTTCTCCACTGGTTGTGGTCACTTGGTCCAGAGACTCTCATCTTTATGTTGCAAACATTTTCTTATACACTTAATGTTTTTTTTCTTATTAAAGTATATGTACAGCAAAAAGACAACTCCATACCAATACTACAATTAGACCACTTGTGTGCTATCATGTATCATGACCAGGTTACATTCCCCATTATACCTCCATCTCCCTTCTTCTTTGGCAATGTTTTCTTCTATAGCTTGAACATTTGTTTGGTTTTGGTCAAATACTTCCATCACCTTTCACCATACTATGCTTTCCCTTCAGAATACAAAGATGTTTTTCTGGTAAAATCCTGCTTCATCTCCCCTACCCACCTCCATTTTCTCAATTTCACAGATTACTATGAAATGCAGGGAGGATCTGACATATCTTTGGTGCCAAGGACCAAACCCATTGTTTGGTTATCAGCAGGACTGAGCTCCTTCAGTCAGTATTAATAGGCTGGGACTCTTTTGCTGACCATCATGATCCATTCCCCTTTTATTGCCTTCTAGCTAGGTTTTAATTAACTACTTCAAAATGTATTTTCTTCTTACATTGTTTCCTGTTTTCTTTGCTAAACTTTTCCCATTTGTAGAGACATCTGCCTGCACCTCATTTATCTTCTTGTCTTCCTTCAAAATTAATATTCATAAATGAAACCTGCAATAATTCATTTCCATTACAATGAATATAGCCCTTTTGTCATCTGTCCTGTTTATCCACATGCCTGTATTTCTTACTTGTTCTTTGTGTACTTGCTTTCATCCCCTTGAAACATAGTTTTAAAACTTCCTTGGAGCGTAATTTTCTAAGCCATTTTACTGTTACACAAGTGTTGTCTCCGAATCTGGCCCAGGCTCCAACAAAGTCAAGCCCCCTCTCCCATCACACACTACCTTTCCTATTTCCTATGTATTTTAGGGTTTGCAGCCTGTTTTCCTCCTCCTCCTGCTCCCTAGTCCCTAGGAGGAGCTCTCCTAGCACCACTTCACCTGCTCCTACTCTCGAAGTGCTAGCAGTGAAAATCCTTCTGGCAATTTTAAGCACACTGAGAGCACCAAGAAGCCAAACAAAGCTAAAAATCAGATTATTTTGATAATGTCTCAGACTTTTCATTACATTTGATGGCAAGCTCTAGTTTCTTTTTTTTAGCTGTGTATTTCTGTCTGCACCAAAACTCCTCACTACGTGGAAAGTTTTTGTTTTGGTTTGGTTTTTTTTTGGAGTGAAGATGGAAATTGCCTCCTATTTAGAAGACTGTAGAATACGACAAATAACTAACTGTGTAGTCCTGTATAAATTTAGTGGAAAACTACAGGCACTAGGCAAATAAATAAAATATCATATAAATAAGATTTTTAAAGTGCTTTAAAAATTGCTACTATTTCCTTTAAAATAGGAACTCTCCATCCTAAACAGCCACAGAGCATATATAACCCTTGCTATTACTTCAGTGCTCAATATTTGTTACATTCTTATCAAGACATCCACTCTCAAGGAAAAAGCATCCTCCACAGCTTCAAAGAGAGAATAAGTACATTTGAAAAGCAAAGTCAAGGGTAAGAAGCTGTCTAGAATAGTCCCCTAGTATGTGCATCTTTCCCATTTTACCAAGGTATAAGCTGTGCAAGGGCTCTTTGCCTCTTCACCTACCAGCATGCTACTAAGAGCATGACCAAAATCCAAGTGTGTATAGCTCTAATGGGCATATCACCAGCGTGATGTCATGGACTTAAAAAGCTTTTTTTTTTTTTTTTTCTTTAATCAAATAGTGGAAATTCAGCACAGAATAAATTAGATATTCTACTTACAAAATAAAAATTAGGCCCTCTTTATATATCTACAGGGTAAGATTCTGTCATTAAACATCTTATATCCAAAGCACAAAAGTATACCTTAGTCTGCACATAATTGTGGCAGTGCTGCAAAAACATGATTTGCTGAAGTGATGTTTTTTTTCTTTTCATTAAAACAGAATTACACTAATGAACCCTTCCATCTAATATCCCAAACAATTTAATCATCTAAAAAAGGAAACCTGCATACTGCAAATATTTGCTTTTGAGGGGTCAGAAGTCCAAAATTGGATGTGGAAGCTGTACAAAACCTGTGAGAGAAGAGCTGTGAGATTTAAAGCTGCATTTGCCAGGATGCATTATCCCCAGCAGAGCACTACAAACCCAGGGCAGAGGCAGTGGGACATTCCTCTGCTGTCAAGGGGAGATAGACACGACCCTTAGGGAGGTAACTGTTGCGGGGTACTCCTGGTTAACTTGGCCTGCCTGAGTGATACAGCACTCTGCTGCTATAAATAAAAAATTCACCATTGCCGCAATCAACTTAGACAAATTTGTAAATATTTCTACCAGCAGCCACAGGTCGTCAATCACAGTACCCTCAACTTTCCTTCAACCCCTCTGAAGCTCGAGGTTGAGCCTTCTTCAGGTCTGCTCTCAGACACAAGGAGGAAGATGGAACATGGGAGGTGTAGGAAATCTGCATCCTACATAGTGCTGCTCCCAGTACATAACCTGTTTCTGAAAGGGAAGCCCGAGGGGTTTTTTCAAACCTCTGTTTTTTTAAAGAAATAGCAAAAATGGTGATATTGACTCCTAACCTAGGAAAGGCAAAATAGAGCCATAACAAGCCAAAAAGTACTTAGTATTCTATAATCAAGCCTGCAGCTGTCTTTTATTTTGATTCAAACAACTGGTAACCACAGTTAGGCTAAAAGGAGGGGAGGACTAGAGAATTTGAGGCAAAAATTGCAGCATAAAAATCACTGAGACAATAATATAACAGTAAGCCAGTGCAATCTCAGAGTTAACAGCTAACCTGAAAAAAACACAAACAAAACCAAAAAACAAGCCAGTGCTTATACTTCTCTTTTACGTCTGGAGAGTTTGGGATTAAATATATTGTTAAGGCAAAGATTTGGGATGCCACCAAGGAAATATTAATCCATTTTTCAGTATTTAGAAGAATATGCAGAAATGTCACAGTATCTTGGCATTTTTAAACACTCATTAATGTTCAATTCTGCAAAAGTGTAGCTGTTTCCAATTCTGTTTGTTTGTCCGGAACTGATAAATGCATTGTTATCCACCAGCAAAACTGCTGCTTTCAACAGTGATTTAAAGCCAAATACTTAACAAATGCAATCATCACATAGAAACATACATTTCACCACACTTATCAATGCAATGACCTTATTTTAACTCTAAAATAGAAGCAGTGTTTTTTTTTATTTAAATATAGACGCTCTCTAAGGACTGTGCTTCACCCAACACTTTCACAAGAGAATACAGAGAGTATACAGAGAGAATACAGAAGCCATTCCTGCAGGAAAGCATTACTTGAGAATTTTCACCAAGTCAGCACAAAACTGCCAGTCACTTTCAAAGTAAGAAAGATTTTCCCAATGCATCCTTTTCTTTAGTGTCCAAGGGAAAGCTTCTAGGTTGATCAAATACTTTTCAATATATTTTTAGGTTTTTCAACCCATTTCTTACTTTTTTTCCAACATATTTTCTTAAGTTTTCTTATTTAAATTATTTTTTTTCCTTTGGGTATTAAAGGTGATGTCTTAGGGTGGATCCTACCTTTACTCAATCTACTTGAATTTCCTTTGCAATGTAAACAAAGAAATCCATTAGCTGAAGACCTTGGCTCACTGGAGTGAATAAAACCAGTTTACATCTGGTGAAAATCACAAGAAAGGGAAACACAAGTATTTTTAAAAAATATGCATCTGTCAATGCAAGAACACTGATTTTACTTTCATGCAGGAAACCTGTCTTTCCTATTTCTCATATTAGTTGCAGACTCTCTCACTTTGATTCCAGCTTCAAAGAGAAATTTGGTATTTATTCTCTGAGGAAGGAAAATGCTGTATCATGCCTCTTTGATGTCTTGTTACATAACTAAAAAACCCAACTTTATGGGGGTTAAATTAAATAATATCATCAGCAGCAATCTATTTACCAAAAGAAGAGTTTATTAGCAGCGAGCAACATTTGAGCTGGATTGAGCATGAAAGTGGGCAAGCCTTGGTTTATATGTAAAATTAAAATATCAAAGAATTCACTTAGAATGCATACATTTTTCTTGGAGCAAGAGTTTGGTAGATATGACTTTCTCACCACTGCTTTAATCAATGCTGAGCCCCATAATATGAACCTTAATTAACATAGGCCCAAACTTTTGACTTGGTAAGAGACAGACGTATGTAAAATGGAGCAATGATGTGTTTTTTTAGTGTGGTAGAATATAAAACAAAGCACCAAATAATGAGCTCTTCTGATGCGTTGCCTCCATTTTGCAGTTAATGACCACAGATTATGCCTACTCACCTATTTTACAAACATAACAAGTCAGGTCAATAGAAGGAGAAATTTAAAAAGGCAGCTAAAGTTCTGCTCACTTTGTGTGAAAATCTCAGACTGAAATCTTGGCTTCCACTGAACTGCATCAGGAAGGAGCCTTCAAGAAACAAATCCCTCGCCCTAACCTTTGCTGGAGGAGATCATTTGCTGCACGGTCTCTCTGGAGGATGAAGGGTCCTTGGCACCAATATACAATTTCAAAACTGTAAACAAAGATTAGGAAGGGAACCTCCATGTTTATAGATAGAAAGAAGAAACACCAAATAATATTTTAAAAGATACAAAGTTTAAGCCAGTTCATTACAGTTTCTCCTGCGTGGGCAGTTTCCATTGGTTTGATTCGATAGCCGGGCTCTTCCTCCAGGGACAGGGAAGAGCAGTGGGAGGGAATAGGTCATTTAGTATGTTAAGCCTTAGTGAGAATTACATTTTTTAAAAGCCTAACCTACCATCAGGAAATAATCTTCTTTTTTTTTCACTAGTGAGAGATCTAAGGGAAAACCTCCAGATAAATATTGCTTTCATAATCAATATTTGGACCAGGAAGATAAGCATGTTAAATACATCATGGTTATCACTTCTGTATTAGGCCTTTAATATATAACTGAGAGGAAGTTTGCTTTTGGAAAGAGAGCATGGGTTAATGGATCAGACTTAGTAAAGGCCAAGGCATCCAACAATAATCCTGGCAGGTCTTTATCAAACAGGAGGTCTCCACCCACCTGCCCAAGCTGCCATGACTGCTCCAGTTCTTCGGTCATAACCAGGTGACAACCTGATCCCTTCATTTGTTTCTCCCCCGACACCAATCCATGCACAGACTATTATCTCACACTAGAAAAAGTAATTGCTTATTTACAAAAAAGCCTTTCTCCTGTGTGAGATGTTTTGGGTTGTCTTTTAAACGTGGCAGCCACCTCATCTGTCACCTGATTCTCCCCAAAACGCTAATTGTGAAAGTTTGGACAAATTCTGTCAGAATGAAAGGGAAACCTCGAGAGAGCCAGTACAGAACACTGCTGTAATTTAATCCTTATTCCAATATGTTCTCAGGTGTTCAACATGAAAAATGAAAATAAAATACTCACTAACAATAATAAATTAGAGAATTTAACATTAGCCTACAGGAAATTGTTCCTTGTCATTTCTAGTAAAGAATTACTAAGCACACTAAATGTCAACATCAAGAAACAATTTTTGTGATTTACTAAAGCTGTAACATTGGCTACATGTAGTTCAAGAAGGGTTTTTTTGCCTTTTTCCTTCCTTCTTTAAGCTATATAAAGTAATTGTCACTAGTAGGACTTCATGGATTTTACTGGTGAAGAGTGGCTCTAAAATAATTTATTAATTAAAACTCAGCTTTCTGTTTGAGGCTTTCAATTTTCATCACATCTGGAAAATGCTAGATAGATTGACACACAATGAATTTAGAAAACATTACGACAAGAGAACACAGTGAGAGGGAAGCAATTGGGACAGGAGAGAAGAGGAGCTGATACAAGGCAATCCTCTTCTTGCATGAACAAACCTGGGGACTAAGTTAAATATTTATCTCCAGAGCAGGTGTATAAAGAGCAAGATTACACTGTCCCATCTTTAGCTGCACAGAAAAAAGAAAAAAAAAAAAAAAGATAATTTTTGTGCTCATTTATATAATTTATATACTAGCCTTACTGGTAAGACTTACAGGTACTGTTTGCAATGGGAATATAGAAGCAGAGCATAATCTGCATCTAAAGACCATTAAGAGCTTAAATCATCTGGGTCACAGTGAGCGGTCAAAACCTAATAGCCACATGTATTGCTCTGAATGTTGCAATTACAATTAGCAATGCTTTGTTTTTAAATAATCATTTTTCAAACAAGAACAATGTAATTTCTGACACTGCAGGAACTGCAAGAACCGAGGTCCAGAGAAACGTCGTGATGTGCAGAGACCTCACAGCAGGCCAGCGCTGGCAGAGCTGGTAACTGAAACCAGTCCAAAGCTCTGCCTAGTTGCTCATACTGCCCCATCCATTAATAATCACCTGAAATAATTCATCCTGCTGGCACTTCTTAAAGCTTCTTGGTCTGAAAAACAATGCCTATGTAATTCAAGATGCAACGTGATAAGAAGCAGGTTTTTGCCAACTCACAAAATAAATACTCCAAGGAAGAATTACTTTACACAATACAGTTCCTGTACTACATTTTATTGTACAGAGACAGGCACATGGTATGAGAAAAATGTTTGGAAAAATATACCACAAGCACAAGATATTTTGTTACAACTCTCATAACTGTGCTGCATTTGCCTGTTTTTTAAAAAAGTAACTAAAACAATGCAAAAAAAAAACTAAAAAAATGAGACATGCCCTCTAAAAACTACATGTCCTTGTTGACTGCTTCATAATAATTACTGAAAGAAATGTTCTGCTGTGGAGAAATACAGAGGTTCTTTCACATCCATCAAAAACGACATAGGTTGTGGTTCACAAGTGTAAAAATGAACAGACTGAATACATACTAAATTCTAATGCCAATGAATTGTGCAGTACAGAATTATAGTCACAGGTTTTTGAGTTCTTTATCTAATTGAGGGAGCCAGAAGTTTCATTCCAAGGACTACGCTGAATGAATTTGTCATTTGTGAGCAGAACCACAAGCTCTTTTCCCTCCTCTCTCTCTTCCCCCCACCACCCTAAATTATTACTGCTTATGCACAAAATAAACTATTTAACTTGCTTAACTATTTTAATTTATTTAAAATTGTTACTTGATTGAACAGCTGGGATCACCTTGGAATTGAAAGATGCTTCTTGGTTTATTGGCATGATAAGTAGCTGCATACCAAAGGAGGCATGGAAAGCAATGGGACAGAGGTGTTAAGGGCCCCAAATGCTCCAGCAAACCAACCAAAACAGGAGGATGGGTTGGGCTGAAATAACGTCACCACTTAATCAACACCACAGGTTTATTAGGATTAGCTCTAACAGTCAGAGATCACCAAACTGATTGACACCTCCTATCCTCATTCTGTGTAGATTTTCTTCCATTAGTGAACAGATTATTCGCGATGTCACCATCTCATTACATTAAAAGCTCTGACAAAGACTATTCCTCAACCAACATCTAAATATGCTGTCATTATCCCATGACTTTGTTTATACTGGTAATTAAACAAACTAAATACATTCAACAGCCTAAACCTAGTAATAAGCACAAAACCAATATACAAACTCCCTTGCTCATGCTGTTCCCTTTCATCTCTCCTCACAGGCGTCCTGTCTCCCAGCAATGATTTTTCCATCCTCATTCAAAGGAACCTTTCAAGACTTTGATTTGAGAAAGTTCAGAAAACAGACTAAACTGATGAAACTTTAGCTTCCTTTCAGATACTTCTGCCTGCAAAATCTGAATGCTTAAAACTTCTCAGATTCTCCCCAAATTTGAATATTCACATTTAAATTCTTTTTTCCTTTGCTGGAGAAAGATATTTAAGTTGGGATGGTTGTAACACTGTATGCCAAGCCATCAAAGTAGATCTGCAAAACAGGAGGTGGCAAGAGGTACATAAAAAAGCAACCTAGTTCAGTGCATGCATTTCTATACCTAATACCATTCTTCCTTGGGTCACATACCTGTAGTCTCTCTCCTGTTCATGCATATGTTGAGAGGGAACTCCAAATAGGATAATAGAAAAAAAGAAGAAAGGACAATAACCTCCACAATGCTCTGAATTTGCCCCATCCTTTTTTAAAGCTTCTCCTTAAAATACAATTTTTGCTATTTCTCTGCTTAAACTTGAGATTCTAAAATTCAGAGTGGGGGAAAAAAAATAAAACAAAACAAAACTAAAGAAATTAAAAATATTTTTTTAAAGCCAGCAACGGCTTATTTTGTATCTCAACTGCCAAAGCACACAGCAAGAGACCTAGAAAATGTGTTTTGGATCTCAGTACTTGTCTCTCCCATCACTATTCCCTTGATTTGAGACAGTCTGTAGAAAACATTGCTTTGTGCATTTGAGCACTACTCATCTCTGGAGGCGTGTTTAGACAAACTGCTATGCAGTACAAGCCTCCTGCTAGTCTAAATCTCTAAACACCTCCTTATCTTCCCTAGCTTCCCAGTAAGATTCTGCACTCATCCTCCAGGCTTTGAAGGAAATTCAAAGACATTGTAGGGTGGATGGAAGGAGAATATTCATGACATTCATGAACTGTAGCAGGAGAGTAAAACAGGCTGCCCCAGAGGCTTCTGTGGGAAGATTTTGGGGTGACAACAGCCCTTAGGCCCTCCCAGCAGTGCACTGGGGGTCTGGGTGGGGAGAGGAGCAGAAGCATCTCACTTGCAGACAAGCCAAAGGCAGGGACAGCTGATAAAGACTTTGGATGAACTCATCCTCCAGCTGCTCCATTTTCCAGTCCATGTTCCTGTAACTGCCAGCCGAGCCACGAGCCCTCGATCCCCATTCAGTCATGCTCTTATTTATCATACAACCCTGATACAACCCTTTATTGCTGAAAGGGTTGTATGAGCAGTGCTCTGCACATCTTGTGCAAGCAGCACAGCAGAAACCTTGGTGGCTCTGCATCACCACATTGCGCTGGACTTTGTACACACACCCCACCACATCTGTTCCTGCAAAATGGTGCAGCCAGAGCACACCACCACCCCTCATCACATAAATGCACTCCTCTGACTTCCACTCAAACATAGGCTTCATTTCATTTCACTGTTCTTTTGATCCCAACAATTTGTCCTCAGGTGAGTGAATCTTCAGTATCTAACTAGCAATAGAATGGTATTTGAGAAATGGTATTGTCCCAGTCCTCTTGTCCCAGTCCTCTTGGCTACAGCAAGACTTATATTTTTCATGCCATGTAAGTAAACAATTTTATGATTTGTACCTTGAAACTCCACCCTTTCTTATATTTCTGAATACTTCATGATGTTTCTATAACAAATAGCTATTAATGGAGAACACTTGAATGGACCAGTTTCTGCCATATTGTACTTCCAAATTTATGTTGCCACCTGTAGACAGCCTGGTGCTACTACTGTGTATTGCAGGTAATTTTCTTGGTGCAAGAGACCCTAACACTTAAGACAATTAACAGAAATGCAGCAGCAGATGGCTGTATCCCTTCTAAAATACCTGCCTCTCCTAACAGCCATTCAGTGTGAGACACACCTTCGAGGAGTTACAAAAATATCCAGCCCCAAACTAAAACACTAAGCATCTGCAGCTCCACACAGGCTAGGATTTCTGCACACTTTCACAGCTGAGGCTGGCCTGAACATTTGCACCTGAAAAACAGATTGCAGAATGAATTGTCCAAGCAAATAATGTCTGGAAATATCTGCAACTTTTTAATCCTAGAGATCTTACTAACCCTATCTTATAACTGAAGCTGATCTCAAAGGTTTCACCCAGCTGTTCCTCATTTCCTGCTAAGCCCAGGTCTGTACTGCACAGACCCTTCGGAGCTGCTGCTGCTGCTGCTGTGGAAAGCACAGAGGAACAACTGATGGATGCCACAAGGCCTGAGTCTCCAAAACCACAGAGTCCCTGCTCTGGCCAAAATCCAGTAGGCTTTGTTTCTGAGCTCAACAGGAGCTAGAATCTCTCACCTTGCTGCTTTGCTGATTTAAGTATTGTGCCTCTCTGGAGAAAGAAACTCTGATCTTCAGTTACCAACAGCAAAAGATCCCTTGTCCTGCAGCGGGCCAGGCTGGGCTCTCTGCTATGTGCAAGTGCCCAACAGCTCTTGGGGGCTCTGGAGATGACCAGCCCAAGGGCAGGTAGCGTGCAGACAGGGTGCTGTTGGCAAATAGCCTCCTGGGCTCATCAGAACTTCCCCTCAAAGGACCTTGACCTTGTGCTGTTCTGTCTCTCAGAGCTTTGGCCAGGCTGCTCCCCCAGGCCCATGAGCCCTGTGAGCATGGGGATTCCTGCTACATTCCTACAGCATCAAAAATGAAAGCCTTCCCTTAAAAAAATGAAATAAACAGCATCACATGAAAGTGGGCAGGGACGATGCACTGCGCTATTCAAATGCTGGACTTCCTTAGCAAAATTCTGCCAAATGCAGGTTAAGGACTTTGAGCTGCTGCTGGGGTCCTGAGAGCAGGGCAAGCAGGCATCTCAGCCTGTTCTCCCACAGCAGGGACCATCCAAAGATTCCCAAACTGCAGGAAATACCCAGTTCCAGTTTGGTAATCTCCACTGAATTGTTAACAACCATAAGTTAACAGTTTTGCAAGTACTAAGCAGCAATTTCATTGACAATCACAGCCAAGGCTTTCAACACAGGAGCAGCAACTGTGGAGAGCAAGCAGCGAGTGCTGTGTTCAACGGAGCCACACACAAAGCAGGGCCTAAATCAGGGAACAGAAATGCTGACTTGGGAGACAATCAGCCTTGCTGGAACTCTGCTCCCATTTAGGTAAAAAAACCAACTCTAATTCTAGACAAATCAATTCAGCCAATACTCAGCTCTGAGAAATTGCTTCAAATACTTGAGTCGTTCAAGTAGTCTAAGGATTATCTTGGTCTCCATCAAGGTAAACAATCCAGTAGCATTTTTAAGTAGCAATCAAAAGAGAATTGATAGAAAAGCAGACCTTTAAAATGGTAATGAAAGAGAAGGAGTTTATTCAGATATAATCCCATTATATTTCAGCTCCAATACTGGGAGCTTTTTCATTTCTGACTGTACAACTGCTGAGAATAAATGAGAGACCACACAAATGTCCGGATATCTGCAGTGGCTCTGCATCCATGTAGCTGAAGGTTTACCAGCTAATCTAGGCTTCTGCCAGCTTGTTCTTTCTGGCTATGATAAGGATCCCACCCCTCTCCTTGCCTAGAGATTCTCTGCTATGCATCCTCAACAACCTCAACTGAGATGTGGCAACATGCATATTTATGTATTAATTAGAGCCTTGAGCAGTGACAGCAAAACAAAAAAAGCATCGATGGCCAAGAGAGCTAGGCACTACTGGAGCTACTTAGCACTCTGTTTTCGTATTAAACAATGACTCAGTAATGAACTACCATTCCAAGAGGTTAAGAATTTAGAAGAACTGCATTTTCTTGATGCATTTTATTTCAATGCATAACCACACACACGTGTGTATATATATACATATGAAATGATGAAGCTTTCTTTTGTAAATCCTAGATGAGTGTACATCAAGAAACTGAGAAATGAACACAAAGATGCAGTGTCAGGACACTGCTGACAAGGTATCAGCTTGTTGCAAGTACAGCAATGGCTTTATAACAGACCTACTTACAGAAAATGGGCCACAAACAGCCAGTCACTACTTTGCAGCTGTGTGATGACATTCTTCATGAGTCATCAATGAAGGGCAACTGTTTTTAATCTACCTCTGTTGTATCTTTAATGAAAACATTAGGATTTATACTGCCATTACATACAGACATGCAGAGAGGGAGCTGTATAGGAAAGGCATCTACAGGTATAATTAATGTTAAGAGCAATGTATTTGTGGAAAAGGTACTTCAAATGAGACAATTAACTGAGGAAAATGTGAACAAAATTAGACCTTCTTCTGTTCTGATCCAAAAATCAAAGAGACTGCAAATAACAGAAAGGGCTAATCCCACCACAGTTATTGGTAGACCCTTTCAGGTTGATGCTAACACATAACAAAATTATCCATCTGTCAACATTTACCTTTGGAAATCTTGACTACATTTGTGCAGCAATACAAAAACCAAGACACTTCTCACTAAATACTTGGATGGTCATCATTTGGATGAAGGCAAGGCATTCCTAACCAACAACGGGGAGCCCAGGCATGCAAATGGCACTTCAAGGCAGCAACATAAAGCAGAACCAGAATTTGGGAGCTGACCTTCCCTGACACTGTCAGTGCATGGGGTCAGGCAGAGCACCAACCAAGAAGCTGAGAGAACAGTATGCTAGTTGAGCACCTTCCAACAGCAGCTGCTAAGGAAAAGACCTGGCCTTTGGGAAGACACTGAAGAAAGGAAGGGAAATTCTCCCAAAGGGTCTACAACTCATGAGCGAGCACAGACCTCTCTCCTGTATCTGCCTGCATCCTAAGTGTAGCCATCTGAACTTTCTAGCCTTTCATATTATTACCTATAGTTATTTGGAGTAATTCTCCCTAAGTATTTTACACATTCCTTACACTAATTTCTGTGACCGTTAGCTCCTGTAAGAAGGTAAAAGTTTCAGCGCTTGTTTATATCTCACAAATCTCATCAATAATAAAACATTTTGCTGTAAGTGACAATTTGCAATGGATTTTTTGTGCTTCAAGACTTCGATACCAAGAAGACAGATTCTTCTGTGGCACACCAAATCCCCAATCAACTGTAAAATTAAGAAGAAGAATGCAAAGCTGCAGATCTATGTAAATTCATTTTCCATATCCATTATCCACAGCTAAGTTTCAAAAACTGCTAATCCTGGGTGCCCACTTAGACACCAAGCACTGGTGAGCAGAGCCAGCTCTAGGTATTTCTGTGGCTGTACTTGTGGCACTATACAACAGTGACAGCTAACAAGATTTCTCTCCTTTAGGGAGCATAATTTAGGAACAAATTCACTTTGGGGAGGAATGGCCCAGTGCTGAGATACAATTCAACTAAAGCTCGAATTGCAGAGTCTATAAAACTATCTATAACTGTATCCTGAACAGGGAAAATAAATTATGGATGTACATAGGAGAGACAAATAATGGAGATAAGTATAATAAATAAATCTACAGATGCTACATGATTACTGCATCAGAGATCCATGATTAATCTTATTCTTCTGTTGAGGATAGGGATACTGATATATCAAGGATGTCTCTAACAAGAGTGCTACAGTTGAGGTCAGACACACACTGACTGTCCTCATCGTCCCCACTTTACAGCACACCGGTGTGCATTGCAGAGAGGTCTAGGAACAGAAAAAGTGGATTCCTGCAGGATAAAACTATGAAATCCAGGAATGATGCAGTCATTCCAGCTGCTGAGGGACAGTCACTTCAGGGGACCAGGCTACAGCCAGTCTTAACAATGTCTTAAAATTTAACATCTCACAGAAGAACAGTTGGAGAAGTACAGAATAGTGTTCTCCTCAGTAAAACACAAAGCCAGGAAGTGCTGCCATTTCCTTATCTGGCTAAGCAATGGGATTGCAGGAACCTCTGCTGAGTGATACATGTGACAACTGCCAGTGAATAAAGGGTGAAAGAACTAAATATGAATTGACATTAATTTCTCAGATTGATACCAAGCTCCAGTGGGTGCAGCAAACCTTGAACTGAAGTCTTGCCATATTTTAAAGACGACATTTCCATTTTCAGCTGAGTTTCTCCAAGATGCAAGGTTCTTATAATCATACCATGCCACTGCCTTTTTGTTCTTCCCCCAAAAATCTTTGATAGTAGTATCAAAGCTATCAAGATGCAAATGACTTATTGAAAGCAGGCAGTCAGACAGAGGAGAGCGATTCCCAAACATCCCTAAGAAGGGACATGCTGCAGGTTACACTTCACATTTGCTAAATACAAGGAAAGTTCACTGAAGAGGCAGTCGTTCTGACTCTCTAGGAGAGGGAAATGCCTTGTGAAGGCACCCAGAGCCCACCTGGAAGACACAAAGCCATAAAGACACTGGGCCTCACCCATTCTGTTACTAAGAGCAAGACTTTTAGGTTCAGAAGCATTTCTGCAGTTCATTTATCTCCTTGAAATTGCTTTTAAAAAGAAAATATTAAAAAGGGATAAACAGAAAAACATTTGATGCACTGCTAACTTTATGCTACAAGTCTTATCACCTGTAATAAAGCAGGTAGGCTCATAAAGAGGAATGTCATAGTTGCTTTTGTACTCATACAAGCTGTCACTTCCAGTCACTACATTAAAACTGGAGCTTCTCCCACTGTAAATATTTTTTCTCTTCCTAGTGAGTGAGTAAAACAGCTTTTAGCTCTAGAAGCATCTACGCAGTTATTTTAAAACATCATATATACCAGCACCTAGCAGGACCAGAGACTGTCACTGCTGCTTATTTTCCCTCAGTCTCATTTCATTTGCAAGACCTCTAGAGGGCAGTGAATAAAAGAAAATAAAGTACCAGAAATAGTCATAAATGTTAAATGCAAAATTTAAAAATTGGGATCTAGTCTAATTACTTCCTTGTATTGAAAACCTTCCAGGTTATTCTATGGATTAATGGATTACTGCAATGGGATTTTTCCAAGCCCCAAATCCAACACTCTCTGGCAGATCACACTGAGACTTCACAGCAGTGCACTTCCCCAGTGATTTACTTTTTTCAAACAGCAATCCCTTACTTGCACCTAAACTAAAATACACAGCAGGCCATCTGACTTCCATGGTGCTCAGGGGCAAGCAAGATTTTTCTTTTTCCTAGAGAAAGTCACACTAAGCCAAGAAAAAGTCAAAATACAGTTGAGTAAAGCTGACCTGTTTACCCAACATAGAACAGTATAACATTAATGTTCAAGTTAATATCAAAGCAGCCAGGACCCACAGCAGAAGGCAGCCTCCTAGATAATCCCTCTTCATTTTTCATGCATGTACTAGATGCAGGATCAAGCATACTGCTAATAACCTTCATTATACATTTGGCCACTGTATATACAATTAACCCTTTACCAATGGAAAATGTAAAATCTAGGATAAAACTTAAATTTAGCATGGCAGACAAAAACATTACAGTAGATGCAGTATACTTTGTCTTTGCACAGTAAGAGTGTTAATCAATACAGCACCAGCCCATATGACTATATAATTTCAGCTACTTTAGTAACTTCTTATGGCTTTGTAAACCTTGTGCAATTCTGAAACTGGCTACGCAATTACCACAGGCAGACCTGCCCACATCTTCAGTTAATGACCTGTTTATTTCTGGAATGGAGACTAGATCTGCAAATGCATCTAAAAACACCAGAAACTGAGAGCGCAACCAAATGATCTCGAAAATCTGTGTGCTAAAATGCAATGCCAGAGTTGTGATACACCCAGAGGCCCCCTGGCCTGCAGCTGCTGAGGTGGGGACAGTGAGCTGCCCCGGCTCCTGCTGTGAGCCACCAGCCCTTGCTGTGCCCTGACACTTGCTGAAAGCAAGCCTCATCCAAAAAAACAGAGAAACCGAGAGCAGCAAGTCAGCAACGCATTACCATTCTTTCTAGACTTATGGGTGATTCACTGCCATTATAAATTGTCACTGCTCCCAAGAAGTCAGACCCTGGCAATTTATTCTTATCTGTTGCATTTTTTTAACCTTGATTGTGAATTTTTATCTTTTTCCTGCTCCTGCAATCTTCTCATCCCTTTTCCATCGGTGTTTCCTGCTGTATCAATTCTCCTATTTAAAAGGGCCAGAGAGCTAAGGGCCGCTTTTGCAATTCACATTTGTGCAGATAGATACACACTTACCTGAACTTTTGAGCCTTCTTCATACTCCAGCAAAGTTCACAACAGTGTCACAGAGCGATAGCCTGTAGGAATGAAAAATCAGGCAATTGTTATTCATGCTCTTTTTCTAGAATGCAACTGAATAATTTTGCTGTCATCCATTATATAGATATCTGTATGTCACAGCAAGGTGAGGACAGTAGCATGTTATACTACTGATGGAGACTAGAGGAACCTCTTTTCTCCTGAGAGAAATCCACTTCTGGTGACGGCACTCTACATGTGGACTTCTTTCTGTGGAAGGAAATGGTAAGGCAGAGCAAGAAAGTGAGGAGAAGTCAAAAGTGAAAATAAGTGCAAACAAGAAAGAACAGTGAGAAGATACCATGATTCAACAAGTGAGCTCAAAAAAGAACAAAAAGAAGAACCAGATGTGTGGCAAGGCCTTGGAGTAGTAGCTTTGGTTGAAAATGGCCTTAAGGCAGATCATAAATGTCATTACACCTTCATCAGTCAGTAAAGATGCCTACAGCTGCACTCACCCACAGAATAATGGTGCACATTATGAAGAAGTGGACTCTGTTTTTTGAGGGTGAAAGCACTGCTAGTTGAGGATCTTTCAGAGCAGTACTTTTGTTCTTTTAAGGTAAAATAGGTTACACTGCACTCTTCACACTAGCTGGATTGTACACCTATTTGGCAGGAGGTTGTTCCTCTTTTACTGTGCAGCCTGTATACTGATTTTCAAGTTGCACGTAAGTGCTCTTGAAAAAGATTAAATTGAAGTCTATCTTTCAAACAACTTGAGAAATTCTTACCTCCCAACTGCAAAGAATAAGAAATGGATGAGAGGCTAAATCTCCTGTTTGAGCAGGAAGGCCAGTGTAGTCCTGACTAATGAATCCCAATCAGACTCTCTCATTACAGACACAGCCTGTCTCAGATATAATCTAAATCACATACAGGTTGCATTCTTAGAAGAAGTGCAGCCCTGTTACTAAGATGAAAGAGCCCATCTAAACCTGGAAATCATGAGGAGGTGCAGGAGCAGCACCCTGCCCTTCCCCACAGCGAAGATGCAGAATCACTGCTAACTGGAAGAGGAGGAGGTGTACTAGAGGGGCAATGAAGAATGCCTCTGCTGGTGTGTAATCTCAGTTACATGCTTGCACACAAAAACCTTTTGCTAGGCTGTCAGCCAGTAACTCCCTACCCCAGGCAGACAGGCTTCAACAGACCAAACCAACCACCTAGGTAGAATTAAAGTGCCCTCTACAAGCAGATTAAGGAAAGCAGGCAAACAGCAGAAGTAACTGCCTCTCCCACTGGAAAATAACTACATAATTGAATATAAACTAAGAAAACCTGGATTCTTTAAAGAAACTATTTGCTTATGGCTTGCTCCTCTGGGAGTAATCCAAACGCTATGTTGAAATTCATTCCAGCATTCATGCAACAGAGGTTTCATTTTAACTAAAGAAGTAAATATAAAAGGATGTATCTCAAACAAAGACACAATTTTGTGCAAGACCATAAACCTAGAGACAGTTAAGGCTTGTTACAAAATGTAATGACTAGAGGTGCTTGCAGCTGAAGGCACTGTGGGCTCACAGGCTTTGCCTCATGCACCTTGCACCTTCCAGACACTCATAGTATACACATTATGTTGTGAATGCACGATATAAGGAGAAGGGAATATCTCTGCTAGCGAGACTGAGTATATGCTGATTTATGATTTCTACCTGTTAATAAAAATAATTATTTAAATTATGTAAGATTGGGATGATAACTCTGAAGAACAGAAAAAAGGTGAACGAAATAACTGAAAAAATTAAGTTCAATACAGAAGTGAGGACCTATGTGGTGCCAGCTAGAAAGCCAACAGGCACACACTATAGCACATGAGCCCTCCCACTGCAACATGTGTAGCCACCCTTCTTTCTCCACAATGTTAGCACTTTTCAGGCCATGCTGGTGCTCAGCGTCCCAAGGGATAAAACCCATCCTGATCTTTTTCTTCCTCTGCACAGGTCAGTGTTTTTGGCAGCTGTTACTGCCGCTTGTGACATACTTTCTACTCTGTGATGCCCAAGTCACAAGTGCCTTCCTTCTCTCCAACTCTTCCCAGACATGCATCTGGCAGGAGTCCCTGCTACAGAGCTCCTCTTATAGAGCAAAAGCAGCAGCTGGCAAAACTCAGAGTTATTTGCTCCATTTCATGGTCTTTCACCTCAAATTTCTTGCACATCTGGTTATGCAGAAAATTTGTTAAAAAAAAATACTATAGCAATAGAATTGCATAGCAGCAGAAAACACTTTTGCTGCTTAGGCCACTGGCAAATTAGAAAGGCTTTTGTGAATTTATTGTTAGTACACAGACCAGGAGGTAAGTCATTTGAAGACAGAAACTTTTAATCCAAAGATTACTAAAAACAGTATCAATGGCTATGCTCCTGGTTTTTACAAGAATGGATCTCTTGACTATTAAAGTCAGGATTTAAGATGCTATTTGTAATTTTGGTAATCCTTTTATTAGTGCCTTGTTTGCTATCGTGTCTGCAAAGGGCCCTGCAGAAGATGGTGGACAATGCCTTTGTGGTACAAAAACAAAAAGGGGAAATTGTTGGCCCTTTAAAAGCCCAAGATGCAGGCGGTTTCAGCCTTGAGCAATTAATTCCTGACTTTTAGTGAAAAAACAGAATAGAGAAACAATATAAGAAAATTCTAATATAATTAGTCAGAAGTAAAAAGAAGGGCTTAGATGGCTCGGTATTATAATCTTGCTTTGCATTGTAGTACGTATATTATTTTCTTGTATAACCAATCGTGTAGAGCAACTTACCCAAAATATCTTTTTAGCTCAAAATAATAAAAACAGGGGAATTGTGGGAAACTGTTGGCAGAGCACCGCACACATCTGGTGTGGGTGCTGATATGTCAGGGTCAGTGGTGAGTTTCCCCCCCTTTCCCCTTTCTATTATTTTTTTTGTGTTGTTTTAATTTTTCAAATCACAGAGAATCTATATGTGCCAAACTGCAGTGGTTAAAAGACCACACTCAGAAGATTGTCAAGACATAAACCTGTTTGATGCATAATTAACATTTCTTTTTGGCAACCTGTCGCCTTAGCTTTCAACTTTAATTAAAGAGAGTGTATGTTTTTTAGGCATTATATTTTTAGTTCTAATTATAGTAAAAATTGCTTATAGATATGTAATGAAAGGAGTACAGAGTGTCACTGCTACAGCCCTGATTGTACAAAAAGAAAAAGGGGGAAGTGTTGGGGCCTTAAGCTGTACTGTGTGAGTATGCAGAGTTAGAGAGCCTTGGCTTGACTATCTGAGTTATGTGAGCTATGTAAAGAATGTCTCTACGGTTAAGTCGGTTAAAGGAATGCAGAAGTCAGATAAAAGCAGGATGTTGAACCTTATTTGAATTTGAGCATTTCAGTATACAATCAGAAGAATGCTTTATGCGCATTATCCAATTACTTTGTAACTCTGCCTCATGATCAGGTGTACGGAACACAGAAGGGTATATAACAAGGAGCTTTCTGATAATAAAGTGGATTGAACTTGCATCTTATAGATGTGTGAGTGGTTCTTTCTTGCTCGCACGCAATGCCCGCAACAGGCTTCTATTTGAACAACCTCAGAGCAATCACTGGTTGCTTGGAACTTCAACAGGTCATCAATTCCATTTTCTGCTCTAAGATGTGATCAGATAAAGATTCATTCCTGATCTATGTTTGTTTTAAGTCTTTGGAGAGACATTTAACTTTAGTATATCCACCATTTGGGATATCCTACATTGGTCTCAGGTAACTTATTCACTATCCGAACTGTTAGTGCCCCTATCTCCCCAGACATCCAAAACAAACCTTCCTTATTGCAATTTACACCTATTAATTTTATGTCAGCCATTCTTTTGTATTCCTACTAATTAATATCAATTTATGACTGCAGAATGTATTTTCTAGACCTCTGGTTGCTTTTACTGTTCTCTTCTGACCCCCCACAGCTTGCCCACTGCTTTCCTGCAATGCGCTGTCCAGGTGAGGACACAGACCCCAGCCAGGCTGCTTCCACCCCTGTGTAAAGCAGAACAATTACTTGGTCCTTGTTGCAGGTTATGCTTCATACACACATTAGGACTGTTTGTCTTTATTTTTTCCCCCTATCACAACGGCACTTTTGATTCATATTGAGCTTTTTTCACCATCTTTCCCCCCTCCTTTCTCTTCCAACATAATCTTACTTGTCCCTCACTTTTTATTTGCTTTAAGAGTGGGATTTTTATTGAATAATATCCTTATTTTTTTTTCCTTTTCTTATTTTCCCCAAGACCATTTCTGTAATTAGCACACACTGCTTTAAAAAAAACACCTGCTCATCACAAGTGCTATAAATGTAGCACATGGGCACTGCTATAATCAGTCCTATTTTGTTCTTTGAAAGACTTCCTTACATTAACCTCAGAAGAAAAGCAAGGTAATTTGAACACTGCCTGACCCTGGACTCACCCTTGCTGATTTTTACTCTGGTTTCAGCCAGAAACGGAATTTTCCATCTCTCCCCAACCTGGCACCTGGACTGGCCAATGTCTTTTAAGAAGCTGCCTGTACTGTGAAGTGGCTCTTAGGAGCTTTAACAGTGCTGAGGTGGATTTAAATCAATTCTACTCAAGAAGAGGTTTTGGTTTGGTTTGTTTTTTTGTTGTTTTTGTTTGTTTGTTTTTTGTGTGGTTTTGGTTGGGTTTTTTTTTTAGTGAATGCTCATTCTTAGTCTATTTTTCTTCAACTAGAAAAAAAAGGATAATTAAGAGAAAACATTAGCAACAGAATCAACAGAGAGAAAGAGAACAAACCTGGCACCCAAATGAAAGCATTTCACAATATAAAACTACAAGACTTTAACTCAGTTGCATTTAGATTTCTGTTCTTACTTTGTCATAATATGCTAGATATTTTCCTGAACCAGAAACCATGTGGGAGACCGTGTGCACCAGATGGCAAGTGAAGAAGGACAGGTACAGCATACTGCATGTAAGAAGTAGTTAAACGTTCAGGTACAGGATGGAGATGGACGTGCTCAGCACTGAACAGGACCAGGGGGACTGCAGAGGATCACAACTAAACACTGCAGTGTAATCCTGAAACTTGGCTGGAATATTGTCTGTGAAGAACAAGGAGAAATTCTGGCTCTGTTCTGGACTGGTGTTTCCCAGTGAGATGATCTGTCCAGTTTTGGACACGGCAGTTACATCTGCAGGCAGAGGGGAGAATATTAAAGAACGGCAGCAATATTAAGAGACTTGTAAATCCAACCTGTAAGCAAAGACTGCAAGAATAACAAACATCTAATAACAATCATCACATTCACTCAAGTGTGTCATAAAGAGGAATTCTTTAAAAAGAAATGGCATTGGCAATAGCAGAATAAAACAGATTGGCAACCTGAATACAACAGAGCTCGCAACAGAGACACAAGCCAACCGCAATGGCCTTACCTACCAGAATTACCAGGAAAGCCCAGCCTGCCCGCAGTGTGCTGGAAACTGCAGTACCACTTCAGATTCAATTTGCAACATTTCAATCAAATTAAGTAGATAGACAACTGTCTTGTTTTGTCCAAACTGGGATTATTTACACATGCCTTGATTTTAGCCCCTGGTCATAACCTGGTTTTGCTTTGTTTTTTAAATTGGCACACAGAGCTCAGTTACTGTTTCCTCTGCCTCCACAACAGCAAGCAGCTCCTGCTGACCATCCCAGGAACAGGAGATACAGCCTAACCATGCAGCTGGCTCTCAGACCTTCCAGAAAAAATGGGAGATTCACTTGAAACAACCTGGCTAAGGGCAAGAAAGCCCAACCCTGCTGTTACGGCTTTCTACATAAAACAACAGCACTGACCAAAATTTATACCTGCGTGTGAGAAAGGGAGCAAGTAATACAAATTGCACTCACACTGGAATTATGATTAATACAATTAATTAATTGATTAATACTCAATACATACAATATCTGTTGATTTAGGTGAAATCGAGAAAATGTAAGTATACAACAGTAAATTAACTTATTTTAAGACTCTATTCTAAGAGAGATAATTTACTTCCCTTTTCAATGTCTCCCCCTTTCAACAGTCATCACCTGAAGTATCTAGCCTTACTTAGGCCTTCTCAGAGGTCCTGCTGAAGCTGATGGGACAATGAGGAAAATGGCAAAGAGGCAAGAAGGCAGCAGAAGGGTTAAGATGACAAAAGCAGAATTACTGGCTCCAAAAAATGTTAGGAATCAGCAATCTATACCCCAGAGAGGCTGATGGGTGAGACCACCGGCCTATGAAGTTTTATCCTGCCTAACTGAGTAGTGATCCTGGTTCTCTTTATCCCAAGTAAATTAACAAAAAAATACAATTGGTGCAGATCAGTTATATCTCTTCAGATGAAATTATAGTTTATCCTAAAACCAGTGCTATATATCACAGCAGAGCCTTCCAATAGGGCTAGCAGAAGCATGGAAAATAAAAATTTCCAATTGCTCTGTGTCACCTTCAACAGCAATTATGTCTTTACCTACTGTAATTTTAAAGTGTTTTCTGTTTCTGTTTTGTTTTGGTCTAGTTGGCCTTTTATCATTTCAAAAGCTCCTGGGAAATCTGAAAGGAAAAAAGGACAGAGGGACCTGTTGAATCAGATGCTAAATTAAGGATATACATATTCAATTTGTCCTTGTGTTGGAATGGTTGCTATTATATGTCTCTTCAGGAAAAAAACACGAAGATGGGAGAATGGGGATTTTCCTTCTTGCATAATTTTTTTGCAGTAAGTTATTTCTCTTTAAAACTAATCACCTAGCTGAATCCTGGTTCCAATCCTAGAGGAAGACATGCAATGGAGTTTTAAGAAGCTGCTTACAACAAGCAGCAGTTACACATTTTAAGCAGGTGGCTTAAGTTCTGTCATGTCAATGTTTCCCATTGACAATCACAATTAAACTGTGAAAATATTCTCACGATGATTAGGTGCAGATGTCTTAAGAGATGCTCTGAAATCATGAAGACACAGCTCATGGACAACTCGATTGACTGCTTTTATAGCTTACGCAGTTTTTGACCTCAGAAGCTTGTAGAGTGGACTTACTCCATGGGTTTATACTCAGTGCACATTATATGATCCTTAGAAACCCAAAGGTCTTTTAGATTAATTTTCTGTGACTAGTACTTGATATCTGATGGCTCTGTAATCTCATCACACAGCTGCACTCTAGTGTAAAGTGAGGAAACATTGATTCACAATCATTACAGAGCAGAACCTGACTTCTCTCTTTGCAAGGACCTACCTCACCACTTGGTCGGTAAACACCCTTAGAATCATAGAATTGTTAGGTTGGAAAAGACCTTTGCAATCATTGAGTCCAATCGTACCTGTCCACTATCTCTGAGCACCCCATCTACCCATCTTTTAAATACCTCCAAGGATGGGGACTCCACCACCTCCAGGGATGGTGACTCAACACATCTCCCTCTGCAGCCCATTCCAGTGTCTGATGACTCTTCCAGTGAAGAAATTTTTCCTGATATCAAATCCGAACCTTCCTTGATACAACCTGAGGCCATTGCCTCTTGTTCTATCACTAGTTGCCTGGGAGAAATATTCTACCTCTAGGGAGATGGAATTTTGGGAGAAACATTCTATCTCATGTCCTTCACAAATGAATTTCCTAGGAATTCACTCACCTGTAACATCCATTCCTCATTTTCCTCCAGTCTATTCAGCAAGCTCTGCCTCCTTGCAGCCAGAGAAGAGCAGACCAGGCGACACTCACAAGACTGGGAGGCCAAGGGAAGAGCAGAAGGAACTGCCTCCCTCTGAGCTGCTCTCAGCCGCAGACACTGATAGCCCTGCTTCTGCTCAACCATGTCCCTCAGGCACTTGCCTCTAGGCTAACAGGAATGCTCTTTGCTGCAAGGCTGTCAGCAAACCACCCCTTCTGCTACACTTAATGTGCAAAGTGAAAGATTTTGAGGCTTTTCCATATGGATGGAAGCTGAATTATTATTATAGTTTCATTTTACTTATAAATTTACAAATATGGAAATCAACTAATCCTACTTCAGCACATTATGTCTTTGTCTCTTGGTGAATCTGTTAGTTGATCCTTTAAACAGTTTCATTTTTCCCTTTTGTTAGCTTATTTACTTATTCAGCAGAAGAAAAGATTTTTCCTCACTGCACAGACCCAGTGTCAGTAGACTTAGACTTAGTGCCCTTTGAGAAATTTTGCATTGATCCTGAGAGTACAACCAAACTACCAAAAAAGAGAGTGGAAATTTTAACTTCATTAAATAAATTGGCTAAACTCTTGGCAGATGTTTGGACACCAAACTCTTAATCTACATAACAATGAAATTCACTTTAAAACTTTCCCACTAGAAATAAGCTAATATTTTAAAGACAGTATCACCCACTATAACATAAATCGTACATTTAAGCAAAAATATGCTGGTGTTAAAAAAGTCATCTTGTTTTCAAATTTTACTTAGAGTAAAAGAAAGTATACATGGAAATTATCACCAGGAGAATAACCAAATTCCTGAAGATAATCTCTCTCACACATTTGCAGCTTTATGATTGCTGTACCCTCTGATTCACCTCTAAAGGCTGTTTGGACCATAAAGATGTACCTTTGAAAGTGCTCTAATTAGAAAGCCTGATGCCACAACCTGATCATTAAAGGCTATGCTTAGTTTAAAAGTCAAAGGCAATGCAGTCCCCCAAGTAGACTAGTTTCTGCTTGCAAAATAGTACATCAGTATAGTAAAAACAACTTGTACATTGAAAATAAAGCAGCAGCAACTTCAGGGGCTTTGTTGTAGTTTGCATAGCAAAAACACAATTAAGACATATTTTATTTCAGCCCATCAAAGTTTAGTAGCTTAAGCAGATCTCCATGCTTACCCTCCAGTAATCTCAATGTTACTGACTGAGCTCTGCTTGCTTTTAAAATCTGCATGTTGGTCCACCCTCCCCTCTCACTCCATAGCACTGTTTTCTGCACAGAGAATAAAGGAGGTTTCACTGAATTGCTGTACACTAGAAGGATGAAACTTTTAGCTGAAGTTCAAAAAGCTTAGCACGAAGAGAAGGCAGGCATGCACTGTCCCCATACAACAGGGAGGACGAGGAAGGGAGTCTCTTCATGCTTTAAGGCAATTAATCGCTGCATATACTAAAGACAACCTAAATCAAGGTGGATGAAAAGTGTTTAGGACAGCAACTCTTAAAACCACAGTGAAGTAATTAAGTACAGTAAGCTTGCTTCAAAGCTAGTTTTCCCAAAAAAAAAGCAGTGATAAAATGATTGTTTTAAAATCTGTTTTTTCTTTACTTTCCTGATTATATGCCTCCACAGCAACTATATTTCTACTGTCTTTCTGGGAATAGCACAGATACAGATTCTCATTTATTCCCCAGTTCCTAAGCTATATTGTTGAAGACTGGAAAAAGAAACAGAATGGTGGAGCTCAGACATTGCCAACATTACTATGAAAAACTAGTGAACTCCAAAGAGGTACCTCTTATTTTAAGATGGACCTCACTGGAGAGGTCACACATTTCTCTGGAGGACAGGAAGAACACATTCAGGGTATTACTCAGTCAAGAATTGAATTACTGCTCTCCCAAGCCTGGCATTTGACTTGGCTGTCAAGTGCATAACATCTAATAAAAGGCAGTGGGCTGTTTCACTCTGCTGACTTGCAGCTCTCAGACTGAAGGAGATGGTGTTGGCTTTGCCTTGATATTTAGGATGGAGAATTGCCAGTAATTTTAAAGCAGATGAATACACAGGTACTCTGTCAGGCTCTTTTTCTAGAAATTTAATAAAAAGTTCCAGGGTTGAGGTGGGGACAGAGGACAGAATGGCTAAATAAAAGTGTGGGAACGTCCCAGGAGGGTCTAATGTGTATCTAGCAAATATACCAAGTACTATACTACTTCTTTTCTGTCATTAATAGTAGTTTCAAGACAAGGGCTAGTAAGTAATTGATCAGTCCTGGGAAGAGTTTAGGGCTACCTTTGGAATTAATTTAGGATATGATCCCTTCAATACCTGTTTTATGGAAAGAGATGCCTTTCCATAAAGGAGCCTGGTATCACACACTTTGTGAAAGGACAAAGCCCAGAACACACACCATCATGCTGCAGCAAGTAACATCAAAACAGTCCAAGATGACGCTCTGAAAGAGTGTGAAGAGGCAGCGGGGTCTGAAGGCTTCATCCATTAAAAGTCTGTGTTGCAGGACAGGCCATTTCCGTTAACTCCTGCAGATGGACAGGCAGCAAAATTGCCCACGGCAATGTTTTCACACATACAACCCATGAGCAGAGCATGGGGAAACAGTTATCAATCATGTCAAATCCACTGCCTTGTTCAAGCAATGCTCTGCATTGCCAAGAAAGATGAAAGGCTAGCACTGCTATCTTTCAATATATACAGTTTTGGAAAAGTCTTCCGGGATGCAAGAAAAGTGATATGCTCTGCCTCCGCTTGATTTGGAACAACTTCCAGTATAGACTGGTCTGTTGTATGTGTTTAAGAACATGTAACAACAGAATACCAGGAAATGTGTTTCCTGATCCGTATCCACATAAGGATGAAAGGTTTGTCAAACAGATCAATTAAGGCAAAGTGTGGTTGCAAAAGCAGGGTTTGTAGTGACCATAAAGAATTCAGAAGCAGTGGGTCTTACACAGTCAGTATGAATTTATGAACAGTGACATTTAATGAAACATTCACTCTGAATTGGTTGTTAGTTCTTGAATGTCAGAAGTACAGAATAAGCTGGGAAGCCTCTAAATAAACAGTTTTATCTGCCCAGAAGAGTAATGGTGGGCATAACAACTTGACCATATCTCCAAAAAGAAGATCTACCAATGGCAAGATGGAGAATAATGCAGTACAATGTTGTTCAGTAGGGCCACACTGCCATTAACACATTAACCTTGTGAGCTGAATCAAAGTCAGACTTGTGATTTTCCTAATGGCACTGTAATTTTGGTGCTGAAGGCTCCAAATTTTTAAGCTGCAAAGTTTTAAGCGTCACCCTTACGCATTGGTATTTTCAGTAGCAAAGCCCATGCCAGCACTGATGAGTGTCCTGACACAAATGACAGATCTGTTCAAATCTCAGGGAACCAGCAGTGCCAGCAAGGTTGGGATCTTGTGTTCCTCTCCTCATCTCAACACCATACAACACTTTCCCACTTTTTGCTGTACCCACGTGCAAAAGTTCCTTGGAAAGTTCTCTGGATCCTCAGTCGCCTTGCTCCTGGGTTAAACCCACCTTTAAACTAAAGCTACGATAGGTGTGCACTAGTGATCTTGGCTATTCCAAGAATATATTTCTAAAGATTTGTGGAAGACTTGAAAGGAGCTTAGGTTAATCTAAGAACAAGGAGTGCAGGCAGTTTGCTGGTTGCTATGGCAGATGAGAGCAAACTGCTGACCTTTATGGTGATCAGAAAAGCCTATGAAAAGATGTAAGGTCTTCAAAGGGCACTGCTAATAAAGAAAAAAACCCCAAATTTTTCTCAGTTTTCTGTACTGGATGCTAGCACATCTTGATTAGAATTCATGATGACTCATATTCAAAGGCTTGCTTCTAATCCCTAAAATACTATCAATACACATAGTTGGTTGCAAAGATGCTTTAAGACATAGCTGGCAAACTCTCCGATAGGCATTTCTTTCTCTTATTAAATGTAGCAGATTTTTCAATATTTTAGCTTTCTCTCCCTTTCCTGACCTTTGCACTGATATGTGACAGCAGCTATCATTTAAATTATGCATTGATGGTGAATTTCTGTGATATATTATCCATTACATTATATTAAACAGAGAAAAAGTGGACTCTGCTATCATAGCTATTGAGACTGTTTTTCCTTCCATGTTGATTTACATCCAAATAACCAACTTATCAACCCTGCAAATGTCAACCTGCACTGAGGCAAGAAGCTGTGAAGTTCTTAAGCAGACACTCTCCTTGGGACTGAAAGGTCAGTGTTTGTGTTATTTATTCTTACCATGGAAATATTTTACTCTTAAGTTAGGAAGAACATTCTCTCTATCCACAGAAATCATTGAAGATTTCAACCAAGAAAAGTCAGGGTCTCAAACTTAATTAAATAAAAACATTCAAAATAATTAATTTTGTTAAATAAAAACATTCAAAAGAATTAATTTTGTTAAAGTGCAGACAGAAATATATACAGAGAATAAACTCAATAATGTAATAGCATCATACTCAAAAGGAGGAGCACCCATTTATTCAGGCAGCAAGCCCAAATTTGGCTGCCAACTCTTCTCTAGGAAGTCAAAACTGCAAAATCCACTAAGGATGACTGACTTCCACACAGAAATTTCTCTTATTGGCACCTATTTTCCACCAATTTTAAATGCCCTTAAAAACATACTTTCCTTAATATTTCTCTGGCTCACTTCTCTTCTCGGAAACCCCAATAACCGCTTCCCCAAGGGATGTTTTCTAATTAATGACACTATGGCAAAGGCAACCATAAAATGGAGGTTGGGGCTACCTATCTGTAAAACTACATAGTATGAGTAGAAGGAAAGGTCTGGGTTATTGGAGGAGCCTTATATTCTGAAGAGAGCCTGAACAATACTGACAAAAGGCTAATGAAAGCATGACGCTTCTAGTTTGACTATTCAAATTAGATCTGCCGTTGCTTAACTGAGAATGTCTGTAAACTGGATTAGCTCCAAATAATTATCCTATTTACGTGCGAAAGCATGTGTTTGTAGCATAACTATGTAGCAATGAACGTGAAATGCATAAATAAGATATGCGGCCTATTAGCAAGCTCATTATATTATGCATAAAATATAAACTGTTTAAGAAGAGATGCCAGCAGCAATGCAGCTATTGCTTCAAAATGAATAAAAATATTCTTCACTTCGGAAGAATAAAGCCATTGTTGTTGTAACAAAGGACTGCCTTGCCCTTAAGCTGTCTTAAACATACCAGTCTGGCTACTAATGTATTAGATGGGCAGCACAAAGGGAGGTCTCGACATCCTGCTCCACGCACATAAGGAAGCTTAAGTATAGCAAGGTTTTCCTGAAGAATATAAAAATCTTGTGGTGGTAGGCATTGTGTTAAAACAAAACAAAACAAAATCTGGACAGTTGCCTGGTATTCCTATTCTGTACTTTGCTAAAGCGTTCCTTATAGGGGAGAGCATGAATGTGCTTGAGGGCATTGTAGTAGCACAGGGGATGGTGGCAAAACTGATTCCTAGACCAGCCAAACTGCCAGAAACTAGAAAACAAAAAGGCATAGCCTTTTTTTTTAAATTAAGTTAGTTCAATTATACATGGTAATTTTTTTCATAGTAATATGGAAACCTTTTTTTAAAGTCAGACTAATTCACCAGGTAGGAGGTTTCACAAATAAGCTGGATGTTATTTAAAATAATTTCTTCATTTCACACTGGTTTTTAGCATATGGAAATGCAAACTCTGCTCCCTTCTCTGTTAATTAATGTGAATTCTTTGGTTAATGACACACTTTTGCCAACAACTTCACCCTTGCATCAAAACCCTATCAGAATGTTTGTAAGTAAACATTTATTTAACAATATGTATTTCTAAATCAGTTTCTCTAATTTCAGTACTTTACCCCTGGAGTAGTATGTGAGAGCTGAAACTTAACTTCTATAGATATTTTTGTATAACTGCACAGCTGTGAGGCAAAAAAGCAAGCAAGGTATTAAGAGAACAGAAAGTACTACAGAAATACCATAATGCTATTCCATAAATTACTTTTATGCCTTCCCATGGATATACTGCTTATAAAAAAGGAAAATATTATAATCAAGGAAGGCAGCTCCTACAAAGGTAGCCTGACTACATACAGGGAAGAGGTGAAAGAAGTCACCAAATTAATTTGGGATTAGAGTTGGAAGCACCGTGGAGAGCATTGCCTGGCTACATTTTAAGAACTTGGTCAGGCTACAACTAAATTCTCAGAGTGAGGTAGGATATACCCAATGGTCACTGAGATGGCAAAGGTCACCTGGGCTGCTGTAGGGCTACTGCTTCAGAGCATGGGAGCTGAAAGACAAGAACTAGGGTTCAGAAATTCAGTCCACACCAGGAAAGCAGATTACATTTGTTACGTGAACCCATAAGGTGCTCCTGGGTGAAGGGTTAAGCTGTTAAAGTTTGGGGGTGCCAGGTTTTGCTAATGGGGAATATGTTGCTAGTGCAGGAATGCTTTGAAGATTTCATGTGGAAGGTGCTACAGGACTAGATTTCCAGCTAATGGTGGCAACAGGCATGCCCCTGGTCTAAAATTAAGAGATGGGCAGTTCTGAAGATAACATGATTAGAGACAGACCATTTTTCTGCTACTGGAATATTTTGTAATTTCACTATGAAAATAATTTTTAAATTATCTCTTTTTTGGTGGGAAAATGCTACGTGAAGACTGGGAAGTTGCATGTTTAAAAGAAGGGTATTTATATTTGCTGTAAAAACCCACAATTTTGTCTGTCTTCACACAAGTCTTCTGGTCCTTGGTGTCCAATGTCTAAATTATTTCTCTTCATATAGCAGAACAGCAGTCAATTTTGACACACTAAGCTTCTGCTAATGAGTCCACAGTTTTCTGTTTCACAATCAGCACAATTAAATCAACTCTAGCTGCTAGTGTATGCTTTCTTTCTAAGGGAAAAGTGCATTGGTTGTTGTTTGACAATATTCTCCTGAGTTTTGCTGTTGGTTTCTTAAAATGAACAATCCCCAAATCTAGTTTGATGTGTGACTTTGCAAAGCACTCGCCATGTTCTCTGCCACTGATGATGTCACCTGTGACTCCGGGGTACATTGTAGGGGCCACTCTCAAAAGGAGATGCTGTCTTTGTTCATGTTACTCTGCCAGTGAAACTTTGTTAAGAAACAATGTCCTTGGCTGAAAACAGCAGACCACCAGGTAGTGCTGTACGTGCCCAGCAACCTGGGTGTTACACTGGTAAAAGAACAGAAAATAGGAATCTTCAGGATGATTCTTTAAAAAGCCTGAAGTTAGTGCTATTCTGTAGCTGAAGTGGTTTCTGGGATGGCTTTTTTTACCCACCTTTTATCACTTCATAGACTCATACACGCAATGTCCTTCTACATCCTCTCCCTCTCCTTTCTCCTTTATTGATCTTCAAAATAGACTAAAGAATTCATCTAGGATGGAGCATCCTCAAATTAATGCTTGTTACAGTACCAGAGAGGAAAAAGCACTGTTCAAAAAATGAATTCTGCAACTGAAAGCCTTTGCTGTTTGCTGGAGTCTTGCCATTACCTTTACAAGTGCCCAGGAGGCTGCTGGCTCCCGTTCCCTTTCAGCTAACCTCACTGCAAAGCTGCTCCACCAGTTGCAGATGGTTCACAACGCAGAGGCATGTTTGTTTGCTGGTTTGAACAATCAAGAACGTATTCAACATTCCCTACATTATTTATATTGGCTACTTATAAGTTGATTTTTATTTATTTATTTAAAGTATCCATCTGTAGGTTCTGGCTACATTTCAAAATCTCCCCTTTCAAACGTGTCCTAATGGATATCTGTTCTCCCAGAATATCTGTCCTTTAGGGTCCTATTATATGTAAGCTAACAGTGACACAATTTTTCATCTTATTATGTGTGTACAGTTTTCCATTTGTTTTTAAAATCCCCAGAATCAATTCATAATACTACAGCTTCCTTTCACTGTCAAAAAAATAAAATAAAAACAACCTAGTTTCAAGTCCTTGCGACTTTTTCAGTCCTGACAAAAATGTTAGCACTGTATTTGCAACAACAGTCTTCAGGTCAGGATAGGGAAATATTTTCCACTGCTCTAAATCTATTATAAAAAACAAGTCTATGAAAATGTGTTAGTTCAGATGACTAGGGGTCTCATATTCATAATCTTCTTTTAATCTGCCTTTTTTATTCTTTCATCTAACTCTTTTACTAGAGTAAGAGATCTCTACAAGACTAATTATATAATTGCTTTAAAATGGCAGAATGTACTTTGAGATTTCTAAAACCTATGTTCCAAATATTTTAGATCCTAACATATTTAACATCATTGTGTCATGAACATAAATTCAGTCTGCTCTATCCAAGTGTCACGACCTACCTTTCTGTTCAGAGGATTCCTCAATCTAGGGACAACCACAGAGCAACATGAAGGTACCAGCAGACTGTGGATAAGCAATGGCAATTTATCTCTAGCTTCCACTGCTAACTGCATCACTAAAAATATGGCAGCATGGGTTTCTACAAGTAGAAGCCTGAAGATTTGTTGCCCAATGTGGCATATCTTTACTATAACCTTACTATTGATATACTGTGTCTTTACTATTATTATGGTTTGCCACAGGAGATGACAGCACATGCAGGTGTGTTCCAAGCAGGCCTTATACTCCACATTTTTAATTTCTATGTTTTAACAGTAGCACTGAAGAGCCACTGTAATCCACACATAGCAGATGAATTATGCACAGAACTGTATAGATTATTGTTTCTGCTGTCTTTGCTCAGGTAACACCTGATTTACTGCTGGCATTACAGCTCAGCTTTTGCACAGACATCTCACATGTGCCTGTGCACTCCAAAGTTAGTTGTGTGCTTCTTGAGTTGGCAGGAGTGGAAGTGCAGATGCAAGAGATTCATCCTCTGAGGGAAGACAGCTCTTCCAACTAGTTTCAGATAAATGCTTAGCACATAGGCTTTGAGTCCAGCTAATGAATTCAGTGTGTGCACTAGAACATCAGCTTGGAAAGGACCACCTGGGTCACTGATCCCCACTAACTGCCAGCAATTAGATAATAAATGTTAAGAGCAAAGTATCCTGCAGGATGTCATAGTCTGCCCACTCCACTCCTGCATGCCATAAAGTAGCATTCTAAAACACACACCTTTTTCAAATTACGATCTTTAGGAGATGAACTGAAAAGCGTCAAAAATTAGTTTATGACAGGAAAAGTGGAGGAGGTGAGGGGAGGATATGACTGACGTCATAGCACTCTGAGGTGGCTGAATATGTTACATGAAAATATCTGTAAGAGCCAACAAGACCAGTCCAACTATGTTGGAGGAAGGGAAACATCCCAGAAATCAAGGAAGCATTGAGGCAAAAAGGTCCTCCTGGACTCCTTAGGCAACTTATGACCAATCAAATGCAATATGACTGTAAAACAGTAAATACAGATGACAAATAGTTCAAGTCTGTTTCCTTCAAAGCCTGGGGACACTCATAGATTGGGCATCCAGCTCCCGGTTCTGCAAGCCATTACTGAGAACTGCAGGTGTACTTCCTCTCAGTAATCTCAACCCTCCCATAAACTTCATCTTGAAAAAATAGTGGTTTTTTGTCCCAGTTGTGTTTGGAAAGCCCTTCTAGAGTTGCACACATCTCTGGTTACATGTCTTTTTTTAATTTCCATTCTAAACATACTCAAGACACACTTAAGTCCATTTGATTTTTTATCTGTGTTATTATGTTCTATTCCCTCACTCATATTTGAGCCCTCACTGTATTCTTTAAAGTAAACATCTCTTTATTTTGCTGCAAAAGCGAGTAAATTCCAATCAGCCCTGTAACAAGGAGGTGTGGAGGCACATCACACAATTACTCATCCTTCTCTACAACTTTTCAAATTTAAATAGATCTTCGTATGGCAATAAGTAACCAAACCACATACAATAGTTTAAACAAGCTTTGTACAACTGGACAAACACCTCCCTGTTCCTACTTGCTAGGAACAGCCTGAAATCCCTTTCAGCAGTTTGGGTTTTTTAGTAGCTCCATCAACAGTGTCTCCTTGGTCCTCTTGTTTTAAGCTCCATAACAACCTATCAACAGCCCTTTCAAGGAGGGTCCATCTAGCCCAGCAGTCCCTCCCTGACAGGAGCAGTCCCCAAGGAAGAGTAGAGCTATCCATCCCATGGGAGAACTTTCCAGAGCTCCCATCTGACCCTCAAAACACTTGCAAATCACTCACCTCCTAAACAATAAGTAAAGTTTTCATATTTTTCAGGCTCTGTTATGTTTTCCCTCCATAACTGTCTCCTGTTGCTGTCTGCACCTATGTACAAGGCTAGCACGCCCCTCCTGCTGTAGTTCAGGCTCCACAATAAGCACCACCTGCTAGGGAGACTTCTTCACTGTAAGTGCTGCGCACTCACCACCTTCTAATTTCATTCCCTGCCTGATCCTGGAAAAGAGAACAATCAGCAGGTTCCTGCTCACTCTTGGCAGTGCCCATGGAGTTGTTCAGACCTCTGCCTCTTTCCCGTGCCAAGGAATGCTAAGCTATTTACTTGTCCCTTAAAAGAAATCCATGTCACACTTTCCATCCTTCAAACTTCCCTTGCTCCTGCTACACCTTTTTGAGATGGAGAAACAGAACTGCACACTACTCAATATACAAAAAAAAGATAAGCTTACACAGTAGCAATGTGGCATCTTTGGTAACTTTCCTGTTATACTAGATTTTATAAACCACTACTGAAACTAAAGGTAATATTTTCCAAGAAGCACATTTTATATTTTACAGTTCTATCTATGCCCAGCATTTTGATCATTGAGTGGCAATGGTCACCTCAGCAGTCATCGCCTCATGTGGGATTTTTGCCTTCCTCACTTAGCTTCCAGTGAATTTCCCTTCCCATTGCCTTGCCCAAGCATTTTGGTTTGCAAAATCCTCCTGCAGTTTTTCACAGTCAGCGCTCATCTTCGCTGCTCTGAATAAAAGCATCATCAGCACACTCTGTCATCGTTTCCAGTTCATTTATCAGTTAGCTATCACAGGTTTAAGCACAGATTCTTTTGAGATCCTACTGCTGTCATCCTCTCACTCAGAAAACCAATCAGTTAGTCCTACCTTCTGTTTCATATCTTTTGACCAATTTTTTGCTGATCTGTAGAGCATTCCTTTTATCTAAGGGAAGTGCAGATTCTTAAGTGTACAGTCATGAAGTATTGCTTTCTCATGCTTTTGCTTTAATCACAAATCCTCAGAGGGCTAGTCATAGAGCATAGCACACCCGTATTTCACTGAGGAGGGCCCATTTTGGGGTTAATTTGCTCCTTTTTTATCAGAATTATGTCATTTTGGCATGAAGCTGGTGTTGCTACTCTGGAGGTGGGATTGTGCTAAAATGTCCTCTTTTTCATCTTTCTCAGCAGTTTTAGGGCTATTCAACTAGAGGAAGGATTGTTGAGAGATGAACCTGAAGGTAGTATGTCAGTGAACCTTTCATTGTTTCTGAATTCCTCCAAGGAGCTGACCTTGAGGACACTGAGCTCTCCTCCTAGCCAACACACATATATTTTGACAAACACTTCAGTAAGCTGGACCCTCACACCATGTGCTGGCCCTGACTGTAATTCTTCTATGAGGCGGGATGAGTTTGCCTCTGTACCAGGCTGATCTAACCCATAGTAAGTGTCTTGCTGCACTCCTCCCTTCCATAGCCAAATATGCACAGTTTTATCCATCAGCTATCTCCTGGGTCTCCCCAGCTTCATTACAGTTATTGCTGAGCTTCTGCTACAGTTACACCCATACTAGATGAGGTTTCTTACTGCAAAATAACATGACTGCTCACTTAGTGCCTAAGATCTGCGCTGGCTTGTTTCCAGGTTTTTGGTTTGGTTGGGGATTTTTGGAGGGGAGGAGACAGATGGGTTGGTTACATGGAGATGAGCTCCTCAGCTGCTTCAGTAACCTACTTCCTGTAGTTTGGCAACTTCCTACTCCAAATGCAAGGTTAGAATTCACACCTGCAGTCGCTTCAAACTTTATAGAACAAGGTTTGGAACTTGGTATTTAAAATCTAAGATTTTATTTTATCAGAATTTATAGAATTTGAATGCTTAGGCTCTAAACTATTTAAAGTAAATTGCAACTCTTCAGTAAGCACATGTTCAAGAAAATCATGTAGATTATGAAAGCTTCAGCTATGTGCTACAACCAAACACTTTTTTTAAAAAAAAAAAAAAAGTTGAACTTCCATATGCTGAATCTCTTGTTTATAGCAGCCTCCTCTACTATTCATCCCTAACTGAATGTCAGTGTGGTTATTACTATTAAATATTATCCTGTCTTTGTTATATTAATCTACAAAGTCAACAAAATTCTTCCATATAATATTTCTGTCCTTCACAGCATTACAGGAATTTAAAAAAACCTGTATCAAAGACCTTGTGCCGAGGTTACTAAAGGGAATATTACAAAGGACTGGTCACAAGACCTGTCCCTTATAAATACTTCTAATAACTCCCCTGCAACCTGGTTTCTCACCTCTCAGTACATCCTATCACAGTCTCCTCTTTTCCCAGCTCCTTATCTGCCTAAGCCAGCTTCTTGTAATTCCTGTATTAATCTGCACCATCTCCACTTTAAATAAGAATTTTCTTTGGGAACTGTACTGAATGAATGCTTCTGTAGCTCTAGATAGCTTAAGCCCACCACTTTACTGTAGTCTGAGATGTTCACTATCTCAGCAAAAAGAAACATTGTTAGTCTGATAAAATCTCCTTCTGAGCAGAATTTTGCATTTTATCCCATTTTTCACTTGTGATGATGGTCGATTACCCTTTGTTCAAAACCTGTCCTAAGACATCACACAGCACTAAAATAATCTAATTTGCATATACGTTTGAGGATTTATTTTTTGCGCTTTTTTGCATATATGTTAGTATTCGACAGCCGGAGCACATTATCCCCACACTGCAATAAACATTAAGTAGTTTGCTAGTAGACTCCCGGTGGCCAGAGGTAAATTCAGAAAAGTAACACTATCAGCTTATGTAAAGGATGTAACTAATAAAACCAAGAGCTTTCCCGTCCTTACCCCATCCTCAAATAAATCACATAGACCAACAACAAAACCTCCCAATAGAAAGGAGACTGGTCATTTAGCAGTCCAGGATGACTTTACAGCTTACTACTTCAATGGCAATATTAAACCAATAGTGAAGCATTTAGAAGTGGAATGGAAATACTGCCATGATAAACGCTTTGGCAAGAAATAGTTCATGTCATTTGAGGACAACTGTTTAATAGTGTTCATTGCATTTTTAATCTCACAGCACTACTGTGCTACCTTGTTCATACTTTAACTGCATTTTTCATAGGAAAGAAAACATTTGTTTGCTTGAGTTTACATTGCCATCAGAGTTCAGTGCAACTTGCCAATGAAAAGGAAATATTTCCACCTTCTCCTATCTTGCCACTCTTTTTTGAAGTCCTAGCTAGAAATTTACAAGTGAAAATGTGACTTGAAGAAAGGTAACTCTGGTCATGATATGTGTATTTCCAACAAAACCAATCATCTTCTCCCTGTGTTACAGCAGAGTTGCTGAGCCAAATGCCGTCCTGTGATTCAAATCAACAATTAAATTCTTAGTGCCATGGAGCGTGCAGCAACCATCATTCCAAAAGCCTCATATGGACAGATCTTCTGTTATTTCCTCACAACATCTTCTGAGTTAGTATTTCAAGGACATGACCTTCAGTCACAAGTGTATGTGTAAGCATTATTCCCAGCAAATAACTCTATAACTCTATCTTAAAACATTGTTACTAAATTTAAAAACAGAAAACTAAAAGATAAGGAATATAAGGAAAAAAAAAAAAGTGTTTTTCAGGAAGTACGGTGGACAAAGTGGTAAATGAAAACAAACCAACCCATCCAGAGGTGAACTGAGCTTCAAGGAATGCAGGTTATTAAGCAGATTATTGGAGAGAGTATTTCAGAAATCACTTTCACTAAAAGCATGTTCATACTAAAAGGAAAATTACAGTACCTTAATTGCACTTCTCAGCCATAGTCGTTGACATCATATGTTGATCACCTGGAAAGCAAAAGATAGAAGATTAATAATATTGTTCATATTTCAATTACTGATTAATAAGAGCAACTAATATCACATATTTATCCTTTATTAAAATAGAAGTTTTAGCCTTCCAAATAAGTAGAGAAGAACAGAATATATAGCTTTTGATATCTGCTATTTTATTCCTGATAAAGGCAGCTTCAAATAAGAAAAATAAGAAGAAAACAGTGCCTGAGGTTTTCATTTAAGAACTTTACATATTTTCATGAAGGCTGTCAACTCTGAAACCAAGGAAAAATTCATAAAAATGTTTATTCTTATAAAATACCTACCCTAAACCATATCTCTCAGGCACTTATCTGTAATTTGTTTAGACTCAAATATATTCTCTGCCCTTCCCCAACCTAAAATATTTAACAATAAAATCTCCAACTGGTGCTTTACAGCTCCTTTGTTATGTGCATCTGAGTACCTCCCACGGATGGAGAACACAACTGGGGGGCACAGGAGTATTTAGGGGGCTGTTTCTGCTGCATTTACCCCGGTGAGACCATGCCATAGGGAAACTCAGAATGCCCATAGAAGTTGATGGATTCAAGAAGCATTTGGAATTCCAGGCACAGACTATCAGGACTGGAGGTTTCTCCTTTCTCACAGCTCCAAGGGGAAACATGCAAAGACCTCTTCCAAGGACAGCCTTCTGGTGGGCCTCCTAATGGCGTGAGACATGGGATAGCGGGGGGTATTAGGAACCCCCTAGGAAACTGGGTGATCACTGCTTATGCTCCCATTTTTCCCCCTCCATAGGTACTCTATTTGCCTCATCCTAGTAACATCTTGTGCCAAACCTTTGGAAGTGTGTAAGCTTACTAGTTATCAGCAGAGTGGTACCTACATCAAGGAACAGCGTTGTCTGGATCATTTACTGAGTCTCTGAGAAAGTGTGACTATAAGTTATTAATACTCAATAGAATTAAACCTCAACCAACACTGCAGCCCTGAATGTTTCCAGACTTCAAGGCTATACACAGCCTGGAAAATGTAATCTGAAGTTAAAAAATTGTCTACAGTCTCATTTTCAGATTAGACATGCAGAATAAATCTACACCAAACCCATTTCCAACAGTTCCAGAATCAAAAGCCTTGCAAGGAGTAAGACACAATGGTCTGCTGCAGCTTGGGCCAAGCTCTGCTTGCTCCACACAGCAAAAGAATCTCTGGGTGAAACAGAGTTTGAAACCACATTTGAACAAGATCTTTTCTTTTGAGGCAGAGGTAAGTTGTTATTGGTTGGTTTTAAAAAATGAATCATACAGTTGCTGGGCTCATTTCACCTCTCTTTTTTGGCAAAATCCAGGTTTTTACTAAGAGAGCATCTGTCAGCATTATCTTCGGACAATTTCACATCAAGACATTTTGCAAGTTGCTGCTTTCTCTTTTACTTCAGTATTCTCAAGTTATCTATGTAATAGGACCCAATTGTCCAGAATATGCCAAGAGCTACGATTCAACCAATAAATGAACAAAACTTACTCTCAGAGCTGTTAATTGACAGCACAGCGGCTATTTGTTACTTTGGAGTTAGTCAGCTTGCTGTGCTCTTAAAGCAGAATGCAGGTATATTTAGGTACACGTGGCTTGCTTTGCTATAACTGAAACTGTTGTTTTATTCTGAGGTAGAACAAATACATGGTAGGTTGGGTAGTCAGATTTATTAAATAACTCATGGCTCTTAAGGCTGATGGAAATTTGTGAAAATACATGGATGTTGTGCTGACTTCAAACAAAATATCACATAAGGGGGACCAACATGGCATTTTACTAGCCTTCAAAATAACTAAATGAAAATTGGTAAGCTTCATTAATAAGACACCATATGTGTGCGGAAGTACCTAACTTTTCCCCAGAATAGGTCTGCTTGACCAAATCAATTTGCTCTACTAGATATATAAATGCATACACACACATAAAAAAACCCCCGCAGAAGAACTGGAGAAAAATAAGGAATAAACAATAAGCAGTTAATTACAACAAACATTTCTTTGTATTTCACAAAAAAATTCTACCACATTTTTCAAGGAAAAAAAAAAACGAAAAAAATTGTTCCAGCATACAAACGTATTACTGAAACTCCTGAAAGAACTCATATTCTTTCTGTCAAACAGAGTTGGTATAAAATTGGGGATAGGTGGATATCTTCTCATTGAGCATGTGCACTGGTCTGTATGGAATACAGAAAAGCTCTACCAACACCATGGCTACTACTGATTTGACGTTCCACCAAAATAATTATGTATTTCACCCAATAAAACCACAGCATTAAGGTTGCAATTAGTTCATCCAGAGAATGCCCAGTCTTCCATGCATGTAGCAGAGACAGAGAAACAAAATGAATTGCATTGCCATGGGAACGGGGTTTACCACTTGCTTTACTAAGAGATTAATGGCTATTGTCAGCAGATTTTATGACAAATGATTGTCATTTTACATTTTTGTAATGAAGATGCATCATGCTGTGTGTTGTTCACACACTGTAGAACACTTTTCCACTAATAATTAAGGGCTTTTAGTTCTGTATATTATTTTACAAAAATATAGGCTGTTTAGATTGTGATTGTTTTGAATTTTAATATTCATAAAAAACCAGACACTTAATCTCAAGAGTTTTCTACTGAACTAGAAGATAACAACAGAGCTATGGAGTGTAGCTATTACATCAGCCTGTGATTTGGTGCAACAGGAGCTGATGAAAGCAGAAAGCACTGGAGCCATTTCATCTACACAATCTATAATTTGGGGTTTTACTTTAGACTTCACATCTGCACAGTACATGTGGTTCAAAGTTGCCTGAAGTATGACCCACTCATTTGGACTGTCAAACCCTTATCAGGGGGAGCAGAACATTTTGTGTCCACTGGAATGAGGCTTCTGGTTTAATTTCCTCTAAAAGGAACCTCATTCACATGCATCAAAACACTCCAAACTGACCCCAAATGCAATGAACAGGAATGATCAAAGGGCAAAAAAACAAATTTAATTTATTACCAATCAAAATCAGAGGATAATGAGAAGTAAAACCAAATCTTAAAACACCTCCCTCACCCCTCCCTGCTTCCCAGGCTTAATTTCTCTCCCGATTTCCACCTTCCCATCCCCAGCAGCACAGGGGGACAGGGAATGGGGGTTGAGGTCAGTTCATCACACGTTGTTTCTGCCGCTGCTTCCTCCTCGGGGGGAGGACTCCTTCCCCCACACCAGCGTGGGGTCCCTCTCACAGGAGACAGTCCTCCACCAACTTCTCCAATGTGAGTCCTTCCCATGACTGACAGTTCTTCATGAACTGCTCCAGCATGGGCCCCTTTCCATGGTGTGCAGTCCTTCAGGAAGGGACTGCTCCAGCACAGGTCCCCCACAGGGTCACAAGTCCTGCCAGCAAACCTGCTCCGGCGTGGGCTCCTCTCTCCATGGGCTACAGGTCCTGACAGGAACCTGCTCCAGTGTGGGTTTCCCACGGGGTCACAGCCTCCTTTGGGCATTCACCTGCTCCACTTTGGGGTCCTCCATGGGCTACAGGTGGTCATCTGCTCCACCATGGACCTCCATGGGCTGCAGGGGGACAGCCTGCCTCACCATGGTCTTCACCACAGGCTGCAGGGGAATCTCTGCTCCAGTGCCTGGAGCACTTCCTCCCCCTCTTTCTTCACTGACCTTGGTGTCTGCAGGGTTGTTTCTCTCACATCTTCTCACTCCTCTCTCTCTTGCTGCAAAGTGTGCAGCTTCTTTTTTTTCCCCCCTCTTCCCCTTTTTTTCTTAATTCTGTTATCACAGAGGAATCAGCATTGTTACTGATGGGCTCGGCCTTGGCCAGTGGCAGGTCCGTCTTGTAGCCGGCCAGCATTGGCTGTGTCAGACACAGGGGAAGCTTCTGGCAGCTTCTCACAGAAGCCGCCCCAATGCCCCCCCACCATTACCAAAACCTTGCCATGCAAACCCAATACAGTACACAATTCTTTTAAATAAGAGAGGAAGCACAAATGGTGTGTTGGTATAATAATTCCAGAATATTATGCTGACTAAATACATTTTCAAAGCTGTAATTCCAGACTAGCTCAATTTCTACAGTTGATGACTGCCTGAAAACAAAAAAAAACCCCAAACAAGCTTGTATCATGAAATCTGAAACAATTTTTGGTATTATTTCAAAGATCCTGGGGTTTTTTGAGGTCAGCCTTCTCCTCCTTTCTTATTAATACAACAAAATATTTCACCTAAAGGAGAAAAGGCCAAATTTGGGAAGAAGAAAGGTGTCTGTTCCTGAGAACACCCACAAGCAGTGTCAAAACCCTGAAGCACAGGCTCAGTCTGTAGTTCTGCCCAGATGCTTGCAGTTTTTCATTTTCTGAAGACTGAAGGAATCGTTGCGAAAGTAAAAATGCTAGAATTCGAGTATGTAAAGTATTCATTTCTGATTTTTCCTGAAATGGGTTCCTGACCTTTTGCAAAGGACATCTGCTGACTCTGCTCGTATGCTGACATTATGAGCTTGCAATGGCCAAGACCTTGGGGCTTTGATCCACTGAAGTTGGTTTTATTTCAGTGTTGAAGGACCCACTGTCTCTTTGTGCACCTGTGCTCACTCAGCTTTAATTACCAGATCTAGCAACTGCTTAGATATGTCCTGCTGCAGATTTGTAGTATTTTTCCAAACTCCAATATATAGCCAAATGCTGACAGTTGTAGCCAATGGTTAAGAATAAGCTGCAACCAGGTTCAGGCATGGGAACCAGGTACCAAAACAGAGGCAGCAGCAACAGGGATAAAGTCAAAGCACACCAAACTAATGTGAAGCAGAACCGGCCTTAAAATTCACAAAATCAAAAATGCTTTGCTGTAAGAAGGTCAGGGTTTCAAACAAGGAGTCATGCAGGAAGATCAGGAAAACAAAAGCAGGAGCCTGGCCTGGCCAGGAAGGTACCAGAGCACTACCAAGCCTAGAGAGCAGGAGACAGACACAAGAACCAGGGGCTAGAAAGAAGCAACCCAGGGGTGAGACAGTTAGCTCTGGAGCCCAGTGCCCAGGAAAGGCTGTCTCACAGTGCGGTGGTCAGACTGACATTATTAGAAGGGGCAAAGTTTGAACTCTCCCTGTTGGATAACCCTTGGCTGTTCCCCAAGCAGGAAAGTACTTCTTGCCATTAAGAGCACTCCTTGTCCCTTCCCACTGCTTAGTCTAAAGTATTCCTGATGTTGCTGAGCATTTAGCTGGGCTGTGCCAGGCTCCGTTACCACATAATAGAAACACCAGTACAAACTCTGTCATGTTGCTAAGCCTGGGAACATAACCACTCCTGTCCAAAACACTACAGACTATCTGGGTTAGTTTTCTACTTGGGTTGATGATGGGTCCAGCAACTGCCTACTGCCTTTGTGTTGTCAGTGTCTGGTTAGAGTTTGTGATTGCAGGTTAGCGTTCAGGCCAGGGGTTTCAACTTACTTTTTAGGATCAGGGTTACAGATTAGAGTGAGGCAGAGCATGAGGGTGGGGGTCTCTGCCTACGGTTTGTGGTTAGTAGAGAGGGTATGAGCTAGATTTCTCATTTAGGGGTTAGGCTTAGGGGTAGCATGTCAAGGCTAGGGATCAGGGCTAGCATTTAGGGCAAGAGTTGAGGTTCAGCTTTGAAGTAGGATTTGGTGCTGCAGAATTAGAGCAGGGGATTGGAGTAAGAACTAGGGGAAAGCTTTAAAGTAGAGGTCAGGGCAGGTGCTAGGACAGACAACTCCTCACACCAGCACCCACACAGCACCCTCTGCCCTGCCCGTTCTCTGCCCTCCTCAAGGTCTGCTCCTCCCCAGTCTGGTTCCTCCAACACAAGTGACTTCACAGCCCACACCCACCATGTCACATGTACCTACACCTCACTTGAACTGAAGCTCCCTCTCCCCTGCTTCTAAGCAACCCAACCCCCTCCTGTCATGGCCTTTCCCTCCAGGACCTCCCAGCCCTGCCCTCCTCCTACCTGCTGAGGCACAGAGTGCTGAGAGGCAGGGCAGGAGTGAGGGCTGAGGGATTCAAGTCAACACATGGGGCTGGGGCATCTGGTGAGGGTGTCTGCTCCACAACTCTGGAATAGAGCTATGGGTAAGGCAAGGGACAAGAGCTCACCTCTGAGAGTGAGGGATCAGTGTCTGGGATTAGAGTGAGTGGGTTTCTCTCTAGGATTTACGGTTAGTGTTTTAAGGCATGGGCAGCCTTTTTTGCTTAGGGGTTCAGTTTAGTGGAAGAGTTAGGGTATGACCTCGGGCTTTGGCTCAGAAGCATGCATTTGGGGTTAGGTACAGGGTAACAGCTAGATGTAAGCTTTAGGTTTAAAGTTAGGACTTCAGGTTAGTGGCTAAACACTGGCTAAGGGCCTAGCTGAAGCAGTCTCCCAGACACATCACCTTTTCCTGAACCCCACTTACCACTACAAAAGCTGCCATCTCTGTTGGCCCAGCTCTGGGACACCTGTCACATCCTCACATGCTGCCACCAGCACCTGGCCTCACCACCAGCACCCATGTGCCACTGCCTGTGCCCTCCCCGAGCTCTGCTCCTCTGTGCAACCCCTGGTGGGCACCAGCACCTCACAAAAGCCGCCTGCTGCTCACCAATCAGCTTCCTCCAACACCACTGACCTCACAGCACGCACCTACCGTGTCACTTCCACCTGCAGCTGCCTCTGAGGTCCCACCGCCTCTCCTCAGCCCTCACTCTGGGCTGTGAGACACGCTCCACGCAGCTGCTTTCACACCACCCTCTTGCTTCTCCTGCATATTTCTCACTGAACATTTTAATCAGAATAAGATGTCTGTGCATGCAGGGTATTGTTAGGAACTTCTTAGAAAAAAGAATGTTTTAATTCATTTATTCGGTCCTGCTTTATTTTATTTATTTCTACATGACATCTACTTTTTTCTCTCCAGCACGTTCTCTGAATTTCATCTTCCTACTTTCATCGCTTGGCCTCTTCTCTCTTCCACTAAAGTAAGTGACTCATATAAATACTTTTTAAAATTTTGTTAAAAGTCAACCCAAACAGCAATATTATCAAAGCTAAGGAATGCAAATTCACACTTTTCATGAAGCAAGAATCCTAAATCTCTCAGGTATCTCTGAAAATGACCATCTTTAATTAAGCAAATGCTCCCTGTAATGATTCCTACAGTACGTACATTTTCATATATGACACTCTAGCAAACTCCATCTCTACACTTCTCTCAATGTCTGATCTTGAATTTTTATGCATCCAAGATATCCTCCATAACTCGAGAAATTAAAGAATATTGAACAGCTTTTTAAACATTCACATAATTTCCCTTCTGCAGAGATTAATCACTACTTTTTTTGTCTGCTTAGAAGGAAAATGCATGAACTAAAATCACTAGGTAGCATTAGGGTGGAGGGAGCAGAACTGCTTTGCATGCAAACATTTTTTCTCCTCTCCTGTAGAAAAAATGCATTTTGATTTTGCCTGAAGAGTATGTTAACTAAAAGTTTTAAACAGAAAAAATACAAATGCAACTATGTCCTCAATAACTAATAAAATCTTTTTGTTCCAGGTTCATAACTCAATATTCTTACATCCTAATAATCAAAACTTACAGGTGGTGTTCCTAAAATGTCTTAGAAAACCACTATCTTCCAAAAGTCTCCATCAACTACTACTGATATGTAAAGACTATTATTCTGGCATTTTTATTATAAGCGTTGTTGTGAAATGGGAGCAATGGAAACTTGATTTTCTGCAATTCTTTTCTGGAAAATCGACTCTCATATTTTTCTTGGCAAGAGAAAGTAAACTCAATTCAAATTAAGTGATTTGTTTTAGCATTATTTCTTGCTTTCTGTATACATTTCATATACATTTATGTCTGCCTCTGTTTATAATTCGTGTAAATGCTGGTTTGACACAGCTAGTGGAACCTGGATGATTGAACACAGAAGTGATTAAATTCCAAAATTACCATCTCTGTTCCGATTTTTTTTCTGTACTCTGTGCCACACAAACTCGCTACATAACTCAACTGCATCCAAAGCACATTTAAATAATTTTCTGTTTATAATAAAATGAAACCCTCCAAAACAGTTTTAGAAAAGTCTTAGTGAATTTTTTCCTAAATGTAGGTCACTCAAAACTTCACAGTGCCTCAGAAAAAGGTTTGTTGATAGATCAACAGAGATTGCATGTTTATTCCATCTATAGAATAAAGGAACAAAACATCTCTGTGCTTGTTCCATATTCCTCATCTGTCTTTGTACCATTTTACACTGCCTCACACCTCAGTTCTTCAGGCATTGCTTGCTTTGACCAGCTGACTTGCTGTATAATACAATGCACTTTGAAAATTTGAAGAAATAAAATAATCTTGACAACTAACAGCCATATTCCATTGTACCTAGCACTTACAGTAGAAATTGCTAGGGATACCATTACCAGTCCCATTGGATGAAAAGACAGATATTGAACAATTGTTCCCTTTGGATGCAATGGAAACAAGAAGCATGGTTTGGAAAAATGTTGATATGTTCTATGAGATGAAGGCCACACAAATATCTTGGAACATGCAAACAGGTTGCCAGTGTAAGCAGAAAATCCAGCTTGGGGCATGATTCATCACTTACACCAGCCTGTGGCAAAGCAGGGAAATACCAGGAAAAGATCCTAGCCAGAGAATTCATTGAGGTGCCCTTTCCTACTGCTGCACAGCCCATCTGTGAAAACCCTGGTCATCTTTACAGCTAGGACATCGGGCTGCCACATTCACATTAGGTATCAGCTCTCAGACTCAATGTTTTTAACTTCAGCACATTTTTAAGCCTTACATTTCTGGAGGTAATGCTGTGAGGAAAACTAGACCTCAGCCTTGCAGAAAGCCAGTTCTGACACCGCATCTAACCGCAAGGTGAGTGGGGAAGAGATGGCAGAGAGAGAAGTCATCTCCACACAGACTCTCTCTTAAGAACAGGCAAGGCTACGAAGCTGGCTCTAGGACACACTAGTCAGTGTGGTACCTGTGAGTCCAGCGTGGCTTTCTATTAAATCAGACACTAATGGAAAATGGAGTAAACTGGGGACTAAACTGTACAGATTTTTGAAAACCTGGAAGTGCGTGGGGGTCACAACCCAAACAACAGGTTTCACTTATCCACCGCTGCAATCTGTTGTATGTGTCAGCCCTGCAATGAATTGATAATTTCAATGACTGACAAATTGCATTTTTTTAGAAACATGAGAAAGGAGAAAACAATAAAAAGTTCACAGAAGATATTAGATAAGTGTACAGAATTTTGTGACATTCGGAATGCTGCTTAGACACCTAAAGGCCAGACAACTGAAATACATCATATACATACACTATTTATCAACAGTTTTTCTCTCCTTTAGTTTCTCTCAGCTAATCATCACTTGTACTTGCAGAAAAAAATATACATTAGAGCCCCTCCCATTCCTTGTTTCTTCTGGCACCAAGGTCCATGCACTAACCATCACATGGAAAAGCACTCCATTTGCTTGCTTGAAATCTGCTATTGTATAATTTCATTTAATATCTTTTAATACTACTTCCTGTATTATGAAAAAGAATTAATAAATTGCCTGTAACCACTTTTCCCCACTTTGGAGCTTATATAACTCCATGATGTCCACGCCTCAGCTGCATCTCTCAGGCTGAACAGTCCAAATCCATTCAACATCTCCTCACATGATGCCACTCCATCCAACTGCCCCTCTTAAGGCCTTTTTTAGTCCTAGTAGTTATGCATAGCCATTTATTCTCTGTTTGGTACTGCCTGGCACTTATCGTGACTAAATTAAATCTCAATTATTTCAGCTCATCTCTTCATGTGTCAACATAATTTAAAATTCTAAATCTGTCCTTGTCAAAATGCTTTCAAATCTTTCTGAAGTTGCTGTGTCTGTGACTTTCCAATTCTTGTCTTTACGATATCGCACAAGTCAATGAAGAAAAAAATTAAACACGACAGTCTCACACTTAATATTTGTCACAAGCTCACGACAGACTTGAAAACATTTCACTGTGTGACAGCACGCATGCAAGACAATGGTTTCACATCCAGCCATGACCATGTTACTGGTGATTTACAATCCATTAGAATTCCAATGTTTGCTTATGAGAACAGCACGTGGTAAAGTTTTAAAAGAGCAACATCACTTGAAACAAACTGCAACCTTGCTCTGTCCTCATCTACTAAACCAGTTATTTATGCAGTGAAGCTTCCCTTGTCAGTCCTCTGGGACCCCTCCGGTCACTCATCAGTCCCAGTATGGGTCACGGATAACAGTTCAGAGACTGTTCTGGCCAGTTCTGCAGATGCTTTAGGGTGAATATCATTAGTCTAGTGACTTGAATACAGATTATCTCTCTAATTATTTTTCTAACGTTATTCCTCCTTGGACCCTTGCATTATCTCCTTAAATTAGTGACGAAACTCTGATTAAATTTCCAATGCTTCTCACAACGAGATGACACATTTCATTAAATATTTGTAGAATATACTATTCAATACTTCACATTTTGGAAAATGAGTGCCACATATTTTACTCTTACTTGGTAACAAATCTAAATTTAAAGGTGCCTTACGATAGATATTTTACTGAATGAAGTGTGAAAATATTGTCGCTCCAAGTCCCAAAGGTTGGCTGATCTCTTCTGATTCTGATCGGTTTATGTTATATGGATGGGTATCATCTTGCATCACAGCCCTCTGACAGATTGGCAGTGATTTCCTTCAAAACGGCCAGAGGTTTTGAAGGAAAAAAAGTTTAAAAAGGAACTGCACAGCTATAAAGTCTAGCAGAAGGATTTTGAAAAGGCTGAGCTGATACGAATTCTCAGCATGATCTCACATATTTGTTTAATAGGTGATAGGGCGACACCTTTGTCCTAATCTTTATTTTGGATTTTCCCTCCCTACAAAGTATTTGCAGAGATGAAGTTTTATGCCTGAACATAAGCACAGCTCTGTATGATTTGTCCCTTTACTATTTACTTTTGCAGTCCACACTGAATTCACACACAAATTCTGGGAAACAAAAGGCTGAAGATGACTCAACAAAAAAGAAGTTGGGACTGGCTTTACAAGGAGGTCTCTACACTGTGCAACCTCTTTACATCACCATTTACAGCATGTTTGATGCTTGAGTCATTACTGAGCTGACTTTTTTCCCCAGGAGTCATCTTTGTCCTAAACCTACTGATTCTGATTTTTTTGTAAAATTAGCAGTCCCAAACTGGCATTTGGATATGCCAATGAGATATTCCATATCATATAACATCATGTTCAGTTTATAAATGAGGGTTGTCCAGAAAGGTCAACTCTCAGGCTTTCTCTCTATTCTGGAATTGCAGCTTCGGGATTGTCTCTGTTCCACAATCCCTAGCTGGGGAACAGGTTGGACATCAGCCAGCAGGTGATAAGCAACTGCACTATGCACCACTTATTTGTATATTTCATTATTACTGTTATTATCATTATTATTGTCATTATTATTTTAATTTTTATTTCATTTCAATTATTTAATTGCTCTTATCACAATCCATGAATTTTCTCACTTCTACTCTTCTGATTCTCTTTCTCATTTCCCAGGAGAGACAGGGTGAGTGAGCGGCTGTGTGGTGTTTGGCTGCTGGCTGGATTAAACCCACCACACTAAGCAATACACTGTGCCATGACAGGGCAGGAAGAGTGGTACCAAAGGACATAAAGTGATGTAATCATATGAAATCTGCACCGCTGAAACTATGTGCTTCACATATATCTTTTTTGAACACAGGAAATGGTTTGTGCAGAGTGGCCTGGAGCTGGCTGTTCCACCCTGATCCTTGCCGCCGCTCAGTTCAGGCTAGGTTTCCTCCCGGCATCTCCATCCATGGCCTTAGAAACAACCCTTACCATATTTGCTGGTGATTTTCAACGGTAAGCATGCCCCAGCCACTTCCATGCTTCCCACATTGTATGGATAAAGTGTCTCCATTGAAGAACAGTATAGATGTCATGAGGGTGCCTTGTGATTGCTAATTGAGAGAGAGGAACACAGCTGGGTTCTGGGCTGGTTCTCATTGCCTTTGAAGCACAGGAGGAGGAATGCCTAATGCTGCATAGATTCAAAGACAGCAGACTTGAATCTGAAGGGGGACCTCCCTAGTGACACTCACCAGCATGGAAGGAAACTCCCTACGTGACTCAGGCAAACATAAACGCATAAGAAAAATACGCTCTTCAAATAAAAGCTCTGCCTAGTGTCTACATGTGCCTGGGGGGCAGCTCAGGGGAGACACACATATTTGTGCAGCTCAGCTGCGACCTCCCATCTTGCTCCTGCACATCTTCTAGGGGTTAAAGCATAGACCCACTCTGGCTGTTACAAACCCCTCAGATCAAAGCAAACAGCTAATGGCTCATTCACAAATTAACTGCCCGAAAATTAACATGCTGGTGTGACATTTTAGCTTACTGACTAAACACTAAGACTGTTACAAGCACTTTGTCAATAAAGTGCATCTTTCATGTTCTAGGGAACTTCATTGCTACAGTGCTTTCCTATTTAGCAGGTAGTGCTAGGTCAAGACTTGGCACTTGTCCATATACATTGTATAGAACCATGTTAGTGTTTTTGTCCTCAGTTGGTAGGTGTTGTATGTTTCAGGACTTTCCTGATGGTTACGTAGCAACTAAAGGTAAGAAAGAGAACAGGTAAGGCACGAAGAGATCCTCTTTCTGTTATTCTCCTCATTTTTCCTTTATATTCAGCTGTTATAGATGTTTCATTTGACATAAAGGAAAACAGCTTTCTGCATTCGAATGATACATGTAAATCCTGAAAGTCAAGTATTGAAGCCGTTCAGCCTGAGCACTCCTGGCACCACAACTGTGCCCATACAGGGCTATCTTCCACGTGTACATGTACCAGGGGTGAAACTGCTGATCAGCGCACAGTTGTCAGCCTGTTCCCCACTCCCTCCCATGCAAGGCTGCTACCTTTTATTACTTCTCCTCTTAGAACATACACATACTGGTAGAGCTTGTGGGATTAAGGATCACCTCCTTTCTTCTTTCCTGGAAGGCAAGAGGGAAAAATCCCAGAGCTCTCCATACTGTGCTGTGCACTATGCAATGCTGCTCACAAGTCACAAACCTCAGTCAAGAGGGTGAAAGGTGCTTCTACAACCTTCTCAGCAGGGACTCAAAAAGCATCTAAGTCCAAAAAACAGAAGACTACAGGGAGACAGCATGGTTTTAAAGGTTGAGAGAGAAAATAAAAGCAAAGAAATCGAACAAGGGAGTAAGGAGAAAAGACACATGAAGAGCACAGCAGATGCTAGGAAGGAGCACACCAAAAAGTAGATGGTTTCCAAAGAATAACTTGACATTACACTCAAGTTTGTCCACCCATTGATAGATGATTCATCTCCATCATCGTAATTATTCATAAACATTTTAGAACTTGCCATCATCACTAATAGCTATTTAAATTTGGGATGTACAGCGAAGTTACATAGTATTGTACCTGTCCTGTCCCTTACTTGGTACAAAATTATCCACCTTTGCTATGAAAATTCACATGTAAAAGCAACTCAAAAAGTAGTTTGAAAGTGTTTTAAGCTTCAGAAATCTGTTTCTGCAAAAGCCTAAAAATGGTCCTGTATTTTGTCATGTCATGGCAAAAAAGAAAAATAAAAGTCACAGCTCTAGCAAGGTAACAGGGTAATGTATGACTGAAAGGGCTTTTGGCTGTCAGGGGAGACATCACAACTGAAAAGAGAAAAATAAGGCATAGTGAGAGGAAAATTAAAGCTGTGTTGTTTATAGTCTTTGCTTTCTAAAATTGCATAGATAGTATTTAGCCCTGTCATAAGAACACAGCCACCCACACATTCTCTGATGTATGTGACATGCCACAGTGTCTTCCACAGACTGCTGAATGAAGTCTGTCAAGATAGAGAGGGCATGCTTTCATTTCAAGGAGAATTTCCAGAAAACCAGATCCAAATACTTTTGAGGTATTCTCACACATGGGGCGGGGTGGGAGGGGGGGTGGGGAGAGAGGCGGTGAAAACAGGCTCCAAGAGTTTGTGAAATGTTCCTCCTGTATGCTGAGTGTAAAACTGCTTAAATGGCTCTGTCAGCTTCAAAAGTTACCACTGCTGCAACAGCCCCTCACCTGGAGGTTTCCTCCCCAACCTAACAAAAGGGGTCAAGTAAGAAAATCTCACCCATCTTCATGTAAAATACATCTTGATGTGTCAGCTTTTAGTGATGTGGCAGACCTCATACAGATACAGGTGCAGATAGCAACGATGGCTATCTCTGGTAAGCCCGGGTGAAAGACTAAAAATTGAACACACACACAGACACATTTTTGCTGTGATTGTCCAACAATGACTGAAAGGCAGTTCAGACTAACAACATATGTTACAACTTGTAAGTGTAATTCACTTGCATTTCCCCTTCTCCATTTCCAGCAGGTCAGCACATGCTAGTGCCTGCAAAATACCAATCTGAGCTGTCACCTAGCTAGCTTAACGCTACCAGTAAAAAATAAAATAATAAAACATCTCACATTCCTCAAACACCCCAACCTCATCCAAAGAGTTTTTTTATTTATTCATTTTGTTTTAAACACAGCTACTAAAGAAGGTGGCATCTCACAGAGCTCTGCTCAGGACAGTATCAGAAGAGACCAAACATCCAACATGCAGTGTTTAGAAAAAGAGTGAATTGATCTTGTTATATCAACTTTGAAACTGCCTTCTGTAGTACCCAGAGAGAGCTTGCCCTTCAGGCAGGTTTCTACAGGCTCTCATGGCTTTACTTTGATTGCTGTTGTAGCTGAAATATATAGCTTTAGTACGAAGGGATTATCTGTTATCCTACCCTTTGGGAGAACCTCATACTGTGACAAAGACTTTTCTCTGCTTAATCTCTTAAATTTCACAAAACTAACAAAAGTATGGCATATCTAGCACTGCTTTTTTTTTTTTTCCCCCCCCATAATATCCCTCAGTCCCTTGAAGGCTAAGCAATCATTGAATGGTATTTAACATCACCATATCTGATTCTTAATTCTCTGATAAACTGAAGTTTGATGACATTTTTGGGTTCATAATCTGAATTGTCACACTGCTCAATGTGGCCTTTTTCTACTGTATTTTAGGGAAAAGAACAAAGTCAGATCACAGCCCTGGAAATAAAGAACACATTCTGCATTTCAGGATCAATTGATTTTGGTGTCCTCCATCAAGCCTTATCCTCAAGGATTACCCCTTGGTATCAATAGAACCATTTAATCCCTCACTGTGATTTGGTATAGTCTCTCTCAGCTTAGGCAAATCTTCAGCAGCTACATTTTCCCCAGAGACTCAATATCCTGCTAGTGAATGGACATTAGTCTGTTTGAACACAGATCATACAAACTAGACTTCTTTAAAGAACAGAAGCAGAGGCAAACCCAGAGGGTTTATGCTGGGCTATGTGGCCCATGCTCAGGCTAGTGACACCTTCAAAGCCCAAGAGCATGAAGGAGATGTCAGGGCATTGCTGGTCCAGAGCAATGTTGGCAATTTTTGGTCATTATTCTTCACAGAGGGAGAAAGTCCAAAGCAAGCAGAAAGCACAGGTCCTGGACCCTTCAGTGGAATATGGTTTTGTAGGAGTTGTTTTTGCAGCCAATAACCATCATATGCTGCCATCAAGAATTTTAATTTATTTTAAAAACAAGGACAACTGAAGGCCTAAAGGTTGTAGTATTGCATAATTAATTAGGGTTATATTAAATAAATCCCTAAAAGTAAAAGCAAACAAGACTCTTCTCCTCCCACTTCAGTTCATTTGCTTTTGGATTCAAATACACATACAAATACAGGAGGTTATACCCTCTTCATGTTTCTGACCACAAGAATATGCTGCAATGCAGAAGAACTTGAGCAGTCACCACCAATTCTTCACTTCCACCAGCAGCACTTACAGGAGGGGAAAAAGCATGTGTTCATACATGGAAGGTAGATTCTTCATACCCTCCCAGCAGTGCCAACTCACAAGCAAACAGCCTTATGCACTAATAAGGATTGTAAGGAATAGAGTTTCTTCTGAAAGGAAACAACATTCTGTGCCAAGTGCTTCCTTCTGAACACATTGTTTCTACAAGTGCAAAGCTGACGAGGCAATATAAAAGACTGCTTGAATGTTAAAACAGAATTGAAGAGAAGGAGTCAAACCACTATAATATAATATCCGTTAGAGTATCTTCGTTGTGAACAGGTTCACTTGGTGCAACTCCATAGCCTGGGTTAAAAAAAAAAAAAAAAGGCAGTATCTCATGTCTCATCCATCCATTAAATTAACAAATCCAGTCACCTTAAAGGAACAAATGCAGCAATTCTTACACCCACACAACTCTGCACTGAAGGCAGAATTCACACCAATAGAAATTACTGGGCAGCACACAGAAAGAACAGCAAAGATAAGTTGTATGCTCAGTGCACAAAATAATCTCCATATATATTCACCTTTCAATTCTGTTTTGCTTTCATTTTCAGTGGTTAAAAAGACCAAGGAACAGTATCTTGCCAATAGGTTTTCTAACCCAGCACACTCTTAGATGGAATGTAAACCACTATTCGTACTGCTAAAGGATGAAAACATCTTACCATGTCTGCAAAGATTTTTAAAATCAGAGAGACAGCAGACTACTGCCCAGAGGACACAATATAAACCAGGAGCTACTATTTGAATGTGCCTGGAGATCTCAAGAGCAGAAGGACGGATGAGCTGTTGTGCTGGAGGATGTGGAGCTTATGTATCCTCTACAAAGCAGCTAAGGATCCTGTTTAATCACAGTCCAACTCAGGTCTCAGCCCCTGACCCTCACAGAGGTCCCTTTCGTCACAGCATGTGCTGTTCTTATCTCTGATCAGGCCAGGTGAAGAATACTGAACCTGAAATACTGAATCAGAAGGGGATTCACATAAACAGAAAGGACTTAGATCTGCTCGCATGGTTATTCCAGTCTGGTGAAGAGAGAGAAACTGGGGAAATTATCCACTGAATTACAAAACAAGGATTCTTATTTTTTTAAGATAGTTTCTATGCCTTTTCTGCTTCTTTGCTTTTATTATACAGAGCTAGCTGTACACAGGATATGTTTTTGTTTCAAGGCATTTCTGTACTACTATTTAACTCACAATGTTTGCATGCCAAGCAGAGGAGCAATATAAACCGCTAGGCAAAAAGGTCTGGTGGCTACCCATCCCTATGCCAGAGAAACAGAGGGATGCACCCAGCCAGATCATGTCTAGTGTACCACTTCATAAATCATTATCTTGAGGATTCATAAGACTTGTATGAATCTCAAGAATGTTATGGGGTTTTTTTTAAAACAAACAAACTTTCTTCAAATTGTTAAAGCTTTGGTGGGTGTGTAATCCAAGTGTTAAATTCCCTGATATTCCCTGTTAGTAGAATGCTAAAAATTAAGATTTTTGCCCTGCTACTAGATTCTAGTTATCTAGTAGCAGAGGAAACAACTTTTCCATTAATCCTGGTGGACATCACACTAATGTTGCTAGATGCCCAGTTTTGACCTTCTTGTTAATGCCAGCAACATCCTCAAAATACAAATGCATTTGTAGAGGTCAGTCTTGTAGTTCATCCGTAAGAAGAGAAACCTGCCTCTATCTATGGCAGATGACAAAGAAGGTCTACAAGGAAGTCATTAGATAGATTTTACCTTCCTTTCTTTCAGTCCATTCATTACAGGATTTAATTCCAGAAAAGTAACTACCTACATTGCTAATATGTCTGTTATTTTCTAAATAAAATTCTATTTCTTTTATAATTAAATAATAGAAGCAGCAAAACACCTAGGAAAGGAAATGGCAAGTCCCGGTGGATAAAAGATGAACAAGAGAATTTTAACAAGAAAACTATATGAGAAAATTTGATTTTTTTTTAAATTCAAGACTGAATATAAATTTGAAGCATAATAAAAACTGAATACTTGTTTAAGTAAGAAGGAAAACCAATCAAAGAAAGCAATCATGTATAAAACAAACCCTTCCAATGGTAATTACACCTCTATTCCAAACAGGCAGCCAGTGTTTGAGACTTTGTTCAAGCTCAATTTTTGTCTCAGTGTTATCATCTGCTCTCATTCAAAAATATAACAACTGCTCCAGTCAAATCATCAAATTGCTTATGCCTCCATTTTGGAAATGGAGATGGAGAGAGGAATTATTTCTGAAAAATGATGCTGAATAAAGTATGAGTGTATGTGACAAACTCAGGCAGAGTTAGCTCAGTGCATGAGTAGGAAGGGTAGCAATTGGGAGGAGATCTTAATTGGTGATTCCACAACAGGTGCGAATCCAATCAAGATCTCCCATAAGTTTCTGCACATCATTAAGGGTTTGAATGTCATATGGATTGTTAATCTTTGTGGGAGCACAGTGGCTTTTGTTATCTCCCACCCTAAATATTTCCAGGGTGGAGCACATTGTATTTTTTCTGGGGCTATTTTTAATTTAACAATTCTTTTAATTCTTTAATTATGATTTTCTGATTTATATTTTGTCCAGCAATTAAAATATCATCTATATAATGATAGAGCATTAGCTCATTATGCTTATCTCGAAATGGAGTTAACGCCCAGGCAACAAAAATTTGACACATGGTAGGTGAATTTTCTATGCCCTGCAGCAAAACAACCCAATGGTACCTTTTCATAGGTTCTTGATTATTGACAAATGGAACTTAAAAGGCAAATATTTCAGAGCCTTCCTCATGCAATGGTATGGTGAAAAAACAATCTTTTAAGTCAATGATTAAACATCCCATCCCTGAGGTATCATATTTGGGGATGGCAAACCAGGTTGAAGTGTACCCATGTCCTCCATGACTTCATTAACCTTTTGGAGGTCACTGAGTAACTGCCATTTTCCACTTTTCTTTGGTATGTTTAATATAGGAGTGTTCCATGTACTTGTAGAGAAATTTAAAAAGACACAAAAATCCACTGACACTGATTGATCCCCGGCGGGGGTCTCCAAGGGCCTCTCTAACATCTTTGAGTCTTAAATTCCCGTTTAGTTCCCATTTAGTTCCCATTTAGTTTCCGTTTACACCTTAAACAACCACAAAGAAAAATTACGTTTACAACATTGAACTATAACCTCTTGCTTCATTCATCTCCGGCTGTTTCCCTCGCGGGAGAACAGAACTGATAATAGAACTCTGCACCTGCCAACGTGAAGGGTCCTTCAATCCTCTCACTCACTCACACCACAAAATATGCCAATCATACAATAGATTCTCGTGCAATGCAAACTATAAACTGTTAACTATTTGCCACAGGTCCAAGCAGTGTAACTTAAAAGTACTTTTTTTTTTTTTTTTTTACAAACATATATAAGATGGTAGCTGTCCCACACAGCGCTCCTGCTGCGCGAGTCCTCTGCAGCAGCTGCCTGTTCTTTAAGCTTTCTCCACAATTTCAGAGGGTCTGGAGTGCAGGTTGAGCTCATTGAGGGAGGCGCAGGGGTCCCATGACAAAGTAAAATCAGTAAGTGGAGCTGAGTCTCCTGGATGTACTGTCTCTTGGTAAAACCTGGGCCGCGGGCAGCAGCGGAGCGGCCTCTCTCCAGGCATTGCCTGCGGTGGTTGAAGCCGCGGGGAAAGAGGGAGGAGGAAGCCCCCCCTCACCTCAGCCAGCCCCGGTGTGGCGGAGTGGGCCAGGCCTCTGCCTCCTCGCCCACCTTCATGGTGTTATCTCATTGCCATGGCTCCTGCCGTTCGTGCTGCGGGGCTGCCGATACGTCCAGCCGCCACCGCGTTCGCCAGAACAATGCCTGCATCATTTTTAAAAGCATTTGCATCATTGTACGACAGTCAGATGGAGTTAAAAAAGTAGTAGAAAAGATCATCAACAAATGATTGCATATCGGGAGACTGCAGCCCATAACCTCTTACTGATTTTCTATCCTCTTTTACTAGTTCCCAAGGGAACGGAGACTAATATTTATGTTTCCTTCTTCCATCGTTCCTGGTACCCCCCATAATCACTGGATATGCAGTAGGTGTGGGCAAGACACCCCCTCAAGCAAAGCGGTTTTATCTCTCCTTGCCATCTCATGGCCAGATGCCCATCATCATCATTCCCCGTCCCCTTGGTTGTTTCTTTGGGATTTGCAATTCAAATCGGGTCAGTGTCTGCTGTAAGGAGTTTCCTGCTGCTGTTCTAACTCTTCAAGCTTACGAATGAGTTGTTGTGCCCACTCCAGACAATTCTCAGGATTAGAGTGCGGTGAAAGCTGTGGAAAATCAGGGGTCGGTGGCGTGGACAGAGGGAGTGCAGGATAGACTGGAACATGGGAAAAGTCTTTGGGCTTAACAACCCTGGGATCAAGAAATTTCCGAGATTTCTTCCCCACCTCGGGCACATCGACTCCATTTTTTTCGAGCTGTAAATGCACCTTTCGCCACCTCTCTTTCTGCTTTTACGGCTTTTAAAGTGTCTGAAATCAATCGCCAAGCTGTTGCAAAGTCTCTTGTGTCTTTCTCTCCGTGGCTAATCGAATACCATAAAACTTTTCCTATCCCCAGATTTATACTTGAAAAGGCTGCGGCGAGTTTGCAGAGCACAGTCTTATCATACTTAATTCCTTTCTTGGAAAGGATAAGCGAGAGGAGCTTAATACATACTTTTTCTTCCTTTTTTACTTGTTTCCCAGGTACTCTTTCTTTCCTTGTTACTTGCCCCATCTTGCCCCCGGCTGCTCACCTGACCTCCCAGGTGTCCATCGCGAAGATACAGCTTAATTTTGCAGTGCCACCCACTGCAACCCAGCTCCGGTCCAGCCGGCGCTGTCTCCAGCCGGGGCCTCCTCTCCTTGGGCGGTCACCCCCTTGCCGTTAATTCTCCTGGCGGATCACGTCGAGGTCACCACTTGCCGAGAGGGATGCACCCATGGACTCCACACACGATTCAATGTGAATTCTACTGGAGACCTTTATTATTGGTTACATGATCACTTATATACTCTTAAGCTGCTAACACACACACACAAACAACTCTTCATTGGCTAAAAGCTACTGTTCACACGTCTGGTTACAATATTGATTGGATAAATCCACCTGTTCATGAGGCATTCTTTTTACTTCGGACTAGTTACATAAGAAGTTTTCTTATCTTGTTTTTCTTGCATTCTTTCTTGTGAATCTTATTCTATTGTATTTTTTCACTCTAAGTCAGGGCTTAATTGCCCAAGGCCAAAGCCGCTTGCAGCTTCAGCTCTTAAAGCGCCAACAGAAGGGTGCAGTTTTTCCCTTCCGAGCTTGTTTGCCTGTGTCTGGATTCTGAACATGTTCAGGATAAATGCTCTAATTCCTTCTGCATCTAGCAATTAGACGTTCAGCAAAGCACATTTTTATACCAATTCTATTTCTTTCATGCATCCCCTTAATTGATCTCATTTGTGTGTGGTGCAACTTTTTTGCTACCTATGAGGAGTTGCATTTCTTTTTATGCCACGTTGGGGGGAACTGTTTCATGATCCAACTGTGCTAACTTATTTTCTTACAATGAATTCTTCATTGTTAGCAAACACGATGCTCACACCAGTGAAAAGTTAAATAATATCTAGTATACGTTATATAGTATATTACTATCTATGTATAACATAAAACATTTTTTCATATTTATCACTGGAAAAAAAGATTCTCTGATACCATTATCTAAATTTTAAAAGAGTGCTACGACTCTTTGTGTAGAACGTTTTCCTCTCCTTATACCTAACAAAATAAGCAATGAAATCAAATGCAGAAAAACATATTTCATTAGCTGAATCACAGTCTTCCCAGAAAATATAACTAGGGAGTGGTAACACATAAATATTAAGTTTATCATTGTTAAATTAAAGCAAATTAAGCCTGTGAACAGCCTTTCAGAATTCATTATCCTTTGCAGGTCAGGAAGCAGTAGAGTAAGATACCATAAAAATAAATACCTTTTGCCAGCTACACATGCACACATAATTGCCTGTCTTAGCCATAAGCAACAAATGAAGAAACCCCCAATATCCAGACCCTCTAGCTCAATTACGTATGAGATTTTCAAAAATCAAGAATTCAGAGTGGCCAGTGTTAACACGTTTTTATTATTTACTGCCCCCCACCCCCTTATTACAGCACTGAATGATGAAATACTACAACAGCCCTTCAGCAGGCTAAGGGGCAGCAATTTAAGAACACTGACTATCATGTAAAAAAAAGTGGCTTTGACTGAATGTAACAGTAAATAGAATAGTCAAAAAGAAGGACAATTTTTTTGTGAAGTCTCTCTTTTACTAAACCACAGTGTGACTCTAAGCCTTTGCTACTAATTATTTTAAAGCTACTGGGGTTTGTAGTAGCATTAATTTCCACGGACATTTGAGTGTCATATGGACAATTTAATTAAATTAAAAATAAAATAATAATTTAAAGTCTGTATGATTTTAGTGTTTTCATTCTAGAAACCACGGTTAAAAATCCTTGTTTACTTCAGTAAGGGGCATTTCCATCCTCTTGATTGTTCTGAAACGCTTCCCAGCCTTAGGTCCCTGCAACCCCTCAGCACGTGGCATCTGGATGCCTTACACAAGCCCTTTACCATTACTGCTCTCCCACCTCTTCTCCCATAAAGCTTCCAAAAGACCCAACCTCCCCTCTGTGCCACAGCACGAGTACTTGTGACGTGCTTTGTAAGAGAATCAGGCCTGGCCCTAGCAGAGGAAGTTGGGGAACTTCACTGCTCCTCTCAAATGTCAAAAGTGCCCATGTTCCTGCATCCCTTGTCTCCTCTGTATGTGACAGACCTTGCCAAAAGGCCTCAGTGTGCTCAGGTGGAACACCTGATGGGAAGCCACTCAAGAGGTGAATCCTACAAAACTACTGCATACAATATCAGAACATATTTAATTAAAACACCTGAACAACAGCTTCAGTCATACTCTGCAGCAAAGATGCACAATCAACATAACAAAGATTAATTATTAAACTAATCAAGGCTGATATTTCTGCTGCCTTATCTGCAGCAAGGAATACTCCATCTGGCTTGCCCACTTCCCCATCAGCAAGGAAATCTAATGCTTTAAATTGGCATGTTCATGATTAGTGCCTAAAACCTTTTAGGCTAAGGGTGGATGTTATTCCTGTTTCTGTTTGAAACAAGAAATCTAGATACACATTTACTAAGTCAAAGCCTCTGGACATAAAAGGTCTTAAATTCCTTCTACATCTCAAATGTAACAAGACAACATTATATAATTTTTTTTTTCTTTAAGTCATCATGTAGTGAGATTGGAAACCAAGCATGCAGCAGGGATTCCTCGGGGATTTTCACACTGTCTATTTGTTTTGTAATGAATGAATACATTATAAACAGGAAGTAATTCTAGCTGCTTCTCCTCACTAATTCAGAGGGAAAAATACTCATTTTATTTGTCAGTGAAACAGAATACTTACTGCCCAAATACCATGCAAAAGTAATTTTATGAAATGTCTATAAATGATGTAGAAGAAAGGCACATACTGGTTTCAAAACCCTGCAAACCACCTGAGCTGTGACCAGCTGAACAAATTTCACTGTAAATCATTCTCAGAAGACAATGATTTGATTCATGTTACATCTATGTGCAGGCTGCCAGAACTGGCTATTTGAAATCATGTTAATTCATAGTTTTAATTAAACCATGAAAAATAGAACCACATTAAGTGTGCTAATATACCAAGCTGGAAACAGAAATGGATTCATACATAAAATGCTATAAGGTATGATTGCATACTATGATTATTAAAGCTTACAAATCAGTTACAACTATAAAACCATCACTGAGAATAATTTCAAGCCTAAAACAAACAAGCCATTTCATTCTTATACCATGAAAGCTTTTCTATTAATCTGTTTCTTACCAAAATAACTTATCTAAGAGAGGCTGCACTAAGAAAATAACAGATTTTAACATAAACATAAAAAGAACAAAAAAATCTTGAAAAAAAGTATGTGGTTTTTTTTTCCTTTACATAACAGTAAGGGCATACAGAAAACACACAATTATGAAAAAGCTTCAGAACCACAACAATGAAAAAAAATCTAAAGAAGTGATACGACCAATGTCATCACAAGGCCAAATGGTAGGGGAACAAATCCAAGCTGTCCATAGGAAGTAGTGTAGGTATCACAAAAGCAAAATGGGTAGCCTTCATCACTGAGAAATGTGATTTCTACAAGTGCCTTTCCTAGACAAAAAGAAAAGTTATTAAACTGTTCCCTCTCTCTGCTACTGTATTCCTTTTATCACGAACACACACAAGTATCAAACTCAAACGCACTCACATGAAATTTTCTTGGTGGACGCGAAAATGCATCGCACAAGTTTGACGAGCCTTTGCATTAGTGACTCTGACCAACTCATGGCAGAATAAAATTAACAACTTCTAGAGGGGAACAATAATGTTGGCTCATTCAGGTGAAGAGTACTATGCTAAATTACATGAGCACACTGCACCTGTAACTGCTCAGGTAACACTTCAATTTTTCAGGTAAGATACTCCAAAAATGCAAATACTGATGTATGAAGGACAGTAGTAACCACAGTGATTCCTTGTCACTTCTCTTTCCCCTGCTAACCAGGGAAGAGTCACGCTTCCACGTCCCTTTGAAGTAGAGACAACTGAAGGACCGTTCCAGCAGCATAAAAGCAATTCTGTTCCTCCATGCAACATACACCAAAGGCTCCGTATTTATTTCAGTTCCCCAAATTCTCCAGGTTCCCTCTTCAAGACAAGCCTCCTGAAATATGGCAATTTCCTCAGTATTTTCTCCTTCAGAACCTACCAAAAAATGTAATTCAGAGTTTGTTTTTTAAGCTTAGCATGCCTAACACTCACCTTCTCACCTTAGCATAAGGTAGAGCAGAATTTAAATTATTTGTTTATACAGCACTGAACATTTTCCATACTTCTTCAAATGATGAGTCAAATTGAAACACAGGTTCCACACAGCAATATTAGTTTGTAAGGTGGAGATGGAGAGCAGACCTCCCAAAATCAAAATCATATCTTACCATTGAGATTAAAAAAAGCCCACAGCAAATTACAGCTTTAAAGTATGTTCCTCCATAAACAGCAGGAGTTTTGAAATGGAAAAAACTGCCATGCAAATTATACCAGCTAGTGAGATGTCTTTACAAAGGTATAACATTCTGATACACAAATACTGTTGAGTTTCTTGGGAGAAAAAACCAAACAAAACACAAACAACTCCGAACTATTCTACAGCAGTGTGAGCCTTATAATTCAAATCAGAGTTCAGTTTTAAAACATTTGACATAGGTATAACACAAACAATAGTGGTGTTGTAAACTTAGAGATGCAATTTCATACCCCTCTACATTTGCACAATCACTCGGTGTTAGATTTAATGTCACTGACTTGTACCAATGCAGAGGCAGCTTGTGTGGGAGAATATAAGCAAGACAGGTGGAAAGAAAAACATAACTCTTGTTCAGGCAAACCTGACAAGTTTACATTTCTAATGGCTATTCTCTGTTAGGCTTTATGTGTCTCTCTCTGGAGTAAGAGGTAATACCTACTGCCACTGTCCTTGCTGCTCTTCTGATGGAAATCTTAGACAAGTGCCACTGTCCTCCACATCAGCTCCTTCTCCAGCTGAGCCGCCAGAAAGCCCAGGCCTGGTGCCACTGTGCTGGTGCAGAACAAAGTTGTACACTCGTGGCTGGATCAGCGTGATCACATCACATCACATCATATATTTCCTGGGATAATCTGGGACTGAGCTTCAATTTACGTATTTTGTCCCACTCACACAAGAAGAGACAAGCCTTTTCAGTAGAACTGCTCTCTGTATATGCAAGAAGACTTGTGTTGGAAAGGCACAACCTAACATTTTTCTAATTTGGGGGAATTTTCCTCTATTTGTTTTAAAGATAGAAGCGCTGTTATCTCAGCCTGATGATATCTAAGAGCCTTCAACTATTCAAAATATAGACTTGTTTTAAAAACTCAATAGTTCAAAACACACTGTTTGCTTCTGACTGAATTTATGAGCATGTCTTCCAAGCAACACGTGGAGCTAAGCACACCAACTGATTATTAAGTAAGAGGATTTGTATAATATAACCTTTAGGGCACTTCAGATCATTTCTCCATGGTCTTAACACAGTCTGTGCAGGAAGATGCCTCACCTATCCTCCAGATTTAACACTTCACTGTTAGTAATAATGTGATTTACACATAAATAATTACTGTATGAAGAAAAAAGAGCATATTTTAAATTTTAAAAAATAATAATACATTTAGGGAAATGACCTACAATTGGCAAATACATTATGAAACCCAGAAACATGTGAAGTGCTATTTTGCAAAGGTGCTCCACAGCTGCAATGCTTTGCACCTCATCTTTTAAAATACACGAGAATAATACACCAACAAAGGTATCCACAACTAGCAAAAAGTATGTGAAAGTGCTCAGAAGTGTAACGATTCAGCTTAATACAAATATCACTGTATTTTGATGAATGATACTGGTGCATTAAGAATGTTTTATGTGAGGGAACTATCTGAGTAAATGAGTCAATACCAGGATGACCATGAACTAGCACCTATTGGGATACAGAGAAACGCAGATGTAATGTATGAGGATGTAAAAGGAAAAGATATAAAGAGAACTTATGTCATTGTACTGGCCACATGTACTTAGAGACACTGCACTTGTATTGAAAGAGGTATGCAGGAAGCTGTTGAACAGATGGGGAGAAGTGCACCTCTATTATAAGAGCATCACAAGTCCAACACCTGCTGCTGGCTATAAATATTCCTGGACTAAAAAGCACAGAAGAGGAGGTGCTACTCAAGCTCACCTTTTCTGTGTATTTCGCACAATACCAAATGGCTGTAAAGCAGGAATGATTCCGCTGAGGCTGGAAATGAGAAGGCTAACCACTCAGGGCTAACATATACTGCTACCAGAGGGAAAGATTTCAGAAACTGGGAGCTAAAGGAGAAAACAAACAAGTCGAAGATACATCACGATAATTTTATAAATGACAGACCTAGGCAGTCTCCCACCACTCCGTTTGCACAGTTTGTAGACATCCTTTGAAACTGTTTTTCTCCCCCTCAGGTGGTGGAGCACGAGAGCAGCTTTCATTGCTGAACATGCAAAGATAATGCTATCTGCTCTGCTGCTTGGAAATAGACTGAGGTCAGACATTAATTGTGTATACTCTCAGCACCAACAATATCAAATAAATCTTTATGCCCAGGGCTGACCTCAATTTAATTCTCATCAGTAGCCTATGAGTGAAAATAAGTAATGTCAGCACCTCATCCCAGGATCCCTAGATTTCCTTTTGCACATACTTCTACACCCAACTTTCCCCTGTGCATGCAAGTCTTTACCAATCCGAAACAAACTAATGTGTAAGAGCTGGGGTAAAAACTAGAAGATAAAAAGGGAAGACACCAAGATCTATGAGTAAGTATAGTCCCTATAGGAAATACATAGTAAGTATAGTAGCCACTTCTTACTGGCTTTAAAAGACAGGTATGTTTACAAACATCTGTTTTCACAAAGGTAAGTTATAAAATGCCATTTGAATGGTTTCACATCTGCTTCAAAGATTTGTACAGAAGAAACTTCAAAAGATAAGGATACATCATTCTGCAAATGAAACTGCTATCCAAAGTCACATTAATGTTCATTCTCCCCTGCAGAAATGAACACATAACTCACTTACAGTGGTTGACTCCTAGAGAGGAACACTAACATTTTTGATATCTGGCAGGGCAAATGTCTGCCTGGCCAAGATAGTGTGGAATTATGGTATACATGAACCTTAAGCAACCTTCCCACTGATGATATTTTATTACCTGTCACACAACTATGGTAGTTCCAACCATAAAAATGCACCGATCTGCTGAGCTTCAAGAAGACAGAGGTCAGTTAGGATCTTTGCAAAGATATGAAGGGCAACTCTCCTTAGACAGCAAATGTTTTACAGCCACCAAAACCATTAAATATATCTAACTATCACAACTTAATCACTATGAAGCACTGGGTTTCCAGCTAGTTAATGCATTCAATCATTCCTCCAACAATTTCAAGTTTAGACAGCTACTATTATCAGGTGTTATTTCAGGGAGGACAAATGCACATGCACAAAAAATCTTAACATTAAAACCATTTATTTCACAGCTGACTCCTCATAGAGTCGGGATGTAATTACTTTCAGAAGATGTCTTAGATAATATTTGTTCATTCATTTTCAGCCCTACTGATTTACAGCAATGCTCTAACTTTCAGTTGCAAGACATCTCAACCTGAGTCCTCAATGCCAGGAGGGATCTGCAGTGAACTAGTGGCAGGGCCAACACTACCCACCTTTACATCTTGGGATTCTCAACCTCCCAAATTTAAAAACAAGATTTAAAAACAAGAACCCTCCCCAAAAATCATATTGTGATAGATATACTGAAACTGAAAGAGGAAGTTCTGGAGGCCAAAAAGAACACAAATTAAAATCTAAAGTTAAAACATCCTTAATTTGATAATGTTATTTGTTGAGTGTTCTTAAAAGCCCAGGAAATCTAAGAATAATTTCATAATGTGATGACAGAACTAACAGTATGTGTGCATACAATCTTAACAACTTCATAATTTTTCCTCTTTGTTCACGCTTGTGGGTAGTCACAAGCAGCTTAACAAAAGTTTTCAGATTACCAAGGACTGCAAAACAAGGTTCCACTTTCTATTTTCGCTTTCAACATCAAGTAAGATGTTGAAAATGCAGGTAATTAGAAATAAAAGCATGTACTTGTGGGACATTTTCATTAAAAAAACATGTTAGTGAGTTCACACAAGATGTCTTCACTGTATCAAGAAGCATCTAAGAGTATTGTGTATATTAGTCAGTTATTGCATTGCATTTTTATATATATGTAGTTATTTATCCATGATAGAAAACAAGATTACATGAATGTGGAAATTACATCTTTTCCCACAGCACTTAATTTCCAGCAAATTAAACAGGGCACTACCAATAATCTACATAATGAGTAAACTTGATGTGAAATAATTCAGGTTTTCCATAGCCTTCAGGAACAATTACATTAAATATATGGTGATTTAAATGACTGAGTTTCTTCAAGCATATCTTCACAGCCCTTTCCCCACGTTCCTGGCCTCAAAGCCTTCTGCTAGTCACCTTGGTCACATACAAAAACTTGCTTGTTCATTCTGGTAACTGAAAGCCTCACCACATTTCCTGCAGAGAGATAATGCTGCCTGCAGGTTGCTATTATGATTTTGCTATTAAGGAACACTGGAAATATAACTTGCAGTGAGCAGAAGGCAGGGTAACCGCAAACTAATGCAATGCTGTCACACTTTGTGTGTCTGGTTGTAAGGAAGAGCCATTGGACACCGGCATTATGTCCTCAAGTGCTTCCTCTGCCATCTCTTTTCCTGCAGCAGCACATTCATTTACCTTAGGATTGGAAAAGGGAGAGCAGAGATTTCATTCCTGTCCTCGATGTAGCGTTATATCTTCTTCTGTGACCTCAGAAGAGGACTGAAGGAAGTTCTGAATGGAGGACTAACTTACATAAGTAATCTTCGTGTTACTTCTCAGTTCATGAAAATTAATCTGTATCTTAGGCTTTGTTTTTTTTTTCTCCAGCAGACACAACAAAGAAACTTACTGAAACTTCCACATCACCTTCACCATTGCTAAAAAATCAAGATTGGTATTTCTTTGTGTCTGCTTGAGTCAGAGACTGATGTCAAAGATCCAACATCCTTTGGGTTTCAACCAATAGCCCAGTAGTTTGAATAACTTCTCAGGTTATGATGCAGTTTATGTGATGAGTGGATTTGGCAACAAAGTGTAGGGACCACTCCCTGGGTATATTCAAGTTTTCTCACAGTTGGAATAAGGCAATTAGAGAGACGGTAAACACAGTAAACTACCGCAATGAACTGCCTCTCTGACATGCGTGGCCTTGTATACCAACCCAAGCTTGAAAGGGACCACTGTCACTTCTCTGCTGCAATACTGATGCAATTCCTCTGGTCCCAGTGGTTCGGGAAGGCAGGCTTTTCACAGGAGTGCAAAACACCTATATCATTACATGTTGCCAATGCTTCGTTCTGCTCACCCAGTGAAATGTCAGAATGATGGGACCAGTTATATTTACTAGGTGGTTCAAAAGCCAGTGATAAATTGCTTCCACCTTTAAAAAGACCTGGATTAGACTTCTTAGGGATGCACAGAAAGGTAGCACTGTTTTTCCCAAAGTAGGATTTGTTAGTAATCTGCTATCTGCATCTAGAAAGAGCCTGAAATCTTAACATGTCCTTTGGGTGAAAAAGAAATCACCTCCCCTGTTCCCTCTTGCTCTCAAAAGCTCATTTTCCATTTGAAGCACAGTAAGGTTAGATCTCCACAGTAAGCCCATCTAGTCAGCAGGGGATTTCTGGTGGTAGCAGAAGTACTGATGACTGACAAAGCTGCTGGTTTACTGAGACTAATGAATCCATACTGTCTCCTCAACCATGATATTCTATCAGCTTTTCCTAACCCACTTCAGCCCATTCAGTCCTATGGATTTTTTGACTAGACATTTACAATAAGAATCTTTCCCTCCTATTCCATATTATAGGCACTACATCATTCCCAACCTGTGGTTTCAGACAGTGCTGGCCTTCCAGGCAGCCACTCCAGGAAGTTTCCAAGGGCAGCTAGGTACCAGTTTCTCCAGTTACTCCCTAAAATTACGTACCAAAAATCAAGAAGGAGCAATGAGATGTCATTCAGAGGCATTATGGGTTTGCCTATGATGATAAGGTTTTAAAAGTACATAACTTTTGCATTCCTCATTGAATAGATAGATAAGCAGACAACAACCATCAAGGAGGTGTGAAACTAGACAGAAATACAATTTAGAAAAAATATTTAAAAATGAAGATGCACTGTCTAAGGTTATGAAATGTGAGTGTCAGTCCAGGTAATGTAATATATTTCTTTGCATACAGCTGACTTCTAGGACTGCTGTTTAGGAAAAGGCATGTGGCACTTTGACCATCAATGCAAATTTGTACCCAGTTTGATGAACAACCTGCCTTTAGTGCTGAATGCTGAACACAGTTTAGATACATGTGAAGAGGCACAACCACTGAACAACTTCATATACACTCTACATTACAGCAGCAGTAAAATACTAATAAACACAACTTTTGGAATCACACTTTAAGAAAATATTAGATACTAACCTAGAACAACAGTTGTGAAAAAAACCCAAATAAAACAGTTTTCTTAATATTCTTCTTTCCTACTTTTAGAACTGAACTCCCATTCAACCTCCAGTTTAGCAATTACTGAACAACATTGAACATAGCCAAACAGAGTATTCCAGGTTTTCATAGCATATGCAATTGTTTGCATAGATACTATTCAAGCAGTAACAGTTGTTGGTCTGTATCTAAACTTCTTTTAGTATAGAGAAATAATCCACACCAAATAGATTAAATTAGTCCTTGACCTATTAATCCTGTCTTATTTAATAGTACTAATACTACCTATTAAAGTGACTGATGGCCATACTGAAAGAAATGCAAATAGGCACTAATGTTCCCAGCTGACCTATAGTGTTTCAGGGTCATGGTTTCAACATAATTGAATATGGAGCCATATCACCTACTTAAATATATCAGCGATTACTAAGGAAATAGGATTAATTCTATAAACTATCAATCTCTAATGATAGAACAGATTTTTCACTAAGTAATTATCACAGTTATTTCATCCTCCTCAAAATTAAGGCATATTTCAAGATCATATTATTACAACATAGAAAATTGAGGTTTGAGACACTAGTGAATACTAATAATCTGGGGAGAGTCCAGTCACAGCGAACGCAATTCAACAGAAACTTTTAACTCCTCACATTTTATTTTACTGTAAATCTATGGCATAGAACTTTTTATTTAATGCTATAAAAGAAGCAGTACAATACGAAGTAAAAGCACTTATATAAAAAGACTACTTGATCCTGTCTACTAAGGTCTGCTTAGCTGAGAGTTGTTTTGTTCTCCAGCTCTACTTCTCAAGGGCCAGCTAGACCCTGTGGTCCTACAATTTGCAAGGAAACACCGGGTTTCCTGTGATACTGGTGTAAACCAACATCTCTGTAGAAGTTGGATGCACCTAAACACAGTTTATTCACAGTCCAAATCTTGACCATAACTTTTAATTCTGATAACCCTGTTCTATAACATCAGGACTGACACATGAGTGATAGAGACTTGGGGGATTTTTATGATATTGGTTCAGCGATTGCTGTATCGTACAAAAAGCAAAAATTCTAGTAAGTCCAAACTAAGTGGCAGAAGAAAGAGGAATAGGTAGCCAGAAAAGCAGCCTGCCATTGCATTCCTTGGTCACGGATGTGAAACTGCCATGGACACGTTACCTTGGTGCAGACTTCTGCTAAAGTCAGGAAGCTCAGTGCACATTTGTGACATGACAGCATGTTTTTCTTGCCTTAGAGCAGGCTGGTCAAACCTTACAGAGCTGTTGCAACTACATGAATTGGTAGAGAAAGAGAGTTAAGAAATACTCCAGGTCCCCAGTGATAGAGTTACATACTGGCATAGTGAGTTACTTTGGATGCAGCTATGTTCTGAGAGAGGAGATGATTGGTTCCAGTCCCAAGGAACATGCTGCAGTAAAGAAACTCACCTTTTTGTAGTATTTGGTGGCGATATTAGGAAGAATTTCTTTCCTGAAAGAGTTCTTGGGCATTGGAAGAGGTTGCCCATGGCAGTGGTGAAGTCCCCATCCCTGGAAGGACTGAAGAGTCACGTACACATAGTGCTGAGGGACATGGTTTAGTTGGGGACTTGTCAGTGTTGGGTTAATGATTGGACTTGATGATCTTAAAGGTCTTTTCCAATCAAGGCAATTCTGGGATTCTGTGATTTCTTATAGAGCCAGTTACAGTAATATATCCCCTTTACAGGGAAATACGTACATAATTATTAAGAGTGTGTGTGTATGAGGAGTTCTGAGTTGCATTTTCAAATTACCACTGCTACAGCCACTGCTGTTTAGCCAGTGTTTTCTCTATAACCCATCTTGATGGGAGGCTTTGGAGTCCCTGAGCCTGTATTTTTCCTCCACTCTGTGGAAAAGACTCAAAGTACTTCTGTTCCCTGTCAATAGTTCCTTGTTCAATATTCAGGAAGTCACCAAATAATTGAGGTTTGATGAGACCTGGAAATCATCAACACCTGTAAGACAATGGAACAACATAAGAAGGCAATGTTGCACTTTCTGCCCATCTGTTTTTGTTACACACATGCATATACATCATTTTGCAAGCATAGATAGTAAAAATAGCAACTATAACGTATTTCTGCACATGTGTATATTTTAGCTATGGTGCCTGTAAAGTGAGACAATGTCTTTAAAATGAACATTTTAGTAGGAGACGACCTCCATTCTGCACAATCATACGTTTAGTGGTACCAAAGAGTTTTCTGAACGTGACTGTTTGGCTTTGAATTCTGACATTTTTCACATAAGCATTAGACTGCAACTACACTGGTTGCTATATAATGTGCCTAATATTATAGTCTTCAGCAAAACTCACACCAAACAGTCTTATTATGTGTCATTACCATAGTCAGTATGTCATTCCTAGCTGTACATGTTCTCTGTGAGATCACATGTAAAATTGGTCACATTCGTCAGTAAAATCAGTTCTGAACAGCTAGAATGAGAAACAAGAAACCATATTTTACTTTTTATAGTATACACAAAGTTTGCTCTAAGCACAGATAGACTGATCCTCCAGCATTGCTGAATTCTTACCATAGACAGTTTTGATTGGCAGTCTCAGAACACTTACACATTCTCTTCAGCAAGTACAACACTAAACACCCCTTTTGTTTCAGCTTCATAGGCTCCTGTCCTCCCAAGATATTACTGTTCTCAAGAACTAAATCTGGGAGGCCAAGGGCAATTCCTAGATCCCAGGTGCACACCCTGCACATAACTGGATCCAACTCTCTTCCCAATCTTGTTCCCTTTAGAAGGAAAGTCAAGTGCAGGCAGAGAGCTATGGGTGCTCAGGAAGGCTCTCCAGGCTATACTGTCAGGGAACCAGGAGTGTGAGGCACACCATGAAGTTTAGACAGCTTGTCTTAGCAACAAGCACTCCGTGTCTAAAGAGAGTCTCACTACTGTCTTATTCTTGCTCAATAACTGCAATTCAAATTGTGCATTTGTTCCTTTGCCAGCAACAATTGCCTTCCCAAAGAGACAGAATTATCATTTAAAACTTTCCAAAAATGCTTGTCTCTCCACACCTTTCTGAAGTGTTCTAGCAGTAACATAGTCTGTGGTCATCTGCCCTCCATTCATCCTTTCAATTCCTATGTCTCAGCCTGCACTGCTCTCCTTTCTGCTCTCAGCCCTGGCTCCATGTAGTGTATTGCAATGGCAACCATCAACAACTCCAAACTAGGTGGACAGACAAACCCAGAGCTGATAAGGGAAGGCGGTGGGTCTGAAACTCCTGCTCAGATTGAATAACAAATGCCAAATGCCACTTGGATTTTAACTCAGAGCCAAGAGCACAGCTCAAGTGCTTCAGCACTGAAGAACAGCTTCCTGCTGTCTCAGGAGGGGCTGAGAAGGGCAGGAAGGAAAAGATCAGGGACAGAGCTTCTTTTGCAACAATAGTGGTTTCTGGCAAAATCCATCCATCTTTCCCCTTTTGTCAGCCAAGCGCTTCAAGACGTGTTCCCATGCTCCATTAACCCAGATAGAATCGGCCTGGAATTGACCCGCTAATGCAAAGAAATCATATTCCTCTAAAAGGTACAACTTGTTACAGGATTGTAGGCAGGCTGGCAAACCATCCAGTATGAGAAGAATTACACCTCAGCTAATCAACTATGCCCACTGGTTGAATGGGCTCCACTGAGGCTGTGCAATAGTGAGTGCAGGAAAATAAAATGGTGCCATAAGATACCAGGAGCTGTCAGTACATTTGTATACATAGCAGCATGAGGCCCTTAAAATGGTTTACATAGAGCACGCTGACAGTCAGCACATAATTGTGCAGGGGTGTGCATGACTGTGTGAAACTGAACTTGTGGACTCTGAAGCAGAAGCCTTTTACCTTCTGTCTGTATCAGTAAGGGCTGGTAAATTTTGGTAACGCCAAGATTAAACAAAATTGACATGCCCTGAATACTCCTATTAATAAAGAGGTGAGATGGAACACAAATTAGGAAGCTGACAATGTCTGCTTTGCACATAGCCTGTTTAGGTTGAGAAGACCAGGGGCTTGGGGCCCTGAAAGAAGGTGGCAATCATCCTGGCTGGAGGAAAGATGCTAGCAGTGCAGGAAGACCCTAGAAATGACAGAAAATCCATGTAGACAAACATTATGGGGTGCCCAGGGACCTTGGCTGTTAATGGTCAAGATTGGTAACAGAGCAGCTGCAGAGCATGAGCAAACAGAACTTTCTGCCCAACCTTCCCAGCCAGCAGCAATCTGCCTGTTCAGAAGGAAAGTCAAGAGCTAATAAATGTGATGCTGAGCTGAGGGTGGCTCAGAGGAGTAAGTGTGTGAGTAATCAAGCATGGTAAAAGCTCTAATCTCATTAGGTTCTTAAATAAAATGCAGTATCCAGATACCTTATGGGCTGCTGTTTAACTTGTGACATGTCCAAATGCAGATTTGTTCCTCCTTGCCAATTCACACCAGGAACAGCATCATAAGCCTCATCATTTTCCTAGATGCTAAAGAAAAGATCAGCTACTATATGTCAAGCAAAGAGGGGCCACACACTCACACTCACCCTTACTCCAGCACTGCCTGCAGCAGAGTGACTCCCACGGACACACAAAGGAGAAGGCATCAGCCCTGAATCCATAGAATCCTGAATCCATCCTCCTTTTCCAGCCTAACAGACCAGCTTTTCTGCTTCTGGAGTCTCCTCCTTCTCTCTCTTGAAGCCCTGCAGCTGTTACACGTCTTCTGTTGAAATGTGACCTGTGTTTCTCCTTGCCAATCTGCAGCTCCAAATTTGAGGAAAGAGTATGTCCAAAAACTTATGACTCCTGTGCTCACTTATAATCCTGCTCCCAAATTGCTTCCCCTTCTTTCAGTGCCATTATCATTAATGCCAGGTGAATCAGAAAGAGCAGCACTGGAGGCAACAAGGCTGGATCTAACACTAAATGCAACAGCACTAAGTACCAGCACCACTATTTACAGAGACAACAAATCTATGTTCTTTTCCAGGTCTGTTCTTTTCCAGGGAGCAAGGGAGTACTCAACACTTCCAGTAGCTTTCAAGGAGAAATGGCAGCTTCGCTTTGATATTAAAAGCAACGGTAACAGCGGTAACTCATTGCATCTGCTGAATGCTGACAGAGGGCAACGAACAGCACTTCTGGCTTCTGGGAGCACCACAGCACAGCCCAAAATGTCGTCCTTCACCCAGCTGTGACTCCACTGCCCCTCAGAAATGGAGTAGCTGTGCTAAATCTGCCAAGATAACTGATTCAGCAATGACACTAGAAACCTCTATTTCATTAACTTTAAATTATTATTTATTAGTTGCTGTGTTCTTATGTAGACTAACTGACCTAAAACATAAAGTGAGAGGGAAAGGGGTAAAATGAAATAGATGGCACTTGATGCCACGGGCACTTTTGGTCACTGCATCCCCACCTCAATGGAGCACATCACATAGGGGTCATGCTGTGTTGATGAACCTTTTGTTTTTCTTAGACTTTTTCAGCAAAAGGTATCTGCCTCTCTCCTTTCATAATTTAACATAATGAGCTGAAGATCCTGTACGGTGATATATACACCTTATATTTAAATAGCTAACAGGTACCTTCACAATAAGACCTTTCCATGCTTACTGCTGGCCATCAACCAAATACAGATATTATTTCCATCTTATGTATATGAGGTGTTTCTAAAGTTTGAGTCCAGCCCTGTCTGTTACTAGGCTGTTAAACACAGCCACTGCTCTCCTCCAGCTTTTATTTACCTTTACATTTTTATTATTTTTTTCCATACACTATGTAAATGAGACTGAAGCAAAGATTGCCTGGGGACACACTGCACCCTGGAGTTGTCAGAAACGCCTGCTCACTCTATCAGTTGCATAGCAACAGGGGAAAAAATTAACAATTGCAATATTTAACTAATCTTTATATAGATACATTCACACAAATATTTGGTCAAGCAATTCAAAAAAGAGGACATTGTAGGGAAACTGATCAAGAACAGAGGTCACAGCTGTAGTCAGTTTTACATAAAGCTTTAAAATTAATTATTATAAGTAATTGCAGAAGGAGACAAACTGGGATAAGCTTCATAAAAAATTGAAGGCATGAAAAAAATGTTTGCACTCAAAAGACCGGCCATTACCATTTATAATTGGTTCAGCATTACAGAAACCCAAATGTAATTATTTATAAACAAATATTTTGCTTAGCAAAGTTATATATGATGCAATAAATTATAATAACCGCTCTTAAACCATAATTTCAACTCTTGTCTCGGAGCACATTGTAATAAGAAATGACTACTCTGTCAGGATAATGTTCACGTAGCTTTTAAAGAACCAGTATAACAGCCTATAGAAACATGAGTTTAACTCAAAGGTAGTTGGTATAGCTTTTACCAAGACTAGTCAGAAGTTTAGCAATCAAAAAAAAAAACCAAACCTAAAACCCTCAAAAAACTAAAAACCAACCCTAAAACCAAAACACCAACCCAAAAACCAAAATCAAACCACTGACAATGCCCATTTCAACTTGAAGACAGCAAAATCTAAGCTCAAGTAGCAGAAAATATCAATAAACAAATTGATAACAGCAATTTACAGCCATTTTGTCTTTATTACTTATTTAGAGAATATTCATCATCAGGAAGACAGACACTATTTCCCATTCCACTCTAAACTAATTCTCACACTTTATCTTCTCCGAGATGTATTGGGATAGAAAAATGTGGATGTAGAAAAGGCTGATATATAGAAAAATCAACATTTTAAAAATCTACTAAGCTTAATATTTGTGATTAGTTTCAAAAATAGCATCTGTATAAAAGTGGTAGCCACAGGAACAATAAAACATTTACAGAAACTGTAAAATACAAATTTGTCTTTTATTACATCCATCTTAAATTTGCCTACTTTACTTATGCTTTGTGGTTTTCCCCAACCCACTAGCAAGTTGTAGTGTCCTTACTCTTCTTTTCATGAAGACTGCTGAAGTTAGCAAGGATTTTTTTCAAAAAAAAAGATTTTAAGAGGAAAGCGTAAAGCATGCTAATGAGATTAACAAGGTCTGTGTGGTCTACAATTTTACTTCACAAAAGACTGAGACAAAGCCAATTGCTGCAAAAGGAACATAAAATTTGACTGGTTTCATGAAATACTTTGGTGCATGGAAACAAAATGTGTAGCAGTCCAAAAGCTGCTCTTACACACTGCAGTGCTGTAAAGCGCTGTTTAGTGGCAGCTTCAGAAATGCAGTTTTAGACTTGATCCCATTTTACCTGGGCTGAAAAGGTTGGAATATCTTATGTTCTACCTAAGGGCAAAGTACAAAATTGGAGGATCAGAAAGAAGAGAATTAGTGTCCAACCTTACACAGAACAGGAAAGATAACTTTTTTCTTAAACTGTGTTAACATAACATTGTCTTAACAGGAAAGACAACTTTATCTTAAAATAACTAGGATTAAAAAAATATTATGGCTAGAAATGACTTGCCTACTTTATTCCTTTCGTAGTTATTGCTATTAAAGTCCATCCATTCTTCTCTGAAAATATGCCACCTTGCCGCCTCACTTACAGGTGTTTATTCCAATCTCATATTTGTTTTCATTCAAATTCCTCTCACTTCTAAAAAAAAAATTAAATTGTTCTAACAATGATATATACAATTAATTAAATAAACTGTTAATATTTTTGAGGCATGAAATAAACATAAGACTCACTGAAATATTCTCTCCATTTGGAAGGGCACAAGAAATTTCACTTTTCCACATAAGCAAAACAACAACAATTTATTATTCATTTGTGTTTCCTGCACAGAATCTTATTCAAACTTTGATCAAAATCGACCTCTTTTGTATTTCCACATGTGAAATGAAGGCAGAATACGAGCCTGGGGTGATGACATCCACATCCCACACACCTTCTTGTTTGGAGCACTTAAGAAATCTCTCATCTCTTCTTGGAGTTCCAACTCATTAACAAGTTAACATTAAAACATTTTTTAGCTCAGTTGTTATTCCACAGGGTGAGTCCTTGGACCTCACCATCTTTTCTTATCTGAAGGGTCTCTGTGACCTCCCTCACACGCCTCCTGGGGCAATGGACTGCTGCTGTCAGGATGAGCAATATGCTCTCGGCAGGATTTCAACGCCTGCTGAGAACAGGTCAGAAGAGAAACTCAGCCACACGCTCATAGATAGCATCACCAGCTGCTGTTCAGAAAGGGCAGAAGTATTTGCTGCCCTTGCAGCCCATAGGAACAGCAAATACATCTCCTCAGCATCACATAGTCCAAAGGTAAGGAGACATCCTTTAATTGCACACAGCTATTTGCTGAGAAGTCTTTTAGCAGCAGCCATTGAAAATCACATTTGGTAAACTTAAAAAAAAGGGGAGTATGGTATCCAAACACTAAAGATGTTCCACTCAGATAAAAAAGTTTAGAAACAAATTATTTCCAGAGCCTTTCCTTGCCATCTATCACAGTGGTAAGGCTACCAGGGAGCAAATTAAGCAAAGGCTAGAATTGCACCTGCAGTCAAATATTGAGGAAAACATGGCAGAAAGGACTTCCAGCTATGAGTACACTTATAAAAGTAGTAACAAAATAAAATTTTACATAGCCTTTAAAACAAATGATACAGCTATGTTCTAACTCTAATCCACACTTCACAACTGGTATGGATTGCTGCAGAAATAATGTATGCCTTTGCCTGAACACACCCAGAAGAAATTAAAGCTCAGACCCTCTCTAGACTGCAGTACATGGCTACTTCTGGAGACAGGAGCCAGCTCTGGCACTCTGTGCATTCAGTAACTTGGCCATTTCTGTAGGTGCCCTTATGGTGTAACATAATAAAGTGCAACATCACACACAGGGAGGGTGATGGGACTAAGGGATATCTAAGCCTTTGCAGGAGGAGCCGCCTAAGCGTCAGTCAGCTTTGGACATCGCACAGTTTCAAAAACAGTGCAAAGTGCGCTGAGATCAGCAGGTTCACAGGTCTGCCAGCTCCCCAAATCCAACGTTAAGGCCTAAGGACATGAAGGAACACAATCTGGCACATGCAGTTAGGAAGGAAGGAAACTTTATTTTGCATTCCTGAAATGAAACTGATGATCGTATTTGCTAGGAAATGACTCGGGGAAAAGATGAAAGTATGCTGCTTTCGCAGAATTCTGCCCCTTTAGGTACAAGGAAAGGATCTCTGAAAAGAGGTTACCGGAAGGGGTGAAACCAGCTTTGAGAGAGTCACCAACGTGTTACAAACTGTCCTTAAAGTAAAACCACAGGAAATGCCGAGAGCTGCATTCCTCAACAAAAAACCAACAGGAATAGTAGTGGCAAATTGTCCTCCTCTTTTCAGTGTGCCAAAAGTCAACACACAGTTCAGAATGCTGACCGTGGAGATTGACATTTTAATACATTAGTAAAACAGCAGCTTTTAAACAAATCTATAAATATGAAAATGTTGAACCAAATAAAGGTCAATAAACCAGCTTTTTTATACAGTATTTCTAGGATTAAAACAAGGGCATCTATCTTTGCAGTAGGAAGTTGGTTTGTTTTGGTTTTTTTTCTGGAGGGAGTAGTTTTTTAATTTCAACATGGAAGGTACTTTATGAACGTTTCTACTATGACTGTCACCATGACACACTAATTCCACATCACAAAACATCTGATGAAACTGGTAAGTCTCTGTGTTAGTGAGGAGCTATGCCTGTTCTTGGCACATCTGCTTCTGCAGTGAGACAAATATTGTAATCAGTCTGGACATCACCAGTATTTTTTTTTTAATCACTTTTGTAATGTAGAGAATGCATGCCAAGTCTCCATATGTCAAGTTTAAAAATATCTAACTTCACTATCTAAAATGTGCTAGTGGTTGGAATAAGACCCTCGCCTAAATCTAAAATTAAATTATGGTAAAAAAAACCCTTTATGGGGCTGTTGGAAATGGAAGGGACAGACAGGAAAATAACTGCACCTCTCAATTCTAGATTCCTGGACAAGTTTGAAGCAGTCATCTGGATGAAATGAGGTTTCTAAAGCTCCAGCAACTTTCCAGAAGCAGCATGACATGGCTCAATGGCATTTCACTTCCATTATATGAAGGTATGTGCCATGCCTACTTAATACCACATACATACATTGAAAATATGTAAATAATTTGATCCCTTCGGGGAATTAAGCATTTTTATTAGAAAAACCATTTCTTTTTTATTAGAAAAAGTCCTATAAGAACTTGTGACACTAGGTTAGTTTTAATAATAATAAAGTAACATACGGCAATATTACCAGCATTGCACAACCAGTTCATTCATCAATGTGAAAGGAGGTGAGATGAAAACCAAGGAACAATAAATAACCTAAAAGCAATCCAAGTGGGATTCAGTCATTGGATGCTCAATCATAGGGTACAAAATTTGGGTGTTCAGTTCTACCAGCTAAGGAAACCAGATTGCATCAAATGCTGTCACTTACAGCCTTAAACTTATCTACACCAGAACGTACCAGCAAATTCCTCAAATGGTTTAAGATCTATCATTTTTATGCAGCTTTTTCAAAGCTTCCTTATGAATTACACCTTAAACACATCAAATATGTTAGCTTCAGATTAAACTTGCTCCTCAAATTATTTCTGCTATAAGGAAGTAACAAAGGTCAATCATAACTAAAATATACTATTCTAATATAAAAAAAAAAAAAAAAAAGAAAAATCTCAGATCATGTAATCTGGAATTCAGGGACAGGTTCGCTACAGAATTAATTACCACTGTGAGGTCCTTGTCCAAGAAAGCAGGCCATAGTAGATGATGCCAATATACATATTTATTTACTAGGTGCAATCTAGCCAGGGTTATTCCTACTTTCTACTATAACCTCTGAAGCCCATTCAACAAATCTGCTATGAAATTCTCTGGAAATAGAGAGATGGGTTTTGTTCATACTTCTATAAAAGTAGTCAATATATTTAAAAAAAAAAATCATGTATGCAACACCCCTTAAAATATAAATCTTCATTATAAGATGGGAAAAATCATTATTATAAGAATTTGCGGAAAGAAATAAAAGACTTACCAATGTCCAGTATGGTTCAAAGCAACCTGACTGAGTAATTATTGTTCTTTGTCAGAAAATAACCTCTGAGAAAAACACTGGTTTAGCCTTTCCCAAAATTTCATGATGTTATTTATCCACATTATCAGTTTGGAAAAGTGCTCACTTTATCAAAGCACAATTTGATTTACAGACATCTCCCTCAGGTTATCCAGTGCAAGTGAAAGCCAAGAACTACACATGCAGGTCAACCATCCATTCAGCATGACCATGATCTTTATCAACCAGCAATTTCAAGTAAAAAAAAGCTTTCTATTGTGTGGGATGACAGTTCACAGAAGATTAATTTTCCACACGGAAGACACTTGCACACTCAGTGTGACAGTCCCTCAGACTGGTAGGATATGTCACTTGTGCCAGCGTTCCCCAGAACTGCCCATCCCAGAAGAAGATTTTATTCAGAGGGTTCTATCCAGATAAAGAAAAGCTTTTCTTTTAAAAGCAGCACTCCTCTCGTGCCATCTTAAGCAGTCCTTTCTCAACTACTACAACAGAACGAATTTTAAACAGGCCAATGGATATTTTAGGCCTTAAATTCCTGCTCTACACTTCTTGCCAAAGGAAAAAAACATCTAACAATTCCCATTTATTTGAAATCAAATCTGTAATTACCACTTAAGAGTGACATAGAGTTTCCGGACAACACATGACAGAAGACTGCTTTTGGAAGATACGTTGTTTAACCTTGCATAAAGAAGACTATACTATCAATTTAAGACAAGTGTGTGAGAAAGGCAGAACAGAAGACAAGAAAAATAAGGATAAAAAAATAGAATTATCTTTTTTCCCCCTCTACAAACTTCTCTTCCCTTTTCCATAGCCCCTCATTATAACTAAGGCAATAGGCCCATAGCGCAAACTTTATCTAATAAAGATGAAAAATTGACTTTCAGATTAGCAACTCTGTAACGTCCTGGGAGTAACAGTGACACCTAGTTAGTTCAATAGGTCTGGTTTTCAATACACAATATTATTTTTAGAGAATGTCATAGCTGAGCTCTGTTTTGAACTGACAAAAGCATCCTGTACGACAAACTTCAGTTGTCCATCTGATCGACCAATGTCCTAGGAGACAAAATTGCGGGGGTAACATGCAGAAGAAACCAAACCAAGGATAGGAAATAAACTCGTGCTGTGTTTTCAAAATGTTCCTATATTTTTTCCAAATACCTCACATATAAATCATGCAAGGAGAACTTAATTTCCAGGTCAGTGAGCAGCCTCTTGTATCAGCAGAGCTTAGACCAGTGTGGATATAGGGATCCACAGTCTCCACATTAGCCCAGAAATCCTGGAACCAGATTATCCTTTCACTCACACAGATAATAAAGTCTCTATTATAGGCTTAAAGTCTTGCAACCTTGATACTATTCCCTTTTGCTATAAACCTTTTGTTTTCCAGAAGAGTGCTCAGAAAGGGACATCCCTGCCCTTTCCAGTATTTCCTGTGCAGTATTCATTTCAGGAGTGCAGACGGGAGATGTTAAGAAGAAAAAACAAAGCCTCCCAGCTGGTGGAAATTGAACAGAAACCCCAACAAACCATGAATCTTATCACAGTTGTGATGAGGTTCATTTAAAGAAGCTGCAAAGTTAACTAAGCTACGAACATGGGTTCGTAAATTAATAAGCCTACAAGGCCTGGACCCTCATGAAAGGCAATAGGATTTTTGCTTATAGTTGATAGATCTTCCAAAAACCAACCACAGTTCATACTCTAATACAAAGCTTACGTCCATATTTCTCATTTCTTATGCCAGGAAAACAGTCAGCCAAAGTCACTAATACATCAATGCACTAGTAATATTCCAAAAAGACTGAGCAAGAACAGGAATTATGTGAAATGTTTGAACAACTTGTCAAAGAGAGAGAGAGAGAAAGAAAATCCTGTGGACAGATCTAGTGCCTTGAATTTCCCTCCCAAGGGAAGAAGGATAGTCAGAAAACACTACAGAAAAACAGCAACAACATTAGACTCTCCATCCCACATGTCTCTAAAAATACACATATGATTTGTATTTTCAGCTTCCACTAGACAGAGTGGGGGGAAAAAAAAAAAAAAAAAAAAAGATTATTCTTGCCATGCCTCTCCAAGGCAAGAGCTGCTGCCAGACACACTGACCCATCCAGCAATTCAGGAACTTAGAAGCCCTAACTTTAACTGCAAGAGCTACATTCATAGCTAGCTTAGAAGCAACCGTAGTGTGTTCACATCCTTAACTGATAATACATAAAGACTTGTTGCAAGAATTTGGAAAAATTTATTACAGTTTATAGCAGAGCTTTAATCCTCACCTATAAATGAACAAAACAGCAATAAAAAAGTGTACATAATATGATGGGAGTACTAATACTGCAACATTTCCCATAAGAAATTAAATATCATGGAAAGCAAAACAATGACACATTACATAAGTCTGCTCTACCTTCCTCAGCCAGGTGAATTTTGTGGATGACAAGAGTAATATATAACTTAATTTGCTGCAACTTTATTAACTCACATAGGAATTACCTTACAGTAAACTGTACAATTCCTGTAATTACTTCTGCTCATGTATCTTCAGCCACCTGAACATAAGGAAGAACTTCTTTACTGTGAGGGTGACTGAGCACTGGGACAGGCTGTCCCGAGAGGTTGTGGAATCTCCCTCCCTGGAGATATTCAAAACCCATCTGGACAAAGTCCTGGTTCGTGTGCTCTAGGAGTCCCTGACTGAGCAGGGTGGTTGGAGTAGATGACCTTCAGAGGTCCCTTCCAACCTCAACCATTATGTGATTTGGCAGAGTTGCTCTCAGCCCTCCCAATTCAAGCCTAACTCCAAGCCTTTTATGGGACTTCCATCACCTTTCTCACATAACTTGTTAAGACTTTGTAGAAAGGAGATGTGCTCCTGTTGTTCTGCCTGACCCAGCCCCTTTCCCAAGGATCTCCATGGGATACATTCACCTAAGCCCTCTTCCTATCTGCAGTCCTACAGTGACCTCCTGCCCCTGATGACTTTCATCCACTAAACTGCAGTGAGCTTTTCTCCCTGCTTTCTTCAGACAAAAGCAATCCTTCAAGGTTTCCAGGTTTTAACTTTGAAAGAGAAAAGCAGCACTTATAAGTAGCATTTAGGCCTTTAGACTCCCTTCTTTAATATGAACATGTATTAGAGATCAAAATAAAAATTAATGCTAGTGACTATAATTTTTTTTACACAGCCCTACCATAAACCTAAGAATGCAAAGAGAAACTCTGAGTAGGCATAATTAATTATACATACTAAACCATTATAATACAGAAGTATAAAAAGAATATATGTTCTAATTAAAAAGTTAAAACCCTTACACCAAGCTAAACACGAAATATACTATGAAACTAGGAAAACAGCATTTAATTCTGGCAAATCCTCCAGCATATTTAATGAGATGGGAACTTAATACAATTAAATTCCTCATATTTTAGTAAAGGCTCTTACCTCAGCATATCACTGTCCTGAAGCTGTTGCATTCAGAATTTGCTGAAATTAAGAACTGAGTCTTTTGGCACTTAGCAAGGCCTCTGGCTACATGCACTCACCAGGAGGGGAAAGGTAAAAGACGTTTCATCTCAATAGCCAGTAGAAAATGCTTCAAGCTTAATTTAATGATCAGAAAATAAACTTCACTTGCGGCAGATGAAGAAATGACCAACACTGAGATGTCCTCAGGCATCAGCACTTTATTGAAGCTTTGCATTGCTTATATATCCTTTTTTCCTCCAGCACGCCCCAAGCACGCGGAACTCTTTCACTTTTGGTTCGTTACCCCTTATCACACACGCGCCTAAACAATTGACATGATTGGGTAATTCCACCTGTTCACGAGCCATTCTTTTACTTTTACTAGCTGGTTACTAATTACAGCTCATTACCCATCCTTATGTTGTCTCATACACATTCTTTCTTGTTTTTTTCCACTTTGTTTTACTTTTCACTCAAGGTCAGGAATTAATTGCTCAAGGTTGAGGCCACCTGCAGCTTCAGCTCTTAAAACACCAACAATTCCCCCTTTTTGTTTTTGTACCACAAAGGCATTGTTCACCATCTTCTGTGGGGCCCTTTGCAGACACAATAGCAAACAAGGAACTAATAGGAGGATCACCAAAATTACGAATAACACCTGACTTTAATAGTGAGGAGACCCATCCTTGTATTCCCCAACTCCAAAACCACTTGCTCAACCAATCATCACTATTTGCCCTCAACTGTTTGACATTTTCCTTTAACCTTTTAATGGCCATATGAATTGATTCTGAGTGGTCCGATAAATTCATACAGCACATGCCTTCAAATTCCTCACAACCATGTCCTTGAGCTAAAAGCAAAAATTCAATAGCAGCTTGATTTTGCAAAGTAACATGTCAAATAGAGTCGACATCTATCAGCAAGCCTGATAGTGCCAAAGAAGTAAGATTAGATTGTTTTGAAAGCCAACATCCTAATTTGTGTAGGTTTGTTAATGCGCTCGCTACTCCTACTCCAGGGGCTAGAATGGAGGCTGCAGCTATTTCCCCAGGATTCCAAAACTCTGCATTGGAATCACAGTCGTGCTCAAATGAGTGAGTGCTACACTTGCTTCTTATCTGATTTTTGAACTTTCCCAAAATCATGGTAATGTTAGGTGTCGAGTTAAATGGCCCAAACTACAGGGACCTCCATAAATACATTATGGTATTCCTGCCCATGCTCTGTCTCCACAAATAAGGAAAACACCTGGTGGCAGCTGTACTGGATTATGAGTAGATTTAGAAATTTTTGGTGAAGTGTAACTACATGAAGCTATTTTATTTCTAAAAGCGGAAACAGTGGCTTTTATGTTCTGGGCAGTGACTCTTGTGTTGCTTGTAGATAAATTTTAAAAGACACAAAAGTCTATTGGTACTCATTGATCCCCAGTGGGGGTGTCCAAGGGCCTCCGTTTGGAGAGTTAATGTACTTGCAGCACTTTAAGCACTTAGCACGAAAAATCAGACAACAGCAGTTACAAAGTGGACAGGCGCTTGAGCGCTCCCCACACTGAGGGGCTAAGTTATTACTTTGTTTTACATCTCCTCCCATACGATAGTGATGACTTCATATTTATCTCTTTACCATATAAGTTTCACTAGTTTCAGTGATTCTTTAAACTTTCTAAATTCCTGTTTAGTTCCCATTTAGTTCCCCCCTAGACATTAAACAACCACAAAGACAAATCACATTTATAACATTGAACTATAACCTCTTGCTTCGTTCATCCCCCACTGTTTCCCTTGCAGAAGAACAGAACCATGGATTAGAACTCTGCACCCACTTTGCAGTTGGGCTTCTTCCCACTCAAACAACACAGACACTCAGTCACACAAATGGGCCCATCACTCCTCTCACTCACACCACAAAATATGCCAATTAAACAATAGTCAGGTTCTTGAGTAGCGTAAATTGTAAATCGCTACACATTCACTCTTTAAGAACCGGCATAGGGAAAACTCATTTGAAAGCACGGACTATATATATCAAGGAAAGTGAAAGATGTGTAGAAAAGAGCTTCCAGAGATTGCATTGCCTCTGACCTTCTGTAATTTCAGTTCTGCTTTTAATTCTTAATGGAGTTTCACACTTCAAGACTTGATTCTTTGTTACAGATTTAAACTATAATTCACTAACTCAGAGCTATGTTTTCTTCTGTACTTCATATAATTAAAAAGATTGTTTACAATCATAGTGCACAAAAAATCCTAAGTATCACTTTTTCAGATTAATCAGCTCATAGCATTTCAAAAGCAAACACAGACACATCTCTCTGAAATAATCTATGTATGCCCTGTGCAACATTTTACATAAATTACATGCCACCTGAGAAATCCAAGCACCAGTGAAAAAAGCAGCAAGGTGCTTTAACATCCTGCTCTCTAACAGGTACTGGAAATATCTGCCCTGCTCTTCTTGGAGCCCACCAATGCTCCTCAACTTCTTCTTTCCTATGTAAGAGCTCCCTTGGCATATTAAAAAGCTCATGTGCTTAGAGTTCACACTGTGCAGGTCATACTCTACTCAATGTCTCCTCCTCATCATCAGTAGGTCCTCAGCTGCTCCAATCACCTCAAGGAATGGAGACACCACAAGGTGATGGCAAGAGGAATAACCATCCCTACATTGCAATAAAAAGATGTTGAAGAACCAGATAAAACATGACCCTCCATCTAAACAATCTTGTCCCACTGCTTTTCAGCCAGTCACACTAACCCCACCCTTATGTAAGTCAGGCTCCCACTCTGAACAATGCTCTGAAGGATTTTATTTCACTCTGTCCATTGCCCAGGAGGCCTGAGGGCTCAGGCCCCTGACCTGGAAACCCCAGGGAAGTGACTACAGCTCCATTATGTGCTTGGATATCTCATGCAGAGCAAGTCCCAGTATATCCTAAATAAGAGGGAAAGATTTACTTAGTATATGCAAAACACCTTCTAGGACGAAATCTCTCCGATCTTAAAAAATTATGATACTCTGCTCAAATATGAAATTATTTCATATGTGCTGTTTATTTAATTATAATTCTTAATTGCTTTACGTACTTCTTTCTACACCTTTATGGTTCATATTTTCAAGGGTTTTTTCTGTTTTGAAAGGCTAGAATTTCAGTTTTGTAGGCAATTAAAAATGCTGTTCATTACTTCTTGTATAATTGTAGTGTATATGCATACCTTTGAAATGCTGGTAACAAGAATGAATCCCATTTTTAATTTAAATACATGCCAATTAGATAAGAGAAAAAGTAGTCTGTTAGAGAAACTCTAACTCGCTGTTAGAGAAAACAGTGAGTCAGCTTCCTAGAAGTGGGTCTATTATTTTCAAAAAATATTTAAATAAGACAAAAATAATTCTGAGATTGCTCAAAGTAATCCTGTGGCAAGCTGAAGCAAGACTCCCTTTATTATAACTTACTGAAGGAAATGCTAGCTCCCAATAAATCAGTTTGTCTTGTGGAAATGTGCTGGAAATAATCATACAAATGTTAGAATAAGCAGACATACAAATTGAGGTATACATTAGGAATTAAGGACTTTAACACCAAAATTGCAAGAAAAACCCAGCAGCTGGTAACACTGCCCAGGTAAATCGTCAGGTTTCTGGCTACTGCCAGGGACAGCGGCATGGGCAGCACTCAGATACATCACTGCCCTGCTACCTGGATGCAGGAAGCAAAGAAAAACTGTCACTGATGGGAAACTTAATCTTGACTGAACTAACAAGTCTGGATAGGATGTTTCAGCTTTTGTTTAAAGAACAGCAGAAAACAAGCATAACACCCTCCCTGCACTACAGCAGAAGGGTGAGATTTGGAAGAAAAACATGCTGTGACTGACAGGGACTGCTTCACCTCACTTGGTGAATCTCTTCACTGTAGGTCCTTTGCTTGACACACACTAGCTGTATTTTTGGACAATACAAAGACATATTTTAAAGAGAGAGGTGCAAGTTAGATGTTCTTGCACATGAAGTTCATTGCCCGTAATGTAACTAGTTCCCTCTGCCACCAAGTGATGTGTATTATTCCTCAAAACAACCAGGGAAGTAACCAAGTCCCTCTTAAAGCAACAGCAGAAACCCCATTCTGCTGAGGGTCTGGGAAAGAGCTGAACACCCCTGCAATTCTCTGTCTTGGGCACTCCAGCAGCATAGATAAGGTCCTACTGCTACTGCAAGGAAATTATCCCAACCTGCTTATAAATCAGAAGTTAGGATCCAATCTCACAACTATTTTACGACGTCTGCAGTAAAACTCACAATGCAGGTAGATGGTGGAGGTAGGTTTCAATTTGTTGCTCTTGACCCTAAGGCTAATACAGCTGTAAGAGCAGTCTTCAAGTTCAGCCTGCCTGAACTTCTTAAGTCGCAGGTTATTCTGTGAGAAGCGTAAATGCTCACCTGTGTAAGCTGTAATCACACATCTCTGCAAGATAATACAGATGTATGCTCAGCGAGGATCAGAAATGATTTCTCAAGATTATAGAGTTGTAAATCTTGTTTAATAAACTTTAGAACTAGGAATTGTGTTTGATCATACACATAACTTTTTGCTGTTCTTTCAAACAAGGATATTTTCTCTGGGCAACAAGGAAGTCATCCGGGACAATAGCACTTAGACTTCAATAATCTTCTTTTGTACTTCCTAGAAAAACTCAAGCTAATCCTGTATGCAAGTCTGACACACCCAAACAAAATACTGTTTTTTTTGCTGTTGAAATGAAGTATGGCACGCTCACTGAGGACTGTGTGAGTGAAACAAAATACCCTTTATCGGAATCAGAGCCTCTAAGGAAATCACGAAAGGAAAGAAAAATCCCAAGGCCTTCACTAACAAAAATCTAGGGCAACATTTACACATTACACAAACCCACTCAATCTCATGGCTGGATTCTGCCTAAAGCTGTGCAGTTCTGCTGTTGCTTCCATTGCTTGAGGTCTCTATGGATGATGCATTTGTTTTGCTGCTGCTGTTTGTGAGAGTGACTTCACACTGAGGTTCTGCTGAATAAAGTGGTTATGATTTATTTCTGCAGAGACATAAATATTGAAAATACTACCTACTGAAAATTAATATAGTCTCTGAGAAGCAGAAAGTTATTCTCCTAGCTGCATCTCTGCCCAACATGTGCATGCCATCAGTCAAATTATAAGATCTTTATCATGTAGCACATAAATTATTAATACTGACTCTATAGTACTAAATTAGAAACAATGTACTTGAAATTAACTCAAGTTTTGTGAAAGCTGCTGCCAGACCTAAAACCTGAAGACCCTGCAAAGTAAATATATCATGAACAATTTAGCAATATAAGCTTCTTCATAGTGACATTTTGTATAGAGTCTGAGAGATCAAAACCCTCCTAAAAATCTCCTTTGTCAGGGAGTCTGCAAATACCATCAGGCTGCTGAGGCCACTGCCTATCACAGCAATGAACACCATCCCACAGCTCCTGGAATTCACTTCTCATCTCTGGTCTGAGACTAAACTCTTCCGAGTTTCTCAGATCTGTGTTTGTACACTACTGACCCTAACCTGTGACTGCTAATAGATAACAAATGGCAGAAAATACGAGATAACCTTTTTTGCTCTGTGCCCCAGTAGGTTATCCCTACTCCAATACAGCCAGTTCAAGGCAGACTGATCATTCAGCCAGCAACTGATTATTTTCTACCTAGTCTATTTAAAACAGGATTCTCCACTGGAATTATATTACTATAATATGAGGAATTGCAAAGGTTATCTAGTGCAATATCAACAAGCTGGACTGAGTTGAGTGCCTGTTCAGTGATTTCAACCAGCACTTTGAAATCTGACAGATTTACAGCAGAGGGATCTGCATTTTCCCGATTATACTGTCCAGACACACTGAAGATTCCTGCTTTTCTCAACTGGAAAGATCACGTTGACCTTGCTAACTGTACAAATTTCCTGGAGAACTCAGTCATCCTATGTAAAGCATCATTTTCAGCCAAAAGAAACAAATGAGCATTTCAAAATCCTTCACTGGCAGTTGCAGTCTCCACAACAACCATATAAATTTAGCTGTATATAAATTCTCTAAGCCAGCCATTTAGTAATCTTCTTAATTCACAGCAACATCAAAGATTTACAGTTCATTTCTTTGCATGTAATTTCAAGTGACTCTATCTTAATATTTTTTTCTTAAAAAAACCCAAAAACCAAAAAACAACCAAGCAGAAAACCGGATGAAAATTGAATTCATAGGTATACAAGGTAGTATACACCTGGCACAATAAAAAGGATTAGCTTGAAGAGAATACGGGTCTAATTCTTAAATTTGTGCATCTTAATGCATCTCATTTAACTTTTAAAGCAACCTGAATAACATGCTATTTTTTTAAAAGCAATTATTACCCATTGCCATTGGGATGACAGGTCTGCAAGGAGGAAATCTCTGTTGCTTAGAAAAGGCCCAAGTCTGAAAGCACAGACTACGCTGTCCAGCTTCATCCTTCAGCCAGTTCACCTTGTCACAGCTGGAACAAAAATCCCATCTCTTTATTCTGGTTCTGTTGGGCATTAAAAGCACTAAAGAATGGAGCCATGGGACACCACTGAAATTTTCTCTATACAGTATATTTAATTATTGCTGTAGTAGGCATTTAACAAAAAATGAGGTCTTTCTTCCAACAGATAATCTCAGATTTAACAACCTAAGCCACATATGCTATTGAGACATGGTTACTTGTGAAATGCTATTTCAGGAGTCACAGTCAAATCACGAGGTAAGAGAAATATATATACCTAGAGGTTTTGTGAGGGAAAACTTCCCCCCCCCTCCCCATTATGATTCAACCCTTTTACCATGCTCCCTGGAAAGCTATAGAAGAAATGGACTCTCTCTTTTACAGTTCTGCACAATAATATACTTATTTTTGCTTCACCTTCTATATACTTGTAAAATTAATCAAATGTTAATGGCAAATACTTTTTTTCTCCCCAATAAATGAAGGAATTAAATTATCTCAAAATCACCAATGGCCTTCTAGAAGAATATAAGTAATGAAACAATCACAGACTATGCACTACGGAAAATTTGAAGATCATTGTTGGAATTTGAATTACTCAAGCAATTCTAGTCAATCACTCTCAATAATCCATCTTCAAGTACCTCAGTAAACTGTAAGGCCAATTCACATTTATTTATTTTCTGCAAGCAAATCTCTCACAGCGAAAAATGTTTTACCACGATCTGGCACTTACAAAATAAAGAAAAAATATCCAATTGCTAAATCAGGTTACTTGCCAAGAGAATCAGATCAGGAACTCTCATGTACCCCTTTGAGTTCACATACATCCAGCACAACTGACTGATTTTTTGACTTGTCTTGACAAACTATGAACATCCTACGTCCTTCTCTTCTGTCCTTGAACTTTTTGTTAACTCTGCTTGGTTCTGAGTTTGTTCCTTTGTTAAAGCCAGTGGAAAACAGCTAGCAATAGATTGCTTTATTTGATAGGGGAGACTATCTTATTTCTCTTTTCCTGTCCAAAAGACATCTGATTTGCTGTTCTTCAGAGTGGAAATCTGCCAGAGCTCTCTCTGTGTTTTACTTTTTTCTTCTACCAATGGAGGTCTCTCTGGATCATAAATCCCTTCTTCCTCCCTGCTTACTACAGATCTTCTTGATTCACCCAGTCTAGTATTTTCTTTCTTAAACAATCTTTTGAAAGTTTTGTTCAAGCCCTTGTATACTAAAACTTCGTCAAAGACATTAAGGCAACATTGTCTTAATGTCTGCATTAAGACAACAGATTTTTTTTTTTCTGTTTTATAAAGTAACACTGCAATGCATACACAGGTTGTGCAGAAAAGGTACAACTGCAGCACAATAAAGAATACATATGTAACAAGCACTGCATGCAGCTTTGTACTGCATTTGTCAGGCATAAATACTTATTCACAGTAGAGCATCACAATTCCTCTGGGAATTTTCACTTTCTGTGATCCCTGGACAATGGACTACTTCTGTACTACTAAATTTTCTGATAAATTTAATGTTTACGTATGTACTTGATTATTTCCTTTTTAAACAGTCTATTGACAAGATGTGTTTGTGTTTTCATCACTTGTTTATATTCATGCCCTACCACAATCTATCATTTATATAGTACATATATTTGGTAGCAATTTGATATAAATCTTAGAATAGAGATTTCAGATAACAGTTACTGGCTATTCTTGAAAAGTTTCTCTGTGAGAGAACAGCTGTAGATTGTAATTTTGCTGTTACAGCTATGCATGTACAGACCAAATAAAATGATAAAAAATGTTGAAAGCATTAACTAACTCATAAAATATAATGAGGTATTAAAAATGCAAATATTGGAGTAGTTTACAACTTTCTACAGAATTCAGTATCAGGAATATCAGAACGGTCAAACCTCACGGAAACTTTTCTTAAAAATCTAAATTCATGATTTCTGATAAAATACATGCCATATATTAAGAGTGCAATTGACAGCGGGTACAGGTTGCATTTCTACGTTTCTAAGCCAACTCTTGTTATCTTCTGCTTTTTCTTCCAAACCTTCCCAACTACTAAGCTAAAATTGTGTTTGGATCTGAAAAATCTCTGCTTAAGGCATTCTCCCCACCCATATGACACTAAAGGTTGGTTCTGCCATTTTTATGCACACCAGTTTTGTCGTCTTCCCTTTTCTCTGCTGGGTCCATATTTTGGCCCTATCTTTATAGAATTGATTCATCATTCACTGATTCACCCCAAGCCTCATGTGGTTGCTTTTAACTGCTTACAGATTTTTTTTTTTCCTCTAAAATATTTTTTTTTCTTTGAAATATTTACTGAACAAGATATACTAACATCTACTACAAGGTCATTCAAACCAATTTTTGTTGGCATTGGAGGAAAAAGTCACTGGTGTAACAGCTAAATAGTTGCATTGCTTCCACACCTACCTAAGTGCAAAAGGAGCAGTGATCACCATTGCTCTGAGTACTGGTGGTCACACACGTGAACCTGGTGTCTGTGCCTTCCCTCTCCTTTCTCCTCCCTTCAACCCCAGTGTCTCATTGTCTGCACTTTGCATCTCAGGATCAAAGAAGTTGACATATCTGCTTGAAAAAAAAAAACCCAAAAACTATTTAAAGCTGCTTGCCTGCAGTATCTTTTGTATCCACAGAGAAATTTGTTCTATTTTCTTCCCCTGTGTGTTATGTCCTGCAGTGTGAATACAATCTTCTTTGCATAGAAAAAATGAGATATTCTCTGGCAAGATTTGCAAATTGCCCTTCTTCCACCTCACACTTAATTCAGTGTATACAGTAAAATATCCTGTCAGGTTAGCAGAGTACTTAAGCAGCACTCAGGGCACGCACTCCATGTCCTCCCTACTCCACCACGTGCTTAATAGTTCATTCAGAGTTTTGTCTTCAGGAGGATCTCAGTGTGTGCTTGCAGTTAAGTGCACATTTGAATGCTTTGCTGAACTCAGTCCCACTGGCTGCGGGGAGAGTCCCCATACAACCATGAGCTAGGATCTGCTGCAAAGCAGGGCAACAAGGCATTTCAAACAAACAAAAATTGGAAACCAACCCACCTGAGTGAAACCACAAGCTGAACTGCCTTTTTCTTTAGGACAGGTTTTGTTAAAAGTTTGGTTTAAATTTATTAGTGGCAGTAACATCAATAGCTTCTGCTGCCACTACAGTCTTATGGTTGCACTTGATGATCCTAAAGGTTTTTTCCAACCAAAATGATTTTATTATTGGACATCCGAAGGGGTGGTGCTTCCAAATGCTGCACACTTCCAGCACAGCACAGGTCGGGTAACGAGGGCTTGATCTGTGGGGTCTGAGTGCCAATAGCTCCAGAATAGCTCAACATCTCTGTGACTTTGCCGTAAAAACCTGTGCACCTCAGTGTGAAGCCAAACAAAAATTAGGGAACCTCAACGACTCATCACTTTGTAAGTAGATTCTCAGTGTATTACTGACCACAGAAGGATTCGGACACCTGCTGCTAGGTACTACCACTTCTTATAAAAACCTAATTTCTAACTTTGGCATTAAAATGTGTACTAGGGAAAAGGGTGCTTGTAACAAACACACTTTTTTCATTAACTAGGCAGCACTCAGCAGACCCAGGATATTCCTTTGTTGCAGCACTGGCTCTTACAGAGAGTTATATTACATACAAACCATGTTTTACCTAATAATAAGTGATACTTTGGAAAGCACTAAACAGTTAAATGCATGTAGCTGGCTCTCCAGTGCTCTCACTTATTGTGACTCCGGGCTTATCTTTTTAGCCAGACAGATCATTAATTTTCCTAGGTGTTTATTATCCACATGAAATGTCCTATTCCTCTGGTATCAAGTGGTTTATATCTGTGGCTTTGCCTGTGTGAAATCAGTGAGATGACCAAAGACCTTGATATTATCCTTATGTTATTACTCAATATGACATCTCTATGCCTTGGTCCCCTGAGCATAGCAAAAGTAGTTTTATAGTCAATTTTGTTGTCAAATAAATCAAGCCACAATCCCCTCGCCCCTCCAAAATCCATTATTTATTTATTTATTTGCTATATGACTACCTACTAAACTTCACATTTCCAAACTAGATGATGAATTGCTACAGTTTATTAGACGACTCAACTTACTATATATGCCAAATCACATCTTGAGATCTTATTCTTAGTCTGTCTGCAATTTGTGAGAGTATGATCTTTTCCTAAAGACTATGCTTTTAATGTTAAAAGCTAAGTATGACAGTTTTATCCATTAACTAATGTATAAATTTTCAGAGAAGTGATGGGGGCCACATGTCATATTAAATTGGTAGTAAATCTTTCTTTTTTCCTGGTGCACTCCGTAAGCTTTGTGAGATAGATACAACTTCAGAAGAGCATGTATAATAGTGCAGCAGCATATACTTCATCTATACAGTACAGATTACTTTTTCTTTTTTTCCTTTTTAATACATACTCTTAAGTACTTCTCCTGCAGCAGGGTGTCACTCTCTGAGAGCTGACACTTCAAATAGCTTTAGCTCACAGTTACTGCTTAATTTCACACTCTTCCTTCACATTACTACCAGCAGAACTAGGACACAAGTTTGGTAGTATCTTACCTCAGTCTACTACCAATCGCAACAATGTCAAGGACAATTGTGCCTTTTATGCCATCCAGCACATTCATGCTTTGTTTCCTTCTCTCTCTTTTATTTGCATCAGTTATAAAATACCTTTTCATTTGGAAGCACTGTTCAAAGAGAAGTAAACGAAAGTATTTGGATAATTCAGGAACATAATTTGGAGCAAAACTTTGCTAATGTCATCCTTTATCTCTTTTGTGATCCTTTTAAACCGAGTAACATTGCCAGGAAGCTTTTGGTCCACACTGGACACAAAGACTGAGAGCTCTGTTTATGAAAGTGACTCCCGTGTTTGCTGGTTTCCTCTCCAGAGGACAGCATTTGCTGTGCATTTAGGAAACGTTATTTAAACATAGTATGATAACAATTTAAACAATACAGTCAGAGACATACTTAATGCTTAGGATTTGTGAGGAGTAACAGTATTTTTGCTTCTGATAGAGTTTACATACCTATTCCATCTCCTCTGGGAACTGCTGTGTGCCCATCTCTTTAGCTATCTGACAGCCTCACTCCACTTTAGCCTTACATTGCATGGTCCTGATCATTCCCGCACTGTTGATTATGCAAAGTCTGATCTGTCACCTTCTTCCTGTACTCAAGAGATGATCTGCACTGCTTTAAAAAAAATAAAAATAAAAATCAATTTTCCTCTTGGGTGGCCAGGAAGTAAATATACTAAGGTATGTATGAACTCTGTGGGTCCTGAGGAAACTGGCTGATAGTAAAGGGGAAAGATAAGGGTAAAGGAATCAGCTGAGGAGGTTTAACTGTGCTGGAAATGCTCTGATGTTAAAGGATGCTCATTTGCAGACACAAAAAAGTGTTGAGCCCTTGGCCACTACACAGCTCAGAGGACTTAGCTTTGAAGTCTGAGGCTCTCCATGCACTGCTTCTGGTGAGACACATACACAGAAGTAAAGGACACCAGATAGTAAGCAGACAGCTTACACACATGAGGGGTCATCCAAAAATGCCTATAGCTTAGTAAGATGAGGAGGAGGATGTAGAATGGGAAACTAGAGTTTCATGTTGCAGACAACTGCATCCTGCTGCAAGGAACAGTGCTCTAGCAAAAGGAAGCAGCCAGACTCAGACATGATTTTTCATTCAGCTAGTTGCATCGCTACTGAAAACCATCATTGTAAATGCAATTGCTCAAATAGCCATTCCATCCCTCAAACAGCTTTGCTATTTCTGTGAAAATACTTTAGAAACCAAATGGCAAGTAACTTAGCTGATACAAAAGTAGTGTTGCACTTGTCCTCAGATGCAACTTTTGAAAACAAGGAAACTAAAATGAAAGAAATATGCAAATTGAGCCTTATCTCCACACCTATATGCTTACAATGGAGACACTCGTTTGCCTTAGTATTATCTACAAATGTCCTCCAGTGAAGCTCTAAGCTGGTGCCACACAATTAAACCCATATCTGTTAAACTTCATGAACTCTCTGTCCTTGATAACATCACCCTCTTAACATTATGCTTTTATTTAACCCTTTTAAGCCCTTAAACAAACCCATCTGCTGTTTAATTACCATCAGTCAGATCATCCATGCTCACTAAAAATGCCCCGTTTGCCCTGTGAGGAGCTTAAGACAGACATACAGACTACAGCCATGTCATTCAACCACACAGACAGGAGTCAGGCAGAACAGCAGTTATTTTATCCTTCTCTTTCCACCCTCCAATATTCTCTAAATACAAATCCTACAACTCTGTAAGGATACCACAGCTAATCCCATGGTAATTCAACCCCTCTAATACTATTATGGCAGCTGGAGGACCCAAAGATGACAAGTTCACACTGTCCAGTCAACAGTATGGAAACCACGATTTTAATCTTCCACTGAGAATACTTCACAGAGTAGGAAAAGGCAAGGGCCTAAATTAAAAAGAATTGGAATACAGAAAAATGCGACACTCTGATAAACTGAGAATGAGAAGACAACTGAACTTGCTCACAAATCTGTTATTAATTAACTGACAAAAACAAATTCTGCATATCATCTAAAAAGTCAACCATCTCTGAAGATATATTAGAAAACAGCAAGTCTAACTGATTGTTTTTAATGCTTGCATCTTGGGAGCCTAAATGATTGTTTTTAATTCTTGCATCTTCTAACAGAGATAAAAAAGGATGAAATTATGATAAAAATAATTAATATCATAATATTAATGACATAATGATTAATGTCATAGCTACTTAACTGTATAATAAAACAGCTTTCTTCAGAGAACTTGCCTTCAGTGAAGAGCGGTTTTTGTGAAACCAATCTAAATATCTTTGTCCTTGATTTATTACACAGCTTTGCGTCAATACTAGCACGCAAGGGTCTGCCAAAAGGATTCTGAAGCTCCTGAGTCAACTGCTATGAAGCATGCTTTCATGTAGCTTAGGCTTATCCTAATGAACCAGCTCAAACACCCTTTCTGTAATAAATTTCTAAACAGATAGGTTCCTCTCTTCTATAACAGATGATACTGGAAACTGCCTGTTTACTTGCCTTTTCTTACAAAATAAAGTATCAAACACACCTTAGCCTCATTTTCTAAGCTGTATGAAAATATTTGCTCCAGAAAAGGAATAAGGGAATATGACTTTGGCCTGGGCATATTCCAACCACACCTTATAAGGGAACAGTCACAGAGGGCACATGAAGTGAGGACATAAAAGTAGTACAGAGAAATTTTTCTATTTAACCAACTCTAAAAATTACAAGCACTTGGGTAACAGAAAGGTCCTGAGAGGAGGCAAAAGCTAAACAGCAGTCAAGTTTATCTTCTTTTTGCCATTTTTGCAAATAACTATATTTTTAATAACTAAATATATTTCACAACCTTTACACACTTCAGACGTACGAAATTAAGCAAATAGTCTACAATTTGGCAAAGTAGGCACAACCCATTGCTGGCATGTGTTGCCATAAACAGCAAGATTCAGTTATACAATAAACCTCTCATCTTTAATAACCTTGATAGCAGTTGTTATCCAGCTAAAACCACAGTGTCCCCAGGGGAGGCAGCTCATTTGTATGACCTGCAAATACAGCTCTCAGCTGTCCATTTTAGTTTTAATTACAGACAGTCAACAAGAAAAAGACAAGGTAACTCCCATGACTGAGGAAAACAAGCTAAGTAGGTTTTTTATAACTACTACCTTCAAGGGACAGTCACTCTAAGAAGCAATTCTCACCCTACCCAAAAAGTATGTGATTAATGGAGACACAAGCATAAAAAATAAAGATTCAGAGAGTTAGCTAATCTGGTCTCTATCATAAATGAAAAGCATAGTACATAACTAGAACTCTCAAACTTTGTGAAGTACCTCAACCAAATGTTTTCTTCCTGTAGGTAAAAAGACTGCCATTGCTTATGTAAATAATGAAGAAATAAAAGACACAATACAGACCAATTTTCTTCCCTCAAGAGGAAAATCAACTTTGTATTAGAGTGCCTCAACTCTCATAAATCCTCTCAATGACCTTATAACGTATGAAAGTACTCATTATGAAATACAGTCTTTACATATGCAATTATAAATTTTATAATGTGAAACTTAGCTGATGTCCCAGGCTAATACACTATATAACCGACCTTCTTTGAGTAATTTTATTTATCCTTACTGAATATACATTTTTCATATATCACACGAAAAACCACCTGAAAGTGTCATAGTACATTAATTTTAAAGTTAAGTAAATCTAAAGTAACATTATGTCACACAAGTGATTGCAAAAATTATTTCTCATAAGAAATTCTCGTAAGAAAGGGAGCAAAAGAATGCAAGCCTTCAATCCCAGATGTGAGTAAAGGGGATCCAGGTCAGTGAGAGCCAACCTACACACACCTACTTCTTCTATGAGAATGCCCATAATAGTAAAAACAAGTGATCCTTGAGGGGACTGGGATAGAGACCACAGCAAAGAGCTAATAAATGATACAGAATGTAAAACCATAGCAATGATAACATAAAAGCATGAAAGACAAGAGAAAATCCTCCTGCAATTGAACTGTGCCGTGGTTAAACAGCAGAAGCAGGAACAAAATCTCCCTTATAGTGTAGTAGCAAAGAAAAATGGAGAGAAAATAGTGTCTCACTGTGTACACCTAACTGGATTCTCTAGTTTTCCCAAATAACTGGCAAATTTGCCTTCTCCCAGCAGGAGAATATGTGTCAATAACATAAGATTTTAGCCTACTAGAACCTACAGTGATCAAAAGAACACTGCAAAGACTTCAGAAGTACACCAAAGAACAAGCAAAAGCATTCGGAGGTTTGTAGACTGATTCACATAAGAAAAGATTAAGAGCTGGCTCCTAGCAAGGCAAAAAAGGGAGATCAAGTGGAAATCGTGTTGATGCAAACCAAATCCTGGAGGAGAAGGGTCAGATTAATGTGAACACTCTTAGAAAAGGCAACTGGCTGAAAAATAAGAGGTTGTGTGTTGAGGTTTTGAAATGAACTAACCTAGAAGCAATTACGTATTTTTCTCTAAATGGACAGCTAAAAAAAGAACCCCAGTAACAGTAGGAAGCTGTGCCCAGCGCTGCTGTGAACAGCTGCAAACCTCTGTAGGGAACACAATCCAAAGGGATGGGCTCCAGCTCAGTGTTTTCTGGTTTGCAGGACAATAAAAGACAACGCTGCTCTATCTTCTCTACCTTAAGCTCCATTTCGCATTTCTGTACATGAAAAATGACTTTTTGATAGGAAGAGATACTGGCACGTGGCTAATACTGAGGGGAAAAATGTACTGAGGAAAGCCATACATCCTATAACAAAACATATCTGTGGCACACAGGAAGTCCATAATATAGTTCTTGCAGCCTAAAAAAATGGTTCAGTGTGTACACAAAATATTCAAGTATGCCACTTTGCTATTCTCTATATTTGTAGAAAGGGAAAAATAATCTATTATTCCTTTTTCTTGAAAGAGAATGCACATGAATTTTCTGAACTGTATGGACAGCTGCTTGAAGATCTTGCTCTTCCCCGGTAGCCTAATATCTGGTTTATATTTGACTATCATGTCAGAAAAGTCCATGGAATGTGTTGTGCTTTGGGCACTTACAATTACATTTACCTCGACATGCTTCTGACTTCTCTGTTGCTCCCCTTGTTTTCTCTGGATGTACAGGGCTGAAGTTTGTTTCTCTTTCATTTGCTTTGGAGATTAACTTTTTTCAACATCCAAAAATATTGCTTAAAAAAAATTAATCTGATAAGTCTCCTTTTCAATTCCTTGGAGGCTTCCCTTACACTGAATGCACTTTTGAGGTGGTAGTCCACACAGATGCCTGGAAACTTTCCTTCCTGTTCTTGGATTGCAAGTTATAAACAGATTTCCCTCTCTGACCTAAAGAAATTCTTGTCCCCTCCACATACACAAGGATTTGACCCCTTCAGCAGAAGTCTGAATTAACTAACGTCCTTAGTTGCCGTGATACAACCCACATAAAAGGAAGACACGGATATTTTTAGATTAAAGTAAAACAAAACAAAGGAAGGAAAAACAAAATCCAGGAATACTTTGTTCTTTACATTCAATCTTTCTGCTTTGCTTTCTCTAGTCTAACGGAAGCAGAGGTGTAGGATAGAGCTGGAGATGAGGATTTGAGAACTGTATCTTTAGAGAGACTTGTTCTAAAGAATTTGCTATTTCCAATATTTCATTTTAATTCAGGCAAAGATCATACTCTGTCAAGGAAATTTGCTCCAAATAATGCTCTCAACACAGAAAAAAAGGAAGCATATCAAGAGTGATTCAAACAAAAATTACAAGCACAAAGTATAAACACAGCAAATTTAACATTTAAGAGCAAATAATTTATATCAGAAATTTTACAAACCCTGATGACAGAACCAAATTCCCCAAAGAAAGACAATCGGGCAGTGCAGAACTAAACTTCAGTAAAGTTTACTGACCAAAAGGGCACCTGGCTCTTAAAACCAGTGGAGAGTGGACATTGTTCAAATATGTTTATTATGAGGAATCCAAAATCCTTCAAGGAAAGAGGCTTGATGAACTAAAATAGGCAGAGATCAAAGTGTAGCTCCATGGGAAAATAACAGAAGTGGCTAAACACAGACATCAGCAAACATCAACAAGCACACTCGATACCTAGCATTTCGTACATGTCCAGAGACATGAAAGATTTATGGCTTCATTTACAGAAAGCCACTTTTCATAGGAACTGCTCACACACCATTTTCTGCCATGGGTCCATGCCACCCTTGGGAGTACTAATACTGTTCTATACAGATTTTCTGTATACACTTTCAAAACATCAGATAAAAGTGTAGAGTATACCACATACTAGAAATAATTGTTTAGGAGCTGGAAAAAATAAAAGAAAGGAAGAGAGAGGCAGATGAAGGGCCCCAGCAGCAAGCACAGGAACTTCATAATAGCCACAGAGTACTTCACACCATGAACCAGGGGTTGCACGCAGTGGCAGTGGGTCCCTCCACTGAATGATATTGTTAGCTGGATACATACTGCAGATAATAAGCAATCTCATCTAAAAAAATCCAGATGAAAGAGAAAAAGTCTCGCTTTAAAAGGTGTGAGATAAGTATGATCCAGAGCACACAAAGACACTTAAGCCCCAGGAGAGGAAACTGCACTTACTATCAGCAAGCAATGGGATCTTGAAGGACATCCACTGGTCTACATGACAGCTCATCACATGATATAAGCTAACCAAACACTGCTAATTGTCAGGCCGTTTGTTTGACATTTATAGTCTCTGTGTTTGAGATGCAAGATGTGAAAGAATTTGTGAGTATTAAATACAAATACATCTTATTTTTTCCCAAGTCAAAGTGAGTGCATACGAGGATGATGCCAGCATCAACATCTGACTCTTCACTGGAGTTCATTTGTTTTATTTTGACAACTAAGTTGATGTTTTAGAGTAGCCCATTTGGAGCCTTTGCTGGAATTGTGTGAGCTATTATGGATAAAGAAATCTGAGAGCATGTGGAGGTTAAGGTGCGTCACGTACTGCCACCCACGGAGCAGGAAGTGTGGCACATACAAGCAGCCCACTGAGCAACCTTGCCAGCGCCAACAGACGGTAAGAGTGCAGGACTAGAGCCCTGCCAAATACAGCACTGAACTGTCAGCAACGTCTCTCAAGAAAAGTATGACATAGGCTCTATACTCAAGATGTTTTTAATGAGCCCTAAAAATAGAAGCACAATTCATTTTTTTCATCACTAAGCATACTATCAATGCTGGTGTGTTTCTCTGTGATGTGGTTTTTTTCCTTGAAATTAAAAATATTTTTTTCTGATTTCCAGTTGTTTCTCCCATTCACTGACTTTATACCTGTTGTTTCAATAACTTCAGTATATACTGAAGTTATTCAAAATAATTTATTTGACATGTTTATTGGAAAATATCTGACATGAAATGCAGGTAGAGCATTTATGTATCTTTCTCAATCATTAATGAAACATCAAAACACAGAAACAAGAAATAAAACCTATTGTTGAATTCCCAACACTTATATGCATTCACATAAAAATTAGTGATAACCTCAGTCTCCAAAACTTGCATAATCTAAATGTCAAATCTCAACTTCTTTTCATCATTTTAAATTAAAATACAATTACTGCAATAGTTAATCATGAACAAGTGAAACATAATGAGTTATAAATAAGAGGTTTGCTGATTCGGATCTGAAATAGTAAATTTACTTCATTAATTTGAAGTCTACTTGTATTCATTTTAATTGACGATAATTCAAAATATTTTTATGTACTCTTTATGAGGAAAACAAGAAAATGACAGCATACTGTGCCAAATGCAGATTCTCCTTCACTGAAGGTATTTCCTGATATAAACCTTCTAGAGTTTCCTCTCCTCAGTTTCTCACATCTAAAATGAAATAAAACACATTTTAAAAACTTATTTACTAGTGCTACTGTAGCAAATGTCCTTTGTGGTATTCCACGATAGTTTTTTATCATTCACGCATCTTCAGTAAGCAGATCTGTGAGAAATTTTGAAACATTGAGACTGTTTAACAAGAAAATGTGTATGTTCTCCTTCAACTAATGGTGGTATTATTTCTTTCCCAGTCCTAGCTTTCCTATACTTTGCCCTAATGTAATATGTTTGAGTATGCAGAGTATTTTAGTAAAACATTTGATCTAAAACTGTTTGCCTTCAAGAGCTCCTTGCAAACAATTTTGTCTTTGCATATTTGCAAGGCACACTTGGATATTGCGATGGTAAGCAGAAAAGGAGCATAGTATATCAATTCTATAGTAGAGTTGTAAGTGAATGCATTTAAAAGAAAAATATGTCTTACCATTACACTGAAAATTGTACTATTACTAAATGATCTTTTTATCCATCCATGTACTGGACTATAGAAGCTACTAGGAGTAATCAGAAGGTCCTGATATCAGTTCCCTGTTAAATTCAGTTAGAATATTTTAAGTATTTCCATCTCTCCGAATATTTCACAGACAGGGAACATAGGAACTTTGGGCCTCTGGTGTTGGAACAACTGTAGATCTCTCCCACTCATGGCAGGGTCCTTCCACATCAGGGTAAGTACCTATCCCACCATCACAGAGTCGCTTTTCCAAAGTTGCAAATTCCAGGTGACCAAATGCAGAGGTATCCCCAATTGTTAATCTGCATTTAACCTTCAAACTTCTGGCCTGTGCAGCCTACTTCTTCCCTGTTGGGATGACTTCAAGTAGTCAAAGCCTTGGAAGTAGACTCAAGCAACTATCTTAAAAAAGAACACAGAAGTAGTCCCTTCTTTCTCTTGCCAATGTGAATCAGGTCTTTTTTACCTCCTGTGGCTTTTCCTCCTATCAAAATGTTCTTTCAGCTGTGTCTATACTACTCTTGGGACACCTGAGCTAACAGAAATCTAAGCAAAATCCATACATATTTTCTCCTGACTAGTTCAAGCACAGTGCAAACCTGGTGTAGCTAGATTACATTCAGATTTGCCATAGCCTATGGCAGTGCATGGGGGTACACAGGCTTAATGATCAAGGATCCATACTGAAATATGTCCCTGTTCACAGCAGAGGCAAACAGTGATCACACTGGGAAGGCAAGGGCTGCACTGTTTGCATTTCTGAATAACTACCTGCTCTCTATGTTATTGTGTATTCTGAGATTCACATCCATCTGTGCTCTACTGTGGCAAATTTTCATCATCAGGGCAGTTTATTTCTTTACATGCAATTCTATCACTCCTCATGCCAGCAACAGTCTATCATATTACAAAAGAGAATAGGTGTTTGGAGGTCATCCAGTCCATCCCGCTGCTCTGAGAGGATCTATCCACGTGGTTTGTGCAAGACAATACAAATCAGAAATGACTTATTCTCTTCCAAACAGTAAATGTCTTCATAGCAGCTTTAATGAATCTTAGCTGAAATATGACTGGTATTTCTTCCCAATAACAGAAATCAGAAGTCTTTCCTCCTTCCAATTCTTCGCCTCCTCTTTCCAGCTGTTAAGTGAAATCCTCTTCCCTCCCCCCTCCAGTTGCACATGTACAAAGTTCTCACTAAAAGGAACAAAATGCAAATGTAACTGCTGTCTGTGTGCTCAGAAACTCAGAGTAATTTTTATAGACTCAAGATCTACCACTTCAATGAGGTTTCTTACACCAGTTACACAAAGGAACATTGTGGTGGTTTCACCCTTTTGGCTGCAGCCACACGCAGCCTCTCACTCTCCACCCCCTGCCCAGGGACCAGGGGAGAGAATTGGAAGGAAAAGGGCAAGGAGACTCATGGGTTGAGATAAAAAACTATTTACTAATTAAAATAAAATAATAACAACAGTAAAAAGTGCCTGTTTTATCACAGTTTTCAGTAAAGTTTCTGAAGGTTTCCTTGGAGAAACACACTGGACTTCCTAATAAGTGTACCACTCCCCAAGTCATGCTCATCTGAAAAGCCAATCACCTGTTCTTAGAGTATCCTGATTTTTAATTTAGTGCTTTTGATCCTAACTGAGAGCTCTGCAAACAACAGCAATAAGGTTATAAAGAGACATTCAATAGTTAAGCCATTTTAGACATCTGGAACAACAGCTGCCTATATACATTTCACAGCAGTTTGTATTTGGAGATTTTACTTATTTATCACTGTATGCAACACACAAGCTTATTCATGCAATTCTAATCACTTAAATATGATGCTAATTTCCTTCTATCATGCTAAAAACTACCTTAATAGCTACAGACCACACACATGTGATGTATTTTGCCTTGCATCCAGGCTAACAAAGCTCCTATTTCCTATTATGCATACGAATGCTCACTCCAAGGGTTCTCCCCTAGAGTAGCTGTCCGTGCACTATCAACCTGCAATGTAAGTTTAAATATAATTTAACTCTATTGATGCTTCTTTTCATCTCTTTCTTTGCTTCTAGTGGTCGCATACCTCCCATTTCCAATATAGTTCTCTTGTCACTGTACAACACACAGGGAGCTTTCACGAGCTAAAATTAAGGCTTGACTCTAACTTTGTCACAAAACAAGGTGTCAATACCATTGCAGACTGGCAGCTTTGATGTTTTTCTCGTACCATGGAAGCCCATCTTTCTTCAAAAGTGAGCACAAATGGACAGGACAGGACTAAAGCAGCTACTATTTCTTTTTTTATGTAATGTTTAAAAGATCTACTAGTAAAAAAAGATACAAAGAGAGGAGGCTAAAACAAAGGCTGACCACTCAGTAAAGAAAGCAGCATAGTATCAGAGGCACCAGTAACAGCTCTGGCTGAGCACTTCATGAACAACCTCACTACGAGGCAAAAAACCTAATAGAAGGCAAAATAATGAAAAAGATATTCTGTTTTCCTCTGCTATTTCTCTTCTCTTCAGGAATTCAATATCAATCCAATTCTAAGTATTATTAGTTTCTTCTTAAAGGACTAAAAATTATCAGATAAATTCCACATATATGTGTACATGCCACGCATCCACACAGCCCCTTCCAGAATTTCCCAGTTACTGAACAAAATGTAAACAGTTACTTTCTACTCTCGATAGTATGGATTGTGTGACCTTTTTCTCCTGTAGCTTTTCAGAGCCTTAAGGAATGACATTTTCTTTGAATAACAGCTACAAAACATGCTATTTATTTCAATTCTCGAGTTTACAAACTCCTACTATGAAAGAGAAGGGCACAGAACCAACAGCTCATGAAATATTAGCATTAAAAAATTATTTTATCAAGAGCTGGCTGACTTGCTGATAAACTGTCTCACGTAACCCAAATGCTGGAATGTCCCTGTGGTCTCTCAGCCCTGCTGACACTGAGAACCCCTTCTGCTCTCAGCATCCCTCCTCTGGGCCCTGCACGTGACAGAGTCTGGGGGACACACCAGTGGAGAGCAATAATGTACACTGACTACAGAGGAGTAATAAGGAAACAGCAGTGTTTCGAATTTCACTAGTAACCATAGGTAGCACTCACAGGTGACCAGATGTCAGAAATACATTCAATCTATCCAACATGAAAGCCCATGTAGTACAGGTTTTCACTGCCGTTTCCTGAGGGGCAGCAAAGGCAATGCCAGAGGAGCCTCTTGTAACTTGCCTGCAGGAGATCAAACCCAGGCTGTGTTTTACACCTTGATTCAGCTTGGCTATTTCTCATCTACACTTCAGTCTTCAGTGCAGAGACACCTAAATATTGCAGTCATTTAATTCTGTTCAAATTAGACAATTTCTTTTATAACTCTGAAGGTAATTAATTTAAACCAACAACATCTTGATCTTAGATGTTCTGAATTTGTCAGGGAACCATACAAACGTATCAGAATGCCTGGATTTTCCTCATGAACTGGGTGTATATAGTACTACCTTGAGAGCATGTTCTGAATCTGGAATCTCCTAATTTCCAAAAAAAATAAAGGAAGAAATCCCAGAAGGATAGGGGTCAGAAGGGTCCTCAGATCATCCAGTCCAACCCCCCTGCCAAAGCACGTCCATTTCAAGCAGGTTGCACAGGATGGTGTCCGGGGGAGTTTGGAATCTCTCCAGAGAAGGAGACTCCGCAACCTCTCTGGGCAGCCTGTCCCAGTGCTCTGGCGTCCTCACTGTAAAGTTTTTCCTCATGTTTACATTGAGCCTCCTGTGCTCCAGCTTGCACCCACTGCCTCTTGTCCTATCATTGGACATCGCAGAGAACCTGGCTCCATCTTCCTGACACTCACCCTTTACATATTTATAAACATTAATGAGGTCACCCCTCAGTTTCCTCTTCTCTAAACAATTAAACCTGCTTTTGTATTAACCAGGTTTTCCAGACTGGCCACAAGGTTTTTATATAGCTTTCTTACACAAATGTAGTAATGAAAGCACCTCAAAGAGACAGTAAACAGTGCTGTGCAGAGAAGCCATGAAATACAAACACCCAGTAAATTCACAGGATCATAAATGTGTCAGCTTTTTCTCCAGTATCTAATGTAACTAGTCTAATTTTAAAAATATGTTTACAGGAATAAGATAGAGAGTGTAGCATTTTTTTTAAAGTAATACTGTCCCACTAAATAATATAACAACCACAAACACTTAGAGATGCCTAACTTTAAAAAATAATTACCTAATTCTAAAGTAGACGTCCACAGTCATTTCTCTGTTGGAGCATGGTTGTGGTTACATATATCCTTTTTTTCAAGTTCTCATACATTTGGTGACTTAGCTTCGCCTTGTCAAATTTCAACAATGACCTACTGAACTTTTAAATACTGAAGTCAGGAAGTGCACCCTTAATGCCAGCTGCTCATGTGATCAATGCTGTGATCTATAACATCAGCTCTGTTTTGTCACTTTTATAGAATAATGTTGCAGGCATATTTTCAGGCAGGGTCAATTTAACACCTGGTTTCAGCTCTGCTTTCAAATCATCAATATGATTTACATGGAAACCTGCCAGTACAGAAAGCCATACTTGCACACATCTTGTAAAAATGTTTTATTTTGTGGCTTATTTATCATTAACAAAACCAAACATAAACATATAAAGAAAAACTTGTCTCAACAAAGAAAGCTAAATAATATAACTCTTGGACACCCATGCGCACACCCTCTCCCACCCACTCGTTTTTAGGCACATCACTTACTAAGTTATTTCCTCTGTACTTGACAGATACAAGTTGCAATGATCTCCTCTACAGCCCTTACGATCACGAAGGCTTCTTCTAGTCATAGAAAAGCATTCTGTTGAACTAGCTCATTGTTGTGTTATTCTGATACGTGGTATTGGGACAGCCTATTATTTCAGATAACACACATTGTTCTTGGAATATGTTTTCATGGTGAATCATCACATGGCTTTGCATTTTTTCTACTTGTAGTAAGGAGTGTGTCACTTTCCAAGCTTATGTCACCTGTGGATATATGGTTCTGTGCACATACAGGGATACACACAAAATACAGTTTCTTCGCTATGCTTGCTGAATAAAAGTTTAAAGGCTGTTACTGGAGTGGGGCTTTAGAAAGGAAGATTTGCCATAGACAGAAACTGCAAAACAACTGCCACTAACCATACAAAATGCATGCTTTCTCCCCTGGTTTATAACATCCAATTCTATTCCTGAAGCTTGATACTATAGGTAAACACAGCTATGAAATATTAACTACATTCATTAGGGCACACAGAAGAAAGTTTTATACAACAGACCCACAAGGCAAACAGAATTGAAGTCTCACCTTTCAAATGCAACAGATGCTGTGTGCTAGTGAAACAGATCCACAAGAAAATTTCATGCTAGGAAACAGCTGGCTAAAATTCCATGGTTGTCATCTTGTGTAAATGTCTGTCTCAACCAGCAGATCAGAAATGCACTCAAAGCTATGGATACTGTGTTAATTGTTCACATAAAATTGAAAGAGCTTCGAATGGATGCACCCAGCTGAAGAAAAAAAAAACATACAGAAATCAATGTTCAGTACTATCTCTTAAAAGCCTCTCTCCACATTTGAAAGCAAACCAAATCAAGCCATGCAAAATCAAATTGAAATAATATTGTCAAAAGATCATCTTGTAGAAACACAGGCAGTATACAGCCAAAATGCAGATTCTTGATGGTATGATCAAGACTGAGGCCAGGAAGCACACTCTGGAAAGTATTTGCACAGAGCAGATCACCAATATGCAGCTAGCATGACCCAGTCTTTACCAAAGTTGTTAAAGTGTAACACTAAACCAATAAAAATTGCCTTGAAATGAACAGATTGTACAAGCTACCTTTCCCCTCCTTCACTAGTTTTCTAGAGAATCCTATCCAGAGAATAAAATATTCACCCATGTCAGCACTCACCTGCAGTCATTGCTGCACTGAAGGGATCTACTGCAGCATTTCCGTGGACTGAAAACAAGAGGTATTGCTGTTACTTCAGAGCCCATGCTCTATGGCTTGTTTCATTCTTAATAGAGCACCCCAAAATTACAGTATTTTTATTTTCAGTGAGATCAGTAAATACTCTCAGATTCCTGTTGTAAAATTTAGGAATAGCAGAAAATATTTGAAATACTCATTCTTACAATTGTTTTCTTCTATATAAAAAGGAAAAATTATGAGTTCTTCTATGCAGGTACACTGGAAGGCCACAACGTTTAGAGATAACCTTTGCAACAGATGAAAAAGCAGGATATCCGGATTCTGCTGCTAGCCAAGGTAGAAATGAGCGCTCTCATGTCTTTCCTGATTACCTGGCCCCTGTAAAAATCAGGAAGTTTTATTTATATCTGGCAAAGTGCTGGTGCTATCTACCCCAGCAAAGTACATGTAAAGTTATCTGAAGGACTGTTTGGAAGGTCCACAGAGGTCCCCAGTTTCAAAACACTGTGACTTGCCAGGAGTGAGGAAGGAAAATGCTATGGTAAGGAGGATACTTGTAAAACACCTCAAAGATCAGGTTCACAGAAGTCTGTAGTAGCATGAAGGTAACCCCAAACCTGATTTCCTGAAAACTCCTGGTAAGTGCTAGGCAGCAGCCCCATGGGACTGTGTTTCATAAACACATTATTTCAAACTCCTTTCATTGCTTACAGCTATACCACTTCCCATGTCTTGGGACACGCTAGTTGTGACTGAGCTAACTAGCTAAGCATGCCCATAGAAGTGCTGGAAAAGCAAACATTGAGATCCCTGTGTGTGTGTCTCCTTGAGATGATCAAGCCTGTTTGCTATGTAGCACTGAAATTAGGCTTTACACAAAATGCACTTGTGTTTTCTCTCAAAACATTGCTGCTCCTGAGCCATGTCATAGGGTAAAAGTAAGGATATTGGGGCTCTCGCCCAGAAAGTGGAAGACTTTGTTTCAGTTGCCTGTTTTCCCTGAAGGAATTCAAAGGCACAACTCCCATTCCCTTGTCAGCAAAGCCACTCGAACGTATCAATTTGATGATGTCCTTATGACTATAAAGCAAAATCTTCTGCTCAGGACAGAAAAAGGAAATGGAAGTGGGAAAATAAGTTTAAAGCAATACACAAAACCTCCTCCATGTTGTCTGGAGGCAGGTTTCATGATGGCATGTATTTGGTTATCATAGCTTTCACTCAAAAGCAATCTTTTCTGTTTCACTGTGTTAAAAAATCCCAGTGGAAAATAGGTTCTGTCTGTGAAAAAATAAAGATCAGAACCTTTAAGAGTGAATGATTCAAACAGGGTAACAGTCAAAGCTAAATTGTCCTTCAGATGTCTACTCAAAATTTTCTCAACAGCTTTCATTTCTTCACAATATTTAAGATGAAATAAATGAAACAAATTGTGCTCATTATTGGCAGAGAAAGAAAATACATCCTGAACTACTCCCTCAATAAAGTGGGAATTACAACCTCCCCATCCCCTTATATTTTCCACTTTTCTTGCAATATAGCTACATTTCCCCCCCCACTTAACCTTTTTTTGCTAAACACTTTGTTGTGAAACAAGGACTATCACACTATATTAATCTATGTCTCCTAAGTTAAACAGATATAACCTCCAAGTCAGAAACTGCATGTGTTACAGAGATTTCAGCTTTCCAAATACAAACACTTATTTCAAAGAGAACCAAGCAAAAAGGATGACTACAAGTAGTCAATAATTGACAAGAAACCCAAAGTTATCAATATATTTTTTGCAACCACTTCATTTTAACCAGTTGGTATCTATTTTGCCGAAGGAAAGAAAACCCCATAGAAATAACAACCTTGCTCAAGTGCTGTCAGAGTAACTCTCAGTAACATACTTCAACACCATGTTTATTGGCTACATCCTTTAAACCAGAATTTTCCGGACAGCAATCCTACTCTGAGAAAAAATTACACAAACATATAGGCAGCTTAAAGAAAAATTAAAAATTGCAAACCATGCTGTAGGTCTTGACAGAAGCTTGCATAGCAGAATTTCTCCTAAACATATCATGTGGGGTTTCTTTGTCACAGTTACCCAAATGTTCCTGTTTATTCCCCAAATCTGTTTTTAAAAACTACGTACATATATGAACAGAGAGGATTTATCTCAGCCCAAAATACTATGCTAGTCTTTCCGCCTACAACTACAGGCCTAAACGCAGCATGATTTTATCAAATGCGTCAGTATTTTTAATAATTATACTCTGGAAAAATCCTATTACTATTAAACTGCTTAACCAATTTTAAGAAATAAAAATGTTAAAAATGAAATAATAACTGGATTTCAAATTTGCAGTTGATTTTAGATTTCGGTATGGAATGAGTGCTCCTAAATTTACAAACTGCATTAATTGATTTCAAGCATATGAAGTATCAACCCACCCCATTCTGTTGATATTCATAAAACTGCATTCAGGATCTCCCTTAAGTCTCCTTATGTTGTGCAGTACTCTTGCATGGCAACTCTTTAGTTTCCTCTTTCGTCTAAAATAACCAACAGAAGACTCCTAGAAGGAAATATTGTGAAGAAAAGGCATACTTTTACGAACCCTCATTAAAGGTGGCTGTGTTACTAAAGGAGATCTCTTATGAAGAAAAGGGAAAGAATATTATTGCTCTCTATTTGCAAGGCAAAATGTAACCCTACCAGAGTACATAGAAAAATAAAAGATACAACTATTTTTAATTTGACCTTTTAATAGCTGAAGTTTAAAACACTCGGATAATTTCTCTCACTTGCTTCCAGTGCAGAACTACTCCTAAAATACTACATACTTCTAATGAAGTATTTAGATTATATTCAGCAACATCTCTGTTTCTCTAAATCAAGGTATAAAGACCACATACCCTGGACTGGTAGAGTATTAAGCAACTGGGCAAAGGAGAGAGAGGCAGCGCTCCTCAGCAGACAAGGAGCTTTGTCTGTGACTCTGCAGAACAACTTGTCCCTGTGTGCCCATCCACAGACTGCTAGGGCACATCCTGATTCAAATCTGCTACTAAATGACGATGAATGACCTGTCGGGGTCTACACTGGAAATAACACCAACAACTGAGAATGAAGGGTGCCATGGAGATGAGACCTGCATCACCACGTAGCCCAGACAGTGCTGTCTCCAACACAACTGTTCACTTGCAATCAGAGAGAGGTTGACAGTATCCTCTATCCACCAAGCATAAAGTCTTTGATAAGAAGCATAACTTTACACCCTGAAGGCAGCTTCTGCTATGCTATTCTTTACCACAAGTACTAGTACATTTTTCTTCATTTTCTCCTTCGCTTACAATGTCCCTCTTCCAGTCCTGTGAGGATATAGCTCTGCTAGTACATTTTCATTTAGTGAGGCCAGGTCAAGGATCTCTGAGACAAATGTATTTTATAAGAAAGTGTTACTCTATTTGCCATTGCTAAAAGGTCAAGCACACAAAACACACACACATTTAGCTTTTGAAGGGACCCCAGCTTCTTGAACATCAATATTACTGCCTAAAAATGCTGTACTTCCTGCAATCCCAAGAACCAAGACTGGAAGAAATCAGCAGAAATTCTGTTTCTCCCTCACTAGCAGAACTTGTGCTTCTGGCAGCACACTGCCTAGAACAGGCACTGTGACTGTCCTGTAAGACTGATCAGGCTCTGATCCCACAGTAACAGCCACGAACAGGCCCTGCTATGCCACAGCTGAGACCTGTAGGAAAAGGAAAACAATGAGATCCCTTCCTGCTCTAGTAAACCAGCTCCGATTCAATGTTCCTGTGTCACCCCGGGGCCAGAAAAAAATGCCACCCACAGACCCAAGCAGAGAAGAAACAGATGCCTGCTGCAATCAGGCCAAGCCACCATCACCACCATGTAGCAGCTGCCCTACAAGCTATGTGCCATTGCCCCATCTGTATCTATCAACCTGATGCACACAAAGAAGTGTGAATGTTGGAGGCTTAACTGGACTCAGACACAGCACTGTGGGGACAGGAGGAAGGACGGGAGATGTTTATTAGTAGTGCTTGCAACCTGGAAAGTCAAGGTTTTTCTCTAGTTGCCCCCTAATCCTGCCCATTCTCTCTAAGTTCATTTGTGAAAAAAGCCACAGGACAGGACAAGCAGGGTGTTTGTGCTACCAGGGTACACTTCCCTTCCCCTTAGCCATAATTAACAAGATTAGACTGGCCTCATGTGTATGTGCTGCTCCCACCCCCAAGGAGAGTGTGACACAGACTTTACATTTGTACAGCCATCACTTTTGCCAGCTACAAATTCAGAAATCAAAACTCAACTCACTGCCAAATTAATCATACAGCACTGAGGCAGCGTGTCAAAATAAACAGACAAGCAAATAAAAACACAGACCTAATTAAAAACAAAGCAGAATACTTCAAAATCACATGGACTACATCTAAACTGTGTGAAGAAACTATCAGATACAAGCAGAAAGTATGAAGTTAATTTTACTTAAGCATTATTAAGGGCACTTGAATTCAACTTTATTAGCACAGTGTCTTGATGAACACACAATAATTTACTTACAATTCACACTACTGTCAAAACTCCTGCCTTTTCTTCGTGCAGTACTTTATTCTGCCAGTCAATTAACAAATTCTTGATGTACAGAAACATATCTTATATTAGGTTTTCATGTTAAAAAGAATACTTTTTACTACATTTTTTTTCCTTTTATAATAACAATACCTAAAAAAAAATACAGCAAGACAAGAAAAAATGAAATCCTCAAAGACACTAAAAAACATTGCAGTCAGCAAGGTGAGAGTAGGAAAAAACAACGCTGCAGGCTGACACGTTGTCAGTACTAATGGAGGTCAGCGCTGAAGGAAAGGCAACTCTCCCACTTCAATACCTCCCTGAAGCCGGCCGTGCTGCTGCAGTCATGGCTACAACATCAAGCGAGATATCAGACTCTTCACATTCTATTAAATGACAGTGATGAGATGCAAGGGAAGAACGCATTCCATGTGGCAAAAGATTAGGATTAAAATACGCTTTTTTTTTCTTGACATTATTTCAATTCTGTCCTTCAAAACTCATCACGGATGCCAAACCAGAAGATGCTTTAAACATCCTACACTGCCTTTTTGGAAAATCATTAGGCTGATGTCTTACGAGAGCAACACATTGTGATACATTGCTAAATGTACAGTTCCACAGTGGTGAAGAGTCCACAGTGTCTTTCTGATCTGCCCTGCTTAGTATGAATTATTTTCTGTGCTTGAAATGAAAAAAATGGTGTGGGCTTTCCAGCAAATTAGATTTCTGTAAACTTCTTTAATTGTAAGCATTTCTGTATTTCCTCTGCATTTCAGTATCCCCTCACAATTCCACTACGTTTGGCAAACCTGTTCACACAAATGAGAATATGTATGGTATTAATGTTTCTGATTATCAGCCACAGGAACACAGCTCTGATACAGCAGACACATTCACTAGAAGGTTATGCTGGGAGGAAAAAAACAGAAACCAAAACCCACAAACACACATACAAAAAAAGAAAAAGGAAAAGAAAAGAAAAAAAAAGAAAACCAGATTAACAGGTTGTTACCAAAGTAAAAACAAACAAACAAACAAAAATCATCCTGTATTTCTGCTTATTGGCTCAAATACAGAGAAAGGAAGAGAGCACTTGAAATCTTGGAGCTGCACAAAACATTCTAAATATCAAGATGATCAAAACTACATCCATGCCAGGTGTTTTGCCACAGTTGATTTTAGCCAATGTTCTTCTACAAACACTAGAGGTGATGACCCTGATGGTGATATAAGCAGAGGCTGTCAGAGAAGCACAGTTTACTTGTGTAATAGAGTCATCTTGGTAGGAAATACAGCACTGTAGAAGATTCTGCAGGAGCTATGAGAACTACTAGAGCGAGAGAATTCGAGCCATGCACCCTTTGACAGCTTAAAACAAAATCTTTCAGTCAACTACATTTTGTTTTCATAAAAACATTTGGAAGTGTCACTTCAAGTTGGATACATACAAGGCAAAAAATGTCCTGCTCAGGACAAGTTCCTTTTTAGTTCAGATAAAAATATTGCATCATCCTCTTTCCAGCGGAGGAAGACAGTCAAGGCATAACAGATGAATTCCTTGGGATTCTACAGCTCTGGGATGGCAGCAAGCCTCCACATCAGATCTGTAACCTTCCCTGCTGTATGAGGCAGGGTAAAAGAGGGTGAAACAAAAAAACATCTTGACTCGGTCAACCACATGTACTCAAATGGTTCCCTGAAGCCCACAGGTTCCCTGATCAGTGTCAGAAAGTCTTATTCTGGCCAATGCACCGCAGAGGAGGAATAAAACCTCCCTGGTGCTGGGAAAGGACTTTCAGGAGCAGTTTTCTCTGGTGATTCAGTGTATTACTGCATTGCATGGGAGGAGGGATGGGTCTTCCTCTTGGAAGGGAGGTGGAGCTCATACAGTTTCCTTCACATGGGGCACAGCCCTTCATGGGGCTCTGTGCAGCGGCTGTTTCTGACCAAGGGTGATAACTACCAACCCCAACCTCCTGCTTATATCACTAAAAAATAGTTTCTGTTTTTTTGCTGTAAATTATTATATTTTCCTTCATTGTCCTAAAAGGCATTTGTTACTGACAGCAACAACCAAATTCTGAAAGGCTAGAGTTAGCTTTCCTGAGTGACTCTTGTTAGGAAGAATTTAACTATTTGCATCATAAAGATCCAGTTATGAACATCCAAATAGCCACCACTGAAATCACAGACACTTTATGTGGCTAGGGAGCAAATGCTTGTTGGTTCAATCACAGTGGAGAAAAGCTGTTGCAAATCTGTATCCCTCTTTCGTACAAAGAGCAAAGGAGGGAAGCAATTTAGAGAGACAAGTATAAAAATATTGCTGAATTGTATGTGACATTTCAAGACTCAGTCAAATCTCTTTTCAGTTAGGTATAAAAAACCAGAAATTTTCATAATCTCAAAATGAAAAACTCACTGTTATGTTCTTGATCATCTGTGACATTCAAAAATGCTGCCTGTTTGAGATCCCATCAAAAGTTTCTTTAGCCTATATTCTTTCAAAAGTGCATTTTAACATTTTGTGTCAGTTTTATGAATCTAAAAATTTTATCTGTTTTAGCAAACAAGCCATTTTGAAATAAAAAATCCAAGTGCACTTTGGGGATAATTTCAGCTGTGCATAATGAGTTTAATTTTTAGAAGTAAATCTTATTTATTTCCTCCCTCAGGAAACGGTAATCTACCAAACCCCTTCTTTAACCAGGATCTTACAAGTTAGTACATATAGGGATGGTCATTAATTTTCTATACTGTGTGCCAACAGATCTCACACAGTTATCACTGACGAAACTGAGAGTGAATCAGGCTTTCAGCTGGAGTATTCATTAATACCCAATCCTACCACAGTTACAGTCCCTATTTTCTGTACTTTAAAATGGATGCACTGCTCCGAACCGCAGAAGGAAACACCATCACTCAGCACCTCCTCCACAGTCCAGCTCTGCCATAGCATGTGCCTTCACCAACAAATCCAGCTTCTTCAGTGAGGCTTTTGCTACTTGGCCACAATTCACCTCTGGGAAGAACTGGAACAGGATCATATTTTCACAAAAATGGAAGTGCCATGGTATGCAAAGGCAAACAGAAACATTTCACAGTTGTTGGGGAATGGCTTAAGGAACAGGGATATTAGCTCCCTGGACGGCTTAATTGTTGGGGAATGGCTTAAGGAGCAGGGACATTAGCTCCCTGAACGACTTAGTCACTGGTGTTTAGCATGACTAAGCCTCGGCTAGCATGTGGGATGGCTAGCACGTGGGAGCTATGCAGCAGTAACCAATCAGAGTGTAACATGTATGCATAGCCTTCTGATGTAACCAATCGGGGTGTGACATGTGTGCATAGTCATTATAGGAAAGCATAAAAGAAGTTGTGTTCTGCAAATAAAGTTGAAGCTTGTTTACCATCCATATTGGATTGACCCCTTGCTTCCTCCGCTCGTCAACACACAGTCATGCCTGAATGTGGAAGGTGAAAATTCACAACACCAACTCATATGACAGCTTTTGGATGGTTCCTCCACAAAGGTCAACTCTAAATCAAGCACTCTGGTTAAGCTGGCACAAAATGTGTAGCTGTAATTCAACAAACTCATTTTTTAATTGTATAAGTGAACCCTTATTATTGGAATATTTTTTTTCTTCTAAATATTCACTTTTTGATGGAGTGAAAACAAACAAAAAAACCTAAAAGAAATAATTTATTTTAAAAAATTGCTCATTTAATTGAAATTACCTAAGCCAAAATTTAGAGAAACTTAAACACACAGAGGTTCTTACATATATAATTCAAAGTGAAATATAGTACCTAATGGTAGCAGACACCCCTAGCAGTATTGTGTTTCAGAAGTGCCCAACATATTGCAGTAACAGTCCCAGCTTTAGTATGGTTTACATAAGTGAGACAAATCAAACTGTGTCTCCTATACGACTGCTGTATCTTCCCATGAATGCAGAGGATATATTGGGCTGCTGAGGAGGATTTAATGAAAGGACTGTTAAGGAGAAAAAGAGTTGAAAGCAGAGTGTATCTTAGGTTTCCGAGTGTGTATCTCAGCTCATTCAAAGGAGGATTCTACATTTTATCAGTGTTCTAAGAAGCAGTGTTTAATTTTCTTGGCAAACAAAACCATGTCTCTAGTAGTAAATACACTGCAGGTTTAAAATTGGTTTTGGAAGTTTAAGTGAGGTCTTCAGGAACAAAAGGCATAGTAAAAGCTCAGTGGATTTAAAAGAGCAATGTCATCACTTTGCATGCACAAGGCCTTATGTGATGTATGACTACTGACTTCACTTGATTCGGTGAAGTGAAAGTATTTTGCATCCTCATGAAGCAATATCTACAATACAGACCCTGTGTTAAACTTATACAGAGCTTTCCTAAAAAGTACACCTTTCAATTAAAAGCTTAAACTGTTTCTTCTTTTCCCAAATAACAGGTGCATTGACATGCACCAGAATGCAACAGCACAGCTCCATACTTTTACGTATTTAAGTAAAACTAACATATTTAAAAATCAAGTACAAAACAAGCTACAATACACAAAAGAAATCCTCCTCTATATACACATAAATATGACGTATGCACACCTGCAGAAGTAATACACACTGTGCAGTGACCTAAGCACCTGCTTGAAAATAATTCATTAAGAAAAAACATCAACTATAAAAAAAGATCTTGCCACTTTGCTTCCTGCAGCTATAAGCCAAAACTATCATCAGGAAGCAGCTGTGAGCCACAACTGTGGATTCCTATGCAAACCACTGAACCACCTTTAGATTCTGTTCCTCTAGGAAATGATTTAAGGTCCAAAGTGGCCAAATGCAGGACCAGGAACCCTGCTGCCACCCCTAATGGGAACCACTTCGGGTCCCTGGAACCGGGTCAGGGGAAAGTGCATACTGCTTGGCAGGACCACATCTCTGCTGCCTTCAAAACAACAGACAGTGACTACTCTGCAACACTGTATTGAACTTCATTAAAAGTATAATTGAAACTAGTAACTTTTAAGCAGTGCCACTTTGTAAATCTAACTGGCTTCAGACAAATAATATTCTGATTAAATGGCAAGGTCTTCACATTTTTAACTTCAGCATTGTGACGTTGCTCCCACTCCCATTTGAAGTTAATTTTACAACTCCCATTGACTTCAACAAGAATGGAATTAGATCCTAACATATTTGCATGTCAAATCTCTTTTCTTGTAGTAACAGTGCTTTCATCCATGACATCTTAAATTTAATGGTACATTTTCTATGAAAAAGCAATGCTACATTTCTTTGAAAGGCAGCAGCAATGTAATAACATTGGCCAAAACAGAGGAGATTAATACTTAAAAAAAATATGCTTGCTGTACGGAAACTCTACAAGGCTGTTGCAGACAACGAGAACATAGTTCACACAGGTGTTTCTTTTACAAGTTTCAAATAAATAAAAGACTCTCAAGCCTATTGGAAGAACATTGGGAACAGGATACGGGGTGGGGGGGGGGGGGGAATATAGAGACATGCACAGATGAAAATTCAGGCGTGCTTCCAGTTTTGCTGCTGTTATAACCCCAAAGCAAGGCAACCAAAGACAGAACATTACCATGGCTCAACATGCTGCCAAATACCAAGCATCTAACCCAACTTCCAGCCCAGCTGCAGAAAGCAAGCAGGCAGAAGGCACCTAGGTTGGTGGTATGACCATAATAGAAACTAATACAAAGCTGCAGGTAAGTGAAGTTAATCCGGTCACTGTCACTTCATCCATTGATTTGAACAAAACCCACAATGCTGTTAAAATACACACAATCAAACTAAAAGAAAGCAGAAGTGGTTTTCCTTGTTCACAAGGAAATCAAAACTCTTGGTACTAAACAGGATTTAACAACACTTCCACAGCAGCAGCTTCTCTGTTGGAAACTTTGTCTGACCAGTATAATTGATACAGATTGTAGAAATAGCCCATGAGGCATGCCTGAAGGTGAATAAAAACACCAGGTCAAATGAGAGCAACGAGAGCAAATGCTCACCATCACTGACAATGTGCAGAATCATACATGTAATCCATTAATTTGAAGACATAGTTTATTTTAAATTAGCAAGAAAAAAAGCTTATGTTGCTTAACTATTATGTCTCTAAAAAAATCAGTAATTTGAAAAGCTGTGCTAATTTATTAAATACCCATGCTTTCAGCACTAGAAATCAAAACTCTGAATGGCCTGTGCATATATTTTTAATCCACATCTCCAAGTTCCAGGATTTAATAATGAACTTAAATCAGTTTGATGTAAGGTTACCTAAAAGCCATTGATTATTTTATTTTATATATTAATTTATTTTTTAGGTTTATTTTCTTCAATCACTGAAAAAGCGCAGCTGATATGTCAGTGGTTTTCTCCCTCTACCTTTCCAACTAGCCCCTCTCATTGCATTGAATTGTAGAGGCACACCACAGAATGTCACTTGAAGCAATTCTGCTGTTCAGCTGAATTCACTTGAAGCATTTGCAAGATTAAAAATAAAACATGAGACATTTCTGGATCATATATTGATCGTTTAATTATTTTCCATTTTAACTGCATGCTATTTTTGGCATAGAATATTTATGTTGGTTAAATATCACAATTAATCTTCTAAAACATCTATATGTCAAAAGTCAATTATTTAGATGACAGCATTAATGTCTTGATTCTTTGTTAACTATAATTAACTTTTGTGGTTCTGATTTTAAAAGATAACCCAAAGCAGTAACACAGTCTTATTCATCAAAGCAATTTTCATCTTAGTATCTATAGGTTGTGTTTTGAACCACTTCACAGTAATAAATGAATATTACTGCACTGTTTATGAAGTTATACACATAAAATGCAGAAATTCCCACATTATTAGTGCTGAGACCCAGTATATTTTAAATGCTTTCCCTCCCTGCCGTTATTAATATTACACTTTATGTTTCTCTCTCACAACCTTGCTCTCTGGGTGAGGGTGTCATGCAGGCAGTTAAGTCATCACTCTGGGTTATTCTGCTCGTTTCTCCAGGATTTACAGCTTTCCAGTGAAACCTGAGACAAATTAGCTATTTAAACCTTATTTTCTCAGACCAATCTCAAACAATACATGATGGGGAGGGAATTATCTGATTATTATGTATCCATAATCTTCTATCTAAATTATGTTACCTTTATTCTGGAATTTAGTAAGTTTATTACTCTGATTAACAACTCCTTTCATTTCAGTCAAACCATGCTGCTTTGTTTTTCCTACCATTATGCTATTAGAATGTCTTCATAAGCCATGTGATCAAGCTGAAATAAATTATAATTACTACCACAGATAGAACAAGTTTTTATATCGGATCCACTTGTTTTGCATGACACTGATAGCACAGAACAGGTGGAAAGTTAGTTTATTCAGCTGGCAAGGGTACGAGCAGATGGCTTGCAAGGCACAACAGGAGCAAAAGGATCCTGCTACAGCAGTACTGAACTCAACAGCTGCCAGATCTCTGACAGCTGGTGGGTGATACTGCACCCACACAGAACTTGAAGAGGGCTTCTGAGACATACTGACTCCTGACCAGCCTCAGGTAAAGCACTAGTATTTCATATCAGCATCTCTGCTGAATCCCTTCTCAAGTTCTAATCCTGAAAGTTGCCCTGTGAGATTAAGGCTCTTTGTGCTCGAGCTGCAACGCCCATGCTTATGCATATAACCAGTGTCTCACGCAGTACAGATGACAACCTGCCATCTTTTCTCCGAGTTGTCTTACTTTCATATAATCATTAACAAGATACTATTAGAAACCCAACAGAAATTTTGTAGGATCATGGAACTTGTGAGAACCAAACAATGTGATGCAAGAGGAGAAAAGTGGTGAATTAGTGTTGAGAAAAAGTGCTTTTGTAAAATGTTCACTTTGGTTTTCTTCCAAACTGAAAGGCTGAGCTAACAACAGAAATCAAGGAGGGAATGGAGGGAGATTCACTACTGGAACATGAAATCTTAGGGATAAGATTGAGAGGTAAAAATAAAAAAGTCCCATGTGGATTCTCAGTTCCCTGATATTTGGAATCACATTCCGCCATTTTAATTTGTCCCCCTGTCAAATGTAGAACCTGGATCCAGATCTGACCTCTGGCAGCTCTCTAACCACAAAGAAAGTTTGTTTGCTATTTATTTATAAGACATTAGAAAACGTACACATCAAACCACCAGTGTGCATGGTTTGTTTTGCTTATTATGGCTTAAAATATTTTGTGTCACTACAGCTAATTGGCATGTTTTCATAGCAGAGAAAATAGATGTTCAGAAAACTCATAAATCAGACTAGCTATGTTTGTAAGCAACATTTCCATATCAGACATTTTCTATTTTTGTACAGAAAAATCAAGCTGTTGAAATATCCAAACTACAACTGCACTCATCTATGGCTGGGTGAGACACTGCTCAGATAAAAAATGTTTTTGCTTCTTCCAGGACAGAAGCTGTGTAATAGCTGAGCACAACATTTCTCAAGAATGCAGCTGTGTAGCTAAAAAGAAAGGGGAACATTTTCTAAGGTAGAAACAAGTAGTTAGGCCCACAATTCATTTCTCTGTGGGAAATCCATTTCTCTATTTTTGAAAGTTTTCTTGCAGGATTTATGCAGTCATTTAAAACAGCCATAATCTGACATTTCCCAGACAGTAACTACAACCATTTCCTAAATTCCAAATTACCACTTCAACTCTGAGATTTTCCTGTTAAGTTGAAAAACAACCCAGTATTTGGCAGGTGAAAAGTCAAAAGATATGTTTATTACACGTATATACTGTCAGTTAACCACTGTGCTGGGCTGAGACAGGGGAGAACAGGGTGCTGCCAGAAAGGATGAGCTCCCAGAGCAGGCAGCAGAGGATCATAACAGAATAGGCTAATTTTCTCTAAGACTGGACTGAAAAGAGAGCAAAAAAAGTAGAGATGAAAGCAGAGGTGAACATCTTTGAACTCCTCAGCAGGTACAGGTATGACAGAGATAGGTATAAGGTGCAAATGAAGTAAAATGTGCCTCACCCCTCACTGATGGGACATGGTAGGGCCCAAATGTGGCTAAAGAGCAGCTCATGTCAGAGGACCAGCCATCTCCAACCTGTTTTAACTCTCAGCCTGAAATTTCATTCTCACTATAAAATGTCTTGATTTTATAGTCAAACCTAATGTATCCTGACTTAAACCATTTCCAGCCCCTGAGAGGTTTGGCTCTTTCCCCCCTCTGATTTTCAAATACCAAATCCATTCTAATGGGGAAAATGTTCCAAGCAGAGCATCAGCATACATCTCTAAAGCTGCCTGCTGCTATTTTCCTAAAGTTCATTTCACATTTCAGTAAATTTCACAGTGAATGTCACTGCTAGTGAACTACCTTCCTTTTTTGGTGTTTTACAACAAGTACATAGTTATCAAACAACTACTGTCCCATTTGGGATTTTGCCCACAATGTAATTACAGAAGGGAGATCTTTCAGTAGCATTTTGATGAAAACTTTGTATTCTTTAGTTTCAGTAATTCATTGTCCACTACCTAGGCAAATGCTCACATCTGGAAGTGCCAGGTGACACCCACGTTCCACATCTTTGATAGAGTCAAAACAATTCCTATACAGAATGCAGCTGGCTTGTGTGTCTTCAAGAACCTGTCCACACAGAGCCAGCCAAGCCTGAAAATCTGGCCTTCCCAACGCTGTCCCTAGTTACTGCAGCCTCAACGTGTTTCACTTATCACATATTTTCCATATATAATCTAAGAAAAAACAGTATTGAAGCCAAATGCTACAGTAAGTAAAGAATTAGGGCTAGACACAAGAAAGAAAATTAAGATAAAATTAAGATAAATTCTGATTTACTGGTTTTACACTGATTTAAGTGGGGTTAAGATTCAATAGCGGTCACACATTTAATTAGGAACTGTTTTTATTTGCAAAAAATTCAAATATCTGGAGTGCTTGTTGAACCTTTCTCTCATAACATTAGCTTACAAAAATGCAATGTCATTGAAAACATAAAAAACCCCAAACTTCATAAGAGTTTCAATGATAAATACTTCCTAAAGTAAAAGGATCATTGTTCCATTGAAAATCTGGATGTTCTTTTCCTAATGTGCTTTAAAATCTACTTTCTATCTTCTTTGGTATCTGGGTTAACTGAATTCTGCTATTAATACTCCAAATAGCACTCCTTTCTTGAAGCAGTCATTCATACATTGATACAGTGAATCAATTTATATTCTTTAATCTTGAGAGATGAAGCCATACTTTACATTAACATGGAGAATGCATTAGACATTGAGACCTTACGCTGAGCCCTATAGGTAAAAGGCACTTGGAGATAAGATTCTGGCTTGCAACGCTTTCTAGAATGCACATAAACATGTATAGGGAAAAAATAATGAGTCTTCACTCCCATTTAACAGATTAACAGCTTTTAGCATGAGAAGGTTATACTTTGACCCTTTAATGCTCTGTTATGTAATAAATTTGCCAATATTTTCTGGCTTCAATCTCAGTAGTTTATAAACAAATATAAATAGAGTCATCCGTTTTTAGGACAAGAGTCACACTTCTGTTTAGGGGGATGCATGCACCTTAATAAGACTCTCAGCTTCTGTTATATATCCACATTCGATGTGGTCATCAACTGTAACACCTGTCTGAAATCTACTTCACAGGATCTAGCTCTTAGGTATTTAAAAATTCACCTTAGCCAAGATTAAAGCGTTTTGTTTTGGTTTAAAGGGATATACAGTGAAAACATCTTGACATACAAAATTACAGTAAAATCTATCACGTACTACAGGAAGTTCCAGCATTCATGCTTCTGAAACTCCATGTGTGCAGACATGCCACAAGTGTATAACATATATACTGAAGCATGTTACTTGAAATGTGTTTAAGAAACTTGTACCTGCCCTACATATCAGTCATTAGGCTACTGTAAATAAGGGAACTTTCTATTAATTCCACTGAAGATATTCCACTGTGCAACACAAAAAATCTGATTTGTAAGACTACTGAAAGGAAACGAGTGAGGGGGAACACGCAGCCCAGTGGCTGCAGCAGGATCAGGATGTGAGTGCCTGGAAGAGCTGAGGATGTTGCAGTTTGATCTAATAACTGAGTGACTTTGTGAATTTCCATGTGGTATACTGTCACTGCAAGCTAATTAGGAATGTGCTGTGAAATCATTTATTATACTGCACCTCCTACAGAGTACAAGAACACATTGTTTATTTAAGAAGGAAAACATCCTTCTTGCAATCTCTGCATGTGAAATGCTATGTGTTTTTACGTAGAACAACTGTCTAACTTGCTAAGTACAGCAGTTTTAGATACATAACACCCACACTAATCTATAAAATATCCATACTATATCATATTCTATAAATCATTATTAGTGATGAAATTACAGCTTTTTCCTTTGCAGGTGTATCACAATTCCTTCCAATTAAAACAAAACAAAACAAAACAATCGAGAATATCTAGCAGAACTCCATCAATCTGGCCACCAGGGGACACTGTCACGTCATTTCAAAAGCATGAGGAAACAAATTTTTGCTTTAACACCAGCAAGTCAAATTAAGATAGATAGACAAATTGTGTAACATGTTAGTCGTATGCTTCTTTACAGCAGAGACAGTAAATATGATAAACACATAGTATCTGAGTATCTGAGAATTGTCTTTGAGTCTTTACATCACACACACGTGCATCTCCCAACAACCAAAATAGCACAGTTAACGTAAAACCTCTGTCTTCCTCAGTACATTAGCATAGCAAACTCAATTCTGCCTATGCAAGCTAGTACTGCTCCAGTGCTGTTGCTGACGAAGTCTGTCTGAATGAACTGTCTAAAATCTCAGCTGCAGCATTTACAGAACAAAAAGTTCTGCCAAAGCTTTTCTTAAACATAGCAGCATCTCCTGTCTCAAGTCATCTCTCTAAACTCAGTGGAGCTAAATGAGAAGACAACAGCAATGAACTCAATCACAGGTAGCAAAATCTACCTGATCCTGTACATTGAGTATTCTCAAGACCTTGCTCACAATTTAGCCATTACTGAATGTGACAAGTCAATGAGCACACCTTTAACAGACCAGAAACTGAATGCAAAGGTAGCTATTCCATAATCAGAGACAGCTGTCACTCAACAATATAAGATGAAGTTATATTTAAACCTCTTATAGTCAAAGATAGCCAAAGAAAGAAATCTGTTTACACTGGTTTTATCTTTTGATGCTGGTAGTTCTATAAAATATGCAGAGTGAGATTTAGTAAGTCTGCATTTGATATACAGTTACAATTAGATTAATTTATCCATGATCTATGACTTAAACTGGAAGAGGGGAGATTGAGATGAGATCTGAGGAAGAAATTATTGACTATGGGGGTGGTGAGACACTGGAACAGGTTGCCCAAGGAAGTTGTGGATGCTCCTCCCTGGAAGTGTTCAAGGCCAGGCTGGATGAGGCTTTCAGCAACCTGGTCTAGTGGAAGGTGTCCCTGCTCATGGCAGAGGGGTTGGAACTGGATGATCTTTAAGGTCCCTTCCAACCCAAACCAGTCTGTGATTCTATGAATGACAAAAAATGAGAATTGCATATCCACAAATGATAGCACCTTGTGTAAAGTAGGAAATATGTTCTCCAACACTAACAATATGGAACCAAAAAATCATGTTTCAACCAAATAGCTTTGCTTCACAAATTAACACTTTGTGTTGTTTCTGTATGTGCTAAAAATAGGTAAACAGATGTCCCTAAACACTTCAATTGTCTTGAAGGCTATATACCAGTACTATGATGAAAAAGGTTGGCATCTGTGTTTACGGTGAGATGAAAGTCCCCCTGACAGGTATAGACTTACTTTTTCAATCAGTGCTTTAGTTTAACACAATCATCTTTTTTAAGGTCTAGGCTTCATTCTTCTTTTGCAACTCTGGTATATGGTACTTACTGCAATAAACTGAGTGCATACATTAAATGATCCAGGTTATATGAAATCATTAAGTGAATATTCCAAGCAATATTTTACTCACCATCTTGGCTGGCTCAAGATTCAGAATTTTGCTTGTTAAGCTTAAGAGCAGACTTGAACTGTTAAGTACATATGAAATTGTACTTAGGGTCAACTACAAACCCAGGATATTGCTGTCTAAAGCTGAGCACTCCACATTAGAGAATTTAAATAAAAAAATAAGCATTAGTTCTGTGTATTCTGTACAACTTAAACGTTTATCTGACCTAGCAATAAAGACCAAATCGCCTCTCCCAAGTTAAAACCACTCTCCATGCCTTATCTTATAGCCCTGTCAGATGACAGTAGCAACAGTCCTTATCTGCACCATCATCCATGACCCATACTGTCATACTGTGCCTATTTTCCATTTCATTGGGATAAGTATCAGTCATGTTTTCCTTTACCGCAATTTTTTCCCCAACTACTGTTTCACTTCAACCTCACTGGACCCTCCAAAAGCAAAATTAAATATATTCATTCCAAAATCTGGAGAAAGAGTGAAGACTTCAGAAAGACTGGAAGGCAAAGATTTCTACATGACATTGTCACATGATAGGAAGTCCTATAAATAAATGGGCAATAGTTGTCCTTCAAAAACAAAAAGGAAACTAAGAAGAGGTTGCCACTGCTTCCAGCAAAGCTGAGAATGTGCACTCGCTAGTAAGCTGACAGAGTTTATACAGAATGTTCTGTGGCATCTGAGTTTGGGCCATGGATATGCCTGGCTTACACTGCATCTGCCTGGCCCAAGCTGAAGCAGCAGGTGTGCAAAGGTAATTAAGCAGATCCTCTCAGGGTGCAGCTGTGGTAGGGCTGTGTATCACTGTCACGTGATGCTTCTCAGCACTCGCCATCAGTGAGCTAAGATTCCCACAGCTCTGCCCTGAGAAAAATGAGCACTCCTGGATTTGCTCCAGGACCGACCAGGTTAACTCAAGCCTTCATAGAGCTGTTCCAAACACAACTGCAGAAGTCTCTGGCAACCTGATCTGATTAGATCTGCTTCAGGCAGGCACTGGACTCTGTCCCCTCCAGAGGTCCCTTTCAAACTAAGTTATTCTATGATTCTGTGATCCTTCACTGTTTAAACCAACCCAAGAGACTAAAAGAAACTGGGGCATGTGTTCATGAAGATGGCATTCCCCAGGAGACACACACACAAGTATCTTAACTGCTGTAACAGTTGAAAAAGAGGAAGTCTTTGTACAGCCTTGGCTACTGTTTTCCCATTTATTAATAATCCCACCTATAAAACATCTACAGCACACTTTTGACTAAAACTCTCCACTTAATGTGCACATGGAGACAAAAATGAACATACATTGATTAAGACATTACCTAAACAGAATAGAACAATACTATTATCATAGATGTATCATATGCCTTGGGAATTCTGACCATTCAGGTGAAAAATGTTATTTACATTGCATTTATACCACTAATAATCTATACTGATAATAGGTGGTGATGTTAACTTTTGTTAACTTTGGTAAGAATATCTTCCTAATAAGAACTAGAAAACTGGAAAATCATTCCTATAAGATTTGAAAGGAATTTTGCTTTATTGGTGTTTTAGTATTAAGTGGGTTATTGTCTTCTCTGGAAGAGTAAGCACAGATTAGACAGGCCAGGCCTTTTTAATATTTTTAGATTCTTCAGACTAGAGAGGAGAAAACTTTGATGGATTTCTGACCCACACCTTTTCTTTCTGCCGGCAATAAGTACTAAAAATTGGATCTTCTGCTGTGCAGCCCTGATGCTAACAAACATTTTCAGTTCTGACATTTCTGTGACACTTTATGCAACTGTCAGAGGGCCTTATTCAACATTTCAAATACCCACACAAGTTTATGTCTCTGTGAAGTGACATTGAACCATTCCAAATGTGTTTCATATAAATCAGTAAAAGGGCCCTTTTCCAGCACCTTTTTACTATGCATTTCACTGAAAGGGTTTGATTAAGTGTTAAAGACTGATCAGCCTCTTTTGCAATTATAAAGGATTGCACTTGACAAGAACTGACAGTATCTCAAGCTAATCTTAGAGCTCCATAGTATTTATAAAGCCGAAAACATTCCACAAAAAAAACCACAAAACAAACCTATTTGAAAATCACTGAAATTAACAACTTTGTTAAAACATGAGGAACAGAACCTGGAATTCAGGCCAACATAAAAAATTCATTGCTTAGTGACTTAATACATCTTAGCTAGGTGGATCAATGCCCAATATCCTTCAGTCTGCTCAGAGCTACTCAAATGCTCATACCACAGGTACATTCAGTCATGATGTTATTACTCATATCTGTGACATGGATGTGGGCCAGGATTATAGAGACTGATTTAGAACTGGCAAACTGCATCAGTCTCAACTGAGAATGCCTAATGCTGACAATGAAAAGTAGGGACAAAACAATCCATAATGCATCCATGGGATTGCAAAATACATTCACAGAGGAGAAAGTTTGCTCCTTGCTCCTACAGTCCATCAGCTGTGCCCAAAGACACACAAACAGGTTACAGCACTCACCTCAAGCATACATGCACACAGAAAAAGTCAGTAAATGGTTGAAAAGCAGAAATTGTCCTTGTAATTTTTTTATTTCTCTCATTTAAGAGTTGGGGCTGTTCAGCCTGGAGAAGAGAAGGCTCCAGGGAGATCTTATAGCTGCCTTCAAATAACTGAAGGGGGACTACAGGAAAGCTGGGGAAGGACTTTTTATAAGGGCAGTTAATGACAGAAGAAGGGGAAATGGCTTTAAGCTGAAACAGGGCAGGTTTAGATTAGATACTAGGAAGAAATTCTTCACTGTGAGGGTGGTGAGACACTGGAACAGGTTGCCCAAGGAACTTGTGGATGCCCCCTCCCTGGAAGTGTTCAAGACCAGGTTGGATGAGGCTTAGAGCAACCTGATCTAGTGGGGAGGGTGTCCCTGCTCATGGCAGGGAGGTTGGAACTGGATGATCTTTAAGGTGGCTTCCAGCCCAAACCATTCTGTGATTCTATGATTCTATTAGAAATTAATGCTTGTGTCATTTTCTTAAAACACTTTGTATAGCACTGAACACATTTAAAAGCAGGCTAGTGTAGAGAACACCAGAGAAAGAACAAAAACCATACTCCCAGAAACTGCCATCTGAAGCCACTAATAGATTTAATGCACTAAGCATGCTAACAGAGCCCTTTGACTTTATAAGCAGCAAAATATTACATCCAAGTTGTTTTTTCCCCACAGTTTAAAATAGTTTGGATTAGAGTGTTTCATAGCAAAAAAAAAAACCCCAAACCCAAAAAAATCCCCCCCCAAAAAACCAACCAAACAAAAAAACTTAAACTACATCTTAGTAAAATAAAATCTTTTTTAGAGTATCATTACTATGAATTTCAGAGTTGAAAGTACTTCAAATTCCTGCGCCCCTAAACCCATGTTATAGGGATGCTTTTATTTATCTTTTTAAAATGCCTGTCATGTAAGGACAAGAGACAATGGGTACAAATTAAAATACTAGCAAGTACAATTAAACAGAAGAATAAAAACTTTTGCTGTAAGATGACTGCACACTGGAATGGGTTGCCTAGACTGATTGTGAAGTCCCATCCTTGAGGAAGCTCAAAAACCAACATGACTCTGAACAACCTGCTCTAGGTGACTCTGCCTGAGCAGGAGCTTGCACTGGACATCTCCAGAGGTGTCTGCCAGCCCCAGTGATTCTGAGATTTGGTAAATAAATCTATTGTCGCAAATATTTGTCAGATAAGCTACACAACAAAACCCCCAAAACAACGGAAGGCTCTATTTAAATGTAGCAATTATACACAATCGCACTCCAACATAAGGAGGTAAAGCACATCACTGAGCAGTTCTTCCTTCTCATATAAAATCTCCCTTTTATTAGAAGAAGCAGTGTCTAGGTAACTGAAGCACCACATGCCCGGTCAGCACAGTGCGAGTGACCACAGCTATGTGAAAGGAAGCACGGGCTCCACAAGGGATGCGCGATCCCACTTCAAACCATAAGCAGCACTACCTACTTCACTACCACCACCTTGGTCCGAGTGATACAGTTTCTTTAAAGAACTGTAGAATTTAATCCCATATTTTACGCATTTTGAGCCATGTATCATCTTTATTAAATAAAAAAAAAATATTTACATGCCATTCTTTCTGGTTCTCATGTTACTTAATACTATGTGTCTGTTTTACATAGAACCCTTTCTCAGTTTTGTAGAATACTTTTTTGGGTACAAGTAATTCAATTCTTTCATAAACTTATCCTGTACAAGGTGCCTTGATATAAAAGCAGGCCAAGATCAAACCAAAATGGTTTTTATTGGTTTCAGTATGAAGATAGTCCTTTTTAGAGGAGCACTAAAATCCTTAAAATTTAAACAGTTAAGCTTTTTGTTGAGTTAGGAATATAAAAGATAGTCTCCTGAAAGGCTTCCTCAGAATACCAAATATTTTAGAATTTAGTATCATACACTGTGATGTCTAATAACTCAGGACAAACTTATTAATTTTTCATATAACAATCTGTAGGTTTGTACTGTGACACTAATATCCATTGCTTTTCTAGAATGGCTAGTACAGTCCAGACATATTCCCTTTGTATTCACTGATTTCTAAACATGCCAAATTAAAACAATAACTATTAAAAAGTAAAATCTCACACTTGAATCCATCACCAGAGAAAGGCTGGGCTTCCTATATGAATCTGTGTAAGACAGAAAAAGAATCCTGTAGGTACTATCACTCCTACTAAAGTTTAACTTCATATACTAAGTTACTAAAATGAGAACTGACAGAGCACACATGTCAACTTCATTTAAACAGATACTACCTGACAATTTCCACATGGAACTGGGGAACTGCACCTCAAAGGGGATGTAAAATCACAAAAAATGACAAAGAACTTGTCAAGTCAAATAATACAGGCACAGACCTCATAAAGGAAAATGGGTACATTTATTAAATCAACTTTAACTTCCATGATAACTGAGGCAAACACTCCAGTCACTGTCCCTATTAGTTTGACAGCAATGCCATGTCCACATGGGAAAATATGCTCCAGTGCTTTTGAAATACCTAGACATGTTGGGCAATGTAAAAAACTCATAAAACTTTTCCCTTAAAAATCTTCTCCTTACACTTTGTTCTAGTATAAAAAAAGGAAATGCCTGTTAAAAGCATGAAAGAAGAAATCAGTATTTTCAATTGAGGTACATTCTCCTGGAAATATCCTGGACTGTTCCTAATGTAAACTTTGAAAAAATATTAATATTAACATTAACATTAATAATTTCTCAGAAGTTTGTCAGAGAGAAAAAAAAGATAGAGCTTCAACAGGAATTATTTTCATTACTTATTTATTCACACGGGAATTATTGGCTGGATGTAGGGAAATGCGGACGGAAGATGGCGGTATGTAACGGAAAGGTAGGGACGCCTGACACAGGAACTATGGCAAAGAGACTGCCCACAAAGGGCGAGGCTTGTGTCCCCGTTAGCCATCAAGCAGCAATTTTAAATTGTGCTCTTTACTCGCTTAACCATTTTGCCCGCGGATAGAGTGAAATAGCCCCAGTGAAACGACACTGGAGCTTGTGTGCCCCAGAGACTGGGCCACCAGTCAAAGTACGTTTCCCAGGAAGTATTGACTGGGAGACAGGATGGGAACTGATATCCCACGGACGGGAACATGCAGCCATAAGGAGGAAAAACAAGATCTGGTGGGTCCCTCCCCGATGCTTGCGACCTCACCTCCGAAAGGAAGAGGTTACATGACCTTTTGCATCCTAAACTCATTGATGCCTTGTCAGTATTGTCTCTTATAGATGTACCTGTGGGAAAAACCTCGCACTACCTTGACTCAACCCATACGTGCCTACACAAAGACGGACCAGAAGAGACTACTGAGATGCAGACACCTATCAGATAGGAATGAGACAAGGAGTGGGGGGAACAGGAACCACTGCTGTGGTAAAAGAAGCTTTTTTTATATAATTTTGTGTTATTGTCTCTGCCTTTATTATTTTGTCAGGTGTCCACTGTAAGAGCAGAGTTGTGTGGAAGGACTTGGGCTAACCTGCACTAGCAGCTGCTATGTTTTGCTTTGCAGGCCACCTATCTCCTTTTAAGACACTGTCAAGGAAGGATAGTGAATTATTGGGTGGTGTGGGCTAAGTTATATCATTTGATGGAATCATGTGTCTAATGCACCATCTCTTTCAGCAGGTTGTAAACAACAGACTATACGCGCTTGGCTTGATGCACTGGGATCTACAGATCTTCTATATGGGAGAAGCAAGATGTGTTCACAAGAGACCTCAGTACCATCATGGACTGGCTCAGCAACCTTTCCTGGAAGTCCTTGTTGGAATACGTGCTATTAGGGCTAGCAATTTTGTTCATTATTTCTGTCCTACTGCCCATAGCCTGTCACTTTGCTTTTAGTATGCTACAGCAGTTCATTCGCAAGCAGCAACAAATTGCTTATGCTTATATGCTTTTTATGCGTCACTGGGGAGGGGGAAATGTAGGGAAATGCAGACAGAAGGTGGCGGTATGTAACGGAAAGGTAGGGACACTTGACACAGGAACTATGGCAAAGAGACCGCCCACAAAGGGCGAGGCTTATGTGCCCTATATAAGCTTTTGTAACTACACATTAAACGCCATTTGCTGCATCCTCATATTGGTGTTTGTGCTCTATGGCCCTGGGGTGGGGATAGCCCCAGGCCGGTCCAGCAGATGAGCGGAGCTTGCCAAGAAGGTTTGGCAACAGCTGGATAACTTTAGTTCCTCTTTAAACACCTGATGTTAAAGAGAGTGAGTATTTTTCCTTTTATTTCCTTTTATTTTGCAAAGTCTGTCAGAATTTTGAGCTTCAGGGATGCAAATATTCCCTCTAATGCCACAGCATTTCATTAAATTTAGGTTCAAATTGCTCAGCTTGTGAAGGACAGTAGTTCATGGTTGATTTCTTGGGGTTTTTTGTCCTGCTGCCTTTCCACTTATTTCCTTTGCCCAAGAAGCTTACTATGATTTAATCTGAACCAAATCAGCACTTTAAACTCACTTAATCAGCACCTTTCTCCTTCCGCACAGCCTAGGTAATCTGAACAGTGCAACATTGGTTGTATTTTAGTTCCAATCAGGGGCACATCCACTCACCGTGCTTCTGCTCGCAGCGCACACACTGGACTGCTTTCAGATGAAATTAAACTGAAGGGTCCTCCCTAGGACTAAAGGAACTAAATGCTCCAACCACCACAGGCAATGCGCCTACAAAACATGCCATAAACCAGGTGTAGTATGAAAGTTGGGTCCTCCTCATCAAATGCTTCACTCAGCTGATCCTCTCCTACTACACAAGCGGCCAGTGCAGACACAGCTAGGGGCTCAGAGAATCCGATCCATAGAATTACCCGGCAGAGAAACTTGCCACATTTGTGGCTGCCTTCTGGTAGGAATACAGCCACCACCTTCCATGTTAACAGACCCTTCCTGCTGGGAAAGGGTGGCAAGAATCAGCAAAAACTTGCTGTGAAATCAGCTCTCAATCTAGGGAGATTTGAGTGTCACTGCTCACAACACTATGCATGTTTAAGACTGTAGTTTAACACATAGCTTTGTAGCAAGGCTAAAGCAGGTATTCTCTGAACTCCTCTTATATTATTAAAATAATAATCACTTGTGTAAATGAAAAAAAAGGCCTAAGCCTCTGAGGCACCAGCAAGAAAAACATCTTAAAGATAAAAATTCTTCCTTCTTTTTAAGCCTGAGAAGTAGTCCTATCCATGCATCAGCTGTTCACGAAAATCAAGGCAGTGAATGTTTTGAGCTATAGGCAAGAGAAATTAATAGTAAAAACCAAAAAAGAAATATAGCTTCTAATAATCAGGAAAATGATGGGAGGAAGCAAAGAAAGCCGAAAGGTGAGAATCCTCTTTTCTTTTTGTCCAAGTCTCAATAGATATTCATAAACAGCTCACACCAATGAAAAATTGATAAAAATTAACTGCTTGCTTACTGGTAAAATATAAAAGGGAGTGTCCTTCTACCAGCACTTCAGGATTTGAATAACGTATGTGCAACGTATCTAACAAACCCTTATTTTGCAGTTTAGTGGGAGAAAGACTGTCTCCCTTAAACAACTAAAAAACTTCATCAAGTAAAATATAACTAAATGTAAATGCATGTAACTACCAAATAATATGTAAATAAAATATACTATAAAAAAAATTTCCCTTGGAAAGCCTCTCATTTAGTAGAATCCTGCTGCTGGTGCAAGGCCACAGGGCAAGGGCAGGTACCATCACCATTCTCCACGTCCTTCAGGCTTGATTACATGCTGGGTCTCAAAACAACTGCATCCTTTCACCTCAAATTTATCACACCCTCATGATGAGGGAGGGCTGGTCTCCCTCCCACAGCAGGAGGCCATGCACCCGCCCAGCTCCACCGCACCCCACATCTGCCAACCAGCTGAGCCTCCCCCGTGGAGTCCCAGCATGGAGGGAAGCCAACAGCCACAATGGGCTGGGCTGCCAACCACACCAGGTGCAGGCACACTCACGGGTGACTGAGACAGGGGGCCCAGAAGAGCCAGCCTCATGCACAACACACCAGCCCCTGACAACATACATCTTATTCAGAGTGTTTTAGGGGGTCAAAAGGAGGATCAAGCAGGCAGCCACTGAAGCTTGAGGGCACTTATCTTATTGCACAAAACACCAGTTGCAGGGCTTGCAATTTATTCTCCATTTAGCTACTCCTACTGCAGGGACTTGGTGACTCCAAGTACTTGGTGAGAATGCAAAACCCACAGGCTTCTCCTGCCATATCTGATATAAGGAACACATGCCAGAACCTCCAGGAGAAGAGATGTCACCAGCTGGGAAATCAGTCCTTCTGCAGACTGTGCACCTACAGCAAAGGCAAACCCAGGAAAACCTTTCCAAAGGAGTTCCTTGCTTTGTGACCAGGGCAGAAATAAAATGAGAACTGGAGCCAGAATTGAGAAGAGAATTGTAGCCATTTTTCTTACTGTGAATGATGACCACAGAATCTCTAATGTGTAATGGGATGCTAATTCCCTTGGTAGGAAATGGTGGACCTGTCATTTCTTCAGAGCTCTTTAGGCCTTCCTCTAAACTCCAAAATTAATTCCAAGACAGAAACTGAATACACAACTCCTCCTAGAATACATCACTAGTTGTAACCAGTAACTGCTGAGACACTGAATTGAAGCTTGAATCCCTGGGCCTGCATCTGAAGTGCCTGCCTCTCCACTGCACTCCTTAGAAGTCTGTTATTTCCATCCTATCAACACAGTGCTACAGGGGACATGTATTAAGTGGAAAACTTCCTTGCTGACGGCAGCTCTTGTCCTCCAAAAGCTCGGCTGCAGCATTGTGTCTGAGCGGAGGACATCAGCTCTCATGTCTGCAGGCCTCTGCATTTGTGTTCAGAATCCTTGGCAATATCTGAGCAATGTTTTCTCCACGTGGAATATATAAGGCTATTATATTTCTCAAAGAAAAATCAAGACAGTGAGAGATTTAAAAGAAAAAGAATCTCTGTAGCTCACCAGCCCTCTGCAGGCACTGATTCACTGCCCAACCACAAGTTCATCATATGAAGATACACCTTCTTAATACAAACAGAAGGTATCTCAACAGACAGTCTAGTACATATTCCAAGGCTCATTCAGCTTTCATGAAAGTGGATTAATTAAACCTGTTCTTACAGATGGAGACCAAAGAGAATCCGCTCTGGCATTTTCCAGGCTTTACTGTTAGAAATTTTTTCATGCCATTTAACATCAAACTTTCTTCCTGCAGCTCAACTTGTCCTATCTACCAAGGATATGGTGGGGGGGAGGGGAGAATCTGTTTGTGGTAATACATCCTGCATTTGTAGACTGTTACATTCCTCTCACTAGCCAACCCTCTTTGGTTCGTACATATACTAAAAGTTACAGTAGTTCATACACAAAGAATCAGCAATCAGCATTCCCAATCCATCTGAAGACTATCCTGAAGAGTCATTATGCAATTAGTGCACTGGACCCAGCGGCACGGATACTGACGCCTGCAGTGTCTCACAGCTGGCATCTCTGCTTCCTACACAGCTGATGAATGAAAAAGGATTTCTCCAGCTCCTCTTAACATGACCTTTTCTCTGCTAAGCTGCAACTGGCTTCACACAGAGACAGCAGAGAACCTGGGGAAAGCTTCCTACTAATGCAAACTTTCCCCACATGTTCAAATCCTGCTGATGACCACACTCCACTGGCATTTCTTTTAAGTGTGCCTGGATTTTGTGGATAAATATTCTGTTCTATAGTCCCTCCCCCCATATAAACACACACAGACTGCTTTTCTCTAATTCAAAATTAAAAATCAACATAAATAAGTTACTGCAGCACTAATATATGCATTAAACCAGATCCTGCTAAAGATATCTGGCACCCTCAATTATGGTAACCCATGTGTTACCCAGCTTTTTAACTTCTCTCAGCATATTTGGTATTTCAGTGCTGTTGGAGTCAATCACTGCTGCGTTCTCATATTCCACAAGTTGATCCTATTCTGCTTTCCAAAGCACTTCCTGAAAAAGCAGTCCAAAACTTTTTATGACCTTCATACTCAGGGGACTTTTCCACATGTGCAAACGATCAGCATATGAGCCAGTCTGATTACATTTGCACGAAACATTAAAGACAGAGGGAAAGGTATTCTCTACTTCAAATACATAATGCAGCAAAATAGGACTGGAGGATGAAAAGTAACAGCTCAGTCTTCCTTTTGGTACATTTCAGCATCCTGCTAACTGCAAATCCCAGGAATGCTTATCCAACATTGCTTGCCTGCTGCAACCTTGGCATCATTTTTTCTAAAGAAAGAACAATTCAACAGAAAGTATCCAGATAAAAATTCTTCCAACTCTACAGTCCCATGAACTCCTATTCATGTGCAAGTAGGTCCAAGATTAGAAAGAATTTAACAGTAATAAGCTTCTCAGAACTAGAAATTCAATCCCCTATGAAGAAGTTCAGTAATTATCACCCATCTTCATCCTTTTTTCATTAGGAATGAAGGACCAATCCTAAAGTACAAGGAAAAATATTCATCTGCTACTGGGAAATAGTCATCACTCAGTTTGTCATGAAAATAAGTGTACAGTCCATGCCATTCCTGCTATTCCTGTCAAATTAACAGCTAAAATTAACCTCCTTTAAGTAATTTCTTACAATTTTAATCCACCTCACCACTTGGGAACTAGTGTTTTCAGATAATTCTGAATAAAAGCAGTTATCAAAATGTTAGTGTAAGCCATGTTTTCTGCTTTAGAGAATAAAACAAATTCTTCTTTCTTAGTTGTTTTATTGTACTATGTTTAGATATATGCCAATCTCTGGCCCTGTAAGTGACCAGTTCCTTTTTACAAATTTTTTAATTCTTCTGTTTATTAAAAATAAGTACAACATAAACATGAACACTTCCCTTTTTACTGAATAACTGCATAAGACCTGTGATACTGTAATAACATTTGCTAATAACTTTCATGTCTTTTGCAATTCCTTTAAAACTCAATTTCTCACAACTGGATCCTAATACCCATCTTTTTTAATATTACTGTTTTCAAAATATAAAATTAAATGTTTAACAATCTTGTTTACACCCAAAATCTTTTGAGAGAGATAAGATAAAATGAAACTATCTTAGCCTAGCATCAATCTAAAGTTATTAGCTTCAGTTGTTATATTATTATTAAGACAAGTTATTAGCTTTCCTTCCTATTTTGGGTTGACACCTTAAGTTAAGCAATTAACAGGCTTTTAATCTTCAAAGGCTTACAGTGCAGGGGGTCAGTAATGATCCCTGGGTATTCAAGTTGGAGTGGCATCTGCTCTTGGATTGCTTTACCAAAGACCAGTTTCCACTGATTTCATGATATCTTCTGCATTAAATACATCTGGACTTTTTACCAAATAGTCAACATGAAAGAAGACAGTAAAGCTTGTTTTCTCTCCTCACTGAGTTTGTTAATATTTTAAATAATCAGAAATATTTAGCAGTCTAAAAATCATGCAAATTAATACAAAGGTCCAATAGTTAACAAATAATGAATTTTCCAAATAAAGATCGTCCTTTCAGGTGCTCTCACTCTTCATTTTGACAAGATTTGCTTGAAGTCTAAATGGCTATTTTTTCAGGTAGCAAAATTTTGACTCCAAAAGTTAAGCCAGTCATTTGAACACAGAAATTTCATTTGTTATGTACTGAAACCCTCCCAAGTTTATCTCATATGTGATTGTGGAAAATTTAGAACAGTCTAAGTGTGATTCAAAATAGAATGACACCATACTCTATTACACTGCATATAGTCACAAATTAGTCACACTAATTTTGTCAGTATTGTAATAATATTCCTTTATTATTTACAACTTATTTACAAGAACAACAATTATTTACAACTTGCCAAATTGCTTTGTTGATAACATCTGTGGTGGGTTGACCCTGGCCAGAGGCCGGATGCCCACCAAAGCCCACTCTATCACTCCCCCTCCTCAAATGGGCAGGGGGAGAAAATTATAATGAAAAGCTCGTGGGTGGAGATAAGGACGGAGAGAGATCACTCACCAATTACTGGCACGGGCAAAACAGACTCGACTTGGGGGAGAAAAACAAATTTACTTTATTACCAATCGAAATTAGAGGAGAATGAGAAGTAAAACCAAAACTTAAAACACCTCCCCCATCCCTCCCTTCTTCCCGGGCTTAATCTCTTTCCCGATTTTCCACCTCCTCCCCCCAGCGGCACAGGGGGACAGGGAATGGGGTTAGGGTCAGTTCATCACACGGTGTTTCTGCCGCTGCTTCCTCCTCAGGGGGAGGTCTCCTTCCCCCGCACCAGCGTGGGGTCCCTCTCACGGGAGACAGTCCTCCACCAACTGCTCCAACGTGAGTCGTTCCCATGACTGACAGCTCTTCACGAGCTGCTCCAGTCTTGGTCCATTCCATGGTGTGCAGTCCTTCAGGAAGGGACTGCTCCAGCGCGGGTCCCCCACGGGGTCACAAGTCCTGCCAGCAAACCTGCTCCGGCGTGGGCTCCTCTCTCCACGGGCTACAGGTCCTGACAGGAACCTGCTCCAGCGCGGGCTTCCCACGGGGTCACAGCCTCCTTCGGCATCCACCTGCTCCGGCGTGGGGTCCTCCACGGGCTACAGGTGGTCATCTGCACCACCATGGACCTCCAGGGGCTGCAGGGGGACAGCCCGCTTCACCCTGGTCTTTCACCACAGGCTGGGGGGGGGAATCTCCGCTCCGGCGCCGGAGCCCATCCTCCCCCTCCTTCTTCACTGACCTTGGTGTCTGCGAAGTTGTTTTCTCTTACATCTTCTCACTCCTCTCTCCAGCTGCAAAGTGTGCAGCTTTTTTTTTTCTCCCTTCCTTTTTTTTTCTTAATTATGTTATCACAGAGGCGTTACTGATTGGCTCGGCCTTGGCCAGCGGCGGGTCCATTCTTGTAGCCGGCTGGCATTGGCTGTGTCGGGTCGGACATGGGGAAAGCTTCTGGCAGCTTCTCTCACAGAAGCCACCCCATGTCCCCTCCCCCACTGCTACCAAAAACCTTGCCACGCAAACCCAATACAACATCTTATTCATAAGTGGTTCAAATCCAATATCCAAGGATCAAATAGCCCTACATACAAAACACCTACTAAATTAAAGTGAAATGCATATTGAATATATGAAGGCCTTTAATAGCTGTAAGATCTATGTCGGGTATGGGCAGAGCAATCATGGTTTATAATTTCACTACTCTCATATCATGGAAAGGACACTGTGTTGGCTCCATTAAAAATTATTACTGTGAATGAATCTACAATGAAATTAAAAATAGATTTTTACTCAAGGAACATGTTTCCAGAACAGTCTCACAAAAACAACAGTTAGGTATAAATACTAACCCCCACTCAGACAGAGCTTGCTTTTCTGCAAGAAAGCGCACTGTGTGATTGCTTGTAGTGAAGGCAGATGGAAATTCATGATCCTGGAGATTCCTGAGATTCTCACAGTCTTTTCAAAGAAAAAAACCCCCCACGATTGGTCATAATTATTCAGGTACTTATGAACATCACAAGAATTTCAAGAGCCCTGCCATTGAAATGGAGATATCCATAGTGTAATGAAAACTTCATCCCACTGGGAGTTAAAAAAAAAATACATTGGGAAAGATAAATTCCATGCAGGATGAAGAACAGTACAATAGCTGAAAAAAAAAAAAAAAGTAGCATACAGCTGTGTTAATTTAATTAAAATTCAAAATAAGTAATTTTTTTATAGCCTTAAAAGCTCCCAATGATTCCCAAACAGTTGAAGAATAGACATGCTTTATATGTAAACTACAGACAACTCTTTGGTAGTTACATGATTGTGCTACTCACTGCTGCTTCCCTCCTTATTGTAATATTCTTTCAAGTCTCATGAAGTCCTTGCCTCAAACCAGCTATTTGCTTCTAATAGATTATACCCATCATAATCTGCTTATAGAACTTTATCATTCATGCTAATTTAAAAACAGTTTTCCTACTTGCTTGTATTGACAAGACACAAATTTTTCTGCAGAGCCTTTTACCACAGGCTTGCTCAGCACTTGTTCTCAATGGGGATCTCTAGATACCACCCTAATAAATAAAATTATTTAAAAGTAACATTCGACCCTGAGGAGTCTCCAATCCATTTAAATCCAAGAGTTACACATATTGCCTTCCTGTGCATATAATACTAAAACTGTAGAAGCCTGTAAACAAAACAGATCTCAATATTCAAAAAGTCTGCTGATTTTTGTATTATTACAGAAAAAATACTTAGTTTCTCTCAGAGTACGTTCTAATGATTCAAGTTTTTTCAAGTCGTATTCCATACGACTGCATTCTCTTAGTTTCCCTTCCACATGTAACCACCTATCTATGTACACATGCAGATATTCCAATTGCAAAGAAGTATCTCCTGACATAATTGTGAAAAATTACAGCACTAGATTTTCTTCTGTTCTTCTTTTGATTTTATTTAAAAAATAAAACAGTATTTGATCCATTTTCTTGATATTTCATGATTCAGTTGAATTAGCTGGTTATGGTTCACAGAGCTAGAAATTGCTATTAATTGATAATAGAAATAGATAGACCAAAAAATTCAGGTCAAATTTAGCTTTTAGTTTTAAAAGCTTTTCATCTACTTTTTACTTTATTAAGAAATCAAATATTTTTAATATATTTTCAAAAGGAAGTTTGAAAACATTTGGCATTAGCATCTAGTAAATGAAAATTACAGATATGAAAAGTACAGATTTTCCTTTCAGAATTGGTCTATATATTTAAAACAGATTGGATAGTTCTCAAAAGATCCGAGACATTTAATTTGGGAATAAAACATAACTTGTGGGTTAAGCCAAAATGAAACTTTTCAAGAATATCTCATTTTATGGAATAATTTTCTGTATTTAGCTGAAGCTGTAAAGTTTTCATCCCAGGTTTTCATACTGTCAGTAAATTAAAACTTTGATCATGTGTCCATTTTTAGCCTGTCTTAGAAAAATTTTAAAATCTCGTATGCCTTCCCTGAGAAAAGATTTGATAGAACACCTCTTACTCATTGCTGTGTATACAATCTTGCTAATGCCTAACAGGCGTGGTACAACCACGCACATCTCCATACGGGCACAAGCTGAACAGGGGGCTCTAACCTTTTATCTGCTTCAACAGAGGAAGGCAACATGAGCCTGGCATGCCAAGGTAAGATGAGTGAAGAGACAACCTTGCTGGATGCTTTATCCAGCCTTTCCTTCCTCTGGAAAAAGCCCTTTATAGGTACACCACAGACATGACACTCTAAGAAGAGGAAAAGACCGTTGCACCATTGTGTAGCGTTCCACAGTCCTGGGCCCTCAGTAGTGCCTATTTTCTCACTCATCTGCGCAGAGCCTGAGACTCACATGCGAGTGTTGTCCTTGTGCAGGAGCGCCCACAGCAGCATGACCCCTCAGGAAACTCAGTGCTCAGAAAGGGAAGTGACACAGAAGAGGCAAACAAAACACTGCCAGGCAGAAAAGGACTTGGGGGTGGTGACTGACAGCTGGCAGAACATGAGCCAGCAAAGCCCTAAGGTGCCCAAGAAGGTCAATGGCATTCTGGCTTGTATTCGAAACAGCATGGCCAGCGGGACCAGGGAAGTCATCCTTCCCCTGTATTCAACACTGGTGAGGCTGTACCTTGAATACTGTGTCCAGTTTTGGGCCCCTCACTCCAAGAAGGACGTGGAAGTGCTGGAGCGTGTCCAGATAAGGGCAATGGAGCTGGGGAAGGGACTGGAGCACAAATATGACAAGGGAACTGGGGTAGTTGAGCCTGGTGAAGAGGAGGCTGAGGGGAGATCTTATCACTGTCTACAACTACCTGAAAGGAGGGTGGAGAGAGGCAGGTGTGTGTCTTTTCTCCCGGGTAAAAAGTGATAGAACAAGAGGCAATGGCCTCAAGCTGCTCCAAGGGAGGTTCAGATTGGATGTCAGGAAAATTTTCTTCACTGACTGTCTGTCTATTCTATGATTGCATTTGTCTTCATTGTTCTTTAAACAAGATAAAAAAGTTACAATGGATGTAAGAGCAGAACTGAATAGGTGGAGAATGCGTTTTTCACTTGTGATGCTATTATCAAACACATGAATAAGTGTGCGCCTTTATTAACAGAGAATCAAGAAAACAAAACAAAGAAAGCATTAATTATTAGGATAATTACAATAATTACAAAAAAAGTTAATCCACAGCACACTAGTCCTCTATTTACTTTCACACCTTTGTTTCAAATATTCCACTATAGCTTTTTCTGTTATAATACATAGTAATAAAACTGATTTGTCACTCTACAGGCCAAGAACAGCTCGAGGTCTGAGTCCCACCCATCTCCAGAGAAACATTAAATGAGGAGGAGAAGTGCCAGTCAGGAGAATTTCCAATGACAGAACAATTTCCGCAGTGGCTTCACTGATAAGAAAACATGTCCAGCAACCCCTAACCTTCACCAAGAGCCTATCTGTGTTTAAACAAACAATAACACCTTTAGACTGACAAACAATCTATAAGAATTTTGAATACTGCTATTAGCAACTTTGTGCTGATTGCCAAGCTTCAGCTCCATTTCACTCCAAAAGAAAGAATCCAATATTTAAGTCTGGCTGAAGCTAGTGAATCATCTGCTTCAAAATGGGATTCTTGTATGTTCCCATAACCTTGCAAAATCAGGAATTATAGTAGATTTCCTGGAGGAAATCAGAGCTATAAAAAAGTCTCGAGTTATTGTTTATTCCTCCAATACCAATAAAAAAACATGAAGTTAATCCAAAAGCTGTGATAGAAAGAAATCACAGATTTTAAGACTCAATTTTTCTTTTGTTTCATTTTGTTTTAATTACAGAAGACACTTATGCAATTTCTATGGGAGTTCCTGCTTCTCTTCTGAGCACTGCAGCATGCAGTGTTCTGCTGCCATGTTCACAAAAATTCCAGCAACACAACTTGTGCCCTTGGTAGGACTGGTCATCTGCAGGTTTATCTACTACCTTAAACTGCGTTTCTCTAAAATGCTCTCAAATTGCTTAAGTTCAGGAATGCACAGTAGAGGAATAACAATTTGCAATTCAACTTAAATTGAAGCACAATGAAACCTCAGCATGCCAGTCAGCAGACAGTGTCACACAAGCTGGAAAGAACTACCCATGGAGTAACAAATTTTGCACTTGGCAGAAACTACCATGATATTACCACTGAACCAGTACAGTCAGACCATCCAGTGCTGGAGACACTTGGAGATACAGTCACTTACCCTTTTGCCATTGCTAAAATCCAGAGCAAACCAGCACACTGACCTTGGCCTTTGAAATGCCAGCTTAGGACACTAAGCACTGCAGCTTTCCAGCTGCACCAGAGTGCCCATGTGCCCAGCCTGCACCCACTGGATAGCTCACAAGTTAAGACCTCCACAAACCTACCTGCCTCAACTCGTGCTGCATTCACCTTAACTGGAAAAAAAATTCGTTTTCCACTTTTAGCTCTGAATGTAGGTCCCACATTGCCTCCTTCTCCAGCAGCTCTTATTTACAGACCTATACAGGAATAAAGCACACATCCCTGTGGCATGCTAATGTTTTTTTCCTTTTCTCCAGCTTTTAGCAAAGAGCTGCCTTCTCCTTTGGCTCATTCTTTTAGGAAGGAGAAAACCATGTCATTTCCAGCCATTCCTTACCCCAAGCTTGGAAGTATCTGGCAAGTTTGCTAAAAGTGGCCATGTACCACAATCCTTCAGGGATACAGGCCACAGGGTCAGAAAGGGAAGTGGTTCCTCTGCAGCAATTCAAGGACTGGTAAACAAAAAGTCACTCTGAGGAATACACATGGATGATATATTTATATTCCAGGGGTGTGTGGAACACCTAGTGCAAAGGATTCAGAGATGCTTTGTCTGCTTGGTAAGTCTGACAGCTAGACTCTCTGCTGGTAAGGAAATAAGTTTTGTGGCATGGGGAGATGGCAGAGAGCAGAGATACATTCAGTCACCTGCGTTTATTTTACCATGAAGAAGTGCAATTTCGTATTTATCATTTATTCATGCTACTTAAATAGAAAGGAGAAATAATAAACACTGTGTGACTTCTAATTTCTTATTCTGAGCGGATATGATCATCTGTTATCCCTGAGGACAAAGGGAGACAAGTAGACTTCATACCAGAACAGGACCTCCTTGCTATTCCCAAACATCCTCAGAATTCACTTGCACATGGAATAAGGCAACAGAATTTGAAATACTGAAGACTATAACCACAAAATTCATAGCTAAAATCTAGTTCCACATCAGAGTGAAAAGCCCTGTGGTGGAACAGCTGTTAAATATTTCAGGACAAGCATTGTATAGCATTGCTGCGGTTGGGAAGGTGCTCTTCTTTCCTTACTTCAGTGTAATTATTTTGAAGAAGCAAATACCCTGACGGCAAGGTGCACTTGTAACTGAAACATCAGCCCACAAATTGAATAGCAGTTTTTCCAAAGAGGCAGCCTTCTTACCCCCAGAGCATACATAGCAACAAGAAAACTGGCTCCTAGACAGTATTATCTAAGGATCAGAAAGCCTTAGCTTCCGAAATCAAGTCATTTATCTGGACTTTCTTGCACAAGTGTTAGAATACAATCTGCCCCCTAGAATCTTCAGGAATAATTGTTCAGGACACTTCAGAATCACAACGTGATGCAGGCTGGATGGGACCTCAGGGATTCTCTGATCCCATCACCCACAGTCCTGAAGCAGGACTAACTTCAGCATTAAGTCAGGCTGCTCAGGGTGTCCAGATGAGTTTTAAATCCCAAGCTGGCAATTTTACAATCCCTCTGAGCAACCTGGTTTCAGTACCGCACTGCCTCCATTGTGAGTTTTTTGTCCAATATCTAATCAGAATTGCCCTTGATACAATGTGCAATTTCCACAGCTCCTTTAAACAAAAGCAAGGATTTAGACTCTTACTCTTTAATTCCAGCCAGTAAGGAAACCCAGTAGGTTTTCCATCTATATTGCTGGCTACCATTAATCTCTAAGATAATTAAAACCTTGAGTCAACCCTATAGTAGCCATAAATACAAAGAATCTGCTATAGTCAGACTGAATACATAATTGGTTATGACTTGAAGCATGTGAAGTTACTATGAGTTTTAATTCTGTATGTCTGGGTATGCATTTGTATTATGTGCCTAACAATGCCTACTAAAAGAAAGAAATAATTGAAAAAGAAAAGCCCAAATGTGAAAATAAAAAGAAACTAGTGCTCCTAGGAGAAAAATATAAAGGATTGTAAACTCTCGTTGTTTGCAAATAAAAACACAATAAAGCAGGGCAAGTTACAAAACTATATTTGCAGAAAAGCTTATTAATCTTTTTTCAAACAGATCATGAGCAAAAAAAGCTTGCCAAGGGAGCCTGTAGAGCCAACACAAAAAAAAAATCATAGAAAAGAAGTTCACAGAATAATGCTTTTGCATGTACATTTGACATAGGGAAGTTTGGAAAAGCAAGAATCTCTCTTTACAGGTGACTTCTGAAAGGGTCTATCGTAACTGCTGGCAGAAAGGTCTACAGGATAAAAAAATACTTGGGTGATAACAAATCACCAGAACCAGACAATATGCAATGTTCCTAAAAGACCTCACCAGTCAAACAGTTAATTACTGTTTGTAATCCCTGACTTAAAAAAGCTTCTGTGTTAAAGAACTGAAAGGTGGCAAATATATTAACTCACTTTTAAAGCTCTTTGGAGAAACCAAGACAGCTCCAGATCATTATGCCTGCTGTCTGCATCAGATTGGTAGGAATAATAGTGAACGACAGAGTCAGTGTACAAAGGGACACAGATTCAGGGAAGGATGGCCAGTGCTGATCAAAAGAACGAAGCAGCTCCCAGAGAAAGGACGGCAACATGGGCCAGCACTTGTCATGCTGGGAAAGGGATAACTGAGAGGAAATACAGAAGACGCCTATAAACAAGGAAGCCACCACAAAAAAGATTAAGGCACAATGGTTCCCTGCCTTCTTCAATTGACACTGACTATTATGCAATAGTAACCTTCTCTTTTGTTTGGCAGACATATTCAGAACACAAATGTTCAGAATTCCAAGTATCATCAGATCAAATCACATAGTAGCAGGTTCAGAAGAAATAGAAGTTGATAATTCCTCACTCATCATGCCATTAAGGTGGATAAAGTTTTGATGTAGGATACTGTGGATACTTGAAGTTAATGCAGGCTCAAAAAGCAACTGGGAAAATTTGTGGGAAAAATGTGTCCTAATAACCAATCATTGCCTCCGGCTCAAAACATCCTGAGTCAAAAACTGCTGAAAGACTAAAGAATATTCTGGAGAAGGATGGCCCTGTGAGTGCCTGGTACTGCTCCTCTTCTCAAGGCAATTGGCACCGGCTGCTGCTGCAGAGGGGATTCTGGTGTTGCCTGGGCACTTGATCTGACCTCATAGTTTCTCTGTCCCAAGTTTTTGATGGTTTGTATTTCCTTATAACTGCAATTATAAACAAGATGGTGCCACAAAAGCTCAGAATCAGCTTTTTTTTTTTTTTTTTTTTTTTTAAAAAAAGGCATTCTATATATTATAGAGGTATTAAGTTGATTTCAAAATTTTAGATGTATAACAAGCTGATATAAAATGTCAAAGCCAGTAGAACTCCATGGGTTTTAAGTCTGACTGAAATCAATGGGGTTTTTTGTTTGAATAAAAGGTTAAATTAGAGATTTCTGAGTTTCCTGACCTTGAGATTTATCAGTGAACAGTAAGAGAAATCAAACCATATGAAAAGGTCTTTAAATGGTATTTAAAAGACCAATATCCAGATGTATAAATAATGTCTACCTAATTATAACCCTAAGCACTAGTTAAAAATTCAGGATGGATATTACACAATAAGGTGCTGTCCTGTGTTGGCATTAAGATTTTTTTTTTTCCTAATAATAGTTTTGGAAACGCATAGAATAAAATTGTTCTTGAAGTAAATTAAGATTTAACTTATGGAAATCCAAGGAATTAATAACAGTTGAAAAAAACAGACAGAGAGAGGTTGTGAGTTAGACTTCTAATTCATTCTTAAGCTGTTTCTTTCAGTGTGTCTTTTGTAAATTTTAATACTTACTTTTCATTAATCTTTTGAAAAAGGCATTTAAACATAGTGAGGGGGCAGCAGGGTGCACGACACTGCGCATAATTGTGACCATGTCCAACAGAATAAAAAGACCTTTTCATACAAACAAAAGATCGTGAGAAAAAAAGTGTTATCAGAAGAAAACAAAGACAGAAGAGATGTAGAAGTAAAAGTCTAAGCACATGCCTCCTCCTTGTAGCTTTGCAAAAGGAGAGATAACAGTTCATAAGTATAATAAAAACCTTGTCAAGAGCCCAGGGCTTTACTGCTGCTACAGGTCATGATAGTTACATCTAAGGCTACAGAAAACAGCAGGAATTATAGATAAGGAGATGCAGAGACTACCCAGTTATAGCCACAAACAGAAAACAGGCACAAGGTAACAGAGGAGAAGCATCTGCAGCACTACCAGAGATAAAAATCATGCTTATTCAGTAGGAGCCTAGTAGAGTAAGCCCACACAAAGAGTGGTTCTCCCCAGTTTTTTCTCAGGTGGTTGAAAGAGAGCATAAAAAAATGACAGCACAGAAGCTATACAAGGACACTGCTCTCAAACCAATGCCTGTCTGGTTTGGTGGTGTTTCTTGTTTTGTGGGGGTTTTGTTTGTTTGTTTGTTTGTTTGGGGGGTTTTTCCCCCCCGTGTGTGTGTTGGAGGCAGGGGGGAAGGGTGGGTTTCTTTAGGATTTAAGTTAATTTATACATTTATGGAATACCAAAGCATCACGCCAAAACATTGTACTACCCTTATTTCAAACTAACGGTATCATCATTCCCTGATGATAATATAAAAGAGGATTCTAGATAGATATGCATTATAAATAAAATTTATATAAAAGAAGCATGGAGTTGGCTACTTATCAGATGGGTTCACATTTCAATTCACCATTCTGCTCCTATAAATAGAAACACCGCTATGAAAATCAGCCCCAGTTTTTCCCTAAGTGTGTTTCTTGTAGTCTAGTGCAAGTGACAAGCATGATGACCTAGAAACCAAAAGGTTCTAAATCTCTGCAAGACTCAGCTACACAAATAATGTAAACAGAGAGTATAGAATGGGAATGCAAAGGAAAAGATAATATGCAAAAGCAAACCAGCACACAACCTTTCAATGAAGAACAAAGTATCTGAAATTGCTAAGCAGAACCACAGGAAATTATTGAGGGTTCCTCAAAAATGGTAAGTTTAAGGGCTCCTTATTCTAAGAGAATAAATAAATTATTCGAGAAAATTATCTTAAAAAGACTAAGGAAAGAAAGAAACGGTGTAAGGCATCAACAAAAACTGGGAAGAGTACCAAATCCATTAGGAGAGTTTGGATACATAAACTCAGGTGAGTAGTTAATATCCCTTCCATTGTCAGTGGATAGAGCAGGAATTCCATGCTAGAGCACACACAGGTTACAGCACCAAATAAGCACCTGAGGAAACAATCACAGCTTTGCAAAAAGGTACAGTATGTATAACTTCCAGTACTGTGAGGAAAACAATACCTGCAAAAGCTTCTTGAGCACCAGGAAGGTTTTAAGTTCTTGTAAGCCAGGCCTCGACTTATCGGATAGACCAGTATTGCATGGTTATTTGCGTAATGGTCTGTCACTGCACATCTGCCCATCAGACTGGCTTGGGGGCTAGGAAGCTTACATGAAGATCTGAGTCATGATTCACCTTCCCCCCCGCCTCCCTCCATTTGTTTTAATTACAGTTCAACCACTCCTATAAACTAATTCATTAGGAGTCTTACTTGAGGAATTGCTTCAACATGAAGTCCCCTCAGAGCTATGCTCCAAGGATGAACACAGCAGAACAAGACTGATTCCCTTTGAGAGCACCTGTTTGTCAGAGCCTCCTGTTCCAAATCAGTGCAACTTTGATAATTCCTGTAGAAGCTAAATGTACAAGGATTAGGCTCCATTTGGAAGCAGTCTTGTTTGCTGATCCCTCCTGGGAATGGCAGAGAAAGGCACTCAACTGTCTGGGTCCAGCCATGGCTAGGAGATGACAGTGACAGCTGAGAAGTAGTATGGTGTGACTCACCCACCATTCACGGGTTCTGCAACCTTGAGTTTTGGCATGGTGAGCTGGCTCACCTCAAGCCTTAGGGACCAGATAGTTTCTAGATCAAATTTAGGGAATGATGCAGTCTGGGCCTAAGTGCTTAAAATAGAGAAGTAAGGAGAAGAAAGACACAGACTCAGCCCCAAATCTAATATACAATATAGACAGAATGGCAGACAAAGCTGCAACTACATATATTGACACAAGACATTCTAGATAGAGATTGTTTTTTACATTTTTTTTTGCGGGGGAAAGCATTGAACTAATTCCCAAATCATTTTCCTATAAATGACAAAATATTTTTGTATGGGCATATATAAAAATTTCATCTTCACTACTATAGATCATCACACTATTTTGATTTCATCTGTTGTCTGCATTGCCGGCATTTGTTCAAGCAGGAAAACACACTGCAAGGAACAATCTAGTTTCCCTATCTAATGAAGACTTCCTAACACAAGGTAAACAAATGCAGCAGTGTATTTAACACTCTTTTAAACAAAAACACTTTCAGAGAGTGCCTGTTCTGCTTTCTTAGTTTTTGTGGTGATTAAAGATTGTTTCGTGTGACTTCTCTTTGCACATCGTCAGTCACAGGAATAAAGAGCGAGCTCACAGCTTGACCACTTGAGAAAGCTGCTTTGGATTTTATTAACTATGTAACAGCTCTTTGTGACAACAGAAGTTTTGTGTGATCTTTATGCCATGTGAATGTGGCATAACGTGTCTAAACGTTACTTATCTCACATTATTAAGTTATTGCAGAGTATTATGGAAGTTTACCTCTTAGGATTAACACTCATCTGTAATTTGTAAAGTGGTTTGTACTACCAAATCTTTACTGACTTTCCAGAATCCAGAACTTGATTAAGAAGAGACAGTCCCTTAGGCTGAGACTGGAGATGTTAAATACTGACCTACCCACTCTAATTAAAATACAGGTATCTTACACTTTACTGGCTTCATAGAAAGGAAGGTAGTTATAGCCTGTTACATCAACTCTAGGGAGTAGTGAACAGTAAGAGGTTACAACAGGATATATTTTACCTATAGTCTTAAATTGCTACTGTTCAAATAATGGAGCAACAAAAGACTTAAAAAATACTTATAGCTCATGTATTTTCTGTCTCTGAGCAGTTGTGCACATTTTTGGGGGTAGCAATGAAACTGTAGTATTAGACAAACTTTAAAAAATATGAAGCCAGGTAATAAATCAGTCAGCTCTACGCACTTTTGTTGTTATTGTTGGTTTTGTTTGTTTGGGGTTCTTTTTTTAAAAGGTACCTTTCTAGCTGGGGGCTTATTGGTTTTGCTGATTAAAATTCTGAAGTTCTCAACAGAGCAACTTTTTCAAACTAGCTTCTAAGCTTCTTTTAAATTAGTGATATTACATAAATAATGTCCTAAAGGTCACACTGACCAAAACTTTCACGCACTGCTAGCGTAAATGCCCTAACTTGTGAGTCGACCTGGCAGGTTTTGCTGTGGTCTTGTTCTTAAAAGGGAGAACTTAAGCAATTAATTCCCTTTTCATACTTGACACTTGTTCAGGATGACATCTTCTAGGACCTCTAACCTTGTGTAGCTACCAAAGATAACATCAGTGAGCAATAGCAAAGTGGAGGTTTCTATCCTGAAGAGCTACAGACAAACCAGTTCTTTGAGACCACTCCACTTTATTTTGGCAAAAGTCCTAACTGACAATTACAACAAATAGCACAAAAGTATAATGTTTATCACGACAGTCAGTTCACTGGAGGAAATTATGCCACCCTCTATTCTTTCCTGCCACCATCTTATTATGAAGGCACCAGGGAAGAGAATTAATGAATCTCTAACTGACCCTCCTTCCAGAGATCACATTAACAGTGTGGTCACTGTTGCAAAAAAATAACCTAAGAGTCCTGTCAAAGCTACTGACAGTTCTATAAAGTTTTACAAGTTCCATGCTGCTGTGTGTTGAGAAAAGAGATAAAGTATCCATCTTGTTAGAGATTTTTGCAGAAAACCGAACTGACACCAATTCGTTCACTTTGGGGAGGGGGTGGTGGGGAACGACACCAGTGTTTCACATTTTACCTGAGGAGAACTGCTCAAGAAGATTTCTTTTTCTTCTTTCGAGTGTCAATAGTTCCCACTCAATGACAAGATCAAGAATAAAAGAAAGCCAGAAAGGTGGGGTTAGTGTGTCTGTCTGAACTGTGATCAAGACTCTGGAAGTTCCCTGGCAGGAAGAGACCAATTAAAACTTGAGCTGAGTGGATATAGAGCGGTCACTCTCGGGCAGCACATTCCACACTTACACATTTGGTGCCCTGAAATACATTTCTTCAGGATACCTTACATCATGCTGCTACACAAGCTCCCTCCAAGAAACACATTTTATCTTCACACTCAGAAAGCAGCCTAAACCTTGGTCTAATGGACTGCTCTAGTCTCTGTGCTAATGGATAAAAAACAAGCAGGGAGAAAAGGAGAAAGGGAAATCAGGAAAATATCTGAGTTGACGAACAAGTCCATGATTCTTTGGACTGCATGTGAAAGGTGTTGGAAATCATTCACACTCAATACTAACTCATGCAAAGACAATATATCCAAATTGGGTACATTTCAGTTATATCGTAGCCCAGTCTACAGTTTAAGCAGGTTTTCTCAAGATGAGACACAACCCACCACCCACCCCCACAAAAAAAAACCAACCCAAAAGTAAGCTTATGAGTTTATGACCATGCTAATGCTCTTAACTTTAAAAACTACTGAATTACACATTTCTCACACGTTGCTTTTTAAGACCCCCCTGAGTTTTACAGAATATAAAAAGAACTGAATATATCTATATTTAAGTTAGATGTTGCCAATAATTTTAAGTTATATTCCTATGAGATTAATATAAATTTTAGAATAGGCAATCTGTTGGAGCTGCTGTGATGTTTTAAAGGCATTAACCTATCAGACTAATATTTTTTTTTGGAAGAGCAATGAATCCAAATGTATATAAAGCTGAAAACATCATATTAATTGGTATTTTAGAATATATATGCTGCAGTCAGCATATGCACTAATCTCCTATTATTCACACACAATTGGCAGTAAATCTTCTTTATGTGTGACCCAATAATTTCATCTAGAGCACCAACAAATAATACAGAGACATCAACAAAGTCGGTATACAAATTCAGCTCCTTGTACCACACATTGAAGTAACACAGTTTGTGAGAATCTTAGAGTTTAAATTGGCATGCTTACATATGGTTTTCCCTAAGAAAGAATCTTTCATACAAAACATGATGGTAAAAAGATGATAAGGCTGTGATGTGACTCTCAAAAGCCAAAAAGTTCTGAGTGTGGTTCATATAACAGCTGATCCTCAGTAAATCATCAAAGCTTCAAGGAATTATTTGAATTTATATTAGCTGAAAATGTCATCTCTTGAACCTTAAACCCAGTGTGCAAAATAAGAGAACAGAGATCTAGTTTGAGATTAAAGTCAATTTTAATGTTGAATTTTCCTCCTCCTCCATGGGCCAAAATCTTCATATTATTGCAACCACTGTTATTTATATAATTAGCTAGAATCCTTTTGATGTCTAAGTAAGCAGATAGAGACAGCTCATCTCTGAAATGTGAAATTCTTACTCAGAGTGCTTATATATGTGAGAGATATACATATACTCTCACATATCATACACTCCAATGTCTCTTATAGCAAGAGGCAGTTTGTTGCTGCTGCTGTAGCCTTAATCTTGCACACTTGTTTCACCCAGAGGAACACTGCTCTACTATTAAGACACCTGTGTCTGATCTAATTTTGATGTCTACCACTTATTAATTGTGTCTAAAACTTCAAGAGAGCTTCCCCAAACCAAGCACTGACTTGAGGCTTTCCTGGAAAAATACACACCTTTTCTTGTCATCCATTCATTCATGGCATAAGAACTGCCTGGGCATTCATACCCTTGGATTGTGTGTTCACACCATCACAACTGCATATATCAATGCTTCCACATGTTCACTGCACATCCACTGAAGTCTTTGTACAGGGTTATCTGTTCCCAACACCTCAACTGGAACGTGGAAGTGGCAAGAGAATCTGGCCAGCAGTTTTGCAGATTAGCTATACAATAGCCAAATTCCATCACTGTTTAGCAGCAAACATGACACTAGCTTTCCGAAGCCAAAAGAGTGTGTTCTTTGTTGGCATTTGATGACTGAAAACACTCTCAAGTGAAAGGGGTTGCACACTGTCTTCCAAAGACTGCTTGACAGAGAATTCCAATTCCAGCGGTGCTTCCCAAGGCAGCCAAGTGGCCTGTCAGGTGAGGACAAGTTTGTCTGGAACAGGCACCTGTACAATCATGTGTGTACAAGAGTCCCTGGATGGTATGTCTCCCATCAGTCCCTGCATGTACTACAGCCACTCCTCTCTGGAACTATGAACATAAATTCCAGTATCTCTGTTAAGTCAACTGCCTTATGCAGCAGTGCTCTATAAAGCTATTCATCTGCCTTCAGGTGCTTGCTACTTTGACACTGCTACTCACAATGAAATGTGGGGTTAGAAACCTGCTGATACTTTTTACTGCTTTTTCTTTGTACTTTGTTCTGCACTGATTTCAGACAAGTAAAAGACTTTGCACAGCATACAAATGCATAAGCCAAAGAAATTAATAAGTACAACACTGTTTGCTTCCCTTGAAGTAATATTTTGGTTTTGTTTTTTTCTTTTTTTTTGAGGGGACACATACAGGACTATTCACTTCATCTAGGACAAACATTTGTCATTTACTGTTGATTTCAACAGGATTACATTTATAATGCAAATTACTTTTTCTATTACTCCATCTATTCTGTTATTTGTGTTATACATAAATCTACCCCTAAGCATCCCTACATAAAAGACTAGGCCAATTTCTCACTTAGTTTTCTCCTACTGTTTAGGTGACTCAGATTCTGAGCACAGCTAATCAGGTGAGAATTATTTCAATGAAAAATTCTTGTTAGAAAATTCTGTCTGTTTCACCTAAACAAGCTCCCAGCTTCCAAAAGTTTGCAGCTCAGGGATGACTTAGGCTAGAGGTAGTTTAAAGATATTTAGCTTTTATAAATTTATAATAATATGCAACTTCCCCTTACATTCACATAAACACAAGCCAGCAAAGTCACAGCTCATTGTGTCAAGAACCACCTCCTTTTATTTTGAATCTGCAAGTCCCAGTTTGCCTTCTAAGACACAGGCAACAGTCTCTCCCTATACATCCTCTTGTGCTGCCCGTAAGTTACTAGCTTCCATTGTATATGCACATCATTGTCATTTTACCAGCCTGAAGAGCCTACAACATATCCACTATGTACACGGAAACCATTCTGTATTTTTGATTATCCTCACTTCCCTTTTCTGAACCTCTGAAGGTTCAGAAAAACCATCCCATGGAGTCTCAAGACAAACATGAACTTCACACAGCAGAAATGCACTCAGCTTCATTCTCCATCCTCCCAAATAGTCCCTGACATTGTTTATATTTTCGACAATCAACCTTGAACTGACATTTTTGCCAACCATCTAAAATAACCACAAGCTCCTTCATTTCATTCTAAAATTATTCTTAGAAAGCAACATCTAGTGTGCTTAACTGCTGTTAAAAATGCATGCCTCTACTGCTATTTCTGTTACATTTTTGCATAAGAAGGTATACGTTAACACTTTTTTGGTTTTGTTCTCAGAAGCAACTTATACTATCAATGATGGCATCCATCAATCTTACAAACTCTATGCAAACAACTTGGAATTATAAGGATCAGTTTGTCAAAATTTTGTTGCTGCAGGGAAATGTTTTTGACCATTTTTTCTTTAATTTTCCCCAAAACAAAAAAAGAAAATCCTTTGATTATCTTTTCAAATCTTTCTTCCACATTTTTTCACCTTCCCAAAACTCTGCCCCACCTGTAGCTTGTGATTCAAAACAAGGTACAATCAAGAATTGCAGGGTTTTTTGTTCATGTTTCATTGTGTTAACTGCTACATTTTACATTTCTGCATGAACCTCTTCCAGCTCTGTTTCACTTCTTAGGACCACTGGTGTCTGAAGCAGTACAGGTTAGTTGTGCACCAGCTGCATATATTTTATCTTTTACCTAACTGTAGTCAGTGTTACTTTCATCATATATTCTGATCTTATGACCCCTCTCCACCTCTCTTTCATATTCCCTTGATCTCTACCTTGGTACTATTCAATCCAGGTATTCAAATCTCACACGATAGATCACAAAAATATTATGATTTTTAAGGAAAGATCCTTAAAAATAGATGGGGATTTTTCATTTTTCCTTCTTCTACTAAGCCTTTTGGGATTACACATTTAAAGCTTTGTCATGCTTTTCTCTGCAGCCATGAGGCTTGAAGTCTTGCTTATGTTTTGTTGTTTGTTTTTTTTTTTTAATGAAAGCTGTGGTTCACATATATTAATATGAAACTAGAAGCCACTACAGAAAAGTATTTTAGGATTTTCTAAAATATGATTTAATGAACGTTATTCGCAATATTTTTAAACTTTAAAAAGAACACACAAAAATCAGTACACTCTAGGTTCTGTGGTTATCTGGTGCATTTTTGTTCATGGTCCCAGTGACTGCTCGCTTTTCTCTGGAAGAGTCTCCGTATTAAGGAAGGAGGGCAATCTTGAACTCCTTCATTAAGCTGCAGTACACAACAAAGTGTAAGAGTTGGACAGTCTACATGCCTATTTAAGTATATGAGAGTAAATTCAGAAAAGTATAGGCTACTCCTAAAGCTCTTCCAAAAGTAAGCAGTACTTCTTATTTATAAAGTGATTTATAACATTTTTTTTTTTTTAAGAGGGCCTGAAATAATCTTGCTCTTCTGGTCACCAGTGCTACCTTCCTAATCAGCCTACTAGGTAAGTGTTTCTCATGGTGCATGATTCCCAAAATGGCTTTAATAATAAACTGTCCTTTAACACAGATCTTAAAGGTCAACAGATAATTCAGCATGAATTATCAAAATATGAGTATTTTGGACACAGTTACAGATACAATCTTTTCTATAAGATACTATTCATCTTGTTTGGTTATGGCTAATCACAAATACTTTAGCTATTGAACTCATTGCAGAAGTGATTTTTAAAGTATTTGAAGGCTTTCCACATAATAATCCATATTCTCCTGTTTACTACTTTCTAAAGATTTCTTTTTTCTCACCCAAGAATTTCCCATTCTTGTTTCCTGCCTCTGTATAAGCATTTAAAAATCTTCCAATCCTTCTAGTTAACATCACAAATCTAATTTATCAAAAACATTTTTGTAGACTCAATAAACCTGTATCAGATCAGCCCATAATTGCAAGATTAGCCTTACACTATTTTTTTAAATGCTTCAGATGAGATTAACGTGCATCTCAGTAGCAGTAGCATCTCAGATGGATTATAATAAGCATTTGTGATCTCCTGAAAATATTAAACAATCTCTCCCATGCCACAACATACTGTGCTAGAGCTTCCAGGTAGCCTTTATAGTGTCTTAAAGGACAACTAAAGAGTTTATCAGATTTGCATGACAGAATAGCCACATCTAGCCATCACTCATTTGACACCAAGACAAGCAAGAAAAGGGCATTGCACACCACACACGCACGTTGACATCACTGCACTGTAAAGCAGAGCAGTGGTGCCACTGTTCCTCATTCATCAGAGGAAAAAGTCTACATTTTCAGCAGACTTCGGGGTTCAGGACAGTTTAGAATGTCATCTCTTTCTGCAGTTCAGTTCCCAGTTAATGCAGTGTTCCTGTTTTAAAGATGTATTTCTTGCAGAACCTTTTTTTTTTTTTTTTAACCAATATACATACACAAACCTTAATGCATAGTTTTATATGTATGTACTTATCACTTGTGTGTGATTTAATAAAATACAGGCCTTGTTAATAGTATTGAAAATTGGAGGAATACCGGATTTCCTGTGGTTCTCTTTAGAACATCTTTCCATCACTAAGTTACAGTTCATGCATCAAAGTTCACTCTCTGCAAGACAAAAGAAACCTCACACAAGTGTCTATCTGAGGTCACAAGACAATCGGATATAAAGATGAAACAGAAAGAACCACTAGAATCCCAGAGGTAAATAAAAAGTATTATAGACTCAGAATTAGATATTAATTTAAAATATGACAGATTATAAGTACTGAAAAAAGTAAGGTTAAGTAGTCAGATTAAAAAAAAAAAAAGTAATGCAAGTTCTTTACATGATGCAGGTACATACTACACAGGCTCCTTCCTGAAGCTGTAATACTAACTGACATTCAGATATAGAGTCTGGTCACCAAAATCACAAGCCCCAGCAAATACAGTCATTTTAACAGGTTTCTGACTTAAACCATCTTGAGTCATTTTCAAGCTTTATCAGAAAAGACTAGACACTTGTCATTTCTTTGAATCCTCAGACTCCTGTAATCATTTTATTTCCTTCAAAACTGAGCTCTTTAATAAGCAAAATACCCCAAGATAGCTAACCTTTTGTGAGCTGATAATGCTGAGTCACACTAACGTCTACACCCACATAAAATTTGTTAAATGTCATGAGATGATAAAGGCAAATGTATCACAGATCCCACAAAATATATTTTCCAGAAAAAAACACAGTTAAAAACCAACCAAACAAACAAACCCTACAAACCACTACAGGGGGTAGTGAAAAAAAGAGGAGGAAAGAGAGAATGTATGCACGAGCAGCAACTGGAATTAGCAGATTAGCACGATATGTTTCTATCACTAAACTAACCTCTTTATTTTTGAGTGTTTACTTCAACAGCTATGCTAAGATTTCCATGCTTTTATGTTGCTTTTTTACTACATTTAAATAGATTTAATATATATATAAAGACATAACTAAAACATAGACTAAGGTCAAAATACAAAACTGGCTGTATGGCTACATTTGATACTGTAATAAGGAGGAAGAAACAATATTCCCGAGTGCAGCATTTCTATTAAAATAAAGTGTCAGTGGGTGTGGGTCAGAATTGCAGAGGAATGTGACCAGGCACGCACAGGGCTGGGGGGCAGCAGACACAGGATCAGTTAAAGGCAGTTCCCAAAGGAAAGAAGGAACAGGGCCTCACTTCTTACTTTCTTCACAACAGCTCAGCAGCAGGGAGCTGACTGTGCTCCTGGTCATGTAACAACTGTTAACGAGAGGTCATTCACTAAGATGTTTGAGAATTAAATTATTCAATATGTTAAAGAACTTACAGATATTCCTTTTTTCCTCCCCTCTGTGATTTTTTCTACTCAGTGCAGCCTGCAATAGGTTTGAGTCAACATTTGCAGTATGGACATATGTAAGCAACTCAACTGTTTCTTGTTACAAGCAATAAGCCTATTTAACTTACTTTTTTTTTTTTTCCCCCAAGCTATTTTACTTCCTAAAGCTTTTTTGTGGCACAAAAAAATTAACAATTTCTGATCCTTCTATTTCAGACAGACACAACAGACTAATCTATTAGTTCAATGGTCTTCACTGAAAACAAAACATACTTGGTGACAGCAGTTAGTTTCTAGCTAAATACAGAGTTTCTGCCTAAAGAAGGCATTTAGTTTTCCCTTTAAAAATAGACCCGCAAATACAATCCTTTAATCTAGGTAACAGTCCACTAGAAAAACGATGTAAGTAAGCATACACAAATTTTATTTACACACACACAAATATGCATGCATGTGTGTATCAATAATTTACACTGACACAAATGTAAACTGTTGATGGTGTAATTAAATATACACTGCAGATGAGTTTCAGATATCATATTTTCAAACTTTGTATTTGAAATGCATTAGAGCATACTAACTGTATAACTGCATAGATTTGGCACTAGTTGATGTGGGGGCATGGAAGTAGCTATGAACAATGATTTAAAAGCTTGATTTGTTATTGTTTGCTAACCAAGGCAATTTGGGAGAGATCATACAAACTTAACACCTTACGTTCCTTTACCATTTCTCCTCTGCAAGATCACCAACCACTGCACCCCTTCAGGAAAACTGTGCAGCAGAATGAAGGAGTTACTTACCTTTAACACCCTGGTTCTGTCCCCAAAATGCTAAAAGTAAAGCTATAGGTATGTCTGTTTCAAAAGTCTCAATTTCACTTCTTGTAAACCTTGAGTAAACAGATGACATAGAGACTTATTTTTGCTTCTTTATATCTGTGTTTTTTTTCAGATGTTCTCACTAGCTTTCAATTTTACCCTTTAATAGTGTATCCAAAGATGGCATGTTTACTCAAAAGTGGCAATGAACTCACTACCCATGCATCACTTAAAGTGACCTGGACTTGATCTTCCCTACCTACATGTTTCAACAGAAGATAGTTTGAAGTTAAAAGATTCTAAGCTGCATTGCCCCCATTAAAAAAAAAAAAAAAAAAAAAAAAAAAGAAAAAAGTTAGCTAACTCGGTATCAGGTATTTCTCCTCCTTATTTTCAATTTTAGGTATTTAAATATTAGAGTTTAATGTTTTGTCCATGGACAACTCCATAAACCAAGGCAATGCTCTTAACCAACTTGAAAAGTTGGTGTTGCTTTTTTTTTAGGATGGGTTTTGTCTGTTTTTATTCTTTTCATTATTGCATACTTGCTTCAGTCTCTTATGTTCATAAAACAACACCACACGCTTGCTCTTTTATTCCCTGCCATCACATTTTTAATATAACACAGTACACCACTACTTTTTTCTGAATTATTTTTTTTTCTGGATCTTGGAAGTGTCTTCTTGCCTCTGTCTGTAAATCCAGCTGTTGTCAGGTTTAACATGATGAGAGTCAAGATTTACTGGGTTCTGAACTGCTGTCTGTTCTTAAGTATTAATGTGGTCTGTTGCTGAACAGTTGTTTTGTTGTTGTTGGGTTTTTTTAATAATCCTCTTTCCAATCTCTATATCATCTTCTGATGAGTTATTTGCTGACACCAAGAGATAATGCGTAGACTGAGTAGAGACGGGTATTTTTCCTACACAACAGAAGGAGATAATGTACTCTGCAAATAGTTGAAGATTTCATTATTCATACTAGTGAGTGTTCCCACATAAGAATTGCTGCAGTTAGTACTTAGCTGAATTAAATTCTCCACAAGCACTCAATTCAGTTCACTACAAACACAATTTGTGTCCCACCATACTTTGTGAAAAATAGACCACAGATTTATGATGCTGCTTATGTAAAGAACTATAAATGCTGAGAGAATACCTGTAATGACCACATAGATTAAAAAGAGGTATCTAATATTATACTAGCAGTGAAAGTAAATATTTAAATATAAAATATTCAAGTTCAAGCAGCAAATTCAAAAGAAAGGAAATTATTACTGCAGCAAGTGTTGTGTTGTTTTTTTTTTTTTCTATTACACTCTTTGTTAAAAAGAAGAGTGAAAGTGATATATTTATGCTGGGTTTTGACTTAGCTTTGTGTCTATGATACAAGGGAAGTAAAGAAATGCAAACAGAAAATATGAAATGTAAGATTACATAAAGTGCTACCATACTCATGTGAAGTTTAACCTTAAATATGAAGCAAATTGCTCAAATGGAAAAAAAATTAATTAGGGACTTAATGAAAAAATGTGTGACTATTAGAACTGCTAAAGCAACATCTTACCACTGAATGTATTGATAATCAGCTTTCTTAAAACCACTAATTTTAAATAGATGCCACCAATTTATAACTAAGTGGTTTTAGTATTGCATCTAATATTTTACTTGCTCACCATATAGCACAGAATAATTAGAGTCCTTGTGAAATCATCCTCCTAAAAACATCACCATGTTGAGCACAATTAGTTGAGTGCAGTGAAAACTAAAGTAAATGCTTGTTCACAAAAGCAGTATTTCTGGTAGCCTGATCACTTGGGAGCTCTACAGATTCAGTACTTGTCAGAGATTTAGCCTGCTATTTATAAGTTTTACTCCTTAGGGTATGGAAATTTGTCTACATTTAAGAAATTTGGAAGGGGGTAGGCTATCCTAGCGCAGACATTGTGTACCAGCAGTTTCACACGCAGTCACACATCAGATCATCAATAATGAGTAGAAATTAAGTCAAATGTAGACAGTTTATGTTAGGGCATACAATGCAACACTGACGTCAAGAATGAGGTGCCTTTTTCCAGCTCTGATACCACAGACATGAAAACCGGTAAACCCTAAGCTGAGGCTGAGGAGATGCAGAAAACTTCACATATCGTCAGCATTGAAAAAATTGTTTTTCTTGTTTGTCCTCTATAAAAGCCAGGACTAAATTACTTTTCAAGTCTTTCTCTATGTTACTAGGACAGGTTCAGACTCACTACTGCAAGACATTGTAATGAAGTAAATACCAGTTTTACCCAACAGCTCACCTACTCTAATAGTTAGGCTTCATACATCTTTTTCACTAGATTTGTCAGCATATTTGCCTGGGTATAATGCACATCTGCAGAATTTAGGATGTTTTATTCACAAAATTCTATCTTTCAAACAGAAATTTCATACATCCATTTCCTCACAGAAAAAATAATTCATTCTCCTGTACAACCCATAGCCCCTGGGTAACAAATGAGTATGTTGAGCTAGCCCAGCTTGCAACAGTCTTCCATGTGCTTGTACCATTAGGTAGTGTTCCTAACAGAGTATGGACACAGCACTCACAACCTTTTGCCTGGCAACTCCAAAATACACAATGGGACATAGCTGAGGGAATGTTTTGAATAGAACCATCTCTGTACTGACCTGTAACTGTTACTGTATAACACCAGGAATAGGTCCAAGAGGCCAATTCTTCTCTGTCATTAGAATGGCAATGCCCCTACAAAGCACATTTTAGGCAACTAACAGAAAACTATTGTGGAGCAAAAACCACAACATGGCTTCAATGGAGCCTTCAGGTTGGTAGGATCAAACTTACAGTTTATAAATGAGTAAACAACTAATCACAGTAATTAATATTTTGTAATACCTATGGAGTATCTGAACTGATGTTGGGTGTGATTAAAGATCAAGTTCTATAAATGGCATAGCATCTAGCAACCAAAGCATGAAAAAGTAAGTTTTAAAAATATATTTGTGAGACTGAGATTATAAAATACAGCAAAATGGTGGAAAAAAATTTATAGTAAATGCCAATCTCTATACATTGCAAAATAAATCCTCAAAACAGAAGCAATTCCTAAGTTATTAGTCAAAAATTACCAAAATTTAACAGATTTTTGAATCGCAGAACATACAAACTTTGCATTCAATTTCAGCAAGATGGGAGGGAGAGTGACTTATACTTTCATGTCATGTCCTTGTAATCTTGAGGACATCAGAAACACTTATTACAGTCATTACATACAGCAATTTCTTAAAGATAAGTTTGGGTTATAAAAGCAGATGGAAAAGCATATCTACTACACCATGCAACCAGTCTATAAAGATAGTGTCAGTACTGTATATGTAGGAATGTTCCCCCATGACCAGGAACTATATACCCTGCTCATACAATTGGGAACATGTGAAAAAAGAAAGGAAACAATTTTAGGGAGTGATGGAGCTGTGAGGAATGTTTAAAAACATAAAAATATGAGGCTAGTCTTAAGCATATATTATTGCAGTGTGCCGTACTGACTGCTTGCCAGTGTGTAAAGCTTGGACTCACCCACTATGCCCTGGCAAGTCTGAACTCTAGATTAAAGAAAACTCAAGCAAAATTAAGAGGCAATTAGGACATAGAGCTGACAATAACTCAAAAGGTAGGTGTCTCCTTACTTGAAAGGAATGTGAAAAACCATTTTTGGATTTTACTATTAATCTCATTTCTAAATTTGTTTGTTTGTTTTCTTTAGAAAAAACACTACTTGTTTTCAGTTCTGAAAACCAAACCACAGAAGCATTGATATAGATGCACACAGTTTCCACAGTCTACCATCCCACTCAAATTTTCACCAAGAACAGGCTACTAACACACTGCAGCTTTGGAATGTGTTTCTGTTTACCCTCGTAAATCTACAACCTAACAATATCTCAGATGCTACTAGCTATCAACACTCAGAGGAAAGCTGTGTTGTTATTAATATAACAGCTAACTTCTCAAACTCCTGCGCTGGTTGGTGGTTTCTATTCCTCAGCCAGCTCTCTGATGAACAGTTCTATTCTCTCCATTCAGCGGGAATACATGGCACACTTCATGCCAGTTGGCATTAAAGTCTGTCCTGACATCAATGTGCTTTCACTTAGAGCCATTAGTACCTTACAACTTAAAATAATTATACTCTACTAATTAAAGAAACACAGAGGATGAAGACAGATGTACTGAAACCTTAACATTTCGTATTCAATTGAATAAATCCAAATGACTAGCAATGAGTTAATAAAAAATTCCCCTAGCTAAGTAATGCAAACCAAACCAACTCAAATCAAACAGACAAAACAAGTGCCTACCTCACGCTTCCTTTTCCTTATCCCAGGAAAGGGTTTGGGGAACACAGGTTCAGCACACAGACAAAAGTATTCATGATCCAGAGAGAGTCTGTCTGATTCAACCATTACTGGTCCCTGGTTTGAGACTAGCATGTTGTTTTCATCCCTGTCACACATACATACAGAAAAACTAAAAGCTCTGATCAGAATGTCAAAAAGTGCCAAGCACTAATCATAGAATCATAAAGGTTGGAAAAAAGCCTCTAAGATCATCAAGTCCAACTATCAACCCAACATCACCATGCCCATTAAACCATGTCCTGAAGTGCCATGTCTACACGTTTTTTGAACACCTCCAGGGACAGTGGCGTTCCACTGGTGTACCACTTCCCTGGGCAGACTGTTCCAATGCTTGAACACTCTTTCAGTAAAGAAATTTTTCCTAATATCCAATCTAAACATCTCCTGGTGCAATCTGAGTCCATATCACTAATTACTTGACAGAAGAGACCAACCCCCACCTCATTACACCTTCCTTTCAGGGAGCTGTAGAGAGCAAGAAGCCTCCTTTTTTCCAGGCTCAACAACCCCAGTTCCCTCAGCTGCTCCTCATAAGGCTTGTGCTCCAGACCCTTCATCAGTGTAAGTTCCACATCACACAAACAATCTCTCAAACAACCCATGAAGTTCAAAAGAAATAAGATGAACTGTGTTCAGAATATTCCAATGAATTTATAAATGCAAAAGCTGAAATAAATTTTCAACATCATTATTTTAGTTTTGGTATCAAAATGAACAGAAGATTTATTCTATATTTATTTATCTACATGTATCTACATCATCTTAATGGCAGCCTCTTTTGAACTGGCAAATTGTGATGTAGCAAACAGACTAGATGTTTTAAAGCACAGACTGCAGCAGACCTGAATAGTTTTCCTGTGACTCTACAAATGGTTCATTGGATTGCTGTGGAATGCAAATACAAGCAAAAAAATACAGAAAAAAAAATACCACTCTGTTCCTAAAATGTATTTGCCCTTTAATGTATACTTACATTCCAGTGTCTACTAATGTTAATAATCTGTGTCAGATGGGATTTGCTCAGAACCAACTACTGCTCTTAAAAGCAACAGGTCTTTATGAATCAATGTGGAGCAAAGCTGTAATGGATTTTAGTCACATCAAGACACTTTTCTAGGACCAGGAATAAAGTGTTTACACTGAGGTTTGAGGAAGAACTGTTGGCCAAGAGAATAGAGTAGTGAAGTCAGTCCTGCCACTTGCTCTTTAAAGGCACAGGATCTAAACTGTGTGACATATCCAGTCTTAATTAGTCTTTACCCCTTTTTTCATCCATGACAGCAAGTCCCTGGATTTTTTTTTCTTTACTTTTGTTTTTCTTGTTCAGCAATAAAAGCTATGCATTCAAGCTTTTATTTTTTCAAAACCTGGCTTTATTTAGTGTTTAAAAGTATTTCAGTGACCGCTGAGAAACTCACTTTAATGAGAAGGCCTAGGCAGATAGTTCACTTCAAAGCTCTGGCTGACTTTGGGGTATCAGCACAGTGCTACACAGCAACTCAAGCGCGTTATGTGCACAGGCAACAAGGGCACCTGTGCTCACCTTCTCCAGTGTTTGGAAAAGTTGAAGCATCACATGACACACAAGACGTGAATATGAATAATTCTGATGTTCCTCTTGCAATATGTGAAGGCTAGCACTACAAAATGACTTTAACATCTGCCAAACGGTATGATTTCCACAGGCAGTATTTTGGCTCAAAGCACAGGTCTATGGATGCAACAGACAGTGATCATCTCTCAAGTTTGACAGGCCATTTCATGCCTTATTTCAAAGTCAATTTGTGGGCTGAAGGTGACTCCTTTTCCTAACCTGACTTAGGCTGGATCAGCAGGTGACCCTGCAGAGTAGCAGAAGATTCTCTCCAAAGCTGGAATCCCATAAAAAACCTCTCTTGTTCTACTAGTACGCAGGCCTCACTTGAAAATGTCATTTCATATCAATTAGACAACCATAAAGAAAACAGACATTGTAATGACATCATCTTCATCCAGACTTGCCACTGTCACTATACACGCACAAGGGTTAAATTATTTTTGAGGTCATTCTAGCCCAAAACAAGACCAAGCTTGCAACTTACAAGATTAGAGGAGAGAAAAAAGGCCATTGTAAATTATACTTAACAATGACACATTGCTGTTTGAGAAACTCAGTAACATAAATGAATATTAAGTTTCTGAGCAAATATGCATCTTGACAAGAGCAACCATCACATAATTGCAGAAGCAAATGAGAAATATGTTCATATTCTAAGTATTTGTATGCAAGCTGCTATCAGTTGTACTTTGGAAACAAATAATTCATTTACAAGCTAATTTGAGCAATTTAGTCTGCCAAATTGAGCCTGAAGCTTGAAAACTCAAAGTTCAGCAGGAAGAAGCTAGTCCTCTAATTTCCTGCATGACTGAAGACACAAAATTAAGACAAAGTGTCATTTTATTAAGCCTCAGAAAACACTCTTTTAAAACTAAGGTGGCTTTTAATTCTTTAGCTTCCCCAGCTTTTAGAAACAAACATTTAAAACATCGCAGTGACGAGGCTTCTCTGGAATGACTTCTTGCTCTCAGTGCCTTTAGCTTAGAAATAGCTAATACCTCTTTCTTCAACTTATTATTTATTAGTAACTATACGGACAAGAAATTATCAGTCCAACCTAGACATCACCTCAGTTAAACTTAAGACTATTCAGGTGCTTTAGGGAGTTTTGCTGTTGTCCTGAATGAAACAATTGTCAGAAATGTAAAGGTACAAAACCATTCCTCCTCTAATTATGCATTTCATGCACTGTTAAACTCCTTAAGAAAACTGAGTCATTATTCTGTGGCTAACACATTATTGTTTGGGTGGAAAATCAGTGTTTATTCTAATGACTAAAATGAAAAACTACCAGGATGAAAACTCCTGATTTAAATAGGTATTGTTAAACAACAATAATACCAGATAATGTACAACAGAAGGGACCAAAAAAGCTTCCTAAATTTTCTAAAAAAAAAACCAAACCAAAAACCATGTAACAAGAAAACTTCTGTTATGTTCCATATTTCCTCAATATAACACATTTCAATAAATAGGTATCTTTTAGAATAACCAGTTATCTTGAACTGACATTTAAAAACATTTAAATAAAACCTCTCTAGCTTTGTGAGCTATGCAGGCAGGTAAAAACATGCTTCTCAACATAAAATCAGCATAGCTGATATGGTAATAGGTCTACAGAATAGTTTTGACATTTGACGTGAAAAAAAACATTTTTGAGAATGATTTCATCTACTCAGGGTGGATAAAACACCACCTTTAAAAATTTAGAATACTGTATCACATTTCAACATCACATTCATACAGACTTTTTTTCATTTATTTATTAGAAATGGAGAAGAATCTCTCAACTCTTGCCTCTAACTATGACTGATTACAATAAATCTGAACTCTGCCTCTGACAGTTACTTTCTTGTACTTCCTATGGTTCTTTTTTTTAATGCTTCTTGACCATCTTAATATTCTTTTAAATATACCATGTGTTTGTACCAAAGGCACAGTTTCTGCAAAATCAAGAGAGCTAAAAGCATCAACAGACTATATACCGATGCAATTCTACATCCTACGTAGTTACACTCTAGAACAAAAATGGCTTCTACTTGAGAATTTCCATGCTTCTTTCTATTGGAAGGGGAAAAGTAAATTTAATTTAATATTTTTTTAATTATTTACTTTTCTGACAACTATTCCGTTTAACACAACTAATAACAGAACAAGACCACCACTTTGTTCATTTCCAAACATCTTCCCTGGGCAGCAAACCAACATCAAAACATTTTACCATCACATTTTAGCATCTTCCTATTTGTGCTTGTCTGGCTGTTTATAGCTCCTTGCTGCCCTTCTCCTTAAGACTTTTCTTGTCTCTAGATACAGCCATTAGCATGCAGCTACCCTAGGTGTGGCTTGTCTTGTCTCTAAACACCGTAAAGCATAAGTAAAAGCCCAGATGCTGGTCAGCTTGACTAGGACCAGTGTTGACACAACAGTTCCCTTTGTTTCAGTGTATTTTATAATTAAATACTTTTTTTCAAAATTTTTCAAATTAATTTTAAAGTGTAATGTCCATCAATTACAACAGTGCTTTATCTGAACTCCCCTCTTATACATTTAGGACATTTTGTTATTTATCATACATTTAGCAATTGAATTTAACAGCTCTTACTCACATCTTTCTTTCACTTTAAATATGGTACTCTAGTTCGCAACAGGCTGTTTATCTTGTTAGTCCTCAACTTCGAAAAAAAATACAATCTCACATCTTTAGGTTTGTATTTGTGACAATAAAGGATCAATGTTTGATTTGCCATCTGCTTTGAGTACCTCTTATATCATAATTTCTTCATTTTATATTCATTACAGAACACCTGTCAAGTCTGTTACCCAAATTATTCTGTGTCTATGTTGTACCTCCACCCAGCATGTGAAACCACTACTTCTGCAATCAAAGTGCAAGTCTTGTTTGAGAAACATCACATAAAAGATGACTGATTTTCATCTTGGAAATGTCAAACTTCAGCCTATAATGCTCAGCTACATTTTTCAGAAACAGCAAAGTTCAAAAAGAGCCACAGACTTGACAGATCTCTGACACATCATGATAGATGCGACACGTCTACTACTTTACTGCCAGAAACGTCCTCCAACAGAATAAGGCAATCAATGAAGAATAATAAATCTATCCCAGATCACAGAACTACTTTTTGTACATGCATAACAGAAGAAACAAACAATACTTTTAAAAAAAATCTTTGGAGACTCCTGTTTTAATAAACTATTACACTAACTTGCTTTCATATTATACAATACCAGTTAAACAGTTAAATCTTTATCTGTTTTATCTGTTTAGTACTTTTCCATCTGAGCACCTAACATGCATTTTTGTATTATTAAGCTAGCAGAGAAAGAAACAGACAGAATTTCAAACACACTTTCCTGTTAAAATAACAAGTTTTTCTTACCTTGTGTTCTGGTCCTTTTGTCAGCCACGAGAATGACAGCTGTTCCAAATGTATCTGTTGAATTACATGCCCATCATCCTAGAAGGCAATGTTATTGATTAATAATGAATCAAAATTTTACCTTGAGTGCACAGTGTGAATAAATTTCCTTTTCCTTTTTTTGAAAATTCCTGTATTTGAGATAAATTATAGAAAATTTGGAAAAGTTAATTTGACATTTATAAATCAAAGCTTGCTAGATAAAGAATCAGTTTGATTTATAAAAAATGCCTTTGAATGTATTCTACCACCTACCCTTCAAGTAACAGCTTTGATTTCAGCAACAGAGAGAATATACTCCAAAGTATGTATTTTCTGAAGTCATTTGACCACAACACTAACAAAACCAGTACATCTATGTCAGCTAAAACAGTGGTTTAAAATACACTTTTCTTATGGCAACTTGAGTATATTTAACATTTTCAGTAAGCAGGCTCAATAAATCTAAAAACTGTTGCATCAATAGACCGATGGTTACTTGTGCTTCTGTATGATCTCAAAAATACATCCATGCATCACTGTCATAATTCTATTTACTTCATTATTTTATAAATTCATAAGCACATAGATGATATTTAATAGTGTAGTAACCAGATAGTTTGAATTAAGCAAAGCATACATACAGCAAACAAGCAGATACGTGACTAAAGCTCACCAAATTTTGAAACTGGGAACTTAATGATACAAGAATTTCCAGTGCTAAAGAACTTCCATTTATTCACACACCACCAGAATTGTTTAGCTTTTCTTATACTGTAGTTCTACAGAAAAAACAGTGGTATGACAGGGTAGGAACATTATGGCACTCTTATGCTTGTTTCCTGAAATCCAATGGCTTCGTTTATAAGGAATAGCACCTGTGGAAGGAGCAGGAAGCAGGGTGTGTTTTGCTTTTACATAAGTATTAAATAAATAAGTATCTAAACAACACATATAAGTCAAACCCACACTTGCAACATACCAAAAGTGCATAAACCTAGATAACATAAGGCTACTACATTTAATTTAGTGCTATATTCTGTTAAGGTATTTCCTAATCTACTGTCAAGGGTTAAATAGATGCAGTGCATATTCAATCAAATTCATATCTTTATCAACCAAAGCTTGGCATCAGGTATCACATTTCTAGTTACCCTTTCCCACCCACCCACGCCTCATGTTACACAGGGTCACCTGGGTCTGGGGCCAGCTGAAATGAGCCAGCTTCAGCAGCTCATCACACACCAGCTTCCTCCACCTCAGTCTCTCAGAGGTCCTTGATCTCTCCTCTGGCTGAGGCAGGCCAAACCTTCCCCAGACAGTCCCTTTCCCCCCCTCACACCGGCCATTCCTGCCCCTCTCCCCCACCCTCAGCAGCCCCAAGCTGCTTCCCCTCAGGGCTGGGGCTGGCAGCGCCACAGCAGCTGCCTCCTGGTCCTCACACGGCGCTGCACGCTGCCACTGGCTCGCCTCTCCCCAAGATGCTCCCCAATTGGCTGCTGGTAGGGACAGTCAATCCAGTCCCACCCCCAGCGCTTCCAGAATGTTCCAGAAGGTTCTGGATCACTCCCGCACCCTCAGAGCCCCCGCACAGAGGCCTCATCACATTCCCCCTTCGAAAGGTAACATTATTAATAAGCCCATCAGCTTGATGGAAAACAAACTTAAGTTTTGCCCGATAAAGGTTCAGATTGCAGATTAATTAGCAACCGCCCCTCACAACTGCCTGCCCTTCAGCTTTCTGAAATCTCCCCAAAATAGATTCGCCCCAGAAACCGAGCAGGAATGTTGTCTGCCTTAATGCACAGCCTACTAACAAGAAGCCACAGTGAAGCTCACCTCCACCTACAGGTGAGCAAACAGTCTTTACCAAAGACAATTTTCACCACCTCACAGGCACCGGCACCATGTAAAAGTGGCAGGAACACCCTGCAGATCTTAACCTAACCACCTCATCTGGCAGCAGCTCTCCCTCCTCTGGCTCTGCCCCAGAGCAAAGAGGACACTGTTATGAGGAAATAGTTACGCACAGCAAGACAGAGAATGTATATTGTTGGTTCCCAACGCCATTTTGTCCCAATATTTTCCTAAAAGGGGCAGCTTGCTGCTCCTGAATAGTCTATAAACAAAGGGGAATATGAAACACCAAATGTAGAAAATAAGAAAAAAAGCAGACTTCCTAACTCTGTGCACATGAACGCAAAGGAATCTAATTTTAAAAAGTTATCTTATAATTTTGTTTGTGGCCTACAGAGCTTCATTCTCATGGCTTCTGTGATGGGCAGGAAAGGAAAAGTTTCCAGAGTCCACATGAGGAAGCTGAAGTACACTCTAATCTGTGCATCTCATAGCTATTTCTAGCAACCACAAATTTGTTTGTTTTTTAAGTGAAAACAATACAGTATCTGAGGAAAACAAAATTAGAGAGAGCTGTGTACCACTGCTTTGTAGTTGTTTCTGACAATTAATAGAAGAACTTCATATTAAGAAGTGCAGAGGGGGGCGACAAAGGTTAATATAGACATCGCTATTTCTCTCCAAGCTTGATAATATTTTTTGTACAATATTTTCTCTGATATCAGCCAAATGCTCTGAAAATTATCTGTGTAGGGAACACTTTCAAAATAATAACTCTAAAAAACAGTGATTGTTAGTTTTCTTGGAGTTTAATATTTTGAATGTACTTTAATATTTAAAAATATTGTAAAATATTTTACATTAGTATAATGAGTTGCTTACAATGCCTGAAGCTATTTTTTGATTTTTCATAACTGTCATAACAATTTAACTAATCAACTGTAATTTTAATGCCATCATACTTAATTTCTAATACAAATATAAATTTAAAAGAAATGTTAAATAGATCAGAAGCCTAAAATCAGTACAACTGTTGCTGCATCATGCCATTATTTTCTTATTATTTACTAGTAAAACCAACCTTTCCAAAATTTACACTATGTTCATCCCTATTAGTAAAATCACTATTATGCTTATCTCATATAACAAAAATAGAGAAACTAAATATTAATGTCAGTTGCAACAGAATTTGTTTCATCTTGGATTTTTTCTTATTCTTTGTATTGCAATCAAAAGCAAGCAAGCCACCATATATAGCCACCAAATATAGCCACCATACCATAACGGCAGGAAAAAAAAAAAAAAAAAAAAAAGAGTTGTACATCCATTGTACCTTAATGGTAGTGGCTTAATATGTATCATTCAGTCTTAACCGAATAAATATTTGAAAGTACAACCTTTTACTGTTCACTTTAGGGGAGAAACTGTTCTTCAACAGGGTGCTGGTTTTACATATTTTCCTCATATTGTTGGAACTCTGAATTGCTACCTTTGTTTCTTCAGAACAGCTTCATTATTTACATTTTAAAATAATATGGTTTTCCACATATGGCATCATCTATAATCACAATGCATATTATGCTAAGGGGGAAAACAAATTAAATCCATCTACAGTCTATCTCTGGGTGACTTTGTTACTGGTTTTCTACTGAGCACGACACTATGTAAGGGTGTAATACAAAAAAACCCAAAAGGAACATCGATGCACTAATGGCATTTCCTGCACTCTCCTTCCTAGTATTATCTGTTCAAATAGTCAAAGTTGTTCACCATGAGGACAAGATTTGGTCAAAGAGAACCATGCCCATCTGGAAAGCCTGAGAATCACCTCAGTATGGGGTGAGCGGTGGGGCCCTTCAGTAGATCTCTACCCAAAACATCTGGGAGGCAGACCCATCCACAGGTCAGACAGCTAAGAAGCCTCTTCAATCTTGTGTACAAAGAGTCCCTTGGTAGGAAAGCAGGTATGTTGGTGGAGGATTCCAGGAAAGGAATGTCTCAAAGCTCTTCTATTTTCCATTAGCTCCCTTTAAGTTCTGGATCAGTTTCTTAAAACTGGTCACTACCATCTTTCTTCTTTGCTTTTCTTACCAGACTCTATTTATCTCTCTTTATTCAGACACAATACAACCAAAGACTAAACTATGATATACATAATGGTCATAAAAAAATAAGTACAGCTATCACTCTCCTTTACCAAAAAAAAAAAAAAAGGGAGAGATGAGGGAAGGGGGGGGGGGGAGGCATAGATAAAAAATAGGTCTAGCAGCATTCTGTGTTATCAGACTACCTTAAAAGTGTTTAAGATCAAGTCTGTCATAAGGTTGACTGAAGGTATTTGTAAAACTCACTGTTATACATACCAATTTTAGAAAACATATTGTAATGCAAGCCAATGTATCTAATCAAGCCTTTCCAAAGGCATCTTCTTTCCTTCAGGGCTTTTCATGTTGAGACTGTATAAAGGACATATATTCCTTTAAGTGGCATTAAGTGGATTTCTGAATGATACATTTCTAACTGATTTATGTTTTAAGCAGTGTATGTAAAACTTGACAGGAAGCTTGAAATTGATGAGTATTCCTACCTTGCTCTTGCACTGTTTAAAAGAAAAAATAAGCCTTAAAGAGCACCATTTGTTTGAATTCTTAAATCAAAGAGTCCCCATCTTAAGATATTGCAAGGACTGAAGAATGCCATTGATGTGCGATAAAGGTTTAGTTCAAAAAAATAAAATAAAATAAAATAAAATAAAATAAAATAAAATAAAATAAAATAAAATAAAATAAAATAAAATAAAATAAAATAAAATAAAATAAAATAAAATAAAATAAAATAAAATAAAATAAAATAAAATAATATATATATACTAGGAAACGTACACCAAAATGAAAAAGTTGTCAGGCTGCTCTCAATGGCCAACATTATCTCCAAAACCAGCATGTTCCATTGTTAACAATCAAATAATATGAATAACTACAACAGGTATTTTGAGAACAGCTGAACAGAAGTCAGTTTAGCCATCACTGCTAAAAGAGGCAATTTTGTTGTTCAAAGATGAATTAAGATCCTTACATAATAATGTCACAGGAAAAAACCAAAACCAAAGTTGAATTAGGGAAATAATTTATTAATTTTCTTATCTTTAAGGAAAAAACTTCCTGAAAATTTTCTACAACAGATTTTTTTTCAGCTTCAGTGGCACCTGCAGCCAAAGACAAGTAGTTAAAGTACCTTGCAATGACTCAGACACAACAACTTATCTTCTCCAAGCTAATGAAAGGGTTTTCCTCTGTGCCTGAAGCTATCTAATCATGCAAGAACTATTCCCTCCAGCATTAGAGATTACTCTCTGGAATTAATTTTGCAGCATGATGCAGACTGAATTTAGTACCTGACGTTTTAATTACAATAGTTAGATGCAAATCTTCCTAAGTTTTCACCATAAACATTAAAAAAAAAAAAAGTGATGAAAGGAAGAAGCTAACATGATTATAGAAATGGTCCTAAAATCAAATACTTAGACATAAACACTCAAGGATCCCTGAAGGTCCAGATAATGTTTGAGGCATATCTATAAATCATCAAAACCAACAGGTACAAACTTATGTATAAATGTATAGATCTAAAGAGCAGTTCTGTTTATTGCCTCACAATAGATCAATTCCTCCAGCAGAGAAAATGAATAATGAAACTTAATTATGGTTACAGAAGTGAAAGCTTACGCTACTGCTCTCAAGAATCTTAGTTGTTACCCATTATAACAAGTTCCTGGTTCATATGAACACTTGCAAAAGTAACTTCAGACTATTCCCATTCACATTACCTAAGTTAAAACTAAACTAGCTGCAACAAAGGAGGTCATTTACAGACAGACAAGCCAAAAAGAGAGGAAGCAGGGAGGATCACTAGAGGAGCTTATACTAGCCAAGATAAAATGTAAAATATAAAAAAATGATTAATGAAGAAATTGCAGAAAAAATGGTGGAGACAATAAAGTTGTTTTCAAGGCTACCAGAAACTTACTGTGTGACTTTTAGTTATTCCTTTTTACCTTAATTGTGCTGAGCTACAGAAATATTTCCTCCCAGCTCTAGATTCAAATTTTGCTTAGCAAGATTTTTAAAGCCTTTGCGATGCCCAAGTCAACTTCAAACCAAAGTTGCTTCCAGATGGGATAGAGTTTTCTTTCCATTTGTAAAATTAGGAGAACTCCAGAGCAAATGTGGATGGGGTGAAATTGGTACCCATCACCTGGAGAAACAGCTGCTTTTCATTTGAACTTGACATAAAGATTATACCACAGAGGGAGAACACTTCCATTGTCTCATTTGCGCTCACTGTATTATACATTCACCAGCAGTCAAGCAAGTCAGCTGATAAAGCTCTTGTAAGTCATCATCACAGCTGCCCCGATACATTCTGTGATGCTCAGTAACAGCTCCACTGTTTAATGTCATTATGCTCTTCTCCTTAAGCTCTGCTTTCCTTTGCAAAGTAATCAAACCATTCACATTGCCATATAGTCTCTGAAATAAAGATTTATTAATACAAGGAATACTATGTTGAAGTACACTTCTTCATTGTTGTCTGTGTTATTATTCTGAAGCTAACAGCAGAATCTTATTCTAATCAGTGCAGCAGGCTTCCTAAAAGTGACTGAAATTTTACTCTTTTGTTATTTATAATTGGACTTTAACTGAGCGATTTTGTTTTCACAAAAGACAAACATAATCCAAACGATTAAACAGCTAGAAGTCCACACATATCTAACACTGCTAACCAAACAGACTATGTAACAGTCATGCCTGAGATAAGATCTGTATATAATTTCAACAGCTTTATCTTTATTTTTTTTTATAACTCTTGGCAGAAACAGGAGCAATTGTAAAGGGCCAAAAATCTTCCAAGAGATCTTTTAATTCCCTTTTTGTTGTTCATCCTGAATAGAATAAATATGTTGTCTTTTAATATGCTGAATTAGACAAAATATTTTAAAACACAATTTGACTGGTATTAGTATAAAGATAACAGCACATCCTTTACTAGTTTTAGAGTTCTTTACACACTTTTCCAGACACTGATTTCCATAATTATTGGCTATTCCAGGAAAAAAAACAACAGGTTGCAGTCGATAGTTAAGTTGCAGAACACATTCCACTCTGAAAGTTGATATTTTCTTCTTTGTTGTTTTGAAGAAGGTCTAAGTGAGGCTGCTTTTTTCTCTATGCCTTTAATACTAGAAAGGGACAAGGCTGTAGAAGATAAAATAGAAATTTTCTCTGGACTTCCACAATTCAACTGAGAAGAACCATCTTTTCCTGCTGTTTTTTGAGCTGACGGAGTATTTTCATTGCTGTCATTCTAGATAAATCCAAACAGGATCATTCTTATCTGATCTTATACTGCTGACCTAAGCAACATTGCATGATGCAGAGCGTGTAGGACCTTCTAGTAAAAACAGGGAAAGCCAAGATCTCCTATTACCAATCTGTGTTCTGGTAGATGGTCTCAGAGGGCCTTCCCCATCAGAAAAACAAAGGTGTTGTCCCTCTTGGTGATTCCAGGACCAAGAGGAAAGAGAACAAGCGAGACTGAATTAATCTCTCATCTTTTATTTTCAGAAATGACATGGTAACCAGCAAGCTGTTTCCAACCATTTCTCTAACTCAAGCATGGGAGCTGCTCCTGCAGTAACAATGTTCCACCAACTGCAGAACTCCCCTATGAAACACAAGTGCAGCACAGAAGAATTCAAGGCTGAGGCTCTGATGACTGTAACACTCCTTTGTACTCAGGACCACAACTCAACAAACGCAAAGTACTCTGTAGACAAGATGTCTTTTAGTGGCACTCCACTGTCTCAGCAAATAAGAGTGCTTCTTGGAAGAGTGCACTGCATTTTCCATTGCTAAAAATCATTCACTAGGTAAGGTCAGGAGGAGAGGACTCATCACAAAATGTCTTATCTGTTGCACACATCAGGGCACTTGTGGACCTCTGTCAGCAGCTGGTGCTGGCAGGGCACCAAAAGTATAGAATTTATAGAAATAATACTACTAAATGGTAGTAAAGAAACAACTGAAAGAAAACTGATTTGGGAACTTTGACAGAAATTGTAGAGGTCAGAGCTGCCTGTGCTTTGCCAGCAGCAGGATAGTTACAGAGCTTATTCCAGAAAAGGGGACAGCAACAGTAAAAGTAGATGCTCAAAGAAAGTGTGGTAACTTTCAATTTTCTTTGAATAAACTCTTTATGAGATGGGCAAAACCAGGGAGGCAAATACAGACTTTAGTATTAGGAAATTCTTGGAATAAATTAGTTTAAGTATTCACATACGAGCGACTGGAAACTGACTTTTGAAACTACAACCAGAAAGCTTGTAAGAACCAGTGGCTACCTTGTTACCTTATGTTTCTATTTATACTCCACCTAAGTTCTGAGCAGCCCTCTAAAATCCTGAATTTTTCACAAGTCTGTTCCCACAACAGGTTACCAGGCCACAAAAATCTTCCAGACTTCCCTAAAATGAGAAGTCAAGCAAGGAAGACACAAGGAGGGACCAGGTGGCAACACTCAATTTCAAGATGGAGAGACAGCCTCATGGTCTGCTTTTATCCTAAAAAATATTAAATCGTAACTTAAATACCATTAATTTGTTACTGTACACACATATAGTAAGACATGCCAACTCCTTAAGTGATTTTACAATTTAAAGTCTCGTTTTTGCAAACTGCTTATATGTGAGCCATTTTTAAATGCCTTTTTAATTATGAGCTTTTCTACTTCTTTTTGCAAAGTCAGTTTTGCCTGGTTTCAAGTCGAGCTAGAGGACTGCTGTGATCCTCAGAAGTAACACATGAGGTCTTATCTTCAATATGACCTCTTGTCCTGCCTATATAGTTGAAATTAATTTTTTTTTGAGTGCACAGGAGGTGAAGAGAAGTATACAGAATCAGGGAGGGGGAAATACCTAGAGGCTGTCTAACAAAACAAGGCAAACCTGGCAAAATGAAGGCCAAGATAATATGTTGTTACTCTCTATAAACTATATACACAAACTGTGTGAAGGGCAAACATAAACTAAGCAAAATGAAACTTGTTGGCAGAAGTATAAATGTGTATAAAAGAGCCATAGGTAGTTTGAAGCAGTATGTTCAGAACAGCCTCACTGTAGGAATCACAGGAACAAAATGACCTACTCAATTTAAGACCATCTTGATTAATGTGCAGAAGGATTATCTGGCACAGGTAGCTGGAAGGGCAGCTGCCTGATGGCCTCTCCAGTTGGAATAGAATCTGTAGACCACACTGTGAAAAACCATTATGTGTTTGACACAGCACATCTGGGCAATGTGCAGCAGTACCAACACACACAAAATGCAATATGGCAAGTGTTCTCTGCCAGTGCTGGCAGCACTAGCACGGCCCTTCTGCCTCAAGGACCTGCATGCTTACTTCCGCAAGAACTGCTGCTCTTCTGTGCAATGCAACACACCTACACCAGCTTTTGGAAGCTGTCTCACCCAGTCACACCGCCACCTAACACGTTGCCTCATCCATTTATGTAAAAACAGACACAAGCAAGCACTGCCACAAGGGTGCAGGACGACTGCAGTGAGATGCATAATCCTCAAGAAACAGAAAACTTCCCCATTTTGTGCACACTGACATAACCCATATTTAAAGCATATTGAGGCTGATGGAAGGAAAATAGCTGCAGCTTTAGTCCACTTACATTCTGTAGCTGTTATGTTTCTGGTTTTCTACCATTTAAACATAGACTTTTTTTTTTTTTAAACATCAAAATCTAGATTGATTAGAACTGAAGAATTCCACCTAAACATTAAAGACTTCTACTTAGTCATAAGAGAAGCACCAGCAGCCAGTGACTAGCAAAACAATAGCCTGAGTTCTCTACTTAGTACTTTTTTTAAAGTTTGGATTCACACTCAATCCTCCTATTTGATAATGACCTACACTCTTAGAGAGGTGACCTGTTTGTATTTTCATTCTTTTTGCAATAATGCTTTGTTATTTCTAGCATTTAAATTATACATTCATGGTCAAACTACCAAACTTGGATAGTCTTAAAGAGTTATCAAATGTCAGAGAAAAGAGGATGCATCCCTGTCTGTTCCCTGCATACCACCTTCACTCAAGGGTAAATCTGAAGAAATTTCTGAACTATATTTACACAGGCTACTAAATGCAAAGCATTTCTTTATACAGAAAATACAGTGATCTTCAATTTCAGAAAGTAATTTCACGACTTTTCTTTTGCAACATCTCTATTCCCCCCCACCCACCTACATTCAGTACTTTCCTTTTTCTTTTTATACTGCTGATTATTTAATTCTACTAGATTTGGTAATTATCAATTCCTTTCCCACTCACTTGCTGCTTGGACTCTAGAATTCTAAAGCTTATGTACCCCATTGGAAACTGTTAGGTGTACTTCATACTTATGACTGTACAAAATATTGCTTGGTGCAAAATCAGCCATGTCTAGATCGCATTTCAGTGGAGATGAAGCTTGGTAAGGATAAGCAGAAAACAGTGCCTTAAACGCACACTTTTTTTTTTTTTTTTTTTTTAAAGGCAAAGATGCAGAACAATTCTACCTTTTCTTTTTTAGGGGATGGGAGGAAGATTATGATATTTCCTTGCTTTATTTGATGATTTACTGTAAGTAAGAAGCTTCATGGGGGTGTGCGAGCGACGGAGGGAACTATGCGAGCCGACTCAATGTGAGTGATAAGGCATAGTTCACTTTATTGCTCTCATTAAGTCGTATTTATACAGGCTACGATAATTATTCCTACTCGCCCTTTGCTAATTGGCTTAAGCTCTAAACGTTACATTTACATGGTCCTCCTACTTGCGGTTTAATGGTAAAGCATTCTCTACATTTTTCACACACTTACTTTCTCAAGGTTGTTTACCAGATTGAGATAAAGTCGCAGTGTCAGTACTTTTCCACTGCGGCCTGCTGAATGTTAGACAGGCTCTGCTCGTACAACTATTCTGCGAATCCACGTCCTTGCTCTCTGAGCCATTCCCCAACAGGGGTGCAATTCAAGGAAAAAAGAAAATAAGTATTGACTCAGCTCCTGACTTACAGTTATTGCCATCAATTCTTGGAGGCAGCACAGGGGGAAGTAGCATTTGCTCCCAGTTCTCTCAGGAAGTCATGTAAGCACAGAATCAACTACTTAATGTAACATCTATTTCTGTGCCAAAGCAGCAATAGCTTCCATTCATATGTGCACTGACAGAACTTCAGTAGCAGAAAATACTATTAGTTTGCAGTAAAAAATGCTGTATATAGACCTTTAACACCTCCTGTGAATATTCAGTAGGATAAAAATGAGACAACGAAGCTTACTCAAGGTAGTTATAACTCTAAAATCCATGCGCCATTTCCAAAGAACGGGAGTATAATGACGCTAGACAATGTTAGAGCAGCAGCCAAATATTAACACAGTTAAATCCACAAAGCATACTACTTTTGGGTGTCTTCTTTGTTTTGGTTTGGGTTTTTTTTTGAGGTTTGTTTTATTTTTAATTTTATGTGTGCTTCCTAAAAAGGAATTTAACTTCTATTTAAGGAAAAACATTATAATAAAACCAAGTATTCTATGATCAGAATACAAAACTGAAGGTTAAGAAATACTACTATTGCATGTTGTTACAGAGTCCAGAAAACAGTTGTTAATTAGTGCTTCTCTTTCAGGCCTTTCAGAGTCTAATGTTGCACTAAAAATGTTGAGTAAAAAGAAGTATCTGGCAAGAGCTACCAGCCACTAGCTAAAATGCCAGGATGCTGTTTTGGGAAAACTTGCTGGCAATGCCTTACAGGGTTTCCTGCCTTGCAGTCCTTCTTTTCTGGGCAGTTCCTTGGCAGAAATACTTGAGCAACATTTTATTTATTTTTTTGTTAATCAACAGTTATCACTTGCAGAACAATTATACCACTCTAAGTGGCACAACATTGTAACAACCATTTTCAATAGTTCCTGAAAACATGGGGATGTGTGGACTGCTTCTAAAGGATATGTGAAAAATGACCATGGAAAGCAAATGTATATGGCAGCCCATGTATGTGAACCAAAAATACAGAATTACACCCCACTAGAAAATACTTCCATGTCCACAAAGACAGTGATATATTAAGATCTAATTTCTGTATTTTACTGTATTAAATGAATTAAATATCACAGTATGATGTATTGTTGCTGACAGCTATTTTAATAACACTTCTATTGTTAACAAATACATTCCTTAAAATTCAGAGCGTTTATTCTTAAATCTGAATTGAGACATTTCCTGTATGACATAGTATGTGAGAAAAAAGAAAACTGGGACAAGTAACCATGGAAAAAGCGTTTCCTCAGAACAGTCTGTCTGCATTAACAAAAGAAACAGTGGCAAGAATTACTATGTGAATAGGGGTTGTAGATTTTGTCATTTGAGAGGGTGGAGATAGTAATGATGGGAGATAAACACTTCTAGCATGTATTCTACTTTGAGCTCTCCACTTCGGTTTAATTCTGAAAATCAAAGTGATGAGTCGAACCAGACATATCTGGGGTGCCTAAACCTAAACACACCTAGAACTAAAATGTGTTTGTTGCATGTAAGAGCAGCTGTAGTGGGCCACGCAGAAGCCATAGTTAGAAAAAAGAAAATTAAGGAAAAAAAAAAAAAAAAGGATAGGGAATAAGAGAGTGATTTTGTCGTTATTCATCTTCTAAGCATCTGAGAAATAAAGCCTCAAAATTTCTGCTTCAGGAAAAGGACCCCTTGCGCAAAGTACTTGCTTTTCCTTTTTAACCTACAGTAATATTTCATCACCTTGAAAGTACTGAGGGATCTTAAATTGAAAAGCAATTAACTTCAGCATCAACTTAACTCCCACCTCATTGTAGGATTCTTCTTTCTGGAAAAACAAGCTTTCCCTCAAAATAGCACTAGAACTTGAAATTCAGTTGTACTGGTGAACCTATAAAGTTTTAAGAATTAGCTTTATATCGATTCTTTATGCAATGGTGTAATTTCCTTTTCTAAAAAAAATAAAATAAAATAAAATTTCAACTCTTAAAGCCAATTTCCAGCCTTTACATGACATGGCTTGGCAAAGGCAGTAGGCAGATGCAGAAATCTGGAATGCATTTTTCAACCATGTGTTTCTGGGTCTTTCCTGGTCTCAGCAGTGACCTTGCGGGGCAGCTTTACTGCTCCCTGTTTTGGCAACGTGGTAGTGAATGCAGGAGCCTAACGGAGAATTACTTTTATTCCCTGGAATTTTTGCTTCACTTAATGAAATGCTTTTCTGTACAAGAATACTGTGATATTTTTCTAAATTTTCTACAGCAACATGATACATATAATTTTATAAATGTAGTTTAAAACTACAATAATGTTGCAGAATGTCTACGGGACAGGGGTCACGGATCACTAGAGATGTTGTACAATCAGCAGAAGCAGCGAGGGTATTGAAATGGCTTAGGCCGCAGTAGCCAGCTTAGGCCCTTGACATAAGTATAGCAAGCAATTGCACGGTCAGGGTAAATTAGCAGAACTTCAGATAAACAACTTCAGCAAAACTAAGTTGGGAAAAAGAAGGGAGTAGCTTTAGCTGGTAACCACAAAGTAGGAGTGCCCTGCTAACGTCCTGGGGCGTGAACAGGGCTAAGCCACCTGTTGTGTCAAATTTAGAGCTCATGCTTAAGAGTGTTTAACCAATTGCTGTATGTGTTTAGCTTGCATGTATTGTGATAAAGGGTATAAATCCGGGTGTGTATTAGATTAAAGCGGACTTCTTGAAGCTAACTCATATTGAGTCGTCTCTTGATTTCCCAAATCCCGCCTCCGCACAATAATACCTGTTTTAGACATACACATACAACTTCTAAAGCAAAGACATGTTATATGACTAAATGATCAATATAAAATAATTTTAGATATGCAATTGCCAAAGTTTTAGGTTTTGGTTTTTGGGTTTTTTTTGAGGACAGACGTTAAAATCTATACTCTCAGCATCACCATGTCTCATTCATTAGCAACTCCATCTGATATTTACAGCCTCCTGTAAACTTTTGCAGCATGAAAAGGTAAAAATTAAGCCACAATTCTAAAGTGCGAATTGTGTGTTCTAGAATTAGAATATAGCCATTGACCCCATGAGATTTCTCACCTTGTGACTGTGAATACACTAAAAGTAGATCATTGCTTGCACATTTACTGTCACGGATGTTCATTTTACTCAAGAGGGGTGTAAAACAAAGTCTTTATTTCCCAGTATTTAAAAAGCTAACTAAATAACTTCTGCAAGTTCTGGTCATTTTTATTTCAGAACAAACAAAGTTTTCTCCAGGGCAGGCATAATGCTGCTCAACAGCAGAGACAAAATTGAATTCTACTGCCCCAAGGATATGAACAAAATAGCTAAGTTTTCCTTATACCCAAAGCAGCAGCATGTAGTTCTGAGCTGACAGTGGACCTCCATGCTTCATAGTCTTCAAGAAGCTCAGGGTTAAAGCCTCCCACAAAGGCTTAGCCAAGACTTTCTCATGGCAAACACTCACACTCTCCATATTCAACTTGGCAGCGTCTTCTGCGTCCTCAGTCCCACAGTGCTGCCCTGCTTGAGGTTTAGCTGCTCAAAGCTACAGCTAACCTATCATTTTTCAGTAAATCTCCATTTCTCAAACACAACAGGCTGCTTCCCTAGTGATTTCTTCAGAAAAGGCACCCTTAAGTAGTCATGGAAAACTACACCTAGGTTAAAAAAGCTAAGTATCTGCAATGCCTCCAGAACAAAATACATTCCCGCAACTTAGAAATCAGCAGAATTAAGTAAATTGCATACGAAAGCAGAACTGAGCTCTAGTAACCTGAAACAAAATGATGACAAAGAAATGCCCACTTCAGCAGCTACTGAAAATGATGCACTAAAGTACTTGGATAAGGCAGTGGAGCAGAAAGCCACTCAATTCCATTGGCACTTTTTGAGCTGCACTGAGGACAACTGCCATTAGACCCAGGCACAGTACAATGCATATTGTTCTGGGACTCCAGAAAACACAGAATATTTGTATGGAAAGCAGTGTCAAAGAAAGTCTCTCTTCTCTTAGCACTAAAGTGTCTGTTTCCTCTAGAATTTTCTGGTCTTCGTGTCCCGAGACTGTTCAGGATGCCAGCAACATCTGGGTCACCTGACATTCCATGAGTGAAATATGTTTTATGTATAATTAACACATTCAAACTTCCTAGTTTCTGGCATTCACATAAGATTAATTATGTATAATATTTAGAGTGTTCAAATTTAAATTCTGAGCAGCTTTTGAATCTCATACTTGAGAGCACTAATGAATCATACTTTCATCCTGCCTGGCTTATAAGCAGATACAAGCATAAAAATTATGTAATAATTCAAACGAACCACAATACTAAATCACGAACAGCACAAGGTGGGAGAGAGATTTAAGTTATCACAAGGTACTTTGCTCTAGAAAGTAAGAGCAGGTCCAGCAATGGAGTTTGTTTTCAAGTTCAGCTGTATGAAATTTGTTCCTCACTTATTACCCCAGGATGTTTTACTGAAGTGCTGTCAAGCAATGTAGAAAACAAATATTTTCACACTGTATGTTTATGACACTAAGGCCAGTATTTTACACCAACTGCACATTTACACCTTCCAAGGTGTAAATACTCTATATTTTAAGTGAAGTTAAAATAACCTTGCAAACACTTTCAAGATATCTACTTCTACAGTACTTTTATAAGTTAGCAAAAAGACAAAATGAGCAGTGAATAGACTGTCGTTAACTCCCCATTCTGGAACTCATTAGATTCTCCCTACATGACACCAGCAGCAGCCGGGCAGTACCCCAGGCATCAGGTTTAGGAAGCAGAAACATGGTCATACTATACTGCCATACCCCTGGGTGGTCCTGCTGCAAAACGTTTACCTTCTACAGAGAAACCAGCAAGATACACAGAGTTTCTCCATTTCCAAGTCAATACTTGTCTCTCTTCTTTTTTATACTTAGATTTTACAGAACTTCATTGAAAGAGAACAATAGATTGAGTCTCTATGTAATCTCTCTCTACTGTACTTCAATAGTTGAAAAGACAAATGCCAGCAAAATAAACACTTAATAATTTAAAACATACCCAAAGGAGACATCACATGTAAAAATCTTAAAAGCTATCAAGTTCACAAAGATAAAATTCTTTTTTATTCAAATAAGCACCCTAAAAATTTCAGTCTCATTGTACATTTCAAGCATTTTCCTTCAATATACTTCTGTTACTTAGCAGCCTACCTAATCCAAAAGGTATGCAAATTCCATTCCTGTTCTGTTACAGATGATCATTTATTGGATCCTAACCTTGAAAACTTAATCTAACTAAAAGGTTTGACTTCTTAACCATCAATTCACAGCTCAGATACACTTCTCACTTAGAACATCCAAGTTTATCTCCACGCTGCACCCTCATTTTAGGCGATTAGCATTACAAAGCACCTAGAGTATAATGCTTCATGCATTTGAACTGATTAAAAGCTATATACTTAATTTCATTTAGTATTTTAACTAGGTTGCATAGATCCTTTTAATATTATTATAAAAGTCTAGTAGATAGTATGTATTTATACTTATATTTATTAATCCAAATATGTGTCACTAATTCATGACAAAAAATATATCCCAGCAAAATAAGAAAGGAGAGAGTTAGTAAAAAATTACTTTTAGAAAAATAGATACACAATCCTGGCTTTAATTCCACAACCTCTCCAGACAAACCTCTTTAATATCACCACAACTACGTACAGAATACTTCTTTCACTTGCAGTATCCTTTCCACAAACTACTTTCCAGCAGAAGTAAATTTAATATAAAATAAAATTAGCCTAGGTATACTACTTCTAAGTCTCTGAAGCAGTAATTTCTGCAGGGTATTTAGACACACACAGTTCTCTTGTCATGCACAATCTGTATTTCCATATTAAAAGAAATCAGTGAAAAGTAGGGTCCTTACAGTAGAGAAATCAAAGTCTTAACCTGCTACTTACCTGTGGAATTCTCTTTTTCAACTAGTAGTGACACCTGAAGGCAACTGAATGTTTGTGAAAAGCTAAAAGAAATACAGACAAGAAAAAGATTTAGAAACAAAAAAGATGAACTTGGTATGTGGACAATTCTCTAGGAATCACTTAACAAGTGCCTTGCTCCAGTCTAGGCTTGTTCCTTCCTCCCTGTAAAGTTTAAGGAAAGTACAGAGAAGAGGAGAGTAGGGAAGAAAAGCAATATGCAGTGGAACTAATGCAAGCTAACGAATAATTGTTCCCATCTTGTTTGTATTGGTCCCTACAGTCATCTTTCAATTCAAATAACCAAAAAGTGCCAGACGTAAGAAGCATGTGGAACATAGGAAAAACAAAGTTATTCACAGAGCTCTAATTTATAAATTTCATGGACTGTTAATCTAAGTTAGAAACTATTTTCAAAATGAAAGATTTTTCTGTTTTCAGTTGAATAAAATGCCAGCACAGACATAAAAGAAAACAGAAAAATAAATTAAACTATCGCCACTTAAACTTTGTAAACATTTGCATGGGCTTGCCTATCTACACTCACTATTTTATATGACACCTATATTCCTACATAAAGGGACTCTGAATTTGAGTGGAAAATTCAATGCATAGAAAAAATATTTTTGTTTCACTGCTGCTGATACTTAGTTGAAGTGCAATCCCCATTGACTTCTAAACCTTCAAGGTTACTTGTGGATTTTTTTAATTAAAAAAAAAAAATTGTTCCTATATGTTACCATCTCACTGGGAGCTGCTTTAACATTAACTACAGAGTTACACAGTATAGACCACCAATACCTATCTTGCATGTGAGTAACCATTAGATCTTCAAAAAACAAACACTAAGCATCATCAACAAACTTGAGTTTTCTGCATTTCTTATTCACCAGCTACACATGAATGCTACACTAGTATTATTATTGGCTGATTAGTTATTTTGGGCAGATAAACCTGTGTGTAAACAACAGCAGCATTTTAATTGCTATGCCATACTCAATTCTTAAGTTCAATGACAGGCTGTACAGAACTGTAGTAACTAATTTTAGTAATTTTATTTCAGATATTCAGAGAAGGAAAACACATACAAATTATTTTATTCCTCGGTCATTTTAGAACCTCAAGAACTTTTTGTGCAGTACTGTGGCTAAAAGCATTCTTTCAATGTTATATATATAAACCTTACCTCACTCCCACTAACGGGTAAGCAAAAATCATATTTTAATCTACCATAAATGTTTTCCCTCCAGAAAGCAATGTGTAAAAAGCCCACGTGGTTATCTAATGCTCTCTAATACACTCTCATGAAAGAAACTTGTGAACTCAAGAGTCTGTGTTGACCATTTGCACTTTCTCCATTGCTGGCTGAGAACGACACAATGACATTCATTTTCTGCTCCAGTGCCTGCTGCTCTTGTGAGACCATGTTAGGCAATAGAGGGCCAGATCCTCAACTGTGATAAGAGACGTTATGTTAATTTAGCCTCAATGAGAAGTTAGATGCCGGTTTTCATGTTATCCTCAAAACTGCATTTTAAAATACTGAGAAAAGTCTTTCACAGTTACCTGCCCCTAGAATTCTGAATTGCTATAAACATTTTTCCTTAGTGGTATTTCAGCAACCATTCTCCAGGACCTTGATACCAGTATAACAGACACAAAACTACATACTCTGCAATCCCACTGTCCATTTCATCTTGTCCAATTCATTTAGAAATAATTTTGAATCTAGTATAAATATTTAGAAGGAAACTTAGTTAGCAGACACACAACACTCACATGCTGTCTATACACAATGCCAACCTAAGAACTAATGCACTGTCCAGAAGAAACTCTGTGTTGAATTAATCCTTTTCTTTGTGTCTTAATGATCATCTAGCCCAACCTCCTGCTCAGTACAGTTGAACTTAAACAGGTTGCCCAGGGCTTGCCTAGTTAGACTTGAAAATCTCCAAGGATGGAGTTTCCTCAGCTTTTCTGGGCCCTTTTTTCAGTGTTTAACCACTCTCCTGATGGAAAAAAAAAAAAAAAAATTCCTTACCACTGGAATTTCTCATCTAACCTGTGTCTGTCTTGACCACCTCCTCCATACCATGCCAGCAGGTGCCTGAAAGACCTTTTTTTCCATGAGGCACGTAAAAGGTGCTCACTTTCCCAACTCACTTGAAATTAATTATACTTCACTGATTGCCACAAAAATCTCTACAAAAACCAAGCCAAAATGCCAATAGAATACAACAACACAATTGCCTAAGTGCCCTTCATATTCCACCACTCTCTCCTGTTTCTCCTAGTCTTTTATTTTTGCTTTGAAGGGCAGTGTTCTTGTTTGACATTGAAGAAGGCCTAAGACTCATTTATTTAGAGTGACTACCACATGGACAAAAGAGAAAAAAATAAAATCAAACACAAGAGAGATTATAAAAATCAATCAATAAAATAATTAATTTACTGAAATGTCATAAAGTTTACATCTAACAACTTTATTCACCTGGGTACCACAGAATCTAAATATAGTATTGTACTTCTGTAAAGGCTCTTCAGATACATAGGCCCCGCATCTTAGAATTAATTTTCACTTCCTTTCATAGATGCCTTAATTTATACAGTGAAAAAATATTCATAAATATTAGCCTTCAAATCAAAAGCCATAGCATCTACTGATATTCAAACCTTTCAGTAATCTATTTATACACCACATAGATGACTGTCATAACCACAAAATAAGTAACACCTACTGCGTACCCAAAAAGGAATGGCAAGGGGCTTTTTATAGGTTACCTGGAAGGTTATTAAGTCTAAAGTGATTAGCCATGAAAGGGGAAGTGGTATGCTCATGGACATTACTTTGAGGCTTTGCTGCTCAAGGCCCAGTCCTTCTGCCTACTTGTGGCAAATCAGGTCACATACCACAGAAAGAGGAACAGACTTAGATTAAATGCCAATATGTACTAGTGAAGGTACACAGTAGATTGCAAATGAAAGTATAAAACTCTCTATCCCCATATATTCTGTCTAAAGCAACATGGGACTCCTGGAAAGAACATCTTTCAGATCAAATATACAAAAGCAATTTTCAGGATCAGTAGAGAAAGACAATTTGAAAGTTGAGACTGCTCACAGAGAATGAACTAACCTTTTACTTCTAACGAGACAATTCTGCTTAAAGTATGTCTTCTTCTCACAGTCACTCAGAGAGACCCTGACCTCTTCAGGCATTGGAGATCAACTTCCAAAAGTCCCAGAGCAATCATCTAACACACCTGCCATACAACTTCTCACATTAACATAGGATACACTTCATTTTTCAACATCTTTAGTTCCCAGCTAAATTGAGGATGACCCATAAAAGGTCACCAAAGTAACATGAAGTCAAGCTAACAAAACCATAAACTGAACTTACTGAATTGCTGATTGTCAATAGTGATGGACATGCCATCAATCTCCTGTGAATTCAACAATGAGAACAATCTTTGTGTGGCAAGTCTTTATTTTCTTTTGTTCTGTGTTTAAATTGTTTTACCAATTTGACTGAGGTGTTGAAATTATTTTCTTTCCCCATAATCACTGAAAACCAGAATACTTCCAAATATGTTATTTTTGGATGTAAAAAAAACTTAAATAAAACTTTTCTAGAAGATGAGAACCACAGCTGCCCAAAAATATGTAATGTATTTCAGAAAAAAGGCAGAGTAGCAGCTGCTAAGAAAAGCTGGTCTTTTTCTTTACAAGTGCAAAAAGGGAGATTATTATTTGTAACAATAAAACCTGACAGCCCAGGAAAATTCCTTAGCCAATTCTGATAGTTGCATGTCAGCATATTAGAATAGGTATTTCCTTCAACAGCAACATACTTCCTTTAAACCTCATGAGATTTGCATACAGAAAATGGATATAGTTTCACTATATATAGAAACCTTGCCATTATTTTTTAATACAATAACTTTTAGAGGAACAGTAAAGAGAAGACACTGTACATTTTTACTGAACTGACCCACAGCTGCTGGGCAACTGTAATTAAGCTGTGCTATCTTTTGTTAAAATCAATTTTAACCAATATTGTCCACAAGACCATGACTATATTCAGAAAATTAAAATGTCATAAAGTTAAGAAAATAAAATACTTTGGTGTTCCTGCTCATGGCAGGGGGGTTGGAACTAGATGATCTTTAAGGTTCCTTCCAACCTAAACCTTTCTATGATTCCATGGTTGCAGAAAAAGTAAATTTAATTATTGAATTTGATCCTCTCTTTAACTTTATGCCCTAAAATAAGACCATGTTAAAATACAATTTCCCAATATCATAGTCTTTAGAACAGATAAAGTACATACTGGATGACTGCATTTCACTACTACAGACCAAGTTCAATCAACCAGTTTGCATCAAAACACCACCATTTTCCAAATTCCTTAAAATCGACATAACTAAAGCAAATGTTATTCATATACATAATGTGAAAAGAGAATCCAAAAATAAAGTGACAACCCACCCACATCAATCTCCAACTGTTGCCATGCCTAGTTCTTCAAGTAATTATATTCTCCTGAGTGCAGGTCACTACTTCAATTGATTTTGGTTTTGTCCGATTGTTGTAATTATTCAAGTGACAATTTGATAGTGCATCACTCCTAACAATCATTTACCAGCAACAACTTCTAGATAGCAAAGTTCTGATGACAAGAAGAGTAGAGAGAATAAAAAGATGATGTTTGGCTAATAGGTTTCAAGACTTTTAGCATAAAATCCATTATGTTAATTCCATTTAAACATAATCCAAAATGGTTTTAATATATGTTTCCACTTAGCATACTGGCTAGCAAAGTCAAATTTCTTCCCCTTATTTATTCAGGACCTTCACTTGTGCAATTGTATTCCTCTGGCTCTGTTGTTAGATCAATATTGAGAAGGGTCAGTAAAGAGCTGAGTAGCAAATGAAACTACAGACATGTTGTAAACAAAGAAGTAAAAAGGCAGGAAATAAAACAGGCCTTTGCCTCAGCTCTGCAAGGCAGCAAGAAAGAATGACCCCAGAGATGAAACTCTTAGGGTAGCAGGGAGATGAAGCTGCTAAGCAGACTCCTGCCTTCCTACCTGAGGTTTCTCTCACTGAACAGGATATGAGAAACTCCAAGACCTGAGAAACAATGAGTCATGACAAGAAAAAATGCCTGCCGTGACAAACAGTGTGAGAATGACAGAAGTGACCATGACGTGGGGCAGGGTGAGACTACATGGCGGTCATGGGAGGGACTGATGCAAGACATAGCAAAATTTTGCAGAAATACCAAGTTAGGGTACAGATGCTATAACCTAGCTTTGCTGTGTCAGTGGCCTTTCTAGATCAGATGAACACCTTCCTAACAGATTTCTGTTTATACTGGTTTATTTGAACCAGTTTGGTGCTGCAGGAGACAGAAATACGCCTGTACCTGTGCTGAGACAGAGTGATTGAGGAAGGGATGCTCATCCCACCCAGCTAAGTACTATCAAAATGAGGGCAGATGCTGTCAACATCAAAAGTAGTCCCGAAGGTCAACACATACAACTTCCAATTTTCTTCTGCTTGTTGTAGTGTGGCAGCATCTGTAATTCTTCCACCTACAAATGATTAATATAACAAAACCTACACCCAAATGTTTGTAGCTGAGCAAAAGCTTTCAAATTAGGCAGTAACCTACTTTGATCCTGATGAAGTATATATCCAGACTGAAGCACTCCTCTAAAATGAAGGCATTAGAGTATCAATTCATTGAAAGACAGACTTATTAAAAAACCCTTTCTGATTTTATGACCCGAGGAACTTACTCACACCAAAAAAAAAAAAAAAAAAAAAAAAAAAAAAAAATCTCTCTCCCTGAAAAATAGAGAATTAAGGGACAGCATTTGCAGGTACTCCAAAAATGACTTCTGCTGCAAGCTTATTTCCAGTTCTGCTCAGTATGACCTGTTATAACAATAGTATGAAATGCACTGCTCCTTCAGTGCAAATTAGTAGTGCTTTCTTCCTCTCATTCATCACTCTCCTCGTTCCACGTAACCAGCAGTTGAGACCAAGAGATTAGAAATCAGAGATATGCATCTGATTAACTTACAGTGATCACAACAGTTATTATTTCAAATATGTCCTATGGTCTTCTTGTTGTTTGTGATGTGTTTATCTGTACTGATTGCAAACTGTGCTTTTTTTTCCTCATATGTATGTTTACAAAACAGTGCCTGACCTTAACTGCAAAACGGAACTAAAAAAACCCTAATAGGGTGGTTGCATTTTCTCACGTCCATAAAAACACTTGGTTACCCACATGCTCCCAGTGGCTGTGAAATTGAGCCTCTGTCAAAACATGTGAACAAGGATCAAGAACTGGAAGTAGCACATGGAAATTAAAAAGCATTTCATATAAGTTTGGTTTAACCATTCTTATTCAGAAATGAGTAAGGTCAGCCTGTTCCTCTTAAGCATTACATAAAGCATGACAATACTGTGTTGTGCTGAAAGAAAATTCATCTTGTTTGGCAGATTAATTATGGTAGATTCAATTTCAATTCTTCCATTAGCACAGCAGAAAAACAGAGAAATTTTGTCTGAAATTCACTGAGACAGGAAACAGACAGACAAATTGGGATTGTGAGGTTCTGAATAGCATATATACTGCTCTAAGTCCCAATATTTATTTCTTAAGTGAAGCAATTAGTGAACAAAAATATAAAGATGGTCATTTCAGTCCAAGTGACTATTCTGCAGTTCTTTTAAATTGGATACTATTGTGTAGGTTTCTGAGTCCACAGGGATATGGTATCACTAGGAGATCTATTAAACCTGTAAACATACATCCCCACATGCATAGTGTGCAGAAGATTTTCTTTATGTTATTTAAAATTGCCCATGTAAAATATTCCTCCTTCTCCAAAATCAAGTCTTGACAGGATATTTATACCAGTAATCGTATTACCAATGCATCTCCCATCAGTTATTATTTTATCATTACTACTTTTAGGATAGAAAGTTGGATGCCTGCTAAATACTATAGTGATTTTAACTTCTCCCAAAGAACACTTCTCCCACTCAAGCTCTTTGCCAGTATATGGCAATGTTACATTTCCTAAAGAAAGGAATATTAATCTTTGGCTGCTGACAAGGAGCCACAGGCTTACTGCAGTAGCAGAGCTTAATAAAATACAATGTGCTTTGTCATTACCAGTTCCATCATTAAAGATGGATGCAGGCACACATGTTTGGTTGGGCATTGTACTTCAACTAACACAGTCTCATGCAAAAAAGCTGGTAAACAGATTAAAAAGCTTGATTTGCTGTATCACTTCACATCTCTACATCAACAGTGTTACTCATGCTCTTCGAGAATCACCCATATTTTGCCTTTCATTTACACATTTCTTTATGTGCCTGAAGTTAAAGAGTCATGAAAAACCTTTTTGAAACTAAATTGTCCTTCTGATAGAAGGGACTCTTTCTAAGCCTAATGTCTCTCAATGCGCCATACACTGCTTGCAGTCAATTTTGCAAGGCTCTCTAACAGACATTTCTAAGGAAAAGAAAAATCAAAACAAAACCCAACTAAAAATCCTTCTTGTATTTACGTTAATTATCTGCAGGGGAAAGCACTACTGCACAAATGCTTTCTGCACATATGGCGTAATAAACATAAGCTACAGAGTACTGCTTAATACATATACATTTTAAAACAATATGGTCCTTTATTATCCTGCTTTCATCTTGTAAATTCTTGCAATGTGAAGATTTAGACTAATATAATCTGGTTTTGTATATATAAAAGCTTACATTTAAATGACAAGGTTTTTTATTTTGCCAAAAGCAAAATCTTAGGGACAAATCCAGTGATTAGACTGATCCACTGGACTCCAGATCTGTGACCTGGTGCAAAGACAGTGAGGTCCTGATAAAAGCAAGGTGCAAACATGGTTAGGTGTTTCTGAGACAGGCAGTTATTATGCTATTATGTTATTATGCATTCTTAATTTGAAGAAAGACATTGACAAATTCACTAATGTATTTGTAGCTAGAAGAATATTGATTAAGTCACGGAATATGAAAGCACACAATGTTAATTCAGGTAACTTCAACCAGCCACTTCCATCCTATACAATATAACCCACTGGCTGCTGCTTTTTAGCAACTCAACAACGTACAATTACAGTGAATCCTTAAAGCCTGACAGCAGATCACATGAAGCTGTATTACTGAAACAAGACTCCACAGTACAGCAGAGAACCACTTGTAACTATAAGACTAACAGCAAACTAGGGAATATTTGGATTAGTTGCTTACAAATATCAATACGGTGTTCCACAAAATGCAAGTTCATCAGCCACAATGATGGCAATGACTCATTGAAATTTCACATAAATCACACTAGTAAATTTCTGGTAGCAATTTTCTTATCAGATGGACTGGACAAATGCACCTCTTTGAAGCCCTTCTATCTAACGCTTTAGAGAAGTAGCAGTACTTTCAGCATGCCACAGTAATACATACTAGGAAACCCTTCAGAAGTACTTGCTGAACACACAGGTCAACAGTCACATGCTCATAACCTTTATCCATACCATAATAAACTTTTGGGTTGTAACAGCTTTAGACTGAAATGTGTGACATTTCATAGCATATGTCCCAGACCAAGTCAGTACATACACACACAGGCTATAGTTTCCATGACCTAGTTTATCATCTTGTTTATCAAGAAGAAACCACTCCTCTTCACACTTGCAGCTGATATTAAAAACGAGGTAGTATTCTGGCTAGAACGATGCACAGTTACAATTATGAATGACATTAAGTAAGCAGAATTGAATTAAACAGCCCATTAGATGGTGACAGGATATTCTACGGTAATGGGGAGAGTAGAATCAGACTATTCAGATCCATTAATATAGCCCTTTTGAAGAGGTTGCTAAATAAAGAGCTATTTGACCAAGTACTGGATAAGGCCTATCAGGCACGTTAGTGACCATACAGAAGACTTACCTTCCATCCTTAATTTTGGATTCTCTGAGTTCTTACTGAGAGACTTTTTCCTAGCTTTAAAAACTTTAGGCTTCAATGTTCACTCTTCTAAGGAAGAACAGACTAACCTTCAGTGTGCACCTTCACTGATATTTAATTAACTGCAGGTACCAGATTTGAGCACCACTATACCCATCTTGCCTGTTCACCCCAGTGCTGGACACATTGCCTTATAGACCACAGCCTGAGTTTATATGGGATACAAGGTAATAAGACTAGGGGCGGAGGGAGGGCGGAGGGAGGGCGGGGGGAGGGGGCGTGCAGAAGGGTGCTAAAACATTCTCCTCACATTTTATGGGAATTCTAGTAACAATTCATTGCTGTACATGGTAAAGGAAGCAGTTTACAGAAGCAGATAAAATCACAGCCAACCATTTCAAAAGAAAATCCACCATACATTTGTGGGCTGGTAGGGGGTAGAATCAGAAACTAAGTTGAAATAATTCAAGCAAAGTAGCTCATGCAGGATTCTTCAACTGAAATTCATGTCCTTCAAAACACCTCATTGAACCAAAAGCTGTTAATAATAAATATACAATCAATACCTTTTTATGGACTCCTTTCAAATGCTGGTATATTAATATGAAACCTTTTATATTCAATCCCTTTCATTTCTTATCTTGCAATTCCTTCGGGTGCTCCGCAGTTACATAGTACCATTCAGAAAACCAGGTGGAAAGGAAATCACCTGAGCTGAAGTTTACCAATTGAAGTGCTACTCTAAGTCACTCAGAGGTCATCACCTAATTAGGAGTAGACTTCTGTTCAGAAGGGAAAAGAAGTACAGGTTTTTCTGTTTCATTTATGTTACTACTTTACTAAGAATGCTTTATAGCACTGAGTTGTTGCCAGGTTACCCAGATCATTCTGCATAGCACACGGCAAACAAATCTTTTTGAAAAGCAGTATTAAAACTATCTCACGCATACACTGAGACTACACACATGCACTATAGACATTCATCCTGCAGCTACTCCAAGCAAACACAGAGATGATATGCATATCACTAAAACACATGCAAAGGGTTTTCACCTCCTTTCTATTCTCTACTGAGTAACCCCTCTCTGGAAATGCTGTTCCAGCCTTCCAGATACTGAACAGTTCAAAAGTTTGCACTGAAATAAATAATGACATATCATGCAGCTCCAAAAATATTTATATACCCTCAATGCAAACAACAATTTTCTGAAAAAAAACATCCCAGAATACAAAAAGTTTGGTGCTAGCTTTTGAAGAGTATTTTTTTTTAAAGTTAACATCACTTCTTCGTTATCTGAGCTGTAGGAATAACCTATTGCTAGACAGAGACTTTGTTTTTAATGTCACTGGAAAGGGATAGCCTCCTACAGGCTGGAGAAATATGCTGGCAGTAACTCTGTGAAACTTTTCCCCTCGAGCAGAGGCAAGCAGTGCAGCAAGTTACCAGTGAGGTTGTGCAGTCTCCATCCACAGAGTTTTTCAGAACCCAACTGGATATAGCCCTGAACAGCCTGGTCTGACCCCAGAGCTGGCCCTGCTCTGAGCAGGAGGGTGGACTAGAGCCTTCCTCAGGTCCCTTTCTACCCAAATTATTCTTACTCCCATCCCTAGTTTCTGACTACTATAGTACTTAACCTAGAAGCTGGCAAGATGATGCATTCTGTGCTGTAAAGGTCTGCCTGAAAACTGCTTTCTGCAGAGTCCCTCCAACTTCCAGTCAAAGTGATGGTAGCTAAGAATATGGTTGTACAGGAAGAGAAGCTGGAAAGTGCCTGAGTGGCAATTAAAGAAATGCCGACAATATTTACAAAAATAAGATAAGAGAATATGCAATACTCGATTGTGCAATGCAAGAGGCCAATTTTCCTTTGCAGTAAAGACATATGACTTTGTCAGCAGCAATGAAATTATCTTTTGTTTACCAGTACGAGCAGATCATAGCACATTATTATCATATACAACTAAGATAAATCCAAACATGCAGTAACTTAGCACATCTAGCTGGGTCTTTGAAGCAAAGTGAAAACTGAGTGCTTATTATCACATCATTACAATGCAATTAAAAGTAAAGAATTAATAATTAAGAACTTCATCAATTTGACATATCTCATGTAAGAAATATCATCACCAGGTACTAGCAACAAGCACAAAACAACACATACTTTATCATAGCACCTTGATCCTAAATGAACTACTGTATTTTTATATATGATCTCCAGTCATTAGCACAATACCATCTTGTGAGTTTGGCATGAATATTATTTAAGATTTGAAATCCTTCTTCATATCATGTTTGCTACTCTTAGATTTAGGAACAAGAAAAACAGCACAGTGCAGAGCTGCTAAGCTTGCTGATTGTATTTGTAAGAACTAAGATCAGAATTTTTAAAAGTCATCTTAAACTGTAAAAATGAATAAATCAAAGACACAACGGAGTTATGTGACCAAAGACATCATCCATTTTGAGCTCCTTTTGAAAAAAATAAGCAAGGAAAGCTACTAGGTGAATTTTTGGCCACATGTCTTAGTCTCTGCAGCAAGAGATAAGTGACACGGATGAGAAAACTGCTGGGCGTTATCTATAAACCCCTACAATTTACATACCAACAAAAGTGGTTTAGAGAATCTCTAGAAGTTTTTTTATATCCTGTGTATTTCATTTTATTTGTAACAACTGCATTGTAATACAACACTTTTGTTAGTAGTTGTAAAACATTGATTTACTCCTATTTATTACATCAAAATTGCATTTACAACATTCAAAACCAGCACTCTTGTATCCTAGTGTGAGCTAGAACTGTGGGTTAATGTTGTATGTGTTTTGTTTCATTTTAGTGTGAGTAAAATTCATAAAATAAAGGTATATTGAATTATGAATTTTTAAAAGTACAATATAGCAACACAGTAAATCCCTAAAAGATTGTTATCAGTTAGGACAATTGTAGTTAAACCCTGAAACACACAAAATAACTCTCCTAAGGTATATAGCTTAGTCAGCAATGCACATTAAATAAAACTAGTAAAGTATGAGGACTGATCAATAAAGTTTGTGCTTAAATCTGTAAAGTCCAGGGGAAAAAATACTAACACACTACACAGATCAGGAATTTTAGTACATAAAACACTCAACACTACAAGACTGAAGTGATGTAGGAAAAGATGCAGTCAACTGCAAAAACATGCAACATCAGTGATTTGTGTTAACAGTGAATTTTAACCATGTTAAAAAAAAGTGTGAATGCTTCTAACACAGGCTTGCCTAATAAACACACATGGTCAGTTAAGAAAGTGCAAACAGAAAGGATCGGCTATTGTTTAATATCTAAGAAACATGAAAGCATAATGAGTGCATTACTATTTATGAACAGTCACTAAATGAAGTTAACACAGCCAAGGGACCTGCTGTTCAGCACAATCTTTCAAGCTGAGGAAGAGAAAATTAAGAGACTTAATCAGTTCAGAAGAATCCTAAACTTTATAGTAAATATACACATTATACTAGCAATGCTCAAACTTCTCAAATTTTCCTTAAGCTGCAGCACCATCAGAATCTCTTGTATATACATTTAACCTTTTTCAAACAATACTGAAATAACAACATTCATAAAAATTTAAATCAAATCCAAAAGAGTGTTTGGACACAAAAGAATAAAGGGAGAACTGAAAGCTACAGTATCCTTTATTGTGAGCACATATTATATGTACACTCTGCCCGAGAAGGAGAAAAGTACTGAGGTACGCAGAAACTAACAAAAGATTAAAAAAATGCAACAGTTTATCTCAGGCAAATAATGAATAACCCCAATGAAAAGACCAGAATCTATCAGATTTTTTGTGTCCTCTTGCCTTTAAACTTCATCCCTTTTCAGGTACTGTATAGCTTTATTACTAAAGCTATATAGAAGCAACACACTCAACATGGCAGTCAAACTCTATTCTTAAGGTTGGAAATACTGTTTGGTAGAGCAATCACAGGAAAAGGAGGCAAGAGAAATACTTCCCTGAAGACTAAATATATTCATCAAAGCAATCATTGGGCAGTCATAAAACTCTAAGGCTTGGTATTTTCCTCTTTCTTCCTCCACCAAGAGTTCAAAAACATTTCAGACATGTAAAATGTTATCAAAACTTGCAGATGTGAATATAAATAGAGTAGTTAATACTCATCTTGTGGCTATAGCGATAAAGGGAAAATGCTGCAGGCAGACAAGAGCTTGCACTGAATTATTCTGGGAGCCCATCAAAAACTGCACAAATCACCAACACAGTTCCATGATTCTGGTGTTATAATTCACCACTCCATGGAGCTTATTAGCTCAGGTTCACAGCCACACTTAAATGCTTTAGTTTTCTGGAGTGCAAAGAGAAACTGTGTCTTTCCCAAGTATATACACACTGATGCCACATTCAGACTACCCTTACAACCTATAAAGCCAACCTATGTGAGGCACATGTATATATGATTAAGATTTAGATTAATCTTAATTATTACAATTTCTACTTTTTAAATGCTTTTAAAAAAAAATATTTCCCTAGTTACCTACAGAATTTTTTTATAGTGAATAAAAATTACAGTGATGCTCTCAGCACAGCAGGATCTCTCCTTACAAAATTTCTATTTAAAAGTACTAAAAAAAAGATAACTTGATCCAGATAATAAAAGTAAATACAAGACAGGTCCAAAGCCGCCACCACTGTGCCACAGCTATCTGGCTTAGAATAAGACAAAGATCCTGTAATAATTATACTTACCATAACCATTATTAACTTCAAAGATATAGAGCGTGCAGATTTGGGGGTTCACATCACATAGGGACTGATAACAAACCATGAAGCTCTTGAACATATTTAAAAGACAGTGTAAAGGAACCTAAGGCAGCACCTGTGGCTGCTTCTTGACACCAGAACAAGGCAAACTTCAGAGAGGTCTCTGATTTCCCCATCTTCTGCTGTTCGTCTCACTTGGTAGTGTTGCTGCTTTTCTGCACTCGCTTACCCTTGTGCTAGCAACAAAGCAGGGTAGCTCTGAATTTCAGCTTTTAACTCAGGTAATGTATTGTCTTAGATTCAAAACCCGCTATGCAACGATCAAAACAAATTCCACTTCCTCTTCTGATTTTCTTCCTCATATCAATTCAGACAGAATTTATTCTACATCTAAGTGTCATACACTGTTCTGTGCAAAATAAATAAAAAACCTGACCTCTGCCTCCAGCTGACACTCGTATTTCATGCAAAGGCATCATCCAACCTTGTTTTTCAGTCACCTGTGGCCTTCTACATGATATTTTGGAAACACAGGAAAATGTACTTTCCTCACAGCTTTTCGGCAATTGCATCTTCCCATTACTTCAAAACTAGAAAAGTTTTTTGGATAGAAAGATCTTTTTTTAAATAACTTTTTTTTTTTTTTTTGGCTGGAAAGACTCCTAAAAAACATCGAAATCAAATTGTACATCACTTAAAGCTGAGTATTTTAAACTCCACATTAATTTTCCTCATTTGTTAAGAGCTCTTGTGCCTTATCTTTTGGTACACCACACCACACAAAGTATACAAATATGATCAACTGAGGAAACATCTACTGAAGATGAAGAATGGAAACTTGAATTATATGAGGATTTTGCATCCTGTCTCTTTTAAAAATCAGTCTTGTTCGGCACGTGCTGGTGGACTGGTGTGACACTGATGCAAACCTGTGACTACACAAAAACCCCTCACATCACAGTTGCAAGTTGTTCCTGTGTTAATTTATTGGCATGTCATGACTGATGTTTCTCAGCACAATATCAATCCCTTTCAGTGAACTGATAGCAGAATTTTGCATTTGTAGTGCTCACATTTGCTGTCAGGTCTCTTAGACTTGCATAAAAATTTAGCTGTGAGAGCTAACACCAAACCCAAGACAAACAAAATACTCCAACCCTCGCTCTCATTCACTCTCTGTAGCATCTCATCACGAAACATTCTCTTGCCTTGTTTGGCAAAACAAACCATACCTCACTGTTTAGAGTTGTTTTTCCCTGTGAAGGAGTGCAGGTAATCCCCTGCATACAGACACAGCTCCAAGACAAGACTCCCCTTTGCATACTAACATCAAAATATTAGACCAATCCATACAGTTCAAACCCCCTCTGAGAATAGCTGTCACTTCACCTCATGGACTGATGCTCTCAGATGAGCAAAGATACTGCCCAGCATCTTACAGTGCAGGTCTTAGAAAAACTGTACATAGTGCACCTGCTATTCAGTGACAATGAGCAAACCACAATTCTAGTCTTAATTCACATTTTCATTCACATGTTTATTTAATGTAATCTATTATCAGGATTAATGTAGTCACACAGTCAGATTGTAAGATTAAGGTATTCTGGTGTATAAAAAGAGTAAAACAGATTAAAACAATCTATACTGTGCTTTTCAAGAAAGAAGAGCGTACTCCATTTTAATTGTGGAGTGATATACCAAACTCTAATGGCCTATGGTACCATATTTCTTAAGGAGTATATAAAATCTTGTATATATAAACTAAATACTTAAAATATTAGGGCTTCTTTTGACCTATACACATTTCTTTGTTGTTAAATGGCTTTCCAGTACAAGCTGTACCTGTATTAACTGACACCAGAATAAAAGCCCTAAAATACCATCAACTTTCCAACTATTAAACAAAGCCCACAAAACAATCCAGGAAAAGGCTTATGATTTTAACTATATAATACACATCTATATCCTAAATATAGACAGAAAATCTATTTTAATGCATCATTCTAAACCTATTGTAATACCTGTATTCCAGCTCAGGTTATTTTATTTCATGTTCAATCAAGAACATACTATTGCAGTTTTATTTTAAAGATAATTATTCTTCTGAAAAACTTGTAAGAGAGGATGATAGAATTCAGAAAAATTCTTTTGCCAGGTGGGACTTCTTAGGAAGTTTTAAAAAGCAAATCAGTGAGTGCTTGCAGATTGAAAATCTGATCACACTCATGACTGTCCCAAGAGGGAGCTGCGAAATTGTCATCGCAGTGAAAGGATCTCAGCAGAATTAGTTATCTATCCCTGAAAATTGCTAAAGGATAGGGGACAGCAGTGGGTGTAGCAAAGGCAGTCAGAATCAATATAACAATACTGTGTGTTATTTACACTCGCAGGCCCTGAGCTTGTTTGTGATCTCTCTTATAAGTAAGGTTGAAATTTCCTTTATGCTTCTATAAAATATTTGCACAAGACCAGATGATTATTTGCAGAGGGTGTGAGGAGGAGTTATTGATAGGTATGGTATGGTGATATGAACAGTTTTATTTCTCATTTGTTAAATCAAATCTGACTTCAGAGAACCAATACTGTTCAAAAGCCTATGGATTTACTTTTTCTCCCCCTCCTCACTCCCCCCACCCCTCGCCTTACTTCTACTAAAACAGTTGCTGGTATCAAAAAATAACTGCTCATTAAGTCCAATACTTGATATTTCTACACATAAATTATGTATACATATAAAGCTGACCTTATATAGAAACAAAGATTAAGACTATCTCCCTGAAAGTACTTTTCTGGAAAGTTTTAAGAGATCCCAATAGAGAAATTATGATTACTGTCTTACATTATCTCCATGGGCACAGGAATATCCAGCTGACATAATTTCTAAGACATTTTACCTGTGATACCATGCTCAGCTCGTTGAGGACTCAAAGCTTGATTTTAAAGGACCCCAGTGTTAAAGAGCCATGCAAGCAGCTGCTCTTTCTGCAGCATCACCTTGGAATAATGACAGGCAGGAAGAGTCACAGATACAGAAATCTAGAATTTACATTTGTGACCCAGCTGTTGCTCACAGCCATCTTTTGCGCCAGGCTCTGGCCCTCTTTTGGTACCAAGTATTTTCACCACTACTGTGTAATTTCCATTATTTTTTTTTTCTCTCAAGTACCTTTGGGTTCATGCTGCAACCACCATTCATACCCAATCAGTTCAGCTCAGATACTAGTAGCCATCTACAACTATCCCTTGTTCATACAAACAACGTTTTTGTGCATACCAAGTCTGACAACATCTTCTGATTTCTTTCATTTTTCATCAGGAAAATGATGCTATCTGAGAACATATTACAATGGAGGAATATCCTGTGCATGCAAGGATATCAGAAATGTTAAAAAAAAAAAAAGATGTGTTTATGCTATATTTACCAAAGTAGACGTATGAATCTTTGAATGTGCCTTCCCTACTTGGAAGGCACATTCCTACTTCCTCCTTGGATGGAGGAAACAAGAGAGGGGAACTGACTTTTTCCAGTTTCATTTCTGTAGGACTACATGGAACATTGCACAGAATTCTGCATTTTAATCACCCATGGGAAAACTGATAAATACTTTGACTTTACAACAACCTGTTACAAAATCAGAACAGAATCAATTAAAACAATTTAAAAAAATGGAATTTCCATATCTGGCTTCAGTAGGTGGAAATGTTCTCAATGAAGGGGTGAGAGATTTTAAAATATTTTTTCTCCTTTGTTTCTTTCATTATTTCTCTTGAATACTTTCTCATCTCTCCTCCTTTTATTCCTACTATGTGAGCATGTTTCATGTATAGTAAGAGCAAATATTAGCTAGAACTGAAGCCATAATTCAAGGTCTTGCTTGCTTTAAGCCAAGTCTCTCCAGCAGATCCAGAAGACAGCACAAATCACCCTTTAAAACTGGACAGACAACAAACATTACTGTCATAAAGACCAACAGTACAAGACAATCAGGTTTTGTAGTTGATGGCCACTCTTTATTCATGTTGCTTTTCTCACTGTGGTAGTAATTTGCCCCTTCTTGTGTCATCAATACTGGATCTTCAGCAAGTGAGAGCAGATGCCAGAGTTATACAGGTCAGATTAACAGTGAATGTCATAGGCAGTAACACGTATTTCATTCACATACATGCCAGTACACATTGTATGGGGTTACCCAAAGGGGAATGAAACTGTACCTCTCCATTCAGGAATTTCTGATGAATTCTTGAAGAGCAATCCTACCTCCTACTTCCTTAATGTACGTAACTGCCTTCCACAGAGAAATATGTGCAATCGAAACTCTCCGACAAGAATGTTCTCTAAGACTAAAACCTTGATCACATTTGAAGGAAAAGCTTTCAGGGGAACAGAGGAGACAATTACTAACTAGTAACAACTTCATGACAACTGGAATGACAATTTTGTGATAATAATGAATATACACATGAATATATTTTCTGTTTAGTCCAATCTACTAAGAGGAATGAAAAATAATTTTTTATGGTCTCAGAAATAGGTCATCATTTTGTTTCATACAAATAAGCAGTTTCTACACTGAACAGTACCCTATGAATTGTCTGGCCTAAGCAGAACAACTGAAGAGATGAACAACTGAAGAGAGAGAGGAAGGAGCTGTAAGTAGACATTAGCAACCAAAGCTGCTTCTCAAAATAAAACATACCACCTAGTTAGCCAACAGGGACATACGGTCCCTTCCTGGGACTAGTACACAGGACTAGTATAGCAGCTGCAAAACACATCTTATTCAAATACCAAGTGGAAATGCCACTTCCCTGGCTGGGACCGTTCCCTTGTGTTGCTTGGTCCATACCACACCATATCCCCAGGGAAAAGACACTGTCTCAGCTAGATGCTAAGCTGCTTGTTCCATAATACAGCTCACAGGTATCTTAAAAACCAAACCCACCACATACAGAAATCCTCCAAAGCCTTTCCAGACACTTTCATTCCAATTGATGCCGTTAAGTTGATCTCAGTTCCTACAGACTCCTGCTGGGTTTCAGGTCTACTGTACTTATGATACTCCCAGGAACCAACCTATCATTTGGTGAACTGGTGGAGAAAGCTCTAACATTTAATGAAAAATTTCCTTCATAGGCCTTTTTATCTTACTATGGAAAATAATAACAGAAATAAGACAATTATATAAGTAGTTGCTTGGACAAACTTCAATGAGAACTGTAGTCAAGCTCTAATCAAGCTAATTGAAAGCAGAATGACTGGAAGAACATCAGGGATGAGGACAAATAAGTGAAACCTAGCTTTTACTCACAGAAATCGGTAAGCCAATGTGATTGCAGACAGATGCATCTGTCACCTCATGTAGAATAAATTTGTCTTATCATCAGATACACATTTTACCTTTCACAGATACACATATTAAGATGGTTTTGTACTAGTGATTATAAGACCTCTGCTATAAAGGCAGTGTTACTCTAGCACTGGACCAGACTTTATGACAAAGTGCTGATTTACAAATGCTTTTTAATCTCCAAAATTTATTCTCTTAACTTAGATGAGTTAGGCAACAATTGCCTAATGTATTTGTAGCCTATCAGTGTTCTCTGAAAAGAAGAGCTCTAGAAATCAAGTAAGTTAACTATCACACAACTCGGCTTATCCCAGTTTATCTGCTTATTTACTTACTGAGAACTAACTCAGGTATCTGACAAGGACAGTTCCTATTGACATAAAACTGTAGAAGGTGAAGTCACTGAAGGTCATCCTTCTTCCTTGGAACTATTTGCTGGTGGCCGTACAGGGGAAAAGGGAGCGCTGCCCACATGTAGGGATGCTGGTCCCTTGGAGTTACAGAGCTGCTCACAAATTGCTGAATCTGTGAAATACTGTGAAAATATGGCTGCTGTGAAAGACAGTTCACTTTACAGCTTCAAGCTAGCACCTGAACTAGTAGTAAAAGAAATGCTCACTGAGATTACATCCTTTGTGCAATGCCTCTTAGGGAAACAGACCACTCTCCATATTACAAAAAGGCCCCTCTTTTCTCACCCAGATCAGCATAAAGATTTTACCATAAGACTGAGGAAAAGACTTTTTTTTCATCTAGAACTTAGGAAAACTTGTCATATGTTCATAATAAGATAAGTACTTTGGAGGTAAAAGAGTGATAAGAAGGCCATGGGGATGACTTTTAAAGATATCTTTGCAAGGAAAATATAGAAATCCTCATCTAAGGAAAAATACGGAAACTACCAAAATTCCTCTTCATATTTCTGAGAGCCTCAAAATCTCATGCTGCCTTATAAAACCTGCTACAAACCCATCTCAATTCTGCTCAGTGCTTCACTTCATTTAATCTCTTAGACCTCCTTCACAATCGCCTTTAAACTTTCACTCCACAAGTCCAATTTTAGACCGTAGTGAGATTTGCAAGAGTTGAATGGAAGACACATGCCTCCAGTCTGGAGCTTTGTGTAACAGCACTCAACCATAAATCCTTCTTAAGTCACAGAGTCTGACCAATAAAAATGAAATTAATTATAGTGCTGTTTTAACATGAGTATGTAGGTTATGCAACTCAGAAGAATAACTCCATAACTATTTTAATGGGGGTCATTGTTATTCTGAGGGACTTTGGAAAGAGTGTTCTATGTGGTTTAAACATTTGAAAAGAAGTTTCCATAATCGCAAAAATGATTTTTATGTTTTCTACAGAACAATATGTCTTTGCTACCATGAAAAGGACAAGACAACAGAAAACATCAGAAAGAAAAAGGAAAGCTCTTCTCATTAACTTTAAGTTCTTGCTGTGCATTGGGCATTTAAGCTGAAATGGCCTCTTTTCTCAAAGAGAATTTTAAATGCTGCTCTTAACTGAGCATGTATTAGACTTAAACAATAGGCAGCTAGGGATCAAATCTTCAAAACCAGGCAGCACCCAGCAGTTCTCACTACAACCTTAACGTCCAGTTTATTAGACTTTCAAGCAACTAGAACAATTTTGGGACTCGAGATTGACCCCTTTCATAGACAAAAGACAAAATGTTTTGTAGAAGTGTAATTTTTGTGTCCCCTCATACCATCCTACTCTGGAGAAAAAGCACTCTTGGTTCCCGGACACTACAATGAGGTTCATAAAAATTCAAATAGATTAATTTCCTTTTGTGCTGTTGTTTCAAATCCCCAGCAGTTGTAAGGTATCAAATTTTACATTCAGAATTGCAAGAAACAATGTTTCATTGATAACCTCTTCTATTCTCACTCTCAAAGCAGAGGCTTTTAATACAAATACACTTTATGTTGCAGATATGTTTCCCACCTCATGAAAGTCTGATTGTTACAAGTCACATATCTCCATAAAAAAACAGAGCACCCCCGAGCATATGGGTGCTGAGAAAAGTAATCGCAAAATTTAACTAAAATCTACAAAGATTAGGACCACACTGGTATGCTGATACATTTCTATACACATTTTGCCAGGACTTCCCCTGAAGTTGCACAGCAGACCACAACTAAAACTGAAAATAAAGACATCATCTGTCTTTCATCCTCAGTGAAAACTCCTTCACTGGCAACCACACCAAATAGGAAAAGAAGGTGTATGAAATGAATGCAGCAGACACAAAGCTATATATTAGAAGGAAAGAGTTTGAAACAAACCGAGTCATTAAGCTTAGTACTGGATAAGAAGGGAAGGAGAGTTACAGCCAATTGAGACAGAAAACATATGTGCCACTAGAGGGGCTGGGTGACAGAATGAAGAAACATAGAGACAAAAGGGCCTGAGAAGAGAGATGGCACAGAGTACTCAACAATCAAATCTTAAGACCCTCGGAGTGGGCTAGAAGCTGAGAATATTATTTTCCTTATTTACAATGATATTAGCAACAACACTAAAAATCAGTCAGCCTCTGTGAAAGATAACTCTGAGATAATAACTACAGGAAAGTCCGTAAGTAAATAATTTAATCTCACAAGTAGTATTTGAGCAACATAAAGTAAGCAAGGAATGATCCACACCCTGAGCAAAACAGGCCACGCAACAGTGAGATAAAACCTATCCACTCTGTGCTAGGACAGGTGCTCCATAAAGGAAAAAGAAGGAGTATGTGACTGATTATGGAAGACTAGCACACATGCAAGAAAAGCAAAGCCGTAACTTTCTACATCTTCTACCTTGAAACAAACTTTATTTTGTTCCTTTAGATGTACGCATAAACTCATTTTGTGCATATAGTGAAGCCAGACTGAAGCGTGCTAAGTCATTACAAGCAATACTGAAACTCACCTCCTCAAACCATTGTTTCAATGCACTTGAAAACATTATGGATATTGTTTGTGGGTCATTTCAAAGCAGCATCAGACAGGAATAGCCTCCATTAATAGCATTAGCCAAAGATAAAATACCCTGAGAGTGTATGGACCCTTCTGGAGCTGCAAAATCAGCACATTTAAAACTTCTGAAATTAAATGCACACAGTGCACACCAGCTTGTAGCTCCAATCTCTTATCCAGCTCAGTCTTTGCACATACATTCACATTTGGTTTTTGCAAACAGAGCAGGTCACTCCTGGAGCCAAACAAAACACCATGTGTTCTCCTTGCAGCAATCAGCCCTGGTTTGTACTGATCTACTTCTAGTTACCCTGGTACATCTCCTGCTACAAAGGAACAACTCTGTTTCCTAGCCCTCTCTCCTCCCTCCTCCTATTACTCCTCTCTCCTCCTATTACTTTCAACTATCAATAAGTTAAAACAAATCCCGCTTACCTCTCCCACTGTTGTAATCATCCACAGGAATAGTTCCTATCCAGTAGCATCAACACTTCTTGAGAAAGACTGTTATGCTGGGACAGGGTCAAAGAAAGGGTCTGATATTAGTCCAGAAAACCCCTTCAGAAGAAAATTAAATTAACAAAAAGAAACCAAAACTATGGTAACTTCATTTGTTTTAAATGAAGAGGAGAAGGAGACAGGATTGCCTCTATGACAAGCAGAGCAGTCCATTTTCTTTCTAACAGGAATTACATCAATTAAAAAATTTGATTTTATGGTAGTTTATGGAGACCACCAGAATCAGTGGTCCTCCACATAATTAATACATTGACTTAGCTGCTGACAAAACACTAGCTACTGCTTTTTCCAAACCAGTCACCTATATAAATACTTATTGATAAACATTACTACTCCATTTTATTTTGTCGTGTGTAGGAATATCAGCAAAATCTATCATTTTGGGAGTACTGAAGAGGGGAGAAGAATTCCCTAGAAAGTTTTTTCATGTTATGGGAAACAGAATGTTTCTTTTTCCAGTATGTTGAGCACAAAAATCTTTAAGAAAGTTTATGATTCGCCTTTTGGACAAGAAAACCTGCTCCCAAGTTTGAGGTTTAAGCTTCTAAAAATGTATCTGAACTCAGCCAAATTCTAACAGTTTTACAACAAACTGCTTTGCTTTCTATAGTGCACTTCACTGCAAACTTAGTCATAAAAGCTGTCACTGGAGAGGTTCAAATTTCCACCATTCAACAAGTTACAAGGTCAAAAGTGCTCAGTCTGTATGTTAAAATAAAACTGTCAATTAATACTAATTTTAAAAATCCCTGAGGTGTAAAATCTGGCACACCTAGGGGAAAGGCAGCAAAGTCCTACTGGATTTTTAATTATCATACATTCCTGTAATCAGTTCAACCAACCTGATTATGGCCTTGGAAACACAAGTTGGCAGCTCCACTGACCAAGGGTCCCCAGCTGGAATTTGGTAAGCAATTCCTTAACAGGGGAAGGAAAGGTGTTAGAAAGCAGCTTACAGAGCAGGGGGCCAGAACTGAGACTTTTCAAAAGAAAAATTATCCTGATTTCTTCACAAACCCACCTCCATATCAAACTCTCATGTTAGTCACTTCTTCAATGGTTCACTAAAAATTTATGCTTAGAAAGGAAGAAAAATGTAACAACTTCATGAGTGCTCTGGAAGCATTTCAGCTTCATCCGTTTTAGACAGAGAAGCATGTAGTACTAATGTTCTGTTGACTAGTAAAAATTATCTCTGATACACTATTTATTTAATGGCTATTTTAATTCAAGTACTAAAAGCTATGTAAAGTTGAAAAAATAACCAAAAATTAAGCCCTGTGAAAGTCCTTCTGCAGCTCAAGTCTTGAGGGAAGAAGAGAAACTTTGTGCAATAAATAATTTAATCTCTATAAGCAGCAGCAATTTACACACACAGCTTTTGACAGGCATTTCTTGTAATTGCAAATGCTTCAAGAAGCATAAATAGGAGTGTTTAAGTTACCAATGCATTATTAAAAGGGAACTAGAGCTACCCATTCCAGGTCATTACTCATGGAAGCCAAGGAGACTTCCTATTGCTACCATAGGTGGTTAACTAAAGAACTATCCTTTCACCCTGGGCGATATACACACTCTCTCTATTATTCCCCCTGCATTATCAAATAAAACTCTTTCTAAGTGAAAAATAAACCTGATTATCAAGATATCTTTCTGGACTGCACGATGCATATTTGTAATATTATTTTATCTCATTTGAAAGTTCAGGAAATCCAATTTCTATGGGCTTGAAATCTGTTCACTTTTTGTTCTGCCTAGCAGAAGCACAGAACTGTTTGTTCACTGGGGTGTTTATTATTAGAATGTCTAGCACAGAAAGGGAAGAACATCCAAAAAAGCTCCCAGCTACAATTTCACCCTGAATTCACATTGATAGCAGGCAGTATTTAACACATTTGAATGTCATCAAGCTACTTTGCCATAGAAGAAAGAATGAGTAGGAGCAATGTGCTCCTGAGACAAGGATCTCCAGGCTTCACCCCTGCCCAAACAAAGGACAACTTGTTTACATCAATGTGAATTCTGTACTGTACCCAAAACATTTTTCGACTGTGAAATTTTTCAGAATGTTTCCTCTGTGTTTTCATACAAATTAAAATAACTAATGGAATGAGATCTTTATCTGGAGAAAAAGAAATCATATTTTAATGGCCATATATGAAGCACTGACATATCTGAATCCTGTCGCTTCTACTCAGTAAGCTCATTTCTATTAGTCACAGCTCACAGCACACCTTTGACCTCAGGACTGGCTACACTGTCTTTTCAAGATTTTGTCAGAATTTTTTTTATATATTTTGCTTTTTTAAAAATCCTCAAAAGGAATCGTTCTCCAGAAAGAAAGTTCATATGCCATTTTCTGTCTTCCCGCTTCTGTGCAGTGTAACTTATGCTGCAGAGCCATTTAAGGTGTACGTAAAAGATAAGCTTCGACTGTCAGTTCCCTATAAAGGAACAGGCTGGGTGACCTCAAGAAACTGCAAGTTTTCCTCTTCTTGTCCAAAAGAGGAATCAAATTAATTTATGCATCTTCCTTCAATTAAAAACAAACAAAAACCATTAAGAACTGAAACATCAGAAATTTATGAGAAATACCATTTGCCCTGTGCACCCACTAACAATGGCCTGATTTCACCAGATTACAAAACTCCATCAGTCACTTATTTTGACTGAATAATACTTCTTGGTGGCAGCATGATGACTAACAAAGTGAGTGAGGGCTATGAGCAAAGTAAATGAAAGCAATTATATGTAAAGAATCACCAGCTTAAAGGAACGAGCATCAGCTGCAAGTAAAATTGATGGGAACACAAGTGCTGGGCAGTCAACACAACTTACAAAGCTCAAGCGTTACGCTCCCTGTTGGTCGAAATCAAGAATAGCAGACCTGTCTGGCTCAGGGAAGCGACTCCCACTCTCCACAGCACTGGTGTGACCTCACCTCAAGTACAGTGTGCAGTTTTAGGTGTCCCAATAAGAAGGACATCAGACTATTAGAGTGTGTCCAGAGGAGGGTGACCAAGATGGTGAAAGGCCTCAAGGGCAAGACTTGAGGAGCAGCTGAGGTCACTTGGCTTGTTCAGCTTGGAGAAGAGAAGGCTGAGGGGTGACCTCATAACAGTCCACAACTTCCTCCAGGGGAGAAGCGGAGGGGCAGGTGCTGATCTCCTCTCTGGTGAGCAGCCATAGGACACAAAGAAATGGAATGGGGCTGCCTCAGGGACAGTTCAGACTGGATATTAGGAAAAGTTTCATCACTGAGAGGGTGGTTGGTAACTGGAACAGGCTCCCCAGGGAAGCTGTCAAGGCACTAGGCCTGTCAGAGTTCAAAGGGCATCTGGATGACACTCTCAGTCATATGATTTCTTTTAAAATAGTTCTTTGAGGACCAGGGAGTTGGCCTTGATGATCCCTATGGGTCTCTTCCAACTGGAGATGTTCTATGATTCTGTAATTCTAAGAATCTCAGCAGGAAAACAATGTAGGTGGCTAGAGTCATGAACTCTAGAGAGAACAAAGAGTCACGATCAATACAATTAAGGCACAAAGGTGCTCCATCTATTGTGGAAGAGGTCACACTTTGGAAAAAAAAAACAAAAAAACAAAAAACAAAAAACCCCAAAAGATTCAGCATTACATCAGATATTATACAGCTGCTCAATTAATCCTTTGTCCTTAGAATAATAGCTACATTAGAGAAGACAAGCTATTAGGAACAAACAATAGCAGGCATATCCCTTGAGAGGTGGCCTGTCAAGAAGTGAATTGAGTATTATGAAGCATTATTTAAGAAAAAACACATTATGTATGATCCTAATTGTGTACCTTACAACGTAATATAATCCTTCAAGTATGATGATGTCGTGTTTCCAACACATTATAATGCCTGGTGTTTTTGCTACATCTGTTGTTTACAGAGCTCATGGTTTCATTCCCTCCTTGAAAATTCATATCTGTTCCTACCTTTTTCTCAGTCACACCAGTTTACTACCCAGAGCCATGTCCCCAAATAAAGTATCTGAAACCATTGTTTTAAGTTATGTTCTTACTGTATTGTGAAGAATTTCTGTCATTATTCACATTAGTTATGACTCAGTTAAACCAAAACTAATTTTCTAAGTGCATATGCCCATGCACCCATCCTCAAAAATGCTTGTATATAAAATTTCAAACTTTGAAGCTTAAGCCATCCCAGCTTTTAAAGCACTGAAATGTACATGCATGTAACATTTCTTAAATGGAAAGAAAAAATGCTTTATTTACTTCGTATTGAAATTTTCTAAACAAACAAAAAAGGTATGCAAATTTAAAAAAAAAATTCTAAAAGCTAGCAACAAAAATAGACAAGAATTTGAAGGCTACAAACACAAAGCAAGTCTGACCTTAAATAATGGCAAGGTTGGGCACTGCTGATAAATTATATACACATGAATTAACAGGAAGACAAAGACAGTCAGAAAGAAGCAACCACAGCATCGCTAGAACAATCTTTGTCTTGGGAGAAAGGGCAAAGAAAATTCTCAGAGTAACATAATGATTGCCATATATATTAAATAACATATAGGCATGTTTGAAAATACCACCATATCACAAGTCTGGATTGTAAGGTGTCATCATTTCAGTGTCAACACATCTCTTTATGTCAACTGTATTTCTTTAAAAGCATTTCTTTTAGTAACTGCCATATGACATATAATTGCACGAACAATTAAATCTCTCCAAACACACTAATGGCTTACTGTTCTGTGGCCGCCTAACATCACTGACAGGGTTTGAAACATTTTGCCCTACTAGTCACACTGGGTAGGCACATACACTCATGAGGTTGCAGTCCAGCATATTTTTAAGACATTTTTTGTGACTCAATACTAGCCTGAGAAATGGAATCAAATCTGCCTTCTCAGTAATGTACAAACTTTGGTTTACTATTTTATAGATCAGGCATTTCAATGACTTTAATTAACCAAGCACATCATTTGTACCAGAAAGTCACAGTCAATCTAAAGGAAAGCAAAAAGTAAATGGTTGGATACCAGCAGAAATCTGGCACAGTTGCGTACTGTCACTTCATCTCTTCCAACTGTTCACCAAAAAATTAATGTGCCCATTACTACCTTTGATGATTATAAAGATGTCATTTACTTGGTCTAAAGTGGGTGTCAGAATATATACATTGTCTTGATGACAGCAATAAAGAAAAAAAAAAATCACTTTAGGGAAAAAAGTGCTTAAAATTGTTATGAAATTCCCATTACCTGTGGACTTGGATAAAAATAATGACCTTGGCAATCAGCACATTTGATCCAGAAGCAAGTGAAGTATTAACTACGCCACTAGTAAAAGGAAATTGACCCTAAAGCCAGCAAGAAATCATCAAGAAAAGAAACGATGACTGGATTACACTTATAGATTAACGCCCTGGAAGTAGCACAAGATTTGGCCTAGACTTCCTAAAACCATACATTAAATAAATTTGGCAGGGACCATCTAACATTTGTCTTTCTAACAGCGATACACTTGCTTTCACCACTGCATGTGGTATGGTGTGCTATGCTACAGTTTTAAGAAATGAAATCTTTCTGACCCGGATATTGGAGCCACCTTTAACAACACTGTGACACTGGTCAAACTTACTCCCCTGGCTCACTTGAGCTGTGAGCCTGATTTTATCTCATCTGCAGACAGTGCTGTAAGCCCTAGTGCTACAGGGCATGGCTGGTGTACACATTTCTGTTCTCTCTGACCTCTACTGGGTTTTTTTTTCGTCCAAGAAGAATATTCTTTTTTTCGTTTGTTTCAATACAAGAATGAAAATTCAAAGTCTCCGAAGTTGCCTGTAGAAGACAGAAAAGCATACTAAATCTATGCAGATTCTCCCATGCATAGCAGTTACTGAGTAGTCCCAACAAGAGAAATAAGTAGTATGTTTACAGATTTTTCTTTTCCTATTTTCCCTATTCTTGCCACAATATCCTTCCCTAAAACTAGATGTAATCCCCTCAGGTCCTCTTTTCATTATTTGTTTTCACAATAATTCGGTTGTGTACATGAAAGGTCACTTACTCCAATAAAACACAAACTTTGTACCTATCTCCTCGTGGAGTGGAGCCTAGTGGGAGGAAAGCACTGAACATCTCATTACAAGAACACTCTCCACAAAGCTTTACGAATATGTGACAGTCCATATACTTCTCTTGACCACACATTCTAGGCAGAAGGAAAAAGAAACAGAGACAGTAATTACTGCAAGCTATAACGCAAACACTACATAGAGAAGTGCTTTCTTTATCTGAATCTTTCCACCTTTACACTTTAAAGCTATATACGACCACAGAGATACCACAATCAAGTGACAATTCTAGTGTAAACACAAAGGCAACAATCCACAAGATTTCTCAGAAGCTGTTCTTACCTGTTTGTATATTATTCGTAAGTGTATTCTACTTCAGCTTTTTGTGAGATACTGGGAATCACCAACTTTGGCACAACTGTATATTTTCTTGTATTAACAACAAAGTTAATAGAAAGAGCTTTTTGCATTCCTTTTCTGCCAACAACATTAGAACTGAACTACACTGCCTGCTAGATCATCATATGCCAGCTTTTCTCATAGAAAACAACTGTATACAGCAAAATGTGTGAAAGACTGACAAGGCATAAGTCACATCGAATATGAAGCGTTAGCTATGATGTACACGCACACACGTACGTGGCTACGAACGGCTCATCACAAATTGGATCACAAACTCAAGATGCACAAAACGAGGAATACATCATCTTTTATCTCTTCCACTGCCAGCATGTGATGTATTGATTAAATAACACTTCTCTTCAACTCTATCATTACAAGAACAGAATATATCACAAATTTTTATAACTTCTATATTATAGCAATCCCATAAAACAAAGAACTGTTCTTCCCATTTTACAAAAGGAGACTAGGGCACAGGACAGACTGAAAAAACTCTTTATTAGAAAATTAAGTTTATGGTTGAGTTGGGAAAAAAATGCATTAGTCTAATCTTAGCTCAAGCACATGCTAAGTTTAGGAGTCACGGACTGAGAAACAACAAGATCAGTGTTACAATAGATAATTTAAGAACATTTTATTTTAAAGTGCTGAGAAGTTGAATTGATAACTTCCACCTACTTGTCAGACTTTCACATTCTCATCCAGCTTGTCTCCAACAGCTGAGTAGAAGTTATCAATGGACACAAATTACACTAGCCTGCAGGAAATCAGCCAATCATTTGATCTCATGTGCTTAAAATACCTGCAGTTTTGGAATGCTTTATTCTCCTACCTCATCCCCTTATACACTGCCTCTCTTCCAAACCTCACCCTACAGGCAGGCACACATATACAAGTCCCAGACTGCTCCCAACTCCAAGGCCCTCAAGAAGCTGGCAACTGTCTCCCACTCCACACATAATTCAGCACATTTCTCATCTTGATTAGGGTCTCTGGCCCCTATGCGCTCAGCCTAGTTAAATCTTAAAAGTTTACAAGTAACAGGGAATTCAAGATAGAAATTAAAAAAAAACCCAAAGTGATTCAGGATTCTTGAAGTCTGAGTGACTCTACTGTCTGACTTCTAAAGATGACTCTTCTGAAGCGTCTGACTGAGGGGTAGGGATGGCGCTAAATGAGTCAGTAGACAGTCTGTAAATTAAGCTATGCCTGGGTACAAGGTGTGTATCAGAAAATGAAAGCTTCGTGCTATAGGCTCTGCTCTTTTGCACTGCTTCTCCTCAAAGTGAAGTGACAAAGATATTTAGGTTCATGTTCTCAGAGATTTGTATAAGATCTGGGAACAAAAACTTTCTATATATAAATTAAGAGCTGTTAGACATACTTCCATTCTTTAATGGCTTTAAGCTGAAAGAGGGTATCTTTAGATATGAGGAAGAAATTCTTCACTGTGAGAGTAGTGAGACACTGGAACAGGTTGCCCAAGGAAGTTGTGGATGCCCCTTCCCTGGAAGTGTTTAAGGCCAGGCTGGATGAGGCTTTGAGCAACCTGGTCTAGTGGAAGGCGTCCCTGCTCATGGCAGGGGGGTTGGAACTGGATGATCTCTAAGGTCCCTTCCAGCCCAAACCATTCCATGATTCTATGATTCCTCAGCCAGTCAGACAAGGAATCTTAGAAAAAGGCTTAAAGGCTTTTCGAAACAACCACCATTTCAACGTTGCTTGTGAAAGAGTATTGCTACACTGGAACAGAACCAGGTATTCAGGCAATGTTCTTATTCTGAATTTTTTTAATAGGCTGCTTTTTTTTTTTTTTAAAAAAAAAAAAAAAGTAGTAACACAATGGCTGCTGATACAAGTACTTCTGAATAAAACCTAATTTTTCATATTCCAACTTGATACTGACTGACCTAAAGGCAGCATTCAGAGTCTGTATTGATGCACATTTCTTAAGCATTTGATACCATCTCTTGTTGAGTATTCTTCTGCAGGAAATTTATCTATTCTTCTCAGCAATATGCCAAGACAGCTCTAATGAAAGCAACAGGATTTACACCATTATTGCACATAATGGCTATTTCTCAGGTTGACGTTGTGCTTCTATTTAAATAGACAGAAAAAAAATCTTTCTGCTTAAGGAACTTCCTTTAAGCTGCCATTTAATCATCCTTCTGATACACCAAGACAGGTCAGAGGTATATAGATAAAACAGTTGTATTTATAAAATCAAATATATTTAATATATATTTTCTTCTTTTATTTCCTCAAGGAAACAGAATTGGTGGTATGGGTGTGATTTGGGTGTGAAAATGCTAAACTGGTCCAAGAGCATGCCCTGGGACAAACATTTAATCCAGAATTACCCCAAAACAGTTACCAGGAGGATTTACACCAATCAGACCTGGAAGACTTGCACTTGAACTAAATAAAGTCTGAAATGTTTCTGTTTCTTTCTAAATATAATGACTAGTTCAAAAGTCAATTTTTTGAAGAGCAGATATTAGACCCAAAAACATCACAGAAGTTGATATTTAAGGAAAAGCAAACACTTTGTAACGTACCTCTAGTAAGTCTCCCTCTGCAGGGCAGCTGACACCTGTCCCTCCCAGGGCTGTGATACCCTGTTTCCCAGCCACTCCCGTGGCCAGCCGCTCAGCAGCCTTTCCTGCCCTCCTGCCAGAGTCTGGCTGCCAACATGCACCATGCACACACAGGCTTGAAGGGAAACGCAGTCCTTGATAAAAGCTCCCAGAAAACAGACCAGATTCGCAGCTCTGGCAACAATGGAGAATTCAGGATTTGTGGAATGAGTTTAAAAATAACCTACATTTAGGGCAAATCAAATCATTTTGCAGCAAAGTTCCTTCTCCATTTTCCAAGAGAAAATTTTTTATTCTATATTAATGAAGCTTCTGTAAGAAAAGGGTCAGAAACAGAAGATTCACCAACCTATCTAACAACAACAACAACAACAACAACAACAACAACAATAATAATAATAATAATAATAATAATACAAAGAAGGCAACAGTGTATGAAACACCTGCCATAAGGAATACAATTTCTCCAGATTAATAATAATAATAATAATAATAATAATAATAATAATAATAATAATAAAAAGAAGGCAACAGTGTATGAAACACCTGCCACAAGGAATACAATTTCTCCAGAAACTTTGCCATGCAAAATTTGCCTAGTTCTTTCTGAGTTTATGGGGAGTAGTTGTAGCTGGAGAGTCCCCTGTCAAGATGTCCAGCTCTCGAAGGGTATTGTGCTCAGTCCAAGCCATAGTGCCAGGAAGAGAAGGCAGAAACTTCCAACCATACCCAAACATGATTTGAAAATGTCTCATACCAACACCAATGAAAGATTTACTGTTTCACTGATCCACAAAGTTCTTATGTCATGTCTGAAAGATTGTATAAAGCTATCAAGAAGATTAATTCATCCAGCAATAAGGAGGTTTAACCTTTAAGGAGTAAGCAAGCCTGGGGTTTTTTGCAATGTCAAACAAGAGAGCATGATCCTGATTCTACAAGTTTAAATGAGATGAATGACATTTTCTAAATGAGAGTGGTGCCCCTGTTGTTCAGGAGAAGCAATCTACCTGTGTAAGCTCCAGATTACCTTCAGGTAAATATATCAAACTGCAAACACCAGTCTGACATCTGGGATAAACACCAGACAGGCAGCAAGCACTCCTGCTCAGACATATAGCTATAGTGAATACTCATGGAGACAGATTCCACGTCAGCCAAAACCTCTCCTACAAACTGCAGCCAAGTAGGCAGAAAAGATAATTACCTTATGTTTTCATCCACAGAGCTTGAATCCTCCGGTTAGCTCATCTGATTTAAACTTTCACTAGCACAGAAAAATTCTTTATGTACGTCCATCCCAGTAGCGCTCTAATTTCTTTCAGGAAACTTAAATTCAAGTAACAGAATGCACTGGTGATGGGCATTAGGGAATTTTAGCACTACTGCCACTTAGGCAGGGACAACTTCCACTAGACCAGGTTGCTTAAAGCCCCAATCTGGCCATGAACACTTCCAGGCATCCACATCTTATGCTATAATAAATTTCTTGCACTTACCTGAAAACTACTGTGGCCTGAATATCAGACTTGAAGGAAGACATAAAATTTCAATGATTTTCAACCCAAGAGATGTATTTTCCTATAATTAGTTGAACCATGCATAAACAAACAAAATCTCTAGATATTTATACTCTATGCAAATACACAGCACAAATGGAAACAAATATACTTATAGGGATATATATGTATGTAAACAGAAAGAGTATGTGCAAGTGATTACACCAACAGAACATGACAGCTAATAAACACCAAATCTCAGATTATCTTCAGGTGGAAAAATACACTTGGACTAAGCAGTTTATTGTGCAGTGGTAATAGCCACCTACACGGTGTTGGCTTATGTCATGGCCTATTCCATTACAAACTGACTTCTTAATTGCCTCTTGAGATGGCTTCAGGTTGGAATTTTAACTTTTATGTCCTGCATAATGAACAGCATCACTCAAAGGAAAACCAGGAAATTTCTTCATGATAGGCCAGGTCATAGAACACAATTATCTTCAGTTAGTACACAGCCAGTATTTTTCCACAATAGTTTTCTTATGCTAAGTACAACTACTCTTCTGTTGGCAAAAATGGGTAATAATCTTCCCTCCTAAAGCAAGAGTATTATTGCAAGCAACAAGACTTCTTGATACTTTAGACAGCATACAGGAGACTGTAAACCTTCAGAGCTATCGGCATCTAGTCTCTCTTCATGAAGTAGGACATGCTAAATCCATTATTTAAACACCACAGCTGCTTAAATAAAAGCAGGATTTTGAATCCTCCCCTCCTGCTACTGATTATTTTACGTATGCAAAGCAGCATACTGTCAAATCAACTTGTCCACATGTGCAGATTTTTTTCAACTCAAAGACTTACTTTTCTCCTGTACAACTCAAGAACTACCTGTGGACTTCAGCTAAAAATGGAAAGACTGAGTTGTTGTGATTCAGTCAAAATCTGACCATTTCAGACTGGATAACAGTTGACAGTTTTCAGCTGTCTGAAAGAGAAAACAACCCTTGAAATAACTAAAGGTTGAAATCTCTTATCAGTTTTTGTAATGCCACTTTATCTGGTTATACCTGACTTTTTCTGCATGATCCAGCAAGCTTCCTTAAGAAAAGATAAACCAGCTTACTTAGCACAGACAAAAGAAAAATGACCAAAAAATATTCCCATCCCCTAAATATTGTTCACTAATGTTCCCTTTCTAAATGAAGCACATCAGAAACAACGTACAGCATTTTGCTGATCCTCTGGCTTTGGGCTGGGTGGCACTGGTCACCTACTCCTTCACCATCTCTCCTTTTTTCTAAAGCATGTTTTTATGACATTCTTCTATTGTCCAAGGGAGCCGTAAATGGAGTCCACTAGATAAATTTGCTGGAGAAATTTATATGAGATCTGAAAGTTTAATGCAACTGCCAAAAGATTTTGGAGTGCTGGGAAAATTAATCTTACTACTCATTACACTTATTGATTCAAATCAAGCTTCAGGATGTCAGCATAGGTGCCATTGCTAAGAAATAAGAAGTTTCCAGGAAATCTGTACGTAAATCTGAAGTGTTTGCCAGCTGGGGGTGGGGGGATGAAAAGAAGTGGGCGATCTATAGGCCAGTACATACAGTATTAATAGATTATCATCCACTACTTGGGACGCTTCCTCTAATAAAGGTTTTTATAACCAACTAAAGAAGAAACTACATTCCTCAAGCCTGTAAAAGGGCCAGTAATCATAACAGATTTTTGCCTTTGAATACTGTTTGAATGAAATTAGAGATTAAAAAAGTAATAAAGAGATTCCATATCCAAAGGCTGAATTTTTTTTTTCTTTTTTTTTTTTTCTTTTAATTAGAAATTGAAACTACTTGAAGGTGGAAGTTGAATAGCCATCTCCAGCCATGAGATCATTCTATGTTAAGTAAGTAGGAAGACTCTAATTTTGCTGCTACTTCTGCCCTCAAGTATAAGTGATGGCTTTTATTTTGAGGATGGAAGAAAAACTGTGACTGTGAGTTTTGGAATTTATTTACTACATTTGGTAGAGTAGACTTGAGATTAAAAAAAACATCTGGGAAATGATTAAAAATAATTCAATTCATATCATGCAAAATAACCATAAAAGTATTACAAGTAACCATTGTAAACCTCCTTTACAATGAGGACCACTCATTGTGGTACTTCCTGGGACACAAATTTTATAGAAGTGTCATATGAGGACAAAACCAGAACACTGAGCACATAAATGGGGTCTGTTCCACACTAAACAAGTTGCTATTTATATGAAACGAAGTAACAGGAAATTTTTGTCCTCATGGTTTACAACTATGGTCAGGAAGAGAAAAAAGACAAGGGGGTGTGAGCGAGAGAGCTCTTACAGTACCCATGAACGCAGTAGTATAAAAATCAAACAGCAACCATGGCTCATCAAATACACTGCATTAAATAAAGAGTTTCCATATTTCTGCCATCACTACAATAGCAACCTATCCTAGCTAAGTCACACTAGAAATGACAGAGCAGTAATGCCCTAGGGTGGGCACAACGATTTACCACCAACTAAACGGGAGCTTAATGCACCGACAGAGTATAATTTGGAACTGTTGTTGAACTGCAATATAAATGTGAGCATAAGGAACAGGGATTCCATGTGACAGAGCTTTACCTAAGGAATTTACCAGAAATGTGAAAATGTAATTACTTTGTTTCATGTAACTCCTACTACAAACCTCCCCTATAACTGAAATGCTAACCACAGGTAAGACTAACGCAGCACAGCAATCCATCCAGTGTTTGAAAAGTGTATGGTTGAGCATAGCACAAGAAAACCATTTTATTTACAGGACTGGAAAAGAGCATCAACAGCAAATTTATACAAACTCTATTTATTATAGAAATGCTTACTTTCAGGGATTAACAAAAGTGCTTTTTTTGTAATTGCTTTTTTTTGTTTGGTATAACTGTAAGAATACACCACAAATCACTTGGGAAAATAATTACTTTAGGAGTTTGATAAAATTCTCAATTTCTGAAGTATCATTCTCACTTGCACTGGTATGCTAATAAATAAGAACAGTATCAACAATAAGTCTACCTGAAAGACCTTTTTGGAACACCTGTGATGTAAGCTAGAAGTTCTGGCACTAAAAGAATCATCACAAAAAAGTATAAAAACAAAGCAAAGTTCACTGAGCCACCTTACATTCTGCAAGGAAAGCTCAGGAGAAGAAAAAAAATAATTCAGCGACTTCATACAGGCATGGAGTTCCTATGACCTCTTAAATCTTATTTAGGAAGCATCTTATACTGAGGAAAAATGTAAGTATAAATCATAACATAGAAACAGAAGAAAAATAGTTAGCAAGACTGTCACTCAAAATCCACCTTGGATTTGGTTTCTGGGGGTTTGTTTTTAAACCTTCTTCCAGTTATATTCTTCTAATCTTCAGAAACATATACCATACCCACAAACCCCTTTGCTTTTCCCTAATGAACGTAACCCAATAACAGATAACCTTTACCTCTTCCCCTCACAAAGAAACAGCATTAACACTTGTGAATTGGCTCTTGAAAACAGACCTGGGCAATTCCTGAGCTCCCTCAGCTTTCTGCAACACACAAAAGTGGACATCACTGCATTTTGCTTGCCCTGATGCAACCTGATCAGAAAATAACAACCCAAGAGATTGCACCCCCAGCAGCACACGCCTACAAGTCAAACTCCTTCAGCACTGCAGAGAGCTCTTTGCATTCCACAGAAACAAAAAGCAGCCAGGGACCTAGACTCTAGGCATTCCTCTTACAGAAACTCCAAAATGAAATATAAAGGCAGATTCACCATATACACAGGGCTTGGGGTATTTATTCTTAAGCAATGAATGAAAACAGAGTAACCTTTAAAAACAGAAAAATTCAGCTCAGATGGCAGCTATGGACCAAGGCTGTCTCCCTCAATACAATGGCCAAAGTCTTGTTGGTACTGATCATGCTGCTTATGAACGCTAATTCTGGAAAGCTAAGCACATTTGTGAAAACTGGAGCATTTCCCTTGACACCTTAGTTTTGATTGTCTGAATAGATGCGCTATTTATTATCTACAAATAGAAACAGGAGAGTAGTACCCATTCAGTAATGAACAGAGCAACTGGTGGGAAAAATAGTTCTCAAAATTTAGATTATTTATTTATTTTTAACCTCAGAGTAGTGTTGAATCCAATCCAGTGGAACAACTAGGAAATTTGATTCTACTTTAAGAAGCTAATACGTAAAATGAAAGCTCATGAGAATGGCTTTCTCTTTGTAAAATAATACAGAAAGATGTCTTGAACTGGTTGGGACATTTCATGTTTTAGGGTGAGTCAGTACTTACTGCTTAACAGAATAAACAGTTTTCAACTTTCCTACTTCTGAGTGTACTGCTTTAAATTTCAACTCATATGGAAAAAAACCCCAAACCTTAATGCTAAATAGAAAAACTTCAATAACTTGTCAAAATTCTTTGAGGTTTTTAATTTTGCCCAACAAATATAAACAGCCTTGATATAGTTTTAATTCTAGTTAAAAAATCTTCTAGTTACAAAATTAAGGTAAATGTAACATTAATTTAGATCAGCCTGTTGAGTTTGAATTTTCTGTTTCCTGTGTCATCACTTGACTTTGCCAAGGAATGTTACTGAGACATGTTGCTAAAACCATGACATAAAAAGTAGCTTAAAATTTTCTAAATCTTGTTTCCTCCACAAAAATAAAGACATCTACTGCCTAAATAATACCCAGTACATTAACCTATCAGACAACAGAATCAACTTGTTAAACTTCATATACAAGCTTTCATTAGGTCATGATGCTGATAGTGTTGCTGTTCTACTCCTGTCACAAATCAGGCAGAGTTTACTACTAACAGATTGTTTGACTACCCTTTGGAACTGAAAGCACAGCATAATAAGTATAATAACAATAATATCCATGGTATTTTTCCTGTAAGCTAGACCTAACAGGTTCATGGGACAAAGAACGAATATCAACTAGGCGAGAAGGTGCTAAAAGATTACTTCTAATTTTTTTTTTTAAAAAAACAACAAAAAACTCCAAACCAAACAACTTTGTGTAGTCATTTGTATATATTTAGATATTCCACACAGAATCAGCAGCATGAAAGTTAATTAATCAGGTTGACTGACAAGGGAAATAGATGTGACTATAGTAATCTTATGCATTGGAGTTAGTTACATCAAGTTTTAGATGGTACCACAAATAAAACTCAGGTTGTACTATGGAGACTATCAAGAATATAAACTGTATATCTTTTGGAACATTTAATAACACACATTCCCCACAGAGCAGTGCCAGCAGCCTTTCAGGCAACCACCTGATGAGTGAATACTTAAATGTCACACTTCGAAAACTATTTAACGTGAAACACCTACCTTTTGTCAGTGGTTCCAGAAAAAGGTTATTTTACAAGCGCAATGCAAAATTAGGTTAACATTTCAGAATGGTGCCATTTCTAACACACTATTTCTACCCAGTATGCTTCTCTGCCCTCTTCCCTCTCCCCTTCAAGACACAGTGCACTCCACCATCAGATACTTTCCATTTAAAATTTAACAAGAACACTGTTTCTGATGCACACGAGACAATTCACACTTTCTTCCTCATGGTATACTCTCTGAGTATAACCTTACCTGGTCCTTTCTCCTCCCTTCTAATTGCCAGCTATCATTCTACACACCACAATTTAAACAACATAAACAATACTTTCTATCAGCTTCAAGCAGAAGTGAAAAGGCTAGAAAGGAATGCTGCCTTCATCTGTTTGGACATCCCCTGCAAACATAGTTAAGAATAGCTTAGCTAGCCCCATGATGGTATTTGTTGAATTCTTTATAATTTCAATTTACAAGCACCAAGTAAGAGGGTAATTTATCTCATCTTCAAGCTATTTTTCCAATACTTACTCTCAATTTCTATTCTGTATTTATCTAATTTCAGCCTCCTACCAAGGATTTTGTTATTCTCCTGTCTGCCATTCCAGTCTGCCTCCAGTTTTGAAGCATTTTATCCAGTATCTCCACCTCTCCAATTCTCCACACTAAGCTGTCAGGTAAGAGTCATCTCCTTGGAAATTTCTGTTCAATCACCAGCACTGCCCTAAAACCAAATTCTAAGTAAAGGGACCAAAACTAAAGCAAATTAACATGCATGCTTCTTCAGATTACTTTCATAAAGATATGTATTAAAGACAAATCACCTTTTTTTTTTTTAAGTGTCTTCCCTGAATCTAACAGATAAACCAAAAATTAAATTTAAAAAACCCACAGAAAATTTTACCTTTTCAATCCTGGATGAATATGGCATCCAAGAAAAACTCCAGCTGAATGTACTAAATCCTTTCTTCTTCTCTAAGCAATCTTTTTCTTCAACAACTTCCTCACTTCTGGCTTGCTAGCTGGACCATATTCTATGTACGTGCAGAAGAACCCAATGCATTATCCACAGAGCCGTTCACTTCTTTCACTCCCTCTGCACAGTGTTCAGCATGTTACTTGCAGTGCCGAAGCCAGTAAGAAGCCCATGCATCAGCTCTGTGAAAGAGAAAGTCAGAATAAGCCAGGACACAGGGACACAGCACCAGGCAGTCAGATTCACAGATCCTGAGCATGCTGCCAGAGTGGGAATAAAAGATCGAAAGCTGGAATGACCAAGCAGAGCAGTCTGAAGAAATAAGCCAACCTGTGAATTCAGGTCACTACTGAAAAACTGTTTCAAAGGATGAACACCTTCAGAGAAGAGAATAAAATTCAGACGAGGAAGCAAGACCTGCTAGTAGGTAAGTAACTGCACAGGGTAAGTTGGACACAGAGCAGATGCTCAGCACAGAACTTGTTAGCCTCAATGATTCAAGGGAAGTGCCTTCTAAGGTGATCCTTACTCTAAAGATCAAATCAAAAACTTTGCCCCTATTCTTCCCCAACCAAATTTCTTCTCTTTCTAGACATTTTACACTGCTTGTTATGAAAATCCTGGTGATTTTTGTAGATAGAAATGTGCACAGTACACTGTTTTTCAGTGAAAACCCCCCCCAACTCTTACCGCTTTTCATAAATTACAGTTTAAATCCCTGTGTTTCTTCAGTAAACCCCAACTGATATTAAACAGGTGTCCAAAAGCATACATCAGCATACAGAAAACACAACAGGAACATTTCTTGTATGTTCTCGTCAGAACACAAGTGCACTTTAAATAGAGTAAAGATCATTTTCTGGAGATATTTCAAAAGTGGAAGACTCATTCTGTTTAAATATTATTCTTTTAAAATGAAACTGGCAATAAACATACAGAAATTATGAGTTAAAATTTCTTAAAAATATCTGAAAAATATGGATATTGATATAGCAATGGTTTCGTCTGGGGAAAAAAACCCCTAAGTTAAACATTCTTTAATATATTTTTAACATCCAGTTAATGCACAGCTGATGATTTCCACCGAGCTACAGTGCTTCACCCACATACCTCAGACAAATGGCACAGTGCTGCACATCTGCAGTCTTAGCAGGCACAAACAGGTAAGTTTTAGCTGCACTTTAAAACCACCAGAAGTGATTACAGCAAAGTCAAGGATGAATTAACGTAGACCCAGCCTGTCAAGTGAGGTTAATCACGTCTACACATTATACAGTCTGCAAGTGAAGAACACATACAGAACATGCTGATCCAATGGCTATCACAATTTGCTATTTCTTTTCTAAAACACTATCACCTGAGTGCTATTTCTTTCCATATGGGGACACTGCCACGTGAGGCACAGCTCAGACAGTGAGCAGCAGCCTTTCCCAGGACACTACAGCAATGGGCTTTAACCAGCCTGGGCAGTTGCACTGTGCAGCAGGCACAGAAGCCTCAAGCTGAGCAGCAGAGAGCTGCTGTACAAAAAAATGCAGAAGCAGACGATGAAAGAAAAAACCTCATTGTCCCAGTTTAACAATTTTTTCCTCAATGAAAACAAATTATTTGCAATACTCTTTTCATAGATAAATAAGAAAAGGCCTTGGTCTAAATGGAGAGAGAAAGAGAACTGTGCAGTGCTATGGCTGAAAAACTTCAGAACACAACCTATAATGAGCTTTGCTGGTAGGGAAGAAGGGTAGAGCAGCAGAGCATCTTTTTAACCATGCAGGAAATCATGCTTGAAACCAGTATTCAGCTTCCAAATTACTTTACATTCACATATATGCTAAAACTGCTATAAACCTTCGGTAGACACTCAGGAACTAGGTCTTTCATTCTTTGTCATAGGGATGAGTTAAGATGTTTGTTTAAGGAGCTGGCGTTTAAGAATAATAATCCCCACTTGTTTGATGCAAAGAAAATTTGAGCCACTTGATTGATGCACAATATCCCTCAATCACTGTTTATATGTTTAAAATTCTAATAATCATGAACTTCAACAGTTTCCAAGAAAACTGATCCTGCTCTTAAACATATTCAGCAGTACGTAATACAACTTTTCAAATGCAACTTAAACAAAACTACATATAAAAAGATACAGTAAAAGAACATTTAAGAAATGAAATCTCACAGTCAAGGTGTTGGAAACAACAGATTTATAGTTACTGGTTCAATCTTAATTCACCTCTGATGTTAATATCTATCATGAAACCATCTGGAATCACATTCTTTTGCTCCAGAAAGATCCTGCCTTAGGTTTAATACCAAAAGGGGAAGAATAAAAGTAATGGTACATCCAGAACTTCTGAGTGTTTGAATTCCTAAATGTAAAAAAAAGGCTTTGATTATAGCCTTTGTACAAAATGCGCACATATATACACAGGCATGTATCACCTCTGTGTCAAATGTTTTATAGTTCAAAGAGAAAGATTGCTCCCAAGAAAGGCTGACTCTCCAAGACTCACTTTCCTTCAAAAATATTCACCAATATCCTCCCTCTGGTTATCAGTGCTAAGAAAAAGAAAAACCACCACAAATTGCACAGAACCTTTTCTGCAGACAAGTGACATTTAGCCCACTGTTCCTTCACATCTCTGGCAGTGTTCCACTGCTCAAGTGTGCTAACATTAATAAAAAAATTTAAGGTGAGTAAGAACTCTTAGAAATATGTCAAGGACTGTGGGAGAGAAGCAGTATTAAAGAGGAAATCCACTAAAAAATGAAAACCAAGATCAAGTCAGTTATGATTCTCAAATTGCACGACTACTAAATTGCCTTATTAAGCTGGCCTGTAAGAAGAAAAACAAACAAAAAGGGAAGAATTAGGAGAAACAGAGATCACCCCAGTATTTTTCCTGACACAAAGTAACTAAGTATCTGAAAGTCTCCTTTAATTTAACAAACATGGGAAAAATTGAGAAATTGAATTATTTTTCCCAGGAACAATGGATTCTGAGCATTTTATCTATTTAAATTCACATGTAGACATACTTTTCTTTTGCTTTCCAGACAAACACGTGTGTACGCACATACGTGTGAGGGAGGAAAGAGATGCTGCAACATTAAGGTATTTCTCTTATTTTCACCCACCAGACTTCCCTGTCCCATCCATCTTTTCTTCTCTATCTATAGGCTGAAAGGTTTTGGTTCAACAAGGAAGTGACAGAAAACCCTAAAACCATCTGGAAACCTTGAAATCCTAGCAAAATAAATCTAAGACTGAAGCAATAACCACCAGCTCTACAGACTCCACCAGTGCCATGGGCAGAGGGATGTGAGGACACCTAACTCCTGTTTCTTTGGGGGAAACACTGAGAATTTCTCAGTCCTACAGAAATTTTAAATCCACTGCTCAGCTTCCCGGAGATCTAAGCAGAGTCTTATGTAATCAACTAAACCCAGAAGGTGTGAACTTAAGAAAAACACTAACTATTGCTATACAGCTAAGATGAAAATTACAATCTGGCAGATTCTTTCATATTTCCATCACACACAGGTCCAGTTTATAAAGAGCTTCAGTTAATTAGTAAGGATTGCTGAAACCATGTGAAGTATCAGAGACATCAAAGATGAGGTCATTCTTCCCAAAAGTGAAAATTTAAAAAAAAAAAAAAAATCACTTCACAGCACTCAAGAGAGAAGGGAGAAAAAATAACAAAATACCGTATGCCTGTGCTTAACTTAAAACACCACAAACTTTGAAGACTGGCATTCCCAAAACATAAATTAAGTCTCACTAATGAATGAGAAACACACAGGTTCAGGTATATCTGGACCATAGTAAATATAGTATGGAATGTTTTACTACCTGCATATTATTTAACATTCCACATATTAATTAGAATAATTTTGAACTCGTGCTTACACTACAAAACTAATACATACATTAGAAAATGTCTGCAACCAAATTAAAACTCTAAAATTTAAGGATGGGAATTTCTAAGGCTTGTCAAAGAACATGTTTCCTAAAAGCTAGCTAAAAGAATACAAAATAAAATGTAGTCCAAACAGCAGAAGTTATTTTTCTTATACGAAGTTAACTATTTTAATGAGGATGTTTCCTGTGGGAAGACATACTCTAATTTGACCAATTTAAAAATAAAAGCTTAATTAACATAAATTACAAAGAACAACCCTACACTGGTAGAGACAAATAATCTCATTAAAGCCTGGTGACACTCCTGGATTCAGAATTGCACACTCCAGTACCTCAGTAACCTTTAATTTATTTATTTTCTCAGGCACTATCAACCGCAAAAAGGAATGAAAGTTTCATAATGCGAACGCAGGAACCTCACTTTGGGAGAAATCCACTGTTATTTTCAAATCAGATGAACAAAACTTTATGGAATGATTTACTGAGAAGAGAACAAACAATTGATAGCTGGCTCAGAAATATAATATTAACATGAAAAATAAACAAAGCCTGTAACTTTGAGATGGACCCAGCCAGACTATTCCCTTATAGTGGGCCTCCCAAAGGCACCCAAACAGTACTTGAGCACAAGCAAAAAAGCCAAACTTGATGAAAACAACTAGCTTAATTAACTTTTCAAAAGGAGAAAGATCAAAACAAACAGGGAAGGAGGAGGAAGTATAAATAACGTATAGGCACAACCCTCTGCCCAGTCACTGCATCTTCCCAGGCAGACCCTTGTTACCATGCAGTTTCTCGACCTGTGAACTCTGCCCACTCTTCTCTCCTCTGAAGCTCTCACACCTTCTCTTTACGCAGGCAACTGGGACCCCTCCTGATGCTGAGAAGCATGGCTCATCTCCAGCTGACAGGCAACTTAGTCCTAAGAAGCATTGCTTAGGGTAGCATGATTTGGGAAAGGTACAAAAGGCAGAGACTGAACAGATTTACAGTGGGAGCTCTGAAGAGGTCTTCATTTTGTGCTTGAACACAAAAGTCTGAAGCCCAAGCTCCTGAATAAACCTCATCCAAGGCTTGAAAGTGCAACACATCTCCTCTGACACAGTACTTGCATCGGCAATGCAGGTTTGAAGATGGAGCAAAGCAATACACATGGGCACAGGATCAAAATGAGAACCTGGGTGATGGTGTCCAAATCCAAAGAGGAGCAGCTACACAAAAAGAAACTTTTTCAAGGAGTGCAGTTTTCCTCTTTGTTCTCCTCTTCAAGTGTATGTTCTGGCAAGAAATCTTCCTCCCAGAATGCCGCTTGCTTCTTATTACTGAGATTCAACTTTTTTCATCTTCATGTAACATTCTTAATTAACAGAAAAATGCCAAATGAGCTATTTTTCTTCAAAGGTGAGCCAAATCTGCATATTTTATTTCTTAATTAACTTTATCCATTTATACCCACTACAGATCCCAGTTTCTCCCTACAGGTTTCTTCCTTAATACTGCACCACAGACTTTTAATTCCCCAAAGAATACAAAAAGGAGCATATCTATTTGATAAATGACTTACAGCACCATTCAGTGCAACTTGTAGCAGTAGATATATTTTTAAAACTTACTAACAACTGCTGTATTTTCAGTCTGTATAGCTAAAATAGTTATATAAGACTAGTATATTTTGAAACAATCTAGTTAGTAACAGCCAAAATGGAGATGATGTTGAACTGGGAGCTGCAGAAAGCTAGTGCAATAAACAGCAGCCAGTGGCAGCCGAGACTAGGCAGATCCATTATTTCTTCCATTTTAACTCTGAGACTAGAGCAGAGTTTTGTAACTACAGCTGTGATCTACTCCCTGAAGCAAAACACTGTTCACAGGCCCGCTGCATGTAGGAACAGTCTTTCTAGCTTCTACACTTCCAAAAATAAAACTTACTGGCAAAGTTTTCAGGAAATTTCTTAAATCCCTCAAAACACATCATATATTATGGAACCCTGTATGGGAGGTAATGGTTCAAATTCTGACCCTAGCAGAGATTTGAAAGCCAGGCCTATACTGTAAGCTTTTGAAGGTATCTGTTGAAAACTACTATTTTCTTAATTGCACAACCAAAAGACACCCAGAGACAAAACACCAGTACTAAAAAAAGCACACTAGAAAGCAAAAGAACACAGCACAGGTGGATATCAGCAAGACATTAACAAAGGTAACATTAGCCTGACCATTTGGCTTGAAACATGGGGTGCACATAATAGGTATGCTGTCACTTCATTCTACCTCTTACTGTCCATCTCCTGTGCCACCAAGACACACATTAAAAATATACTGCATTGAAATATATAATCTGAAGTAGTATTAAAAATATAGTGTTTTTATGTTGCCTTGAGGCAGGTATTAAATCAGACCACAGTAATCCCATGAGCTGATGTATTTAAAAGTCTTAAAGCAATAAAGAACACTTTCTACAGCCCACTTTTTTCCGGATCTGCAGCTCTGTTGCTGCTTCCTTGTGTGTTACAGGAGACATTAGAAAACAGTCAAATGCCTTCTTAAATATCTGCTTAAAGTGATCTGTCACGTGCCCTTCAGATAGAGCAGATAATGCCACTATAATTTATTTCATAAACTTATAAGGTCTTCATGGTCTTTAAATGTTTAATGACAGTGGCTCTGCTCTAGACTAGTGGGGTACAGTGTAAAAACAATCAACTCCAGTCAGCCTATTAAGTTATTTAAGGCAGAGGCAAAAGATTTTCAGGTATAACTGGTTTTCAACACACTCTACATCTGAACATCTACTCGTATTTTAATTTAAGTCCACTGTACATCATCTGTTTTATGTTTAAAAATTTCAGACATTTCTCTGAAGAATATTGAAATGCCTTACAGGATAAGCTTTGAGACACCAATGAGGTAAGCAGAGTTACATACCTATTTTACAGACAAACTCAAAATCAAGAGCTGTGAAGCCACATACATTTCTGAAGTGGCATAACCAGCTAGCTTTTCTTCCTGCCCCTCAACAGAATTGCTTTCTGAGAACCATACATTAGACATCCCATAGATTTTCTATTCACAAATAGCAATAAATTACAGTGATTCCAAAGAGCACACACAGAGACACAGGATGGCTTATATATATAAATATATATATGCTTAGCTTATTATGCTACCTGACCATCTGAAAAACACTGAGACAAGTAAAAATTAAATTATCAAGAACAGCATGAAATGTACCACAAGTATTTTCAGTATGTTCTCTGGTTTTCTTGTTGAACATATTGCCTGACAGATTTTGGGTTCTACATGTAACACAAAACACCAAAGTTACATCAGTTAAACTTTCTATGGAAATCCAGAAGTTGGACTCAATTTTTATTGTATTCTGCTTGAATCTGAACTTTCATATTGTTAGTATGTTTTCTACTTCTAATTTAGTTCAGAAAAAGAATTCAACATGGAGCCAGGATAAAAACATAACTAAAAATCACATTTCAAAGCAAAATCTAAAATATTTAACCTCTTGCAAGCTCACAGAAAGTTGACTATAATACCTTTCGATACTGAAACTTTTCACTCAAGTCACAACGAATCAAAATTGGAATTTCCTGTAGGTAAATCCCTCCTCACCCCACATTTTGTGCTCAGTTTGAAGGTTCTAAGTTCAGCTGTCAGGGTTAAAAAGTAAACAAAATAGTAAAGATCAAGAAGTATCTTCCTATGGTTTTTCCAAGGAACAATGCGTACTCCATAAGCTCCCATTTCTTGGCTGAGTCAGTGACAGCTGGAAAACAGAGCAGAAGCACCAGAGATGCCATGCACAGAAAAATGAGGATGTTATGCCTTTGTGCAAGTTTGTTCTCTTTAATCTGACACCTCTTTAACTTCCACACTTTTTGTTCAGAGCAACAACTCAGATGGGAGCTGTTTGAACAATCAAACCTTTCTATTAGTCCAAGAACCTGGTTTATCATATACATTTTTGGCAATACTTGTGTTTAATCAGATCATGAACACTTTTAAAAGTCAACTGGGTACAAAGAAACAGATAGTTTATCTCTGACATGATATTTAACTTGAATTTTACTAAGAAAACATTTCTGAATGCAATAATCAAAACAAAGGTTACTGAAATTGCCCTTAAACATGGGTGGAAACCCAGAGTTTCTCAACAGTTCTGACTGTACCAGCAACTAAAATATTCTATATCGAGATTCCCACCAGGTTGAATGAATCTAAAAGTACACCAGTGCAAAGAACGATGATTTCTGCCTGCTGCACAGACAGCTTTTCTACTCACGTCTTCAGGGAATCCTCTGCCTGATGACTCCATAATTCAGATTCAAAAAGTGATTTTAAGTAATTTTCTGGCATTTCTCCAGTATAAGCTATGACACAGTCAATGCAACAAAGAAACACCAGATTTCATACAGCTTCTGAGTGCGTGGGATTGACAGTACTTTGCTAAAACCCCTCCCTCTCTCTGCTTTTATTACAAATATTTTTTATATATCTTTTCCTAACAAAATTTCATTTTGTCAACATATCCAGTGGGCTTACAATACAGCTATTGTTGCTGGAAATGTCAGTACTTCAACTGTGATTCTTGATGTAGCTCTCATAGGATATTGAGAAATAGCCAAATAAATTTATTCTTTTTATCTAAATGTCAGTATAGGTCTAAAAAAAGATTAAATATCATGAATAGAAGTATGTGCACCATATATCTAACGTGATGACTTGAACAGAAAACAAAATTAAATCTCTTTCATATCAGACGACTGTACCTAACAGAACAGGATGTCAATGGTGCCTCTATAAATGGAAATGTATATTACAGATAAAAATAATTTTACAAGACCCAGTTTATTGTAATAATAAAATCTAAAAACATGATGGAAACAAGACATATTAGAGTTTAAAATATAAGAAACCAGAAGCTACTATATCCCTAGCATACTGGATATTTTAAAGGAAGACATGATTGCTAAATAAAAATGTATCTTACATCAATAATGTAGGAACTGTATTCTCATGAGCCAGACAGTTTTCAGCCACTCTCCATCTGAATCTGTCCACAAAAGTCAACAATGTCTCCATTTATGGAAGCAGAAAAAAGTACTGGAGAACAGTTAAGGTCTTTGCACTGATAAATAATTGGTTATAAAGAGAGGAAACAGAAGGTAGGATTAAATGGTCAGTGTTTTCACAGGGGAGTCGGCTCACCAGGGGAGTCTTGCAGACAGCTGAGCGAGAAGCTGTGCTCTTCAACAAATTCATACTTAGTCTGGGAAAAGAGTGACTAGGAAAGTGACATTCTGTGGATGATACTGAGGTAGTTAAGACAGTAAAGATGAGGACCACCTGCAAAGATCTGCAGATGGACCTTCCACGTTTCAGTGACTGAGCAATCAAAATAATAGATGGAATGCAACAGGAGTTATAGAGCAATGTTCCTCGAGAAAAAAATCCTGGCTTTACATATAAAATTATAGACACTGTGCTGAATATTAATATGTAGGAATGATAATGTGGTGCTGCAACTATTAGTTCTAAGACAAAGTTGGCTCAGACTCCTTGATAGTCAAATAAAAATTGAAATCATTTGAGAAAGATAAAACAATAGGAAAAAAATAAATGTGTTTCTGTATAAAACCCACAGTGCATACGTCTTGTATATAATTCAGACTCCTCCACCTCAAAAAGCACATGATAAACTTATAAAGTGTTCAATGAAGGGCAAGAAAGCTGAGACCTTTCAGTAAGGAAAGAGAGATGACTCAGAAGAGGGATGAGAGAGATCTAGCAAATCCAGAGCAAGATAGAAAGGGTGAAAGCCCAGCTTGCTGCTCACTGTCCCTCTCAGGATCAGAGCTAAATGAGCATCAGGCAACAGTTCAGAAAAAATGAAAACACACTGGGTTTTCCTATGTGGCCTGTAGCTAGGCTGGGGAACTTTGTTCCAAGATACCAAGAGTTTACACAGGTCTAAGAGGAGACTCAAAAAATTACATGGGAAAGACCCCATGAATACATCTGGCTCCTCACTGCCTGTGCATGTGGAGGCTGCTAGAATTTTCTGAGGAAGTTTGATTACATGCTTGATCTAAATTCATACTGCCATACAGGTATCTTCTTTTCAAGTGAAGAATCCTAAAAAATAATGGAAAGGCACAAAAATCAAGTAGCATCCAAAAGAAGCCTCCATCTTGAGCTTAAAATGGTTGTGAGGCAACTGCAGCATTCAATATGAAATATGAATATAAGGAAAAAAAAAAAAAAAAAAAAATCACACTCAGCCTTGAAGTTTTCCTTGGTCAGCCTCAACCATTGGAGAGAGCACTAACTGGAGACCTGGTCTGTGACTCCACTGGTGATTTCCACCACCACCTGGGGTGGCAGGATTCAGTCACATGCTCTTTGGACACAACAGTGCTCCAGACTGATGCTGTCCAACTCCTGCTCTTTAATCTCTGCCAAGTGCTGTGCCTGGTTTCTGCCCCCAAAACACCCCCTTCACTTTGCTCCAGCCTTCCACCAAATGCAGTGTAACCTCCTTTTGGACTGGCATATCCCCCTCACCATTTTTGTCAGTGAAGAAAATTCCCTGTTCACATCAGTAAACCCTGGGCTAGAACATCTTCACCCAAATCATCAACAAGAGACTGGTGTATGCACAAGCACACAAAAAAATAAATACTGAGTATATGTGAAATGGAGAGAGATTATCTGGGTATGTAAGTTCTTCCCTTTCAGGGTACCTGGCTCTCAAAGCCCAGCATCTAAATTCTAGGCTTGACTGAGACTAGAGGTCTAACTGATTTGCTGGAGGTTATACAGACAGCTTTTTAGCAGAATCAGACTCCAGTCTTGTGTAAATACTTTAATCGCAAAGTACCATCTCTACAACTGGATTTATTTTTCTTGGTTCTACTCCACTATAAATAATAAACCTTCCTCTGTAATGTCTGAAATCTCGTTATATGCTCCATTAAAATAATTTATAATTATTAATTATTATCTTTGCCCTTTTGTGTATTTGAGCACCACAGAGTCAGAAAAGGTTTTAAAGCATTTACAAAATAGCTAAGTAATTCATTTTCACATCTGAACTGAGTTCACTCTGGTCATTTGCTGTTTCATTTTGTGTATTATTATATGCAATCTGTCACCTAAGTTATATGATGTGGCCACTTTCCTTATGAATGTCTGAATGACCAATACCAGCTATAAGTAGGATTTCTATTTAACAGCAAATATTCTTGTTTGGACATGAATACCCTGTGCCTGCTGAATACAGATACCCACAGAATGAAAACTTCTGAATTCTCTGAATACTTGCTAAAACAAAAACACATCATAGATGCTCACAAGGAGCCTGAGCATGACTGATAAGAAAGCAGTATAAATCTCAGGCATACATTTGCCAGCTCAATTCTAAAACATTTGGCTGATTCTAACTGTAGATTACTGATTCTCTTCAACCATCCACATTTTCATCTTCTGCTAAAGATACCCATTTACACAAACTAGCAAAGAAGTGGTCCATGACACCCAAGCTTTCATAAATCACAGCCATCAATTTAATCTCACATAAATGAAGCTTCCACTTGTCCTCTTAAAATAAACAAGGAGGACAGAAACCCACACATAATCACTAAATTACAAAGAACAGATGTGAAACATTAACAAGGAAATGCTCATGCTGGCAAGGAGAAAACACTATAAAACAGCACGCACTGTACCAAGCCAGATTGGCTTTTAAATGACTCATACTTATGAGATTACAACAAGGAACACAAACAACAAGGAACTAAAATAAAATAGTTCATTTGACTGGGCCTAATACAGTTCAGTTACTTTAAATTAACTGCTAATTGTGCCATTTCTTTCCCTCGTACTTTTCCTCTTAATATCTTGGTTAAAATACCTAGATGGAGGGGAAATTACTACAAAACCCAGACAATTTACATCTAGGCATTTACCTGTTGGAAACTCATTATTACTGCAAGCATTCCCTTCAAAACACACATTCATTTCCCTGAAAAGAAAGCATCTCTCAGTTGCCTTTCCAACATGTTACTACACCAAGTACACATCTGATGAATTTTTTCCTCAGTTTTCCAAATCAGTTCTCTAAGGATTTGATTCCATTCATCCCACCCGTTAGCAGGCCTATTTCTCACCCTTCACTGAGAGAGAAGTGAAAAAAAAATAGGAATCACTTCTTGCAGTGTCACCAAAGGAGGCTGTTAAACCCACCCCTGACAGACCAAACCCTATCAAGTTATTCAGGATAACAGAGATGAGAAACCACCATGAAGTGCAATTAAAGTTAAAATGCACGTAACAATTGAAGTTCAGTGTACTCTAACAGCTTTTGGCAGTTATGGTATTTTTTGGAAACAGGCTTTTGAACTGTGGTGCCAGTGCTGCCGGACCCTCAAACACAGCTGTTTCCTCTTCATATGCTGACCCTACAAACATTCCCTCATGTTTCAAGCAACTTCATGGTTTCTTGTCTGGGGACGATTTAATCCGCTCACCTACTACTGTACACTGAAAAATGCCACATTTGCTTGCAACACTGATCTGTTCAAATACCCCAAGCCCAGATGTACTCTAGCAATTATGTCCCATATGCAAGATTGTGTCAAGGAAACTCGTAATTCCTTTCCTTTTCTCCTTAAAAAAGGATCTCAATAAGTCTTATACTTCCAAAAGACACTAAAATGCCACTGCTGCTCTATCATTTGATATCGAGTCAGACAACTAGAGTCTCAAGACCATGCTGCTCGCGCACTCTCTGCCTGGTTTACTTAACAAAACACTTGTGATCGCCTCGCCTACCTAAACCAACTTGTATTAGTACTGATAACCAGAGAACTTTCAAATTCAAGAGTTACTGTGGAAAACATTTCAAATCAAACAAATGCTGCTAGTGGCTGCCTCTCCCTTAACTGCCCTTCTCCGACTCTGACTCTCAAATGATAGTGCTTTCAGCAATGCAAACTGCAAAATAAGTTTCTTCCATACCTTATGGTATTTACATCTAAGAATAACAGCTAAAAAAGATGAAGGTCTATGCATGAGGCAGTGCAAGAGGGAGAGCAGAGGACAGAAAAGAGTTACTAAAATACTGACCTAGAACTAGTCCCAGCCTCGCACTGAAAAAGTAGAAGCTTTGACTTCTGTCACTATCTTGGCACTAATGTTACATACACCTTAAGGTTCTGCAAGTGAATCCTTGAATATTGCTCAAATAAAAAAAACCAAACAAACCACAATTTTAAAACAGTGCATAATCATAGAAAACAGAGAAAAAAAAAGACAAAAACTGTGGGTCAAGAAAACAACACTCAGTAGAAGGAAGAAAATAAAATTGTTAAGAGACTCACATATTGCTGTTTGGCCACAGCTCTGCAATCATACATGCAAGGAAATAAAGCGCCAACTTATGACTGCTGCTAGGGCTGATTAAATTTCTGTAAGAATTATTACAAAAAAAAGCAGTATTTTGGTGCAGACAATACACCACACCTTACACTCTGGAGCTAAGTACTATGAAAGGAAGAGAAAGGGCCTCAGTGATCCCGTGACTCGGGTTGCAAGAAAAGAAAAAAGAATTTTACCTTTGCATAAACGATATATCAGCAAGACTCATTGCTGATTGCAATCTGGCCACTTAACCAAGGAACATATATAGTATGGTCAGATTACTGCTTAGCTTTCTTCATGATGCCAGTGAAGTAGCATGTTTCATCTCAAGCAAATACAACCTTTCTATTTAGTATTTTCCTTTCACATGCACTTTAGCATGCTAATATTATTTTCTGTTGTTATTCAAACTACATAGAAATTAACACCTTTACTACTTGGTAGAAAGGACCAAAGCATGATCTACACAATCAGTTTAAAGAGAATCGTAATAACAAAGATGGAGTAAATTGGGAAATTTCTACTGCTCCAACTACTGACTAATGCATTGATTTTTTTTTTCTTTTCATACTTCTTACAGGAATATCTGTACGAAAGGTCAAGGTAGAATTCCTCATTATGATCATCCTGGCTTAACTTGATAGCGTAGGGCAGAGATTTTCTTTCTCTTAACCACTGGAAGATGGAAAGAGAGAGCCAATAAATAACTTAATTTCTTAAGGTTTCCATTGATGGAGAAAGTAGTACGTCCTTCAGTAAACTCTGTCAGCGATTATTTAAACATAAAAGTTAAAAATGCAGGCTTTATCTGCAAACTGAGTTTCTTTAGCTATAGATCTCATTTAACAGGCCTTGTTATGCCTGCATCTCCTTGATTAAAGAGTACTTTAATATCGCATAATCTGTAAGTACTTACACAGACAGAAGTTGCATTAAAACACTTCATGTCTTTTTCTTTGAACTAAATTGACAATTCATTTTTCTCTTGCTGCAAATCAAGCATCCTCAAATCATTTCTATGGCTCTTTCCTGCACCAACTCTATTAACTTTTCACAATGTTGATACCCAAAGCAGATTCTCCCACCTAGGAATGATCTTACAGTACTACATATGGCAATAGCACCACTTCTGAGCCCAGGCTGATATTGCCCTGTATTTATATTATTATTCATACCCATGTAAGTTTGTTCTTAAGACTGCTAGAGAAAATACAGACAAATTTAAGCAGCTGCAGCCTTTAGCCTTATCTGAAATGTATCAGGCTATTAACAGATTATTATGTTTCTCACTTTGTTAAGGAAGAATGTTGAAGCAGCTAATATTGGAGCTAAAGAGCAGCTAAGAGCTGGAGAAATATTCCCTTTATGAAACGGAGGAAGCAGCAAATGAAAGAGACAGGCTTCAGAAAGCAACTGGAAACAAAAGCTGAAATAAAGAAACTGTTTTATTTAACGGTTTAATCACATTTATATTGAAGAATAAGAACCATCACCTCAGAGAGAACCCAATTATGGCACTTGTGAGAAACTCCACTGACTTATACTGCAGAAATACATACTTATTCTGCCTAATCCAAATATTTATACTCGCAATCTAATTTTCACAGAGTTGTTAAAATTCTTTCTTCAAGTTCAAATTTCTAAGAAATCGTGAAGCAAAATAGCAAGAAGGAATACAAGAAAGCAGCCTCACAGCTGTGGTGAACTTTAAAGCTCAATTTTAATGCCAAAATTTTTATTTTGTTCAAGGATAAGGGAGCCTGAGGACTTCACTGCTTCTCCATCTACTTTCTCAACTAACCTGAAGAAAAATGCAGAGAATCATGGTAGCACCTGTATTATTCAAGGCACATTTTCACTATTAGCAGTAGTTCACCATGGCATTAAAATTAGGACTTCATACCAAGATGGCAAAATTCCAAAATCACTCTTTTAATCTGTCCCATTCACTTGACGGGGGGAAAAAAGAAATTAAAAAAAAAAAAAAAATCACTGTTGGAACAATCGTAACAGAATATTCTAGCTGCACAAGGAGAAGAATCGATGTACAAAGACTAGACAGCAATGGAAAACAAACAAAAGTTTTGAAGTGCTCTACTAAAAAAAAAAAGCTTTTCTACAAAAAGGTCTACAGGGAAACAATTTTAAGGGATTAGAGTATTTCCTTTCCCACAGAAGTGGAACACATTTACAGTAATTTGGATTCTTTAGCACACTGAAATCATTATGGATTCAGAAAAGCACAATACAGGAACAAGTAGGTATTGTGTTCATCAAGGCCGTGCACATGAGTTCCATGCAATTCTTTCACAAGGCACAAGAAATGTAGTAGCCGAGACACCAAATTCTTAATAAAAAACCCTTTTTATTATTACATAACAGGAAGGATTACAAAGTCACTCCCTAAATTACCCAGGGTGAGCCCCTAGAGGTCTCATATGAGCATTTCTGAAGCAGAAAATAGATGCAACCTTGGTTTTGCTGGAATACACTGTAGTGTCAGAAAGAAAAGGCTCCCAAACCACCTGGTAGAGCAACATCTACACGATCCACCTGGAAAATATCCACAATAAGGGATGTTTACCTTCAGGCAGACCAGATATCAGTGCGAGGAACTGGACAATCAAACTGGCTCAGTTCTGTTAATTTCACAGACCAAAAGTCCTGTGCATCCACTTTATCCATCTTCTGCTCAGGATTGTAGAATGGTTTGAGGAAAAGGTGAGTAATTTAGTTGATCATGGGAACTTCAAGAGACATAACTGTTAATCCCATACACAGCTAAAGGAGCACATGGTACAGATTCTTCACCCTAGTGACGCATTGAACATCAGTGAATTAAGGGAGACCGGTCTCTAGAAGTGTTACTCTGCCAACCAACAATATCCATCTTGCCAAACATGGAGCTTAAGCCCAAAACCTGACTTTGTTTCCAGCATACTATTTCTAGAGAGCCTAAGGAGTGTCTGACACACCTGTGGCACAAACAAACAGCAGAGGTGACAGACAATCCCGCTTCAGACATTACGAAAAGCACTCTTATCCCTTTCAGACATTTTCAAAGCAGTGATGGGCAAGGCCCTTGAGACAGTCAGGAAGGACAGACACATATCTCTCAGTCCAGGCTCAAGCCTCCTTGGCACAGAAAATCAGGTATCCTTCTCAGTGACCAGCTGAGTTCCAAGATAAAAATGTTTCAGCATCTATTCCTCCTTTATCACAGCAGTCTACTTTTTAGAAGTTAACAGTGAGTTTCTTGCTGTTGCTGGAATATGTGAAACAATCACAGTTGCGCTTTGCCAAGGGCAATTTTCATAGTCTAAAACACAGCCTTCCTATGAATTAGGTAGTAATCAGATTCTTCTTTGCTTATTTATGTTATAACATTACCAGCATGAGTAATCCAACAGGGTCTAAAGAGTGCAGTCAGACAGAATAGAAAGGACTAGCAGACAGGAATAATAGGTACAACAGGCACATTTTAGCTCCAGGACAAGGCTATTCTGTGATCAAGTCCGTGCATCCCCAAACGATATGTCAGCCAAGCATCTGTGACAAGTATCATGCTGGGGATCAAGAGAGAGAGTATGGAGCTTTTTATGTTTGCACTTGACCAGTCATATTATTAATTCTTGTATAACTAGGGGCAGATGCAGACTTTTATTCACAAAGAGCCGCGCTAGATGGGTGACAGGTGGCCTTAGAGCTCCAGGTTTGAGCTGCCCCTTCTCACTGAATCTCTTTGCTGTCAAACAGTAATTGAAGAGACCAAAATCTCCCCTACCCCAAGCAGGCTTTGGCTAGAAACAAGTCAAAATTTCCATAACATCTATTGCTTGCAGTGACACAAAGTGTTATTTCTCTTCTTTCACCCGGAGAAAAAAGGAAAAGGATGTACGCTACCTCCGCTACCACCTTCTGCTTGGCCCTGCCTCTGATCAGCCAGGCATCTAGACACAGACATGAGTTCCCTGTGTCCTTTCATCTGCTCTATTACTCCCTTGCCATTTTGTGGCTAGTTACAGCACCATGAACTTTCTGAAGTTACATGTTTCCCTAAGAAAAGTCTTAGAAAATGGGCAGAATATGTGAAGAACAGAGTCTGACAGCGGACAAGTATTTATAATACAAATACCAGGCAAGTAATTACAATATATATACTGGGCAAGTACTTACAATATCTCAGTAATCAATGCTGCAGCAAATTCTGCTCAGCTGAACAGCATGCCTATTTGACAAATCAAATGTGGATCCAGTCACAGCACTGATCTTGTTCACACACCACAGAGATATACATAAAGGAAGAAAGTTTTTGATATTCTAATTCCTGGTTATTTATTTTCTGATAAGAAGGATGCTCATGTTAGATAGCAATCAAAATAGGTTCAAGATTCCTAAACAAAACTGAAGAGATTATAAAAATATTTAACCAAAACTAAGAAATAGCAGAATTAACACTGAGGAAAAGAAGACTAAAGCACACTTCCTTTTATTTCTACAAATGGGAGCACAGAGAAGCACATAACCTCTGGTATCTGCTACTAAAACAAAATGTTTATTCTTAGCTAGAATCCTGCATTCCTACAGCTCATTGCTACATACCCAAAGCAGAGTAACTTTTTCCTAATTGATATTACTTCTCAGAAGTGAGGAATAGGTCCCCAGCAATTATAAAACACTAGTTGAGGAACTGCTCTACATTTTACCCCAGGTTTGGGCAGAACAACGGCTGTGTCACTGAATTCTTCCTTTCTAGCTACCTTATCCAGGCTATGCCACGTAAGATCTATCAAAAGCAACATATTATTTCAGAGACTGGAGGTACCTCTAATGTGTCTTAAAAATATATAACAGAAAACTATCTCGCTTTCTGCAATTCAGGCCTCTACAGCTGTGCCTGCATGCAAACCAGCAACCACTTTATTTGGTTTGAAAAATCAGGTAACTGGAGGCAACTGGAGCTAAAGGGCAGTCATGGGCTGACCAAGTGCCTCAGGGCAGTGCTGGAGGGCTCCGCACTGTTGGTGTGTGCAAGGGGGTCGGCAGCAGCAGCTGTGCTGGGGCTGTGGGCTCAGGGGCTCATAGCACCATGTCAGCAGCTGGGGAGACTGGGATCCAGGACCAGTTACTGGAGAGATCAAATGTCTCGGGCCAGCTACTGGGGGGAACTGCATTGTATGGGTTTCTCACTAAGGGACCTTCACCCTGATCAGGCAGAGCAGCTGGGATTTCCTGCAGCCACCCTCTATGTGCCTGTGTTACTTACCAGCTGTCCTGGTTTTTAGCTGGGACAGAGCCGGTTTCTTTTCAGTAGTTAGAATAGTGCTGTTTTGGTTTCAGCTTGGGACTTGTTATGAGAGAGACACTGAGAACATCCCAGTGTTTGCATTTTTGTCGCTGGAAGAGAAGGACTTTGTATTTTGTCAATCTGCAAGTGCAAGATCTAAGGGGGTGAGGAGTATTTAAATGAATAAGCTCAACTGGCATTTGGCTCTGCCAATGGGCTATTCCATCTCCTATCCCCCATGGGCAGGATATTCATGAGGGGCTCTTCCTCTCTTGCTCTCTCTGGCTTTCACTTGGGCTCTCGCTCTCCCGGGACTGTGGTTTCAGTTTGGGATTGTTGCTCCTCCGGGATCGTTATCTGGGAACAGGCCAGGCTTGGTCAGTGGGTGGTGAGCAATGGCACCATGTATCACTCATTTGTATATTTTATTACTGCTATCATTATCACTACTATTTTAATATTAGTATTATTTTAAGTTTTCTTTTATTTCTATTATTAAACTGTTCTTATCTCAACCTACAAGCCTCCTTATCCTTGCACCCCAGTCCTCTCCCCATCCCCTGGGGGTGAGGGGGGAAGTGGGTGAACAGCTGTGTTGGCTGCTGGCCAAGGGGTAGCCCAGTGAAACTATCACAGGCACAGACAGCCCATCCCTCCTATGTGTATTTCCTCAGCTTCAGCACAGAAAGGATCTTTCAAATACTGTAATTCGACTTCATCACACTTCTCAGCACATGAGTTCAAGAACCATACCGACATGCAACAAAGCCTGACAGTCTGTGCATTTTGAGCCAAATAAGTGGCAGTGGCAAATACAGCAGCAAAAAAAAAAAAAAAAAAAAAAAAAAGCTCCTCAGGCAGAAAGATGGGTGTATTTGACATGCCAACTAATCAAATACAGCAAAACAAAGCTACAGAATTGCAAAGTGTGAAATGGACTCTGGCATTTATTTTCTTCCTTTGCTATTATGCATCATTCTCTCGGTGGAGAAGGTAACATCCTTGCTGCAGAATGTTCACCTCCAAATTATTACCACTGAAGGTTATTTTAAAGTATGTTAATACCACAGTATCTCTCTTACTTCAATTATCAAGTTTATTTGGTAAGCTATTCACAGGTCCCACTACATCTGGATTGATTCCCAGATTTCAGAACAAAGCCTGCAAGCTGCCTCTCAAAGCTTAGCAAGGCTAAATAATGCTAGTACCAGTAATAATCATTAAAAAAAAAAATAAATAAATAAACCCTCCTATCATGAATAATACAAACCAATGAGAGGTTGTTCCAAATATTTAATATTTGCTGGAAAACCTTCCCCAAAAGTTCATTAACAAAATGTTAATAACCACATAATGCTTTGCAATATCAGTTATTGATAAAAATAAATTATGTTTACACCAGGAATTAGCTTTAGTATAATGTTCTAAAAACAGACATGCAACTCCCAATTACTTCCAGCACAGGATTTCTTCATCGCGTTGAGGGGGGGAGGTTTTGGGCAGGGTAGGTTTGTTATTGCTGGTTAGGTTTGGAGGCGGTTTTTGTGTTTGGGGATTTGGGGTTTTTTTTTTGTTGGTGGTGGAGGTTTTTAAAGCTTAAGACAGCCAAAAAGATATCCACATTTTTGGAGACCAAAGAGTCTACCTGATGGGACTCTGTAATTCTAAGGCTACTAGAAACTTTTTGAAATGAATGATTTTCACAGATTGACCTGAATTTAGTCAGGATAACAATCACATAAACTGTGTGCATTTTAAAATGAAATTTAATTTTAGAATTACATTTCAAAGTGCCACCAAGACCTGTCTTGGAGGAAAAGCTATGATCTAAACCAGCTCTGTGTCTTATCATGTTACGTATACAGTTTTCACTCTTCAAAATTATTCTCCTTTGCTAAATTGGGCACGTACTTGAAAATTAAACACACATGCAAAGACTACCATCAAAAATACCTGTTAGGTGTTCCTTCTCACCTCACAAAATGTTTCAAGACTTCCTATTTGTGAGGGGCTTCTGGAGAAAGATCTTTACTCTGTCTTGCTAATCAGTAAAAATCAAATATTTTTTTATTATGTGTTCCCATTACTAGGATGCAAGATTTCTTTAGCTGGTGATCTCTCCAAACTTATTGAATTGGTCCCAGCAGTGACTGTTGAACAGAGTATTCATGGTCATACATGTTAATAACTGTGGAAATTTCAGAGAATTAATATAATTGAAATTTACCTCTAATTTTTGAAGTCTCTTCAAGCAGCAGTGATGGTACACCTCAGAATAAAGAGTTAAAAGACGACATTTCTCTTGGTGTCATAACTATTCACAAGAAGCAAGGGAATTACATCAGTAAAGTCTGCCATGTAGCTGGGGTAAGGTCTACCTGGGGCTGATTCCAGCTCCCATCCACCTTCCTCATGCACTGGCCAGGCAACAGCATCCCATATGCATTGGGTAACCTTCAACTCCCCTGCAGAAGCTAGTGCTCAGTATGTACCCACAGCCCTCCTGGACACACTGCTGGGTTTCAAACAATGTTTGTGGAGCGGTTACTCCCCACCATACCAATGAAACGGAGCTTTTTCTGACGTCTGAAAGACACATAGCTACTCTGCTTCACTTCTGAAGCCGCACACAGCATTTGGTTGAAGAACCACCTTATCAGGTCTAAATGATCTGGCTTCTGCACACAACAGTACCACTAAATTATGGCTGCTCCAAGATTCATTTTTGCCTGCAGTTATTACTAGCAAGCAATGATGATAGTTACTCACTGTAGCCTCTGGGGAAAATTTCTCTTGGGCAGAAACTCCAGACTACAGGAAAATCTGAAACACTGCACACAGCATGAAAATATTGAACTTACTAACCAGCAGTTTTTCTGCAAACAGACTAAAAGGAATCAACAAGGACTCCACTGGTGAGAAACAACAGGTTATGATATACAACGCCACAGGGTATCAGATAGTAACAACAGAAGGAAAAAGGAAATCTGCTGTTTGGTTTAATTACTTGAAGACTAGCAAGTCACTGAAGAGAAAAAGTGCTGAGAATTTTAGCATTGGGTTTATCGATAACAATGTGGAACTTCTCATTAAAATCAATGAGAACTCAGAATAGAGAAGACAATGAGGAAGCCAACAGAGCCATCACCTAAACATGGTTCTCCAACAACATGTTCCAGGAAAGCTAGCCAGATAGAATTAAGGCTATGAACATTTAAAAAAAAAAAAAAAAAAAAGAAAAGAAAAAAGAAAAAAAAGAAAGGGAGGGGGAAGGAGTGGGAGGGAGAAAGAAGACATCATAGGCTTTTGGCGTTATCAAGACTGGGAAGAAGCAATAGACGAGGACAGAGCAACACCAGCCAAATTTGCTGTAAAACTACCCCACTGTTGAATACAGTTTTATTTACTATAGAAAAGTATGCCCCTAAGTGCTGTGATTCCTCAAATAAAAAACTTAAAGGCTGCTCCAGAAGCAGAGCTGTCATTCGCTACATCCTGCTCTCTGAAATTCTTTCTGCCTGAAAATTCCTATAAAATGATCCAATGTGATTTTTTTGGGTCTTTTTTTCATTACAAGGAAATAACTTCATTTTTCAGATATGCTAGAACAATTTGTCCTATCTTTGTTGCAATATCCACAGATTCAGTAAATGGAAATTTTCAGCAGCATGTATTCAGCAAAAAAGCAAAATCATTCAATAAAAACAGACATCTAATGATGAAAATTGTGTAGTATTAATTCCTCTGTGCAAAGGTGTGAAAAATACTTTTGCCAATAAAAACGGCTAAATACAAACAACCAGCAATCAAAATTGTGTGGACTAACAGATGTCTAACATCATAAAGATTAGAGATGTACTTTATTATCATTGAAACTGTCAATGCTTGAAAGGACACAATGCTTTCATAAGAAACGATCCTTTCCAAATGTGCTTGGGGAATGCCTGTTTAGATAATGGTGGAGATTAAAAGCCCATCTCCCTCACTGCAATCAAAAAATCCCAGTGCCTGGGACACGGGCAAGCAGTTAGGAAGAAGCTAACATGATGTCCTGGAGGCGATCATCGGGTACAGCTACAGAGGCAGTAAAGTCTTCCATGGTTCCACATTTACGACCTGTGAGGTTGGAGTTAACTTAATGTCCTATGGAAATATTGATATGAACCTCCCTGGTTTAACACAACAGTTAAGATACAGAACTTACACTGGCCAAAAGAATAAATGACACTTGTTGACTTTGCCTTTGGGATCCATAAGATCAGGCACACATTTTGAGCCTCTTTCTTCCCCAGCAAAGAACAGTTCTTGCAGCAGTAAATCAAGGGAGGGAAAGAGATCTGTAATTCAGTGCTAAGCTAATTAAGCTTGAGATCCACAGGCAGAGGAAAAGATAGAATAAATATTTTATTTCAGTGTTTGCACTTATGAGTAAAGATAACTAGTAACTAATTAAGCCAAGACTAATGGCATGTAAGCCACCAGTTTAGATCAGTGATACTGCAGGGTTGGGGTTTTTTTGCCCTCTTAACTGTTTACTGAAGAAAGAGTGTCAACCATGAGGACATCAAACCCACTCCCACTCAGGTACTTCTGTCTACAGAAATCACCCTGTTAATCTGACTCTGCATGTCTGCAGGTTTCATTCTATAGATCTCTCATGCACAAAAAGCAGATTTTCAACCATTCAAAATGGGACATTTCTTCTCTCCCTGTGAACAACTATCACACACCACAGCACTTGCGACCTTTTCCCCTCACCTCCCCTGTTCAGAAAGAGAATGTAACTGCACCCAGAATAGACTGAGAAAGCCTATGCACAAACCACGCTTTTCAGACATGCAAGTAGTATTTCAAAGAAAGGATGAGACAAAGACTTATCTTTTCCCTTCCTCTCTGAAGCCTTGAGGACGTTCTCAAGGGGAAATAATCCGTGAGACAAAAAGACAAAGAGATGATTTCTTCAAGTGAGGACAGTTACAGAACATGAAAGCACCTCCGTCCAGAAGCTGCAGTGTTTACACCAGTGTTATCTCACCTGATACTCTGCTTTCTGCACAGGTGGACTGATTTCCCTTTTCTAAACAGATCATACTGAAAAAAAACCCATATTAAACTCATGTATGCAACCCAACAAAACCTGGATTGTGTAGCCTAATAATGTATGATTTTGCCATTGCTGGTAGACACCAGAAGCTTATTAACCTAACAGTGCAGAGTTTCAGGACTTACCAAAATAAGGGAGCGATATTCACGCTGACAAAAATATTTTTCATAGAGCATTTAGCATTAAATTTGACAATGAGTTATGTGACATTAAACCAGCTGCATGTGTAAGAGTAAATCAGTCAAGGACTGAAAGTGAAAAATCAGCTGGGACTCTAATAACATCATCCTTTACCCAGATGCCTTTTCTCATAAAACTTAGTAAATTAATTCTTGAAGTTTCTGCCTTTCTGTCAATTCTGGTTGGAATTGTTCAATGTATTGAAAACCTGTTAGTGCGAGGGAGAGAAATGAAAACAGATAAGTGCATGCAAGAGGCTGTGTGATCATGTAAGCCTTATTTTCACAGATAACCTAAACTAGGAATGCATGTGGGAAGAAAAACAGAAAGAACCCAGGGAAAGAAATTGGACAAAAAATGTCTTATTACATCAGTTTTGTTATGAAATGAGTGAGCACAAGTCCTGTTGAAGCCCGAAACATGCTATACTTACTTGAAACTGCATCTATACATCTTAAAGAATATATTTGAATGTTGTGTTTTGCCACTCTAAAAAAAAAAAAAAAAAAAAATTGCCTTTTTCTGGGTTCAGATGCCAATGAACCTACATTATTAACTGTCAAGTTACACCAATTATATTGGGGAAAAAAAGAAAAGTCAGAAGTTTGACAAAATTAAATCAAATACCCGAATGCTCAACTGAAGATTTTTCTGAAGTTTCATTGTCCAAACATTTGTGTCAAATAACCTACGACATGAAACTGAGGATCCAAAAGAAAATGGCAAGGTAAAATAATTGCATAACTTAATATGATGCTAAGCACATCAATACAGCAACAACAAGCAATAGTCCTTCCTGCTCCAGCCAAAACAAATTACCTTCTATTTCAGCTCTCAAATGGAAGACAAACTCCTCTTTGAGAAGCTGCCACACACAAACTAATGGGTCACCTTCAATCTGCTACAGCTTCCCAATGTGCTGAAGCCACAAACAAGTGTCCAATGAATCCAGAAATGAGACAGAAAAAGTACTGATCCCCAAAGCTATGGGCTACATGCAAAACATATTTAGCAAAGATATAAATTTATTTACATAAATACAAAACTTGCTACTTAAAGACGCAAAATCACAGCTGGGAAACACTGGGCTATATGGGAAGTAGCCACAGGCTGCTGGAAGTTAGAGGGGCTTTTATCTTAAAGAAATTCATCAACTTAGCTCACCATGAGCAGCCCCCTGCTGCAGCTGGCAAAAAGAAATAGTAAATACTGGAAATTTTTTTAAAAGTATTATTAAATCCTAAAAACTTGTTAACAGTTAACTCTCTTTTGATTGAAACAAATGTTTCTCTCCCTCAAAAAAAACCTCAAAACATTCAGATAGAAGGAAAAAAAAAAGCTAAACAAAAGGGAAAAAAAAAAATAATTTCTTAGCCATGGATCTTTCTGTAGACCTCAGGAGAAATGGCACAAAATGTAACAATGTTTTTTTTGCTGTTACTTTGTTTTACTTCTTCTTCATGTTTCACTAACTACGTACACATACCACGTTGTAAGAACAAAAACCAACAACTGTTTTTTCGATGCAGGAAAAAATGGAGCATTTTCTACTACAGTTTTACTGGTTTCTGCAATGCTTCATATAAGAAGGACCATAGTTTATGAAAAAGGTCCTTAGGGATTACCACTGTGACTCATACTGTCTACTGCTTAACAATGATAACAACAACAGTAAGAAGCAGCAGCAGCTTTAAACATCTCTATCTACAAATAATAAGGAAAGCCTACCAGCCCTTTTCAAGAGCAGGTAATAAATAAGCCAACCAGGTGGAAAAATGAGACTTACAGCAGAGAACAAACACACTTCCAGCATTTTCCTTTTGATAGACAAGATACCAGTTTAGCAAACAAGTTCTGAAGCATCCTTTTAAAAAAAAAGTATTCCACTGAAATAATAAATGATAGTATCCATCTACATATAAATGTCCCATGAACATACTTAACAAAGAGCAAGCAAGAAGCAGGACACCTATTTTTTTCTCATCCAGGAAGGAGGAAGCAATCATTAGGATGTCACAGAAGCTGGTGTGTAAGCTTACATAAGGAGTAACCATAATGCTGACTGAAGACCATCATTTAAAATGCCACGGTAGCCAGAGTTTATCTGAGGTCTTTTAGAGGGCTGGTGAGACAGTACCAAAATGCCAGCAATGGACCAGGCCAATGCAGCCAAACAACCTGTAAGAATCACCAGGAGGGAAGGCTTTGTGCTGGGTTTCCACAGCAGAGCTGCTGTCAAGCATTTAATCAGGTTTTACAACCTCTTCCAAAGTTAAATTGTAAACACTCTGGACCCTTCTGGTCTGTCTCTTTGACACACTACATTGCAAGAATCTGGACGATAATACATATTGTTTTAAAATACAGGTAGATTTGGAATATTGCAAACAGAGACTTATTTCAGGGGGTGGGGGGGGAAGCCCAAGAGCTTCAGCAGCTTACAACATTCCAAAATCTATAAATTAATCCAAATCAGAGAGCTGCCAAACAGCCTTTAAGCCTAATTAGAGAAACGCTAGGGTGCCAGAAGTTCCCTGTCTCTGCGAAGACTGAAATACCAGCTAGTCCTCTAAACAACCTCCCCTGTTATTTTATTACACTGCACTGTGAAAGGAAAGCAAAACACCTCGTTCCCCTGTACTGACACAAACTCCCTGCTGCAGGGGCTCCCTGGGGCCCTGGCTGCTGCCCCCCGCTTCCCCAATGCCACAGGGCAAATGCCAACCGGGGACCTGCCCCACAGCTTCCCCTCCCAAGCTGCCCTGATCCCAGCTGTTCATCACTACAGGTGGAAACAAATAACGGAGCAATGCTCTGAAGTCAAGTTTTATCGTGCAATTTTTATTTCCCCCTCCCCCTCCCCCTCCCCCCCCCGTAATTTTAAGAGTATGAATCCAATAGGGCAGAAGAAAGTACTCACTTGCATGTTACTGAGGGATACATACCAGTTCTGGGTAGTGTAGGTCTCTCAAGCTGTGATCATCTAGTTCTCCCTCAGAAAGAACTCTATAAGTCAGGTTAAACAGGCAACTTATTGTAACAGACAAAAAAAAAGTAATCCATTCTACAATGTAGAAAACTTTATAATACTGATATCGGAGCTCTGGATCCAAAACAAAGAACTGAAATCTACTACATTGGATTTTTGTCTGAAGGAATTGGACAGCAGCTTTGCTAACCTAATGAGAAACTAGGACTAACTTAAGCCCTTCAGACAGCAATGGATTATCTGAAAAATTTGGGATTTTTTGACTCACAGTTATCTTTTTATTTCAATTTTCAAAAAGCTATTCCAAGACAGTTCTTTGGGACAACTGTGCTCTCAAATCTTTTTTAGTGCACATGCTCCCACTCAAAGAATGTGGCTTTTCTTTGGCTCTGTGAACTTTTTAATTTTCTAAAGTACAATATTTTTCTCCTCTATATTGCCATTCAGCCTTTTTAAAATAGAAACAAGATAGATATAAATATGTATGGTGAGCATAGGAATGATTTTGTCTAAGACACTTTTCCTAGATACAATTTTTTATCTTAATGTATCAAGCTGTCTACAGAACAACCTGGGGCACTCAAATCAGAAGACTCCCTCATGGCATCCCTCCAACAAAAACATCAGAGCTTCAGCTCCCCGCCACGTCTTGTCCAATGTTTGAATAAGTAACAAGGGAAGGGCTTGGGCCACCAGGCCTGCCTGAGGCTGTGCCGGAGGAGAAGTTAGGAGGAGGAACACAAACAGCCCTTACAGACAGTCCTGGCCTGAAAAGGTGGAAACCAAACGGGAGAGCAAAAATTCATTTGCATTGCAAGAACATGGAGGAATCTTTCCAAATCAGCACTGAACTTGAGAAGAAAAAAAAATGAATTAATTTTGGGAGAGTTCTGTCTTGGCCATATCACAGGCACAACGAAAAGATCGACCCGGTCTTTTTCGCTATGGACTCTGTCAGGAAACCCCTTCCTTCCTCTCCTGAAGGGGGAGCAGAGCCCTACCATTAAAGCACACACAAATTCCCTCAAACAACACTCCTATCACTCATTTTGAAGAGTGAAATGGGGTGCAACACCCAGAGAAGTGTGCACAAACACTGAAGTGAACTCAGGGTTAAGCTTTCAGTGAAGTACATTGTAGCTCCCGAAGTCAAGAGCTGGCACCATTCCAATACTTCTTTCTAACAGGTCCCAGTCCCCACTCAAACATACTACAAAAACATTTGCAGGCTCCATCCTTTCCCCCACTCCCCTCCCAATAACGTCAAATATTCATTCTGGGCAACAAAGTAGCGCACGGTTAATTCTGCTCACTAACTTCATGTTCACAGTCTCCTTTCTGCACAGGCTGCCTAAATCAGCCCTGAAGATCTCCTGCCCTTCCCTAACAGCAGTGTCTCCAACCTTTGAGAGACAGGTTTTTGGACCAGCACAGAGCTCAAGAGATTCATTTGCTCTCACTGAGTTTCAGTAAAAGCTTTTAGGTATAAGCCCATAAAATTTCTTTCTTGACATGCACAGCACCCTGGTCCGGACATGCATTACAGCCCAGATTCCTCCCACCTCCATTCAATTTGAAATAAATTACACAGCACACAGACTGGGGACGTCCTTTACTATTACGGTGGAGAAGAATCCTGCTATTTTCGTTTAATTTAAGGGGTTGCTTCTTTTCTGCTGACATGTTTTAGGACTCCAGGGATGCATAGAACTTATTCACAGTTTCAGCTATTGTACCAATATCTGGCAAGACAGCATTTTCATGCAATGCATGCTTAATACCTGCTCTGCCTGAGTTTTTTTCCTTATTTTAATTTAATAAGGAAGCATTTGGTGGTCACTTGACAAACATATTTGTTTTGAGGTATGGATTTATTTTTTCAGTAGTTCCCCTTTTTAGCTTGCAACAAGGGCTTAGCTATCATGCCACCTTCTTACTCCTTTTTGATTCCAGTTTTATTTGAAGATAATTGGCAGTATATTTATAGGCAAAAATACTGTGTCAGTATTACTAACAGTTAAAGAACCAGGGTGGGGAGAAAGAACATTTTTAGCTGTTTTACATTACAGGGCTGCAGTTGGAATTTGCCAATCAAAAATGGAATGTGTCGTGTTTGCAGCTGCAATTATAAGCTAAACTGAGTAAAGGAAGTGATTTTACTTTCAGGTAAAGATTCACGCACTAGTAAGAACACTCTCTTGTAAAGCACTATACTTTTCTGTTTGTTAAAAAAAAAAGAAAAAAGATGAGAAACACTAGAAAATCCAGTGGACTTTACTCTTTTGTTCAAGAAGTGTTGGTAAATTGTGGTTTTTATGACAACAAATATTAAATCAACGTTAAAAAAAGTAAACCAATTTCCTCACAGCAACTTCCTCAGCAATGAGCAACATAAACCATTTTTTCAATCAAATTTGTAGTCTTCTGGTTCCCCAGTTTTGCACTGTGAAAAAAAAAAAATGAATCTACTAAATAAAGCATGTGGTAGGAAAAGAAGATTTGATTGTGAAAGACATCTCCGCATTTAAGCATTGCTGTGATAGTGTAAAAATGAAAAAGATCAGATTGCAGATAACATCTCTGTGTTTAAATAATTTATTTTCTTGCCATGTACTCTTTTAAGTCAACGTCAAATACATAAAAATGCAAAAGAAACTGGCGTAGCAGCTTACTGTACTACTCAAGCATAAATGTCACTGCTACACAGACCTTATATTATCAGCTCAAACATTACAGTTAGCAATTACAACTGTTTAGAACCAAGACCAAAAATTTTCATCTGGACCAATATCTGCTAGTAAAATCTAATGAATGCTGAAGACCTCTTTCTACAAATATTCAACACATGCTGTTTCCCCCAAATTCCATTTCCTTACTTGCCAACAGCTTTGCTACTGTTTTTCTTGCAGCATTGAAAAAGAGCTGCAGATGTCTCATTATCATATCCAAATTTTTAAATTTTTACACCTTCAAAACATGCAATGTATGGAACCATTATTCTTGTTTTAAAAATAAATAATTTGAAGCATTTTGAAAGAGTCATACCCTTATACCCTCCAAATTAGTCAGTCAAATAACACTGGAAAGATCCATTATATTATTCTTATCTTAATTATAATCTTAAATGTCTCTGACAGCTTTCACAAAAAAAAAAAAAAAAAAAAGTAAACCTACTTGGGGTTTGAAAAGGCTGCCAATATCAGAATCCCTCTAGAGTTAGAGGGAGAGCAGATGTGAGACTGGTCTCAAAAAAAACCCCAAAACCTCACTACAGATAAAAACTTAATGAAGCAAACAGACAACATGAGTAGCAAGCAAGCAAGCAAGGCCAAATGCCATTCACCTGGGAATTGTAGAATAACTTGGAGATAGAAGAGCTGGATTATGAACAAGGAGTTAAACCACTCGATTCAAACCAGAGGCAATAACAAGAGGCCAGCGTATCAAAAAACAACGATCTCAGAAAAACACTTTGGATTTTATAACGGAGAACAGCATTAAAAACTTCGAGCCCAGCGAGATGTAAAAAATAGTCCTTTTCAAATAAAATGTCAGTATCTACCTCCAAATAGCTTCAATAGTCTATTTGAATGAGAATTGAAAAAGCATTTTCACTTAATGCATCTCTGTTAATAGTGAGAATGTTTCACTTTGTAACCTGATAACAAAAAAACCCTATTAAGTTAATACAAAATCTTGGGTGCTCTACTATTTCCAGAATGCAAGCATCCTTATTTTTAAGTTGCAAGGGAGTTAGCTTGCCATTTTGAAAGCTGGCTGAATTGGGAATCAGGCCATAAGATCCAACAGCACTTGTGCAACTTTCAGATTTAGGTTCTAAGTTAGCAGCAAGCTGACAGGGCTTAAAATACATTTTACAGACTGAGATCAACTATTTGTTTTATTCTCCTCTTATATTGAATTAAAAACAAAACTTTTACATCAGATAAGACTACCCAGCACATCTCTGGAATACTGGATTTTTGCTGCCAAAATTCAAATTTTGGAATAAAATCCATGTATACTTCTGGCTTTGTTTTGCAGTTTTACATTCCACAGCCTTTTAAAAATACTAACAATCCAAAAGAGTATTCACTAGTTAGCAATGCTGTTAAAGATTTAGACCTTCAAACAGCAGACACATATAGTCTTGCATATTCCTACAAGACCAGGAACATTCCTGTCCTGTATCCATTCAGGTTGCACATATGCGTCTCAGCAGAAATATAAATATCCTCGCCTTTGGCTTAACCATCACCTTTCACTTGGTGGATTACATATCTTCTTGTCTTCAGAAAGGAAGGAGAGCATCATACAACCAAAGCAAGTTAACCTCCATTACCTACTTCCTCTGAAGACATCCCTTCTTCCTGTCCTCTTTGCCTTGGAGCCTCTGACTTCTAGGAAAACAAACCAACTATTTCTCACATTCCAGAAAAACCACTGCTTCAGCTATAATATTACAGTAGCACTGATATTTTGTAGTTTTCTGTTTTGGTTTGGTTTTTTTTTGTTTTGTTTTGGATTTTTAAACCCTGAAAGTATGTGACATACCATCATCACAGTCAGTTCCTGTAAAAATACTGCTCCAGTCTGGATCACCAAAAGAAACTCATGCCTGAACACACCTAATGCCAAGGCAATATGAACTAAATACACTGCACAACACTGATCACAGCACAGGATGCTATAGCTAATCAGAATAATATTAGCATATTTAAAATTTATAAATACAAATTACCACTGCTATAAAATAAAAAAGCTAAGCTTTATTTGTACCTTCACCAAATGCCTAAACCCTATCAAAAAGAGGCCAGTATGTTGGTTTTTTTTTTTCATTTATGATAAATTAACACAAAGAAAATACAGAGGTAAAATATTAAGAGAGCAGCAACAAGATACTGAAACAACTCTCTCAGATTCTAGTGTCAACTAACATTGGCAGCTCTGCCCTGCTGATATGCAGCAGCACAGACACCCTGACCTCACAGAATACCCAAGAATAAAATTTTGGTACCTTAAAGACGAGAAACTGCACCCTAGAACAAAAGCACTCTAAACCAAGAACAGTCAATACAACCTGCAGAGGCTCAGTTCTGACCTGCAGCCTATCCTCTCTATTTTAAATGTGAAACTTGGCTTTTAGGGTATAAAACCATTCCTAATCCTAACCCCAGCAAGAGAAAAACAGGGTGCATAAGCAGTGGAGTGCCTGGTTCCATGTTGACATGCTTATGGCAATCAGAGTATAACCAATATGTAAGCTAAGTTGTTTTGAATAAAAAGAAATAAATTAGGAAGCCACAGCACTTTCCCTCCCACCTCAGCTTGTATAAAAAATAAGCAATGAGAATCCCAATATTAACCAATGAAGAACCTGCTATAAACCTACTGAACGCTAAACATCCTCACTAGAAACATCTCAAAGAGCTCAAGAAACACAATGTAACCCAACTGTATAAAACCTGACATCTCAAAATCCGATACCCCAACTGCTTAACGCAGTGTTCCTGTCCACAGGTCTAGCATTAAGCTTTCACTGCTAACCTGGGTTTTGTTCTGACACAAGATAATTTCCTGTCTGGAATGTTTAACTGAGAAAGAAAAAGTAAGAGGAAAAAACTACACACATGCAAAGCTGGGAAACACTCAATAGTGGTATTTTCATGTGAGTCTCTCTTGAGACAGACTTATACATATACCTACTGCAGTCTACCTGAGTCTTTCAGCCTCAGATGCATGATTTAGCCATTTTAAAGCAAAACCAAATAATCAGCAGATAAAGAAATGCTTTTCATAGAAACACAACTCATGATGCTGCTGCTTCCGATACAGCTGCATTGTCAGTTAATCCATTACACACCGTTAAGAGACAATGAACCTAAATGTGCTTTTCAGTTCCTGGCTCAAGAGAGCATTAAGATGGGAGAAATCCTCCCTTACATCTGTGGACACAGGACAGAGACAGAGAAGCTTGTCCCATCATTTCTGGTTTCCTTTGGAGTGAATCAATTCTAGCAGGTCTGTGACAGGAAGCAAGATCTCCATCAAAGTCAGCCTGCCACACCACTCGCTGTCGTGTTAGAAATGATGCATTTGCACAAAAACAAATTCTATTATTGGTTACATTTCCAGTAATACAGGCACTCAGCCCATCACGTTCTTCAGATAGGTTTATCTTAAAGTATAAATTAGTATCTTCTCTTGAAGTATGTATTTTCTAATAAATCAATATCTCCTTGCACATATTAAAATTCACTGTTCCTACTATCTAGACTGGGCTGAGAAAAAAAGAGATTTCTATGCAGGTGAAACATGGTCCAGTACAAGTGAAAGTCTTATGAGCTACAGTTTAAGTTCATTACACAGCATTTGATATGCAAAACTCTGACTGTCCTTTCTTTCTTCAATTCTGTATTACATGCTATCAAGAGTGTAAAACCCTTTTGTTCACAAAATCAGGATGCACTAAGAGAACATTCCTGTGTATTTAATTGTGTTTCTGCAATTATAATGTAATAAATAAATTCAAGAAACAGTTATGCTTCTCATTAAAAATCATTCAGACCATCAGCTTGCGACACCACATCTGTGCATTCATTTTTGCCTTGCAATTTTGCCCAGGTAATATAATGGTCCAGAAATTTAATACTGAGTTTTGCTTTAGTTCTGTATAAAGATGCAAAAGAGTAGTCTGACTAGATTTATTTTACTTTTTTGGATTTTATACCTTCAGTGAAAGTCTACTGGTGAATGAAAAAAAAAAAAGGTAGCCTAAAAGAATGGAATCCAAGAATATGAGAAAAAGGAAAAAAATGAGAAACTACATTAAAGTGTATCAGAGATGAATGAAAATAACAGACTAACAAATAAATAGCCATCTCATGTATCATCTGGCATTTTATTATGCAAACGACAACACTGCCAAAAATAAGAACAGCAAGATAAGGGAGTAAAATTGTACCATAGGTGAGCTCAGCTTATTTAAAAAGCACAGGCAGCAACGTGCTGCCAGGTGTCATGAAGACAGCACATTTGGTTTGTAGCAGAAAAAAAACACAGAATTATCATTTAGGCGGGACCTGGCAGTAATTACGGTTGTGAACAGCTTTTAAAAAGCAACATAAAAGGCTCAGGCTGAGGCACTGTATCTGATAGCACAATGGGGACAGTGCTGCACCCCAACAGGCTGCAGAAGTTCCCAAGAGACACCCTCCTTCACACCTAATTTTAAATAAGGAGGAACTACACACTTAATTTTAACTAAGGAGGAACTAATAGAATTCTAAAAATAAAAGTCAGTTATTTGAATTAAAAGCAAAAGTCATCTGAATCAACAGAGGTTTGCCAAAATAGAATGGGGAAATTAACAGCAACAGAATAAAACCCCCTCCCTGGAAGTGTTTAAGGCCAGGTTGGATGAGGCTTTGAGCAACCTGGTCTAGTGGAAGGTGTCCCTGCCCATGGCAGGGGGGTTGGAACTGGATGATCTTTAAGGTCCCTTCCAGCCCAAACCATTCTATGATTCTATGAAAACCAGGAGAACTGCAGAGCTAGAAGGTACCTTCAGGTATCTATTTCTGCTATTTAAAAGCAGGATAAGTTGTATCCAAAAAACCACTCCACACTCGTGACAAATATTTGTCCAACATACTATTTGAAAACACCAAGATCCCACAGTTGTGATCGCTTACTTCCATGTTTAACTCTGCCTACTCTCAGAATACTTGTCTTCTTTCCTACTTGTAACTGAACATCTACTCTTCCCTCCACTATTTATTTCTTGGCCAAAATAATTCAGAGATCTACCTTTCAGGCCAGTTTCACATGTCTCACCTATCCCCCCACCCCCCATCAGTATACACATCCAAATCAGATTTTCTAGATTTCCAATGCTTTTTGCTGACAGTTTGGTTTTGGCAACAGCTTGACCACTGACTTGCATTAGGTTTCATCCACTGTATCTCCAAAAGTTTTTATCCAAAACTGATGCCTAGCAGCCATTCACCAAGTACATTAATGTGGACTATGCTTGCCAAGAGCAGTACACTGCACATATCCCTCTTTAATTATATTCCATTTATTTCAGGCTACTCTTAACTACTGCAAATTCTCCTGAAAAGTAAGCCACATTTTGAAAACATTTCTACCTCTTCCTTCCTAAATGCTCAATATTCAAAAACACGGCAAGCATATTCCACTAGGAAAGATATTAATTAAAAAGATTAATAGGACTGGACCGAAAAAGGACTATTCACCACATCTTTGCTGTACATCAGCTGTGAACTCCTGATAACTCCTCTGAATAACTTCAAAAAGTTGCAAGCTGTGAAGAAAGCCAACAGTAGTTTCACATGTCTCAGTATTTTTTCACTCCATGACTCCTTACCACCTGTCAGGATCCTCTCTGTCCCCCTCATTATCTTATTATATTGTAAGCGTATGAGAAGGGAAACAATTTTTACCTGTTATAAAGCTGCAGTGGTTGAAAACTGACTCTACAGACTTTGGAAAACTCTGCGGATACTGGAAACAAGCTGAGGAATAAAGGAATACAGACTCGATGCATTCTCATGGCACATTCAATCTAAGTGGGGGCTGCCACCAAACAGGACCATCTGTTCTTCCCTCCACTACACACCATCAGTTCCTGCTCCCTTCCTGTGTTGGATCTAGTGATCACGCAGATGAAGGACGAATTAATCATCTTAACAATCTGATGGAAAAATAATCAGCCAAAAAACTCACCAAAAGACTAAACCAATTTGGTTAGTCTTGTTATATGAACAATTGAAAGTCAACCTGAAGAAGGAGCATGGAAATCGGTGGCAGGGCAGGAGAAAGCAGGACAGCTCTTTCTGGGGTATTCTGCCTACTGATGACAGAAGAAAGTAGCACAAGCATGAACACCTAAAGTCTAAGGTATAATATAAATTACAAGTAGTATAGGATGTAAAATGCAACATGACAGTATCTTAAGTACTGTAGAAGTAGAGACAAAGGAAAATACTAATGGCTGCCTAACAGGGAAGATAAATAACCCTGCATGTGAGTCTGAAATGCCCACATCTTTTCAGTGTCATTCTTCACAAATATTAGATATGACCAGGTAATTAGGCCACCTAACCTCAGTTTAGAAGCTCAAGTCCCAAATGTGTGTAGGTGGAAAAAACAGCTATGCAATATCAAGTTAATTAAGAATTATTCAAATCAGCAGGGCTAGGTAAAAAAATACTTTTAATTATGTTAGGAACTAGCAGAAACAAACTCCAAACTGATGGCAGACTCAGGATGTCCCTAAGGACTAGAGAAGGACAAATCTAGGACAATCTTAAAAATGGGAGGAAGAAGGACTCCAGGAATTAGAGATCAGTAAGCTTAACTTGGCTACCCAGAAAGATACCAGAACATATTATTAACCAATTTACAGGCACCTAGGGGATAATAAATGAATAGCAAACAGCCAGCATGAGTTTGTCAAGTACAAATCATGTCAAACCAACCTAATTTCCATCTCTGACAGAGTAACTAGATTAGTGCATAAATATGAAATGTCTTCACTAAGGCTTCTATGAGGGACATACATTTTCTTTAGAAAAAGTGAACTAAGTTTCACAATTAGGTAAAAAGGCTTGAGAACAGTTTTTAAAATGTTATCTTTCAACCTTAAGGATGTTTCAAGTACAGTTCTGAAGAAATATGTCCTGTGTTCTTTAATATCCTCACTAATGATTTAGAAGATGAATTGCAGACTTACAAAAATATACAGAGGATTATGATGAAAAGGATAAAAATAACTCTGGAGAACAAGCTCAAAATTCAAAACTATCTTGGGCAACTGGAAGAAAAGTCCAAAAATGTTCTCTAAACAAGCCAATAATCCAGCCAGAAGTTAAATCAAGCAAAAACACATACTGGTGACTCCATGGCAAGGAGACAATGCTGCACAAAGAGAATCAGGACTTTCTATACGCAGCAAATTCAGTGTGTGTATCACAAAGTAATACTGCTGCAGAAGGAAGCAGCTCACTCCGGGCACATACCAGCAGGATGATTGCACACAGCAAGCAGAAGTACAATCTCCATTTTATACTCACAACCTCTAATCTACAATATCCATTCAGATCATGTCACTACATTACAAAAGACAACAAGGATTAGCTGAAAAAGTTCAGAGGAAAACAACAAGAAAAATAATTAGAGCATAGTAAAAAGAACTGAAAGAACAGAGTTTGTTTCCTCTTAAAAAACCTCACAGTACTTATGGCGTTTAAGTCTTCAACTACATAAATGTTACTATGAAGAGGAGAAAAATCAGCTCCATTCCTGATTCTTTTGGGAAAGAACAGGCAGGAACAGGCTCCATTTTCGGTAGAGATTATTGAGGCTGGAGTTCAGGCCACCACAGTCCCGGTACACGGCACCTGGGGAGCTCACGAATCAATTTTGTAAGAGCAAATTTAGGCAAACATCTGTCAGAGTACTTGCTCCTGCTTCCAGATAGGGAGAAAAACGATGATGAACTCCCAAAGAGCCTTCCAGTTTTAAACTGAGATAACTGCCTGTGATAAAAGAGCACATGGTTTCAAGAAAGAGAATACATCAGTTTTACTGTTTTTAGGTGACTCACTCGAGGCTTCAGGTCATTTTAACTGATTCTATGAACTCATATAGCTTGCTGCTGTTCAAACAGACCATTTTTCCCTGCTTTTTCTCTGAAAAAGATGGAAGACAACAATCAAAGAAGTTCTCATGGTGTACTGTATTTTGAGACATCATTACTAAAATCACCAAAGATTGAAAATACCGCATTTTGAAAATTAACACCACCTTAAGCAGCTCACATATCAAAAACCCCCCATCTTTATTAACCAGCTCTTTCCTCAGCCTCAACAAGTTTCGTAAGGCATGATTTCTAGGGCACTTATTAGCACCCATATGCAGTCTGTCTGACTGCTATTATCTTCAGATGAGAACACAGATGTCGTGTAATTTGATTTGGATCAGAAGAGGAGCTTCCAACTCTACAGTTTTTATTCATAGTTGTTTATTAAGGAACTTCTTTCCTCTCTGAATATAGGACACACTATTGATTTGGCTGTATGCAGATGTAGTCTGACAGAGTTACTCTTTCTGTAGGCTGTCTTCATAGTTACCATATTGATCTTTACTTTTCAAATGCTGAAGAATTGTAGTGGCAGCACAAATGCCTTTTAGAGTCATTTAAAAGGTCAGGGTAAATATTAAATATAAAATAAAAATTTTAAAAATCAAGGGTCCTTTTTTTCATTTTTAGTTAATTTTGTTTTTGTTTCTCTTTGGTTACCATTTTACGTTTAATCTTTTGATATAAGAGTTGCTTTTAAAGACATCTCAGAGAAACTGAAATTTCATTATTTTAAAAATACTTGCTGGCTCAAAGTAGCTGCAGCTATTGGGTGAAGTGGTAAGTTTACACAGACAGATTACTACTACTAACGACACTAATGGAAATTATTGTTTTGTTGCCATCCCTAATTCAGCCCTAACGCATTGCTTAAATAGATGGACTTGTATCAACTTCTTTGTTCTTCCTTTCTGAAAAGGTATGGAGCTCTTCAATTGCGTATCATAAATCTAGGCACAAATTGTCTCTAGAATTTAAGTACTGACTTAATTTACCAATTTTTGTTTCCAGCACAATGGTTAGTACAATTCGTCTACACAAAATCACCTTGGCTTCAAATAGGAGAAGAGTCCCAGGAAGACCTCTTCCACCCTCAGAGGTACCAAGACTCAAGAGGTTTCCTTAAAAAACAATGATGACTCCAGAGCACTGTTATTTTTAACCTTAATTATTCATTGTTGATTAACAGTCACTTGCTTCCTGAAACAAAAGGAAACCAAAGTAGATCCATCTGCAATGAACCCCAGACTCCATTCAGTGAGGTTCATTAATGGACCTGCACAATGTAGCGGTGGCTTAGCTCAAGCAGGGTTCACATGCAGTTGGACGCTGAATGTTAAATACACTTTTTCTTCCCATCCAGCATTTCCCAAATTGCTCCGTCATGGACCCACACCAGGAGATAACCAGAAATCTGTGCACTTCACAGCTTTACCCAACCGTTTGATCACCAGCAACAGGAGCAAACAGACGACCTAACAGTAAGCAAACAGCACATGCAAACTTGTTATCCCGCAGGAATTCACTCTTGTGAGTTGGTCTCCTCAGTGAGGCAACTGCTCAATGCAAAGAGGCAGGAGATGAAGTAGACATGAGAAACACTAAGAAAACTGCCAGGAGGAAGGAAAAGTTTCAGATGAAAGAGATGGATGAAGTTTCAGACTGGTTCATACATTCCAAAAATATTTTGCCCATCCTGCTATGTTAAAAAAAAAAAGCAAAAAAAAAAGCAATGCTTTCAACATCAGCCTTACTAGGCACAAGAGAAACAAATGGAATAAGTCTATGAAAGTGAAGATAAAATACTTCAGCCACCCAACATGATACTGCACCAGATAAATTAGCACTCAAATGAAAAAAAGAAAATCTGTTTCCAAACTCTTGTCAGGAATAATACAGTTATTTCAGTGTATACAGAGGGCGTCTTTTTTTCTCCTAACAAAAAAAAAATTGAACTTCTTACTGAAAAATAAAATTTACATCAAAACCTGCTCCAAACAATTTCTTTCAGCACTGATCCCAAACTTTCCAGTGTAGGGATTTCTCAAGGAAATCCTGTATTTTGCAGAAAAAAAGAAAGGTGTCAAGTTCTCCAGTTGCACGATGGCCACTACCATATTATTCTATCATGGTTCTGGTTTCTGGGACAAGTTTATGAAATCAAAACTCCTGGGACTGAGCCAGTCTGTGATCCTCCATCACAGCAAGTATTAGCAGCCTGGGATACTTCACTGGCTGCTGTCCTTGGCTTGCCAGGGCTTTCCAGACTTCCAAGCGCTGGCTGCAGGGTGTATGAACACCATTCAGCTTCCCACAGCACTAGGCAGTGACAGGATCAAAAAAAGCTCATCAATAGAACAGGTCAGGTACTGTTTTGTTACTAACTTCAGACTACTCCAAATATATCCTATCCATACAAAGAGATCTCCTTACTTAAACTTGCGATTTAAAAAGGAATGAAAATACTAGTTTAAAGATTAAAAAACAAACAAAAACCCAAACAAAAACCAAGTTAATATATTCCATTTAATGTAGCATGCTAATTATCAAATTAAAAGCAGATGCAAATTTAGGGACTATATTTAAAGAAGATAAACTACTTGTTCCCATGTGGTGATAATACAATGATTTCCATATACCCTTTCATTAGTTATCATGGTTTTAATTTGTTTGCTTTGTTATATTTAATTTGTTAGCTCTGGTATTTGTTGCTTCATTTCATCTCTGCTTCAAACAGTTGAAATTTTAACCTCCAGAATGATGTCTGCAATGCAGAACAAAGCCTTGGTGTTTATTGCTACTTCAGAATATTTGAAACTACATTTTGGGTTTAAATTACTGAAAAAATTTCAGCTGGAGTTCTTCAGAGTAATAAGGTACAGGCACCAGAGCATGTCAGTAACCCTTTTAACGATACCCAATATCATAATGGGGAAAAATCCACACCTAGAACGTTGTTTACATGACGGAGTTTAAGATAAAAGCTTAATTTTAAAATTTCAGAGCCTATCTTTTCTGACAATTTTTCCAACTGTTCATCCTAAAAATTATTTCCCAATACATACACAAAGCTACACTTTGGACTGACCTGTCTCATTATTAACCAAGCAGGTGAGAGGATGATTCGCCTCACCCCACCCATGTGGATAGCTCTGCACCACAAACTGATGGACCTTTTTGGAGTGCTCAGAGCCTGGGTATCTCTGAGGAGCAAACCTGGGGGCTGAAACTTCAGACCTGCACACAGAGATCCTGTCGTCTTTGTTGAATCTTGGTTCCCACCATTCATCAGCTCAGCAATATGTTTTTCAGGCTTTCACTTTGACAGTTACTGTTGTGTTTCATAAAAGCATCATTTATCAATACATATTGACACACTACCAGATAGGGGGCGGGGGGGAAGGAAATGAAACACAAACTGCAAGCAATTAGAGATAAAACTGTTATTACAGAGTTATGTAAAGAAGTGAGCCTTGCTGGAGTGAGTCTTCTCTTGTTTTTTATTTAGAGAACAGAAATCATCATTCATTTCTCCCTTCGCTTGACTCCTGTCTAGCTCTGGGAGCTACATCACATAAATAAAGCATCAGTTAGCCAGTATCATAGGAAAAGAAAGTTAAAGAAATGTTAGCTCCAAAAACCAAAATTGTGATTGCAGCTTCACTTCAAAGAAGATCTGAACCCTGTAATTCAAACGTTAATGATTTCATCTAGTCCCTGAGCATAACTCCAGGTGCCAACCATGTGGGCAGAGGAGAATATTCACTCATTTGTACAAAGAAAAGGCAATAAAGAGCAAACCAGAAGATGCCCTGAGGGGGGAAAATAAAAGTAAACTTACAGTTTTGCACCAAAGCATAAAAAACCCCTGAGCCTCAGTACTGTAATTAATACTAACATCCATCTCCAAATGTGGACCATGAAATGAGGAGATAATGTTTGCAACCTCATGCCCACCACCCAGGTTTGGCAGGATCAAATGCCCCAAAGCTTTTCACTGTCAATGCCCCAATGCTTTTCACTGGAGCAGATCTGTGGAAACCAAATGAGACACAGGTATATCCACGAAACTCTTAAAACATACACAAGATTTTCTAAAAGCAGCTAAGATCACAGGATCCATAACTGAAAGCTAAAGACATACACTAGGTTTGAAAACATCTGCAGAAACTTTGTTTTTATCAGGGTCAAACTTTTGCACATATTTTATATATCGCTTCTCTTCAGATGGTGAGCAAGTTACAAGGAAAAAATTCACTTTATGGCTTGCAGTCTATTCCAGGAAAAAATTCAAGTCCCAGACACTTTGGGCAAGTGACAGAGGGAAAACAGGTGACGATTTACAGTAGTGAAGCACCAGCAAGAGAAGTGAGAACACTGAACAGGAATAAGCTGAATATTGACAAACACCAAAATCAGAACAGGTGTTGAAAAACACCCATCAGGGTTTATCAGCAATCAAAAGGTATGTCTTTGTTTAAAGATAGCAACACAAATAGTGATTTTGTAAAGCAGTATTAAGACAAAAGAGTTGCTTTACCACCATATCAAACAGCAGCAGGGAGAAATATGTAACAGATCTCCAGGAGATACAGCAGAAACAAACAATTTTCCAAAGGACAGAAGTAGAATTTTCATTTTTTAAAAATACAGACTTAATATTGTGATGGTATTCCACCACACAGAAGACTATCAAACTTTTGGGAGAAATCTGACTGAGTACTGAAAATAAAAAGGAAACTGGAAAGACAAACACATTCTTCTCAGTCCCAGTTACTGTGAATAAGCAGAAAAACAGAGAATAAACAAACAAGCATCAGTATGGGAACCACTTTTTTTGAATACTCAAACTGATTAGGGAAAAAACGTAGTAGTAGGAGCATGGTGTGCTTCACCCAAATATCATAAGGAAAAAAAAGCTGCAGCAGTCTATTTTTTAACCCCACAGCAACATAACCAAACAAAGGGAGAAGGGTGTGATGCCACCACCTCATCACATGCTGAAACGCAACAAAGACCTGTGACTGCAGAACAGCACTTGGAGCTCACTGCAAAGGCAACTCTGTACATCAGCTATGTTCTAGTTTTAAGCTCAGCGCACATAACAAACACCCCATCCTTTTGACCAAGAACGCTGATGTTCTCCAGGTTCAACTTAATTTCACATTCCCCTATTCTCTACACAGACCAGAGCCATATCCTACCCAGTCTCCACACTCCTTCTCATTCACATCCTTACTTCTAACAAAATTTTTGAATCACAAAAAATAATCTGTGACAGCCAAATTAGTTCTAAATATATTTCTGAAGTAGGTAACAAGGCTATCTTACCACCACCAGTTTCCCCATCACAACATAGAGTCTTAGCTCAGATTGGAAATTTTTTGTGGATAGAGCTGCACCAGTATTTGCTTAGTTCAGCTTCTAGTATACTACAAGCTACTGTATTTGTAATGTGTATAGCTTTCATGAACAGCAAATCCAAAGGGGAAAGGTACAGCTACATATGCAGAACATACATGACACATGGTCAGGACACTGAGCATAAGCATTAGTCATCAATCCAAAGCACTGGATTAGTCATCAATCCAAAGACATAAGATGCCAAGGCTTCCTTGGCATCTTATTTTCTAGCAGGATGGCATTAGTGGCAATGGACAGATGCATGGCTGCTACACAACCTTCCTCCAAGAGCTATCTGCCTCATTGTCACTTGATAAATTAATGTTGTTATGAATATGCATGGAGTCATGCTGTTCTACTGCCAAAGAACCCAGTGATATTAAAGGAACAGCATAAATCAAGGACTGCAGAACAGCAGCGAGATCAGCACCCCTCTCGGTGAATCACCTAAGTGTAACTGAAGCAGAAACCCAAGAGGTGAGTGGCACCTTGGGCTCCTCCTTCAGTCTCTGCCACCGAAGGAGTTTTCAAAACACAATGGCCTCCTCCCCGGCACTGCCGAGTTCCCAGAGATGACTCTCACTACAGGACTGCTCTGAGGCTTCTCCCTTTAAGGCCTCATTCTTCCCACTGGATATCCCACGGCAGACACTCTCCTTGGGGTAGAACAAATTGGATCCCACCCATCGCATTCCACATTTGCAAGCTCTATGAGCAGAAGTGGTTCCATTGGTTTTTAGTGCAACACTCAGCTTTGCTTTTATATAGCAAATAAGCATTTTAATGCTTGCCCAGTAAAAGCAGAAAGTCAGTAAATGGTTATGGTCCCTTCCATTCCCTGTGGTCCAACACACACTCTACACCCAACACACTGCTCTTGCAGAAGTCCAACCCCCCCCAGTATTACTACTTGGAGGCAAGACCTCCGTACTTCCTACCGAGTAAGCCAAATCTTTATTATATCTCAGGGGCTTCTCGCAATAATACTCTTTGAAATGCAAACACAATGTTTATTTCACTGGAACATCCAAGAAATCTTTAAGACTACAAGAGGTCTACCTTTCCTTCAGCTAATATACATTTAACTGAGCCACAGACTAATTTATTAATTAGCTGGTGATGGCTTAGCACATGTATGCCATGTTTCTCAACTCCAGTAAAGCACTGACCAGTTTCCATTTGCTCTCAAATGGCTGGCATGAGAGAGAAGTCAGATGCTATACCCTTTTACCTATAGAAAGCTGATGGCAAAATCACCATTAACACAAATGCAAGGAGATTCAGCAGGAAGTCAGGGGTATTTTTCACCCTTTTTGTTTTCAGCAAAAAAGTCTGATCACATCTTGCTTATAGCTGCAGTTTTCACTACTGCATAATGCTACAGTTGTATAAATGAGCTTGATAGTATGTTATCTATGTGCCTCATCTGCCACTATTCTTCTCAGAGTTGCCTACGCAAGTTTGTAAAGGAAAAAAAACAAACATCCATATCAATGATGAGTCTGGTATCAAAAGAGACTTTCTTAATTCTTCATTTAAAATTGACAGTCGTTGATTTGACAGTTGAAGTTGTTAGGAAAATAAGGTATGTATTTTTTCATTTTGCATCGTTTCTGGCTTGCCTTCTCCCCAGCTGTCTTTCTAGAGCACACAGTGGCTTCGCTGCCATCACCTTAGTTACATACCCATAAATTAATGGTGCTTGTGAGAGTCCCCAGCAGTACATCACACTCTGGACAATGGATTCACAGCTCTAACAAAACATCACAACATTGCCTGAATGAATGCGCTCCTCATTGCCAAATGAATAATTTCTTTGTAAAGGTGTTCTGCAACATGATCAACTATGAATGGGTAAAAGAAAGACATACTTAGGTGTCTTTTTTTTCCCCATTTAATTAAGGCTGTATCTACATACAGAACTATTATTGCCTTGCTCTGATCACCATTTCAAATCATTTGACTAAGACACCACAGAAAAGACTATTAAAAAAAATGCAGAACTTTGCTGATTAACTCACCACTATTTCTTTGTCAGATTCTGTCACCACTTCTCATTAAAAATCATTTTATTCCACAGCTGTCCTATAGACTTAAAAAGTACTGAAGGATGTAAGAACCTGGCACAGTATGACTTTTTTAGACAAAAATAAAACTGCTGGAATTCAATCATTTAATTTTCAACTCTTTTAGTAGGCTAACTGTATTATCTATCAAAAAGATACTACCGGAAATAGTATACTACGGCCATTAGAGACAGAAAGTGACAGTGACATCAATCACACTCAGGTTAGCAAACATTAGAAACCGTGGCAGGCAGCACAGGTTTAACACAGCTTTCGCTGGGCTAATAGGAAACCAGATGATGGGAGAATGTCAGAGCAGACATTCTGAAGACTGAAATGAGTCAGTGCATTACACTGGCAAAAGGTCAGAGAAGCACCTGAAATACAACTCAGGCAATAGATGCAACTTTTACCTTATTAAGATGATTGAATTCTAGCCTGTTACTTTATATAGATAAATATAATTTTACATTAGCAGTAAAGAAGGGCTAACAACAGAAGGATTCTGCAACATGGGTGCAGAAATTTTTACCTGAAAATGCTTTTACTGAAAGTTAGTGTCTAAGTTTCAATACACAAAATATTCCATTCCAGAAACTATTAGCATTCTTTAAGGTAACATTTCAATCTAAGTACAGACCTTTTTTTTTTTTTTTTTTATTTTTAGTCTCATCTAACATCAACATAACCTGCAATCACATATATGGGAAATTTGTGTAGTAAAATCAAATGCAGTATCTCTATTGCACTGCCCTTTTTTTGTTTAATTACAATGCAATTTAAAATGCACAGAGTTTTAATTTTCTACTAAAAGAGTAACTCTCTGGTGCATGCTCCATAAACAGTTTTAAATCCCAGTATTTAAATCCCATCTGGAGGTCAAACCTGACCAGAATGTAGTATTCAAAACAAAGCAAAATGAACAAACACAGCAAGAAGTTTTGAATGATTTTGCAGCAGCAGGTTTAAACAACATCATCCAAAACCAGCCACCTAAACATGATGGATCAGAGCACTGCAGCAGTTCTATTAAGCTGTATAAGTTATCTTGTAGTCTTCTGATTCTGGAGAGGGAAATCCGTACAGCAGTACAAGTGGCTTTACAGTTTAAGCCCTAATCAAAATGGATTTGCTGCAGGTTGAACTTCTGGGAAGGGGGAAAGCAAAAAAAAACCTAAGCAGCCCATCTCCACCCAAAATACTCTTGAACAGCATGACAAAGCAACTCCCTCCGATGGAGGCCAGTGCTGGATGAGCTCGCAGGTAATCGCAGACAGCCCTTCCCCAGCAGCATGCTGCAGGTACAGTGCCAGGACCTGACTGGATGGGAAACTCAACTGCAGAGAAACAGTCAGGGTGCACTTTGCCAAAAATGAGCAGAGCCCAAGGAAATAACTCCTGCTTAGGAATTTTTAATCATTTTCAAAAGCCAGGAGATGAGCTCAGCCGCTGTCATCTCTGTCACCCATACTCACACCACCAGATCCCAAAGGTAGCCTCCAGCTCACTTGTTTTCACTTGTTCCAATGGTTTTCACCCTTCCCCAAAAAAACAAACGAGCCCTTTTTGCCAAACACGCTTGTGGGCATTAAGCACCATCCATCAGAACAAGGCAGGGTAGCCACTTTGCCTTCATCAGGAAAACTCTCCACTGCACTAAAATCCCATTTTCATCTCAATCACAGAAGAATTTGGCCCTATAATTATTTGCACTGTACTTTTACCTCTATCAGTAGGAATGACTGGAGTCACAAGAAGGTGGAGTTCAGAGACACAAAGGATGAGTAGCAACAGAAAACTGCACTTTCAGGTATAACCAAAGAACGAATGCTAAATAACCTGGACATTCCTGCCCCCTCACAGCATTCGTGAGGTTCTGCCCTAAGCCAGCCTCTGCCTTCTTCTAAGGAAGGATCCCAGGAAACCTAATATAAGGAAGCACAAGTTCAGTGCTTCGATTGAGATAAATGAAGCTAACAGGTGAACTCCATTTTAGTTTTCAGCAGAGGACCTCAGCAGATATACACCAGATGACTCCTATAAACTGTAAGACAAGAAACATGACCAGGCAGGGAGGGAGCTAATAAAAACCAGGAATTTAGGTACAGAAATACAGGATGGTGGGTCTTCAACCTCTATATTCCTTAAAAGAGCTTCTAGGACAAAGTTCAAGCAAGATAATACAAGCAGGCTGTGTACAAAACTCATCACCTTTGAGAACTGTGCTTCACAGCAACAGAACAAAGCTGAGGCCAGTAAGGTCTAGAGAGGCCAGGTATAACTAGTGGCATATTTAAGACTTTGTGGACAGCAGCAAGTCAGACATCTTTGGAGTACAATGAAGAAAGAAACCAATTTCATCATTCAACCTTAATACTGAAGTCCTATCTGCATTTATCAGCTTAACCTTCATCAGAAGGCACAGAGGACTTAAGACTTCATTGGATGGTTCTAAAACACTATTCACTGCCACTTAAAAATTCATTCAGTTCCTGCTTGCTTTTCCCAAAATTGACATTTTGCTGGCAGTGACCTCTGGAGGAAGGGAATCATAGAACCATAGACTGTTGTGAGTTGGAAGGGACCCACAAGGATCATTGAGTCCAACTCCTGTCCCTGCACAGGACAATCCCAAGATTCAGACCATGTGTCTGAGGGCTTTGGCCAAATGGTTTTTGAATGTTGTCAGGCTTGGAAGCTACTTCTCTGAAAAAACAGTTTTCTCAGGAGTGGGCTACATAAAAATGAGTATGATTTTGTAAAAAGTCACATTAAATTTACTCTGAAGTAAATTTTAAGTAAATAAATATCTTTCTGTAGATTACTTTTGTGTGCTACTGGACACAGCTGTCTGTGGGTTTTTTGGCAGACTTCTCATGAAACAAATATAAAAATTTGTTTAGCAGTTCCAAGCTTAAAGAATAGTAAGGTTTATTTTGGTTATGTGCTTCAAAGTGACATTTACACACTGTCCCCATCATGGGCATCTGGCACACCAGCAAAAGCTGTCTGATGTATGCTGGCAGCCAAAATATACTGCTAATGCCCACGCTAGCATTGTTGCTCATATGTGGGTTTTTTAGTAGAGGGTTTTTGTTGCTGTTTTATTTTATATAATAAGCATAAAGATTTGATCCCTGTATTTGAACTGGTTAGTAGAAAGCCACTCACACCATTCCATATGTTTTGCTGTAATTCTATTTCCTCCCCATCAACCTAACATACATGCCTTTCCATATGGGCATGATAAAGAACCTCACTTATTTTAACCATCATTCAGGTTCTGATGGTACAAAAGCCCTGTGTGGAAATACTGCTCCTGTAAATTCAGTAGCAGGTCCCTTGAACGTGGGCTGAAAGCACAACAGTGGATAGGATTCATGTAGTTTATCCAGTACCCTTCTGGGAAGCGCTGGGACTCTGCCTCCTGAAAGGCACAGTTTATTTTTCAAAACAAGTATAGAAATAAAGCTGAAAATCTGTTAGTTAAAACATCATCCCTTTAGAGCATATTAGAAAAAGTATACAAAGAAAGTACTTATTTTAAACTCCCTACAACAGCTCCATAAACATTTTGGAAGCTGAACATCCATATGCACCAAGCAGCTCCAAACTGCTACAGAACAGTTACATCTTTCCTTAGTATGTATGTAGCCAGTGGCAGCTTTTAGATTGGCCTGTATGTGATAAACACAATATATATATTTTAAAACACAATGGTACAAATTTTCTTAAAAGTGGATACTGGTCCAAAAAGTCACCATTTTGCTCCATCAGTGTTCACAGTATTGACCATACATCAAGTTTAACAAGAGCTATACAGAAAGTTAAATCCAAAGGAAGCCCCTTGTAGTCTTCTCACTTTGTAGTTTGGGGTAAATGACTTTATACTAACTGTTTCCTCTAGTTAAGATCAGTAGTTTTTTCTTCAAGATGCTGCTAGATTGCCATAAGGAAAAATGCAAACAAGCAGAAGCCCACCCACCTGAGGATGCTACGGACACTCTTACAGTTTAGCAGCAAGCTGTTTCAAAGCACTTACACTCATTTCAGTTCAGAGTATTGCATAACATTAAACACTGTTAACCTCTACTACTAATTTGCGATTTATATGAACCAGTTCCTGTGGCCTTCCCTAGTGTGGTATTTGTACTGTTGACTTGAGTCTCCAAACTTGCTGGCCCAAGCACAGCAAAATGTCTTGGCATCTACAGTACTATAGAGCTAATAGGATCTGAACAGAGCTTACACATGTAAAATTAAGCTGTCCCTGCTTAAATCCTTGAGTGGATAAAAGCCAAAATATTCAGTAGTATAAAGCAAGCATAGTTTCTGTTTAACGCTTTTACACAAACAATTTTGAGTAGCTTTCAGAAGTTACCTATACTTCACATATACATGTAGTTATTTTTCATTATACCCTCTCCCTATGGAAATACATTTACAGAGGAAAGGCCTCCACAAAAACACTGTAATTCCAACACTAGACTTCATCTTGGAAAATCTGGATTACAGAAGTAATTAATGTCTTGTTTCAGGAGCACAGAGCTTTCAATGGGTTGTGGTATGACCCGCAGTGGGACCATGCAGTCCTGCACTCACTCCCCCAACCCAGTGAGATGGGATGGGAGACACAACAAAGGGGGCATGGGATTAGGAAGGAAGGACAGGGAGGGCTCACTCACCAGTTCTGGTCATGGGTAAAACAGACTCAACTTGGGGAAGAAAAATCAATTTAATTCATTGCAAATCATCCGAGTAGACAAAACAAACAACCACATCTTACACATCTTTCCCCACCCCTCCCTTCTTCTTGGGTTCAAATCACTTTGTTCCCCATTTCTGTACCTTCCCCCGCAGCAGCACAGGGGACAGGGAATGGGGGTTCAGTCAGTTCACCTCTGCTGCTCTTCCTGGCATGAAAGCCCAGGAACAAGATGTTCCAACATGAGCTTCCTATGGAGTCACGGACCTCTTCAGGCTCAGCTCCCAGCTCTGGCATGGGGACATCCACGGGCTCCACACTCACCCTGACGCTGGCTCAGGGTCCCAATTCCAGTCACACTTGCCCTCAGGCTCAACTTCTCTGCTCCAGCGTGGAGTCCTCCATGACCTACACGTGGGTCTCTGCTCCACTGTTGAATCTCCATGGGCTGCAGGGGACTTCCTTTGTCTTCTCTTACTCCATCAGGTGAACTGGGTGTGGGTCTTCGTCTTTTCCTCTGGCAACAAAACTCTCTCTCTGTCTGTCTGTCCTTTGTTTTGGCTGATGGTCATCTTTTGTTAGGTCAACGGCCTCTCCTCCACATACCACACCTTCTTCTTTTCAGGACAGTCTTCCCCTCACTCGTATGGATCGGCAGAGGCGTTTCTCTAGTGCTCATTGTCCCAGCCTGGGCTGGGGGGTCTCCGCCTTGAAGCCAGGGGAGTTTTTTGCTCTCACGAGTTTGCCCTTCCCTCACTACCAAAAAAAAAAAAAAAAAAAAAGGCTTTCCTCCCTCCTCCCTCCACAAACCCAACACACTGTAGAATCCCTTTGGTCTCTAAAATGCAACATACCCAGGAAATTTCAAGCCTTTGCCCTCAAAAACTCTTCCTTTAGGTTGACTTGCCACTACGTAATTATTGGGCACGATACTGACAGTTAATCTGCTGTATCCAAATTTATCCCTCAGCTCAAGTGACAAGATGATAGACTTGGAGAACGGAACGCAGAACTGGTTATAAGGAAAAGGGCACACACAACCTTCACATACAATAAATAACACAGCCTTTTTAATATGTGACATTAAGATAAAATTGAAAATGTTTGGATACTGGATTTCACAAATCAGGCGGGGGAAAAAAAACCAAACAAAACAGGAGGCAGAAAGCTGGGAGTGTATTGGGAACAGAGAGATGCCAACCTACATGCCTATGACCAGTCCAGCACTAATGATAGCCTTGCTCAGGACCTGGGGCCGTGCAGCTCAGTTACCCCAGTGAATTGGAACAAGCAACAGGTTGATATACAAAGGCTTTGATTATAAGCCTTAAATTAAAGTTGACTTTTGAGAGAACTTCCCAACCTGTACTATAGTAGCATGAAACGTGACCATGAGATTCTTTCCTCAACCTGTATCACAACAGCATGAAATAAGAACATGAGATTTTTTCTCCTACAATCCAAAGCCAGGTGCAGCATAACAAAATAGGAACTTCTCAGACATACCTCAGATCCTGGTCAGACCTAGGATGTGTCTGTGTGAAGTGAAGCCAACCCACCAGATGTTCCCGGGCCATTCTGTCTGTGTAATTTGTTTGTTAGATGGTATAAAAGCAGGACCCTCTCACAGCAAAGATGGAGACCTCACCTACAAGTGGACACACAGCGTACGACTTCCCAGTTGCTGGGGAAAGGCTCTCCAAATCATTTGCTGTGATGGGGCTCCCCAGCTGATGTATGGGATGCGGATGATGACTGGTATTTGGGCAATTGGTGATGAATCCTTCTTACTCACTCTGCTTCTCTTTTGTAGTAATGTCTAGGTGCATTACCCTAATCTGTACCTTGCTTGTCCTTTTTTTCCCCCGTTTTAAACTAGAGTAAAATAAGTTTCTAGAAATAAGTTGGTGCCTGTGTCCTTTTTGTCAGCCCCATCAATTAGCAAAACCCAGGCTTATCACATTCCTGACCCAGAGCTACTATCTCCCCAGTGCCTGCACAGGGCTTGCTGCAAACTCCTATTCAGGAGAGCTGTTTCTTCTAGCAAGAACAGCCTCCTGCTTCCTTGACATCTCCAGGGCAAAAGTGGCAAATCAGCTCTCAGGAGAGGAGAGCAACAGCACTGCCAGACAGGGACCCTGAGGACACACCAAAAGCCTGGCTTTTTGTGAAACCACCCCCAGTCATGGAAACCAGCCACTTCCTAGTACCTACCAAGGTAACCATGGCATCAAAAAACCTGGTTTATGTCAAAATGAAATTGCATGTAAAATTACTGGTTTTGTACACCAAGTCAACCTCCCTGATTTCAACAGGATGACATTCCTAGTGTTTAGTAACTAAATTCACACCTGGGCCCATATTCATGCACACCCACATTCATCTCTACACACACACCACATCGACAGTGTACATAAATGGCTTCACTCAGGAAGTGAAAACCAGCAGAGTTGTTTTGGCATAACCACCTCCCTGTTAGATCTGCAATACAATGCAATGGAGTTAATTAACGGCTCCTTTTTCTGGGAGAAAGGATATTTTCATCTCATTATCTCCTCATTAACTGATGGTAGCAGAAGCATGGAGTCAGACTAACACAGACAGCACTAGATCCTGCAGCTATCCATTACAAACTAAGGAATTGCTAAGAAAAATTAAAGTTTCAACACTAAAAAACCCACAAAAAACCCAACACAACCAAAACATATAAGAATGCTGTGAGATAAATACTCTAAATATATATAGCAGTAAGTACAATGTGGCCCTTTTTTTTTTAGTTTTATTGTGGTTCCTGCAAATAGATACAGAAACTCACAGAAATAATTTGTTATAGCTTCATCATATTTAAAAAAAAAAATCCATTAACCACTGTAACAATATTGTTCTTTTGAAAGCTATGACAGGATTTTTAAATGCCTATTTTGTTTATTTTTCTTCCCCAAATGACAGTTTGTGTCACTATTATAACCCTTCACTCCTCCAATTCCAACCACAACCATTCAATTCCCACACGAACACAACGTGGAGATGCCACATAATACCCATTAGTGCACTCTTTTCTCAATATAGCTTAATGTCTGTTTTCCTTCCTGCAATTTTTATTGCGTGGCCTTTTCACTAATCCAGGACTTAATAGCAAGAGCTGGCAGCTGCTATTTCTGCAGTGTTCTGGACAAAAGCATGAATTTCATCCTGTATTCACTTTATCTCCTACTTAATATTAAGTCAAAGCTATTTGGCAAATACACAAAAGGTGCATTGTCACTCTACTTTCATTCTTACAATTGAATTGATCCAGAGTCAAATAGCTATCAATAAATTTTTTTTTCACCAATTTTTTAAGACTTCATACTCACTAATCACTGCTTTTCCATTACAATAGAATCACATCAACTAAGCAGTATCCTAAAAATAATTGACAAAAGTTGCACACCTGCTTTTTACTAAAAATCAAAGAAATGACAGAATCTGCTAAATTTTAATGGGCCCCTTCATTTTTAATCTTTAGCCTTTTCTCATTTCTCTTTGGACACCAGAAACAGGTAGGAATTACAAATTGTTCATTACTCAACCAAGAACCAGAACCTAAAACTGCACAATAGGCTTGGATAGCCTTCCCAGAGTAAACACTAAGTAATTAGTTACCCATTAAGCAACCAAGTTCCTTGCAATATTGAGCCAGGATCACTGGTGATAATGAAAAAGAAATCTTGGTGTTTTGCTGTCTTCCTGTGATCAACATCTGAGCGAGCCAAGGAACCTAATAGGATTATTTGCTGTTGCTACTGAGTTGGACAAGGGGAAGGAGGACATCTATAGAGCACTTCACAGCAGTGCTTCCTGAGGATGTTATCTGCCTTGGTGACAGTGACAGCTGGCCACCTCTGCAGGGCTAAGGATTAACAGTACACAGAAAATAAGTTGTGCTATGCTGTATTATTTTGATTAATAACATAAAACTGTAAATATAATCTAAAAAACAAAAGTAGGCACATACTTCTCACCCTTTTCTTCCTCATGGTCTCAAATTCCTGGACATTATTAGTCACGTTCTTATGAAAATTTTGTTAAATAGTAAAAAATACTTTTTTTTCTCCTCCTCTCAGAACAAACAGACTACCTCAAATCCAAAAATGCTCTAATTTGGTGCCAGTGTGGCATAATGTGAAAAAGTATCAACTCGTGCTAGTGCCGCGGAGAATGACACACTGCATCAGGTTATCTCCTCACATCAGACTTCTCTTGGGGACAGATGTGGGCTGCCTTGTGCTTGGTGGGATTAGTTTACACAGTAACAGAAATACTTACTCCATTCTTGTGTGAAATATATAAAATGTGTCTACTTCACCTGACTACCTCCTGCACCTTCCAAGCTAGCTACCTATGATGAGCATTTGGCACCATGCACACTCTGTCCACGTGGTGGGCAGTACCAGCATCAGCACGGTTTTGAGACAGCTAGTATTATTTATAGTTTATATAAGGAACTGAGATTAATTGCACTTTACCCTAAAGGGATCTACACCTAGGTTCACATGCCACAGTAAGAGCCTAAGAAATCATAGCAATGCACACTGCACCAGACCCAAGGTAAAGACGACCTTTCTCCCAACCTAAGAAACACACAGGAGAGGTCCTTTTTCTGGGAAAACACCACACTAGACATCAACTCAAAGCACATATTCCCTTGCCTTTTCAAGAGATACTCCTGATCTCCAGGGCAATTATTAGCATAGCTCAATGCCCTCCAGCAGACAAGCGAGAACGCGTGCCTACCAAAGGTGCAGAGCCAAGGACAGGGTGCCCTACCTGTCCAAAGCTTTCCTTGTGGGGAGGCCACAAACACCAGCAGTGGAAGGCTCTGGGCAGCGCACACTGACCTGCACTGGGGTGGGGAAAAGAACACAAAACTGCATGTGGCTCTGCAAGAAGCAGGAGAGACACCCACACTACCAGCACTCATGAACTGTATCTAGCTCAGTAAGCAGAGCCATCATTGAAGCCCCAGAGTGATCAGGAACCTATTCCCAACACCTATGGAGACAAGAAAGAAATGTAGAACCAGAAGACCCCTTTTTAAAACAATAAAAACAGGACAAAACATTGGATATTTCTTTTCCTCTTTTTCTCCTTTCCAGGTTTTACAACTAAGAGAAAGAAAGAGCATCAGATTCACCTGCACACTGACTGCACTACAACTGCAGCAATGGAAGTTCACCATAAATGTGTCTGCTTAAACATGTTTACATACTGTGTTGATACAGCAATTAATTTGTCCATTGTGCTTTTTAATACTGCTTTTTATTTACAAAAATAGTCAACCTAGCTTAAAATAAATCAATTATATATATTATTTGGTACATTAGTAAAACCAATAGAAACGACATTCCTTTAATATTCAAAAAAGACCTTCTTCCTTCTACAGATAACTACAGGAACATGTAACACATTTTCAGTGTTTAAGAGTAACTCCAATACATTGTGCTCAGCATGCCAGAATAAATGCAATTCTGATCAGTTTTACATAATTGAAATACTACTTTGTTATACCTTATAAGCTTCATGTTCCCTCCAGGAAAATATGCAAACATTTATTTTATTGTGAAATTTTTTATACTGCTGATTCTACTGTCCTGAAAAATATCCCAAACACGTCCCATAACACTTGGAGGACAAGAAGAGTCAAAGACAATCTTGGATGTCATAGTACTGAAAATGTAAACGGTCTTCGTTGTGGAGAGGATCTTCAAAACCAGCTGCCGAAATAAACCAAATTACCTAATCCTGAAAGAAAGATTAGGAGACTTAGCTGCTTCTTTCACTCAAGAGTTTAAAGTACTCCCTAGCCACTTACACATGGTACATAAAGTTAGCAGATATTGAATTGTATGCCAAAAATTCTTACTGAGAAATACCTCACCATGCAAGACCTATGCCACACTTTGGGACAACAGAAAAAAGGCATCCTGCTGCTGGCATGACACGATTAGCAGAAGAGGAACATCTGTAGACACTTCAGGATCTTGAAGATGTTGAGTTCTACAATTGAGAAGGTACTCATGGGACTGCATCTCTGTCCCTGAAATGTCTGCTCCTGCTGGAGTGGTACAGTTGTAGTTTTTCTACAAGCTTAAAAACATCCCAAGACAATTTGCAGCACACAAGGCTGCCGAGTCATTTCTACAAACACATAATATTTCTTGCTGACTGAAGATGCAAACACTACTTTGACTTCTGTACTGCCTAGGCAATTCCTATTGTCCTCAGATGCTCCCAGCTGGTGCAGGCATATTTCAACATGCAAACCTCTGTGCAAAATTTTACTGAGAGCTTTGGCAGGAGCATAACTGCTAAATGAGCAGCAATCAAGTAGTTCACCCAATCAGTTTTCTAATTCACCACAACTGCTATAAATACTACCCATTATTACTGAATGTAGCTTTCAGGGGGAAAATACATGCAAACTTCCTGCACCATCTAATCTATGTGAAAATTATACAGAACATCACATTAAAATCTAAGTAAACACTTTGGCATACTCCTAGTATATGTGCATAGATTACTCGGGTGTACTTCTAGGATAAGTACCCTTTGATGTGCAGATTATTGGTGGATATTTAAAGTTGATTACCCTAGAGGTAGGATATAATTGGTAAACAAGGAACATATACAGAACAACAACATAATAACCACAAGTTGTATCTATTTCACAATTTATTCCTACACTCAGGACAATAGTTCAGTATAGATACTAATTATTTTTTTTTAAACTAACAACATGAAATCAGAAAGTACCAAAAGCACCATTTTTCATGCTATTGCATTGTGAGCTGAAAGGAAGATCTTATTGGACTTCACTTTTACAGCACCACAACTGATACAGTCCACTTTGAACCCCAAGCTGCATTGCAGACAGAGGCAGAAGAGGAGCTCTCCACAGGCAGATCTTCCAGTGGGGCTGTGCGGACTCACAACAAGCCTCATGCTGTGCATCCTCCCAGGGTGACTTTTGGAGTAAGACTTACACAGCCCCACAGTAAATCTCAGGGCTCCACTCAAGACATCTTTTTAGCTTACAGCACATCAAGCAAGGAAAACTCCATTGGTCATGGCAAAGGCTGGTATTTATTTCAGCAGCAAAGCAACAGAGATGGAAGAATAAACATGCAGCAGCAGATAATAAGAGGAGAAACAAAATGGATGTAGGTAATAAAAGAACAAAAAAACAGAGGAGACACTGGTGTGCTCACTACATTGCTGGAAGAGATCAATCAAATCACAGATGCAATGGTGGACATGTTCACTTGACTAACACATTTAATTACTTCTATTATTTTCTCATTTCAGTGTAGGTACCTTGTCTAGACTGTTTGATTATAACCAGCTGTAAGCTGCTTCTGGCTTTTCTATCTCTTTTGTCTTATTTTAAAATGGATTTCACTACGTAATACGTTACAACTGCAGTCTCCTTCCAGATTTCTGCCTCCTTATCACTGTGAGGCATTGGCAAATTTGGTTTTTTCCCCGCTGATGACCTGAATTAGCCACTACCAGATGCAGCAGTGCTGGGCCATCAGCCTCCCTTGGTTGTTGAAGTTACGCTGCCTCTCAAGATGGAGAGTAGCTCAATTTTCTTCGGATGTGGAGTGTTGAACTAGAGACAGGTACTCTCATCCTCTTCAACACCTGACGTTACAGCTAGCAGCCAAAGGGATTATCTGAAAGCAAAACCTAGGGAAAAGACCCTTCACATTGAAAACATGATTCAGTAATGTGAATAATAAATAAAAGCTAGATAAATAAAAATAATTATCAAAAAAAAAGGATAGCTATTTAGACACTGTCCTATACAGTTGCTCATGCTTGGAGTATCTGTTAATAAATGCACATCCTGACTGGATTTGTATGCAGGACACATCAGGAGCTTCCCTGGAGACTACACTTCCTCCAGAAGTGCAAGCACCCAACACTAGCACACATCAAACTGGTTTCAAGCACGAAGCAACAATCTTCTAGAGGAAAGTAAGTGTTCTGAATCTCTGCTGCAAGACAAGGTGGGAATCTCCCAGACACCTCCCTGACAACAGATGTACTAAAAGAACTTGGAACAGCAGTCCAAGCCTTCCTCACATAAAGATGAGACTCCAGCAGTCAGGCAGATGAGGTAATAAAACACTCAGGAAGAGGGAATGGGCTCTAGTTAAATTCTACTCAGAGCAGCCATAGAGGAAAGTCTAGCTAAAGACCTCTTCAGTACTGATGTAATCTGTGGGAATGTCCAGATGCAGCTGTGAAGCATGAAACTTGATTCAGTTAAGTCATTGTATTAACATGTGAGCAGGGAAAAAGCCATGAGCTGGAAGAGTGTGAAAAACCAGCACTGAGACCAAGAATCACATGGCTGAAGGACACAGCAGCAAGAACAAAGCGGTTTGCAAAACTTTTTCAAAAAACAGTAGCATATTCAGAACTTGTATTCCTTCTGAAGACCTGGCACCCATTTCTGGAAGGCTCGTTGCCCTGGGCACATTTGTGAAAACAACACCCTTTAGCAGCACCCTACGCTGGTTCCAACTCTGATGATAACTTTCTGCCTCCAGATCTCTCCACAGAATTCATGTGGGCTGTAAAAGGACTGCTCTCTCCTTGGAAAGGCTTTCATTGCAGAAAAATACTGTCCCTATAGTATGTAAAGTGCTTTTCAAACAAAGTCACTGTAAGAACTCCTACCTGAGGTTCTAGGCAGGGTAAGGTTTCCCACCCCAACTTAAGAATGCAGATCTTGTAGATGAAAAACACCTCTCCAAGCTGCACTCAATCTCCAATGCAGACAGAGCCAGTTTACAAAAAGAAAGGGTACAAACTTCACACTTTCATGAGACCCACCCCCCCCCCCCAAAAAAAAAAAAAAAGGAATACAAATGCAGCTCCACTGAGTAAGAGAAATTGTTCCATAGAACAGGTATAAAAAAAAAATTCTACCATAACACAGCTTTGCCAAGAGCTCATTCTTTCCAATTACTTGAAATTTTATTGCTTATGGAGAGTTTGCAAGAAATATGGAGAGATTCTCTGGTAAGTACATGATATAATAATGGAAACCAATGTAATCCAGAAAATCCAGTTCTGCTACCAGGAAGTAAGGACAGTTATCTTCCTAGAAAGATAAAAATAGACAGCTCAAGAAAGAAGTGAGAGAAAAAGAAAAAGTCTTTATCATAAAGTAACAGCTTTTTTTCTGTATTTCAAGTACTGAGAAACTGAGGATTTACTTAACAGCTTTGTTGGCAGATTTCAGAGTCATTGAACTCAAAAAGATTATATAAAATAGTGTACATCAAGTCAGTTTTTCCATCAAAATGTCCCTGTCCATGTCTGAGCATGGGAAGGCACACTGGTGCAACTCATTAAACACTGTGCTAAACACAAATAGAGCACGGTACCATCACCTGTTTTTTTCTCATATTATTAAATTAGGGAAACACCTTTCGCACTATGGTTCAGTTCCTCAGTGGCTGTGAGCTGATGAGGAACGTTACCCACTACAATAAACTGCTGGGCAGCACTGCAAGTTTTCTGCTACACTAAGTAGGCTCACATAGCAAGCAAATGTAGCTCAGGCAGAGCCACAAGCAATCTGCAGATTACACACTCAAGTTACTCCCCAGGTTTGAGAGGATCAGCCCAAATAAGTAACTAGGTAACATCTCACAGCATCATGTTGTGTGCCAGTTCACTCGCATTTTAGCTCTTCAATTTTAACAAGTTTGCCATTGAATCATCACAGTTAAAAATAAAACCAACCCACATTCTTTCTATAATACATAGCCCTCTTCAGCACTCTAAACAATTGAACTACTCTTCTAAAGAAAAACATTCTTAGATTATCTTCATAGATTTCATCAACTTTTTTTCTGAGGAGCGTAAGTGTCCTGGGTTTGGATAGGATAGAGTTAATTGTTCACAGGGAGGGGGTGGCTGGGGCAGCTGACCCAAACTGGCCAAAGCAGGTATTCCATACCACATGATGGCATGATCAGTATTTAAACAGGGAAGTTCCAGGAGGAGGGGGCTGCTGGGAACTGTGGTTTGCGAGCCAGTTGGGTGGTGAGCTGTTTGGTTCTGTGTGCCACTTGTTACATTGTGTATTCTTTCATTAGCACTGCTTTTGTTGTTTGATGTTGTTTCTCCTTTACTATCCCAGTAAACTGCTCGTGTCTCAACCCCTGAGCCCCAGTCATTTATATTTTCTCTTCCCTGTACCACCTGAGGGTGTGATATGCGAACATATAAAATATAGTTAGATTTATTCATTTATTTTCTGTATTAAAAATTAGATTTTAGAAAGTAAGCTTAGCTTCATTTTGTCTCTGTGTTAGGTGGGAAACTTCAAGTTTAGATCATTTTGTCTGTGTTAAGTGGGAAACTTTTACAACAACTAACGAGCTATTCCACACTATCAGCAAAGGCCTTGAGGTGCCTGTTATGCGAGCAGTCTGGAGCAAGAGAAGGAACTGGTGTGCAACAGCTGCAGTCTGAAGCAAGAAAGCTGGCTTTGTTTTGTCTAGAGGTCTGCAAGGGTGCTAACAAACACCAACAGGAGGCAGTGCGCAAGCGTGAATGGGAGTGAACTTATGTTAAATTTATTTTTTTTTTTTACTAATTAGCTTAACCCATCCTAAATTTAATGAATATGTATGTGTGTGTACTTTAAATAATGCCTTTGTAAAAGAGTGGGGCACGCAGGGCCTTTTGGAGCAACCCACCCTGTCACCTGCCGGCGAATAAAACATCCCTGCTTTATAACTCTCTATGAGTTGTAAGGTTTGATTCCGCAGGTCAGGTAGGGGGTGGATGGGCAGCGACCCTTCCTGGTTAAACTGCATCAGCTTCTGGTGCCCAACATGGGGCTTGAGGGTTGAGATAACAGCAGACCTGACCAGAGCATGTTAAAGCAATCCCTTTTATATATATATATATATATACACATTTAATATAGTAGTTAAATAGTCCTTGGTCACAATGTTGTTTCGTTTGATCACCTGGCTGTGCTATGTAAAGCCTTATGTGCTGTACATATTCCCTGCGGTGCTGTTTATCAAGGCTGGGAGAGGGTTGTACTGTGTGGTCTCAGCTTACGATATGGTCACGTCACTGGCCAGGTGGTTGGGTGCCTCTTTGTTGACAGAGGTGGGTGATTTCCCCCACTCCTTTGCCTCCTTTTCCTCATTCAGTGAGAATTTCAAGTATCCTTGGGATGCTCTAACCATCATGTTTCTATTGCTGGGCCTCTTTGATGTGTTTCAGCTCCTGTTGTGGGTTAAACAACTATTCAGGAATATGATCAAGAGGTCTGCCCCAGAGGATAGTTATGAGTGGCAGGGTGTGTGGGATAGTATGGGCAAGCACCTGGGGCAGTGGGCACCTCCAATGTTTTGGAAATTCACACCCAAACAAGTGCAGAACAGAAGGGAAGGTCTCTGGATTGGGCAGCAAAACTACAAATAAAACAGATAGTCCAGCTCCTGTAACAAGCACAGCAACTATTTCAACCCCCACGACAAATACTGCTACTGCACCCACACCAGGGGATCAACCCATGCCAGTATCAGTTGCCGCTGTATAAAAAAAGAAATACAGAAAACAGTCAGTCACTTGGCAAAGGGGGATGGTGAACCAGGGCCATCACGAGAACAAGAGGAAGAGACAGAACCAGAGATAATCATCCAATCCCTGTCCCTAGGTGAGCTGCGAGATCTGCGGAAAGACTTCAGCCTCCATCCGGGCAAGCACACTGTTACCTGGCTGCTCTGATGCTGGGATACCAGGGCCAGTAGCTGGGAATTAGAGGGCAGGGAAGCCAAGCAGCTGGGATCTCTGCCTAGGGAAGGTGGCATTGACAAGGCAATTGGAAAAAAGACACAAACCCTCAGCCTCTGGAGGCGACTTCTGTCAGGTGTGAGGGAAAGACACCCCCTTAGAAATGATGTGACGTGTCACCCAGATAAGTGGACCACCATGAAGAAAGGTATCCAGTATTTGAGGGGAATTAGCTGTGCTGGAGGTGATTTATAATGATCCAGGTAACTAACAGTTACCCACAGACCCAGATGAAGTCCAGTGCACATGATACATGTGGTGGAAGTTTTTACAGAGTGCACCATCATCATACGCCAACTCATTGGCAGTAATGTCCTGGAAAGAAGAGGAGAGACAAACGATGGATGAGTTAGCTGGTCAACTTCAGCAATATGAAGGAAGTCTATCGGCCTCCGTATGGGCCTGTGTTTCAGCTGTGGAAGAACTGTCCCGTGAAGTCCAGCAACTCAAAGAGGATACGTCCAGTTTCCCACCTGTTGGCACCCAACATGGGGCACGAACCAACAACCCTGGAATTAAGAGTCCCATGCTCTACCGACTGAGCTGGCCAGGCTCAAGCAAGTATAGTAAGAAACAAAAGCTATGATCAGAGAGCCCAGAGAGGTTCAACACGCCTTGCTTGACACCGAGGACAGAGTGTGGTCTGCTCATTTGCCATCCTTCTTTTTTTACCACAGCATGGATTCATGGTGTCCCTCACCATTCTCCCCCTCTTGGCTTACCAAGGAGGGACTTTCCATCTGACCCCCTTTGCATGTGACTGCTCCCCAGTTCTCCACGCCAACAAAAATTCTGTGTTTCTCTTTTCTTGCTATTTGGCAAAAATTTCTTTTTAAGCAAATCTTTTAACTCATCATGGGTAGATAGAGAAACTGATGCACCAAGATGAATATTGGCTTCCACCAGCCAATTAAATCTTTTAAGACTTACAGGGTTGACCAAGCATGCAGCAGACACACAAGGCACTGTGACATTCACAAAAATTTCTCTGAGCTTTCTAGTGTGCACATCACGATGTAGTTCTGTAAAAGTGTACCTCAAATACAGAAACAGATTAGCTGTGGAGTCCAAAAGCAGCAGCAATAAAGATATTATACAGAAACTACGTTTGGCATAGCTAAGGCAATCATTCAAAGAGGCAGCTTATCAAAAAGACCCTCAAGAAGCTGCCTAAGCTCTGCAGCTCTTGTCAACAAGATACTGCAGGAAAAAACAGAAGCAGTGAAGAAAACATTTCTCTAACTTTTAGCAACAGATCAATGAAATACATCAGTACATCTCATCTCTTCTTAGCAGACTAATTTGGCTCCATGGAATGTGCTATTAGACAAAATTGGTAAGAAAACATCTCCAAAGCAGAGTACCATCACAGCGCCAGCTTCAAAGGTAATTGTGAATTCTGACCTGCAGCACAGGCTTTCAATACAAAAGATCTAAGGGTTGCTCACAACACAACTGCTCTCAGGCACAGGTTTGCATTTCTCCTACAGCCACGCACTTCAGGCCTAACTTCTCATTCATGTCCGATTAACATGCGAGAACAACATATAAATACGTTAATCATTAACTAGTTTTGTTTACAGAACATTTGTCTTTTGCCTAATTAACACTAAAGGAGAAATTGATTTTGTATGGCTTGGAAAGATAAGGGAAATTAAACACAATTGGTCCAGCAGTCTATCACAACCTCATCACAGACGGGAGTGATTTCAGAGAAGCCAGAGCAGTTTGTTTACACATGGCTGTGAAAGCATGGTGCGTGACAGTCAAATACATACCCTAGTGAAAAAGCAATGGCTTGACTGCTGGAGAAGGCAGAAGCCAAGGCAAAATCTTGCCTCTCCCCTGGCTCTCTGGAGGTGGTGTTGTCCTGGTACCTGTGCAGTAGGGCTAGTGATTAATAAAGCAGGGAGGACTTGCAGACTACTTCAGACAGCACAACAGCCGGGCTTTTCCTCCACTGTGGCTGCAGAGCTGCATCAACAGGAATTTACCTCGTTATTAAGTTGGAAAACATGAACAAAGTCAACAACTTCAAGAACTTTACCTACATTTCAGATTATTTTATCATGACTGAAAACTTCATCTGCCTTGGGTCAAGCACATTTGAAAATTTTCAGGATGGAGCGTCCTTGATGGGAGATGTGCTTTGTGGCAAGTTGAAAGGCTGCCTCACCTTACATGCAGAGACACACTGGCCTTTCCCTACGTGGAAAAGGAGGAAGCCACCCAGCTTTAAGAAGGGTGTGTACCTTTATAAACAAACTGCAGGGTTTTAAAATTACCATCCAACATGAGCTACTCAACAGAAAAGTTGCAGCCCTGCTCATAACCCTTCATACCAGTTCTGAGCTACAAAGCAAAAGAAATCAGTGCTCAAACTTGAACAACACTGGCTACGTAAAACAGATTGCCTTAAGGAAGGAACTAACAGCTTTCTTAAGTGATGTTACAATTACTGCTCTTTGCTTCCCTGCTTAAGAATAGGTCTGTCGCTGCTACTCATCTGCTGAGCAGGATTTCTGTTGTTACAATGCGAGATCAATTAACATTGCTCATTTCTAGGCTCACACACTCAGTTAAGCACTAGTTACATAAAGTTGTATTTCTCTCCCTACACACAAGCTTTAGGGGATATAAGCCATTACTGTCTATCCTCATGGGTTTTTATACACAAAGTATCTTTCCTTTTAAAGAAAAAATCTCTTCTGGGGAGTAGTAAAAAATACATTGTCTACATCATCATTCTTAAAATAATGCAATCATAGCGGTATTTCATTTGACAGTTTAGAACATAAAATTTTACTGTAGAAGGGAAAAAAGGTTTTCATGCAATAATAACGCTACAATCCTAAAATAATCACATCACTTGAATATACCTTCAAAACATATACTACTTTGTTATTACTGGTATAAAGGGAATTATTTCCCAGTGCTAGATAAAAATGTCAGATGTTCAGAATCACAACACTTTTTTCTCCTTTTACTCCTGCTTTCAACCCAGTGGTAACATTATCTGTTTCACACTAATTAGCAGAAAAAAAAACCCAAACCAAAACCCAACAGCTATTTTAACACAGAGTTTATCTATATGTGAAACAATATAAGTTATCATAGGGAACATAACTTACTGAAAGGATGAAAATGAAAAAAAGAAGAGAAATCCACAAGCTGAGAAAAATTAAATTCTGAGTATCTGAGTGGAAGCAAGTTTTACTGCATGCAAAAAAAGTATGTTGGTCATTACTGCCTTGCAGCATAAAATAATTTGTGTAGCTATATGAAAAAAAAAAATACTATCTATACGGACAAGGACCAAGAGAAAACCCTACTTATTTATTAACACATTTCCTTGAATTTTGCATTTGATTGAAAAATCAAAAGAAGATAAAGTGTCCTAGCAGACCTGCCCAACAGTACAAATATCATAGTTAACATTAAAACAATTGCAAGCTTTCTTTTGAGAATACAGAAGACTTTATCAACATGGGCACTTTTTAAAGGGTAAGTAACAAAATACCAGGTCAGAACAGTGTAGCAGGCTCAGCAGCTTTCCCCCTGGAACAAATGTGTCCCCAAGTTTGGCACTGTGGCACATCCTCGATTACTTTAGACTCAAAGGCAGCTGTCAGAAGCTGCCTGGACTCGGTCACAGCCTGTGTGAAGACCTTGTCAGATCCAAATCTTCACAGTTGCAGTGTTGGTGGCCATTATGCCCTCTGAAACATTAACACTCACTATAAAATTTAACATACTTCCTTTTTTCCACATCATTCTACAACCACAAGCACAGCAGTGCTGTGAATATTCACTTTTATGGGGGTTTTCTAGCAAAGTGGAATATGTTTACCATTAGTAGAAAAAAGGTTAACTAATAATTTCACTTAACTTCTGAAGTCCAACCAGTTCAGGAGTGCTAGCTCTTCCCTAGGCTTGGCTGCTCTGCAGCAGTAAACAGAAGGCAGGGGTCTAGCAGGGGTGGGGGAAAATATATATGTGTGTGTGTATACTTATATATATATAACTATATATATTATGTGTGTATATATATGTACACACACACACACACCTCTTTTCTCTTTGGATTGAGCAAACTGCTTCAGAATGGTACTCAGTTGGAAAGGATATCTGAAAGATGAACGCCTCAGAGCTAGGCAAGACACACATATGCAGTAAGTGACTACTCCAATTTATAAGAACTACTGTCCTGTTAACAGGAGTATAACCTAGGCTGACATACAGAACACAAAGGCAGCTGGGGCACCCCACCATACCAGACAACACCCCTCAGGAAGGGCTGCAGACCTGAGGTTGGATGACAAGGCTGACAGCCCAAAATCAAGGGGTTATTAATAATTCCCAAGTTTAATAAGGGGAATTGTGAGAATGTATTCAAAATGAAGACCTAGAAATTTACTACATGTATACAGATCACATATCTATTGATGGATAACTTCACAACCTTCAAACTGGCAAAAAAATGAAGATAAATTCAATAAAATATTTCAAGCAACATATAAAATATTAGCAATACAAAGTCATTCAGTAGTTCTTTAAATGCATCTCTCTTCACATCAGCATACAAAAGCAGCACGTCAGAGTGGGGCCAGGCAGTTTAGTGCACACATAATGAAAAGAACATTAGAAGCGCTCATCCATACGCTTTTATTAATCTATATCCACTGGCATTCATGAGCCAAACAGGCTGCTTAAGGGATCATGCAGCAAAAATCGTTCAGAAAATGAGGAAAAGGGATAAGTACAATTTTAAATATAAATACTATTTATTGGTTCACTTAAAAAGTTGTGGTATTTTAGTAATGCTACTCGTGAAGGTAGCTTTACATGCTACAGCACAAAGTTAATAGCTATGAAAATAGGCAGTTCAATCAAGAGTCAATTTCCCTTCACACTCATTAACTAAAAAAATAAGTTAATGTTTTCCAAGTGATGAAAAACTAGGATATCAGACTTCAGAGACCAGCTCCAACCATTCCATGCAATGTCACCAACTACCCTCATAAATTTATCTAATGCAATATTCCCACTTCCCCTATACACCTTCTAGACTCCCTCAATGTAACCAGCTTTCTCAGCTCCCTCTGACATCCAGAAATCACCACTGGTTAAGAAGTGGCATAAAACATGTCTGGTTCAGAGCTACACATACCCAACAGTGAGACACAAGTCAAGTACAGTCAGTAATTTTTGAACCCACACCACAGTTTCTCTCTCATTGGTGATAATCATTGGAGTAGGTTTTCTGTAGTCAGTTGCAATTCTCCTTCTAAGTAAACAAGCTTTGAGATCTCTACTCCTGTATCAAAATGATTAGAAAGAGATGACAGAGATGACAGGGTCATCATGGAGAGATGACGACAAATGAAAAAGAAAAAGAAAAAAGGAAAGGGGCAATAGGTGTAAGCTGGAACACAGGAGGTTCCGCTTAAATTTGAGAAAGAACTTCTTTACGGTGAGGGTGACAGAGCACTGGAACAGGCTGCCCAGGGAGGTTGCGGAGTCTCCTTCTCTGGAGACATTCAAGACCCGCCTGGACGCCTTCCTGTGTGAACTCATCTAGGTGTTCCTGCTCCGGCAGGGGGATTGGACTGGATGATCTTTCGAGGTCCATTCCAATCCCTGACATTCTGTGATTCTGTGATACAAGACTGCAGTGAGAACCCAGACTACAAACAGTGTCAGTGCCATGACCAATGTTGTTAATGATGCAGGGAAACCACAGCAGAGAAACCACAGCAGAGAAAGTATCAGCTGGGGTTTGAAAAACTGATGATCTCTCAGATCTATGTTTTTCTATGCTCTTTCCTTGTATACTATCCACTGACATAAGTAAGCCAAGTACCCTGTGCGTCAAAAGAAGTACTGCGCATTACTGCACATCAGTACATCTTGTGCTGGCTGCCAAGGAGCAAAAATTAGACACTGAAAGATGCCAGCATTGTCTTTATTTGCTACCATAAAAGGGATCCAAGAACATCAATTAGAGTATTCATAACTTTGGAACTATCAGCAGACCATAGACACATATAAAGCTGAGGCTTTGTTTCTTAGGAACCAAGGAGGTCTTTCCAACAAACATAACATGCTTTTAGATGTGCTTCGAGCATACATGCTTCCCCTTGGTCCCCCACACTGCGGCATGACAGAAATAGCCAGGTGGCTTTCTAAGACATTTGAACTGGAAGAGCAAAGGAGGGATGAGTTAAGAGGAAATCAGCCTTCTGCACATCAGCTTTTCTGACACATTGCGTACCTGAGCTGGGTCAGCAAAACTGCTCACAAAAATATAGTTAATGCTGTGAAGGTATCAAGTACCTACTCATCTTTAGGCTTTTACAGAGAGCTGACACTTTCCAAAGCCAGTCTAGTTGTAGGAACCAAAACTCCATACAAGATGCAGTACTTTTATCAAGATATAATGTTAGTAACCACATTAATCTACACACTCTCTATAGCATTCAAACAGTAGATGAACATGAAACATTTACCGCTTAAAGAAATTCATTTGCTTAGGACACTACGTAATAACACCTTGACTTCAGTTAGCATCAACTTCTGTGACCAAGACATTTAACATGAGAAATGTAGCTCTGCTGTTTTCATAGAAGATGCTATATCAACACTCTGATTGTTCATTCACTCTGTGAATGAATTACATCAAATGAGCTTCACAGTGTGCACTTACTAACAGCTGCTTTTCTTTCCTGAGCAGCTGGCAGACAAAGCATACCCTGTCACAATTCACATCCACGTTACAAGCCACCAGTGCTGCTGAAGGTTGAAAGCTGCATTTGTGACCATCAGTAGCTTGTTTTCACAGCTCCTGTGCCACAAGAGGTGTCCTCTCTATCAGAGAGGACATTTTAAAATCAACTCATTTAAAAATAATTTAAAAAATCAACTCATTTTAAATCATTTTAAAATCAACTCTTTTGGTAGGTAAAGTAGTGGACCTCCATTTGGCTTGTGCCTGCAAGGCACTGCAGTGCAGCAGAATAAACTTCTGAAGTTTGAGCTGGCTCTGTGCTGCTGAGCACATCAGTCAACCATTTTTTTCTTTCATTTACAAAAGGAAGATAATAGCACCAGCTATACCAACTGCACAGCAGTGTTGAAAGGATTAATTAGCTAATATCTCTACATTCTTAAGCATGCAGAACATCACAGATGCACAGTGTAATTACTATTATTATGGGGGTAATTTCTTTGACTCATTGGGACAACACACATTTTATCTGTCATTTTCTCATGGTACAGAAGACTACCACTAAATAACCTCAGTTAAAAAGAGACTTCAATAATATGGCATAAACTATCCACTCCAGGGCTTTACCTTGTTCAAGCTTCTATTACTTCTCATTAGTAATGAGGGACAGAAATTTGTGGGCCGCTGACAGCCATGAGGCCTTAAAGCTAGTCATAAATGAGTGCTCACAGAAAAGATACTGACCTACCTGCTAGGTGCAGTATCCTCCTTAAAGCCATGTTTAAAACTAAACCATGCTTGGTCAGCTTTCCCTAGCAATGTCTGTGAAGTCTTTAACTGCTGGCCAAAGCTGCAGTATCTAAACCAGCTCTAGACCTATTAATCTGATCGAGTATTCTCCTCAGGGTGTACTGATGTGGCTGAGATCAGTAAGGGTACTGGACCATCAATCTGTTACAGTACATTGGTTACACATTGTGCAGAATGCCATAAAGCTCAGGATTTCTCTTCTCCGGGTCTCACTACATAATATCTGTAGTGCAAGAGCTTTGAGACCTCCTGTAATGTTCAACTGCTTTCCTAAAAGAAACCAGAGAACAGAGGAAAGTCATCATGCCCAAATGGAGATAATAATTACTGTAAGCTTGTCCTGGTTAAAAAATTAAGATAAGCTTAAGTAGAAGAAAGGGGATGAGAGTTTGGTTTTCCTGCAAAATCTGGAGAAAAACCTTGGCAGCAAAAGATCTGAGAGGAGTGCAACAAACTGTGAACTGTACTTACACACGTGTCAAGTATGATGCTAACTCCTTGTTAGTAACTGCATACTGAGAATAACAGATAATTCCAGGACATCGATATTCTTTCTCTAGAGTAAAACTTTTCACAGAAATTTAGGTCAGCACACAACAACAGACACAAGCCTCCTGAACACAGAGGAAGTAACAACAACAGTTTAAAGCAATGCTAAACCAAACAGCCTACGAAATACAGCAGCTATAGACATCAAAGGTCACAGTAAACTCTCTTGTAGATTTGTTCTTGGGTATACAATGCCATGAACCTCTTGCAAGCAAATTAACACAACTGCTCCAGGCATTTACCTACCTAAACTGGTCATGGGTCATTACATCGATTATTGTCCAACGATGATAATGTGGGTTGGTGCACTGACAATGGTCATATGGGACATATGGAACCAAGGAACATCAGAAAGTAAACCTTCATTTACCCAGGACATGTGCACTAGGACTGAGTGACACTGCATTCTCACCATTACAAGCTCACAGATGAACATCTCTGGTAGCAGCCAGCTGCTATCATTTACAACAGCTTTAATGGTAACACTGCAGTGCAAAGTAGGAAAGCACAGCATTGTTCTCACAGCTTCTTGCTTTTACCAATCTGTCTCCCACCAAAAGCTGCTTTCACAGCTGAAATTCTAACCCTTCATGATTAGCTAGCATTAACTAAACCAAATCAATGGCTTGATTGCAGATTTGCCAAAACAGAATTGCAATATGCATGCATTAGAATGATTAGACAATTTGTGACTTCATTATCTCCTCTAGAGATACATGAAGTATTACCCTAAAAGTGGCATGCATATTTTAAACAGTATTGAACCATATAGCTGTCCTTTTCTCCCCCCACAGAAGACTACCTGATGACACACTTAAGCACAGTCTCTGTCACGCCAGCCCCCTACAACAGCCTTGACCATACCATCATTAACCTACTTTAAAGTAAAAATTCAGAGGAATTTTGAAACTACTTTAAATAGCACTGTCAAACCTGCTTCATCATTTGCACCTCCTAGGAACAGTAGATAGGTAATTAGTGCTTGACACATTATCATTCTCCCTGGGCCAAATAGCAGCAGGAATGCTAATTGTATGAATGGAGTGACAAATCGGGTGTGCCAACAGAGTCCACTTGATCATTGGTGAACAAAAATACACACAGGAGAAGACAGGCATCACAAGAAACAGCCTATTAGGTATCTTATCTGCAGCTAATAGCTCAATGGCTGCATGGAAACCAAGTACATAGCTAGAGAAAAAACAGTATTTTCAGCTAAAGCACTAAAATTTTTTGAAACTAAAAGCAGTTTTTGCAGACCGAAAATTATTATTCTTACTCACCACTTTTGAGGTGAAAATGAGCAGTTACACACAACTCTAACCCCTGCACAGTTGTTTAGAAGAAACCTCTGGTTTTTACTTAATGTAAAATTCATGTCAAAATTGAGACAAACTTTTGAATCAGACTGCAGTTTGAACATTAACCGGCATTTTACTAAATCACTATGCTTACAGTTTTAACAATAGCTCTTCTGTGTGTCCTCCTCAAACTGATGTTCCACAAAAGCAAGGGAGCTTTCATGCCCATCATATAATAGGCATTCAACAATATAGCAGACCCTTGGCCTGGTGTGTCACCCTAAAATTCCAACGTGGTTGCAACATCATAGAAATAAATTACAGCTTTAACATTTAAAATGCAAAGACATTCATCAAGTGTAAATAATTTAATGGAGAGAAAATGAAGCACTTTCCAACATCTAAACCACCAGCAAATACCATAGCTATTGCAGGCAGTGAACTATATCGTCTCATCTAATCAATACCTACACATGTGCCAAACTTTAAGAATACAAAGTATATCAGTGCAGTGAACGCGCTGCACTTAAATACCTATTGATAAACAGTAATTTTAGAAAAAAATATTTTCAAAACCCAGAATGTATTACCTGAGTTGTACTCCTACAACTCATTTATGCTTACCTGTAAATAAAAGATTGTAATCTAGTTTGTTGCAATTAGGTATCATTACACTGTTTTATTTTATTATCTAATTCATTACTGTTCATGAACTTATTTCAGATAGAGTCTGCAAAATTTTAAGAAAAAGTTTCCGCAATGAAACAATAATTCAAGCTAATCATCCTGCCCAAAATCCTTCTCTCAAGTGTATATTACCAATTAAGTAATATTAAGAAAATGTAAATCAGAAGACTTAAGCAATCTATTTTAATATTTACAAGTGAGAACACTGGACAGAGTATATACAGATGCATACAGCTTACTTGCGAGAGGCTCTGGCAATCTGCCCTAGTAGCTGACGCCATACAATATGGTTATAGGCAGCCATGCTAAAGAGCACCTGAAGACAACCATGCCAACCAAACCAACCTTAGATACCTCTGCAATCACATGTGATTAGGTTAATGCCATTGGACTGAAGAGATGAATACTGCCAATGAGCACGCCTATGCTGTCACTAACTTGCAACGGATTTCCCAGCAAAAGGAAAATCGGTCAGCCCTTCTGCAGCATCCCAGTTGAGTTACAATAATTGTTTTCAAAACAGCAATAAAAAAGCAGTAACTTGAACCCTAATAATTTGGCTTGTTTGAAAAAATAAAGCAAGCAGCTAATAGTATGGATCCTTTTCATCTGACAGTTTAAAACTTCAGGAAACTTAAATGCATATAAAAAGTGCATATGAAAGATCTTTGACAAAAAAAAACAAAAAACCCAGTAAGAACGGATTATCTATTAGTTCTCTTGTGCCATGTTATGTATGAAGAAAGTTTCCGGAAAACTTTTGGGTTTGTTGTGGGGGCATTTTGGTTTAGGTTTTTTGTTCTGTTTTTTTCTTCTTCTTGTAGAATAAGAGATCCTATGAACTTTCAAAATGTTTTGGGTTTATAGAATTATATTGGTTGGAAGGGAAACCTGTTAACCAACCTCCACTACAGCCAACACAAAGCTAGGTCATTTGTTGCTTTTTTCTAGAGAAGTCTTGAAAACTACCAAGGACAGAAATGTCATAATCCTCTTAACTTGGTCCAGTGCTGCACCACAACTCTGAATGAAATCTTTTCTCATAATGTTCAATCTGAACCTCTCAAATTGTAATCTGTGGCTCTGTCTCTTTTTAGTTTGTCTGACAACCAAAACCTTCAGGCTTCCATTACCTGAAGTGTTTATCCATTCATTTTTGAAGTAAACTATGACACCCATTTGATCCTTTGCTATTCATATAGGAACAGAGAAAGGAAATGCCTTGGTGCTTGTGGTTGATTTCAAGGTCTGCAGTTAAGCTCTGTTTCAGACTTCTGCTGGGAAATCTCTCTCTGCCTCCTTCCCAGTTTCTCGTTGCATAAATGACACATCCCTTTCCCTTGCCTCTGTCAGAATTGGTCTGTTTTGGACCAGGAGAATCTGGCATAAAAATACAGAGTAAAGCATCAAACACAAATTTGATTTTCTTACCTTAGTGTATGAAAGTTTTGAAGAAACTGCAACTGCCGCATCTTTGAACTGCTTTGCATCTCATATTTAAGGTTTATCTTTGTTGTAAACACTTCAGTAACGGCCTCACAATTCTATTTCATGTGTTTTTGAGTAAAACAAAGTAGACGTTCATCTGCTTTCAGTTTTTATAAGGCAATAGATTATTTTCTCTTAAAAACAACTGATGACCATATATAATTAATTTACTGAAGTTGAGTATTTCAATTTATCACAGGTCAAGACACCTCTGTTTCCACAGGAAAATTTCTGATAAGTTTTTCAGATGTACATATAGAAACTTAAGTGAGCTGCTATTAGTGCTGCTCAATTAAATAAAAACCAAAACAAAAAACCCCACGCAACCAAACCATTATTTTTTTCCAGAATCCCTGAGCTCTTACTAGTTCCATACATGGAAAGCAGTAGAATAGTACAGACTGCCAGATGAAAAAGACATCATTTTTTAATAGCCGTTCCTACAAGTAACTGCAGCCATTAAAGGGCAATTAGATAACATGTACTCTATATTGCTCAGAAAAGTCTTAAAAGATTTCTCTCTTTAATAAGCCATTGACTACCACTTGTTAAAGAAACAGATCCATCTAGTGGCAACACTAGTTTTATGCTAATGTTTGTGTCAAGCACAAGCAGCAAGGATTGGGGGCTAAATGAAGAGTCTACATTATGCCATCAGAAAGAGCACTGGTAATCAGAATTTCACTTTAAGTCACCTAGGGAGAATTTTTCCTCTAGTGAAGGTGCCCAACAAGCCTTTTCAAATTATTTGGTTCACAAAATATCAGTGCTTATAATCTTCAGAAAAGACAGAACCTCACTACTCAAACTTGTTGGTCATTATCAATGTCAGATTGTTGTAGGAAAAAAACTCAAATACATGAGGCAAGAGAACTGCTAAAATACTCTTCAGAAACTGTAATTTGATTTTAAAAAATCCTAAATCACCCAATGTAAATTTTTTTATATTACAGTGACTTTGAGTACATCAGTGCCTAAAAAACCTTCAGTTTTGAGCAACAGTATGCTCTGTTCGTTTGGTCTGTTGCTGCATATGACAATTGTGAGCAGGAATGGTCCCAGAGGATGAGAGAAAAAAACTATGAGGTGCCAAAACCCGAAAGCCATACAATTTTAGGCCTGTCAGAGCACTCATGGTAAAAAATGCTGGAAAAACTAATAAGGGCTCATCTAACAATAAAGTGAAAATGACAATAAAATTACCATCACTGGTCACAATTTCATGGTAAATAGAACTTGTCAAAATAAATCATTATGCAGTTTTCCAGTGGGAATCTCAGACTTGGTTAGTTACTTGGCACCTCAGGCCATCTTGATTAGAAAACAAGAGCACTGCAAGGACATAATAAACGGATTAAAAACTGTGATGGGCCTCCATATGCAGCTGTAAAGGAAGACAAAGATGCACATGTCTTTCCAGGGAACCAGTTTCCCCACCTTGCTCTAACTTCTCCTCTGTCCCCAGCTCTGCCAAGGTAGTGAAGAAAACACAGAATTATCAATGATGACATTTACCAATTAACAGACACAAAAAAAGGGTATAGAAAACCATCAAGTAGCTAAGTGAACTTACTGCTACTGCTAGGCTCATGGCAACGTGGTATATTTTGTTGAACAGCCAGTTGAGCAGAGACCTACCCTGACTGCTAGGTGTCTTAACTTTTTAATTATTTTATTTTTTCTTTTTTTAATATGGAAAACAGTTCAAAAGGAAAGGAGGGCACTGGCCTCACCTGGAGTGACAGCCAGTTCCCAAATTTAACTCAATCCCGAAACCCCCACAGACACAGGAACCAGAGGGCAAAAAAGAATTGGGAATAAACAGGGGTGGAGGAGAACAAATAGGGCAGCAAAGAGAGCAGCCAGCAGTGGCTTTCATACAGGGGAATAGCTAAAGATAAGGCTTTGCTCACAAATTTAGATTGGTCTGAGGGAGAGAAAAATAAAAGGAGAGGGAAGCAGAAGCAAATCCACAACCCCACACATACCCACTCTCCCTCAGATCTCCATTATGCTTCACAGGTCCACTCCACAGGCAACACAGAATTGTTTTTTTTCTGCCTTGCAAAGAAAAGACACATCTACATGTCATCTCTCAGACAGCAAAATCCTCCAAGGATGATTTCAAAGAAATCCTACCACTATGGTAGGAAAAGTACTTCACATTTATAATCTCTGAACCATAGTTCTTCCCTCATTCTCAGAACTCATTGGCCTCAAGCGTGTATAGTCTTGCAATGCAAAAGCACAATCCCTTTGTGACCCTGAGGTCTGTTTAAGAAGTTCATTTTCATTAAAACACCCTTCTTCTATCATACATTATGAAAACTGTTAATCACCACTTTGCTGTTATTTACTGATCTGACAGTATTTGGCCATGTCTCAGATCTCAGAACAAGCTTGCAATGTGCACTTACAGCCCAGAAGGCCAACTGGGCTGCATCAAGAGAAGCGTGGCCAGCAGGTCGAGGGAGGTGATTCTCCCCTTCTAATCCATTCTCCTAAGGCCCCACCTGGAGTAACACAGACGTGTTAGAACAAGTCCAGAGGAGGCCACGAGGATGATCCAAGGGCTGGAGCACCCCTCCTATGAGCACAGGCTGAAAGAGTTGGGGCTGTTCAGCCTGGAAAAGAGAAGCCTCCCGGGAGATCTCCTGAAGTACCTGAAGGAGGCCTGCAAGAAAGCTGGGTAGAGACTTTTTACAAAGGCAGGTAGTGACAGAACAAGGGGTGATGGCTTTAAACTGGAAGAGAGGAGATTGAGATCTGAGGAAGAAATTCTTTGCTGTGAGAGTGGTGAGACACTGGCCCAGGTTGCCCAGAGAAGCTGTGGATGCCCCCTCCCTGGAAGTGTTCAAGGCCAGGTTGGATGAGGCTTTGAGCAACGTGGTCTAGTGGAAGGTGTCCCTGCTCATGGCAGGGGGGTTGGAACTGGATGAGCTTTAAGGTCCCTTCCAACCCAGACCATTCTATAATTCTGTGATCCAGAAAATGGCCAAACCCCTTACCTGGTGATGTCAATGGCCTCAGCAGCAGAAGCTGTGTTCCAGATGAACACTGTTCACACTCCTTCCCAATGCAAGCTTCAGCTCCTTGAGCTCGGACAATACCTCACACAGCCCACAACGCTCCACACTTGGCTCTGTTACCTGACAGAGCACAAAATCCTCTGAAGTGGGGGCTGCATAGTAATTAAGTTATTATGAACTAAATATAGATGCGCTTATTTAAATGAAGCAGGCACATGGGTGTTTGTGTTGGTCACAGCAATGTTTTCCAGCTCTCCCCTCTCCAATTCTCTCAGCAAGAGAGTCTTTGCTCTAAGGTACCACTTAGTGTTTGTGTGTTCCATAAATTCTTTTGATTTAGTATGATGAGTATGCCAAGCAAGTGCAAGATCTATGAACTCAAGTCACAAATAACAAATTGGTGCCCAGATAAAGGATTCTATATCCTATATCTTTTTGGATGCTGTGAAGTTACTAATCTAATTACTGGAGGAACAGAGAGGGAGCTGCACTCTCATTCAACTGTGAGTTTTCTTTAAAAGATTAGCTTCTCTCCAGGCAAAGGCAGCAAGAAAGTCAGTCTCAACCCCAGAACACTCTTTTGGTCCCTGGGACTTTCTGAAAAGAATATAAAAAGCCTACAAGGAAATCATCTGAGTAATAAGAGAAAGGCTCCATCAAAAGCTATCTGACAGTTAATTTGTCTGCTATAGAAATATTCCAGTGGAATCCTGGAAATAAATTAGTTACCCAAATGATGTCCAAAGGAAAATAAAAAGAAAATTGAGCAGTTGAAAGTAGAACAAGGACTGGAATCATACTATTTAGCAAAGACTGATATGCTTAGCTTTCACTGATGAAATCTATTGCCAAAACTACTATTTCTATTCTTTTATTTCTCTCATCTAAACTGGTGCAGGACACCAACACACTGGGCTTAGCAGAGCTGTGTTACTTATTCACACACAGCTAATCCTTGCTATGCAAAACAAGAACTAGAATCCCAATGCCATATTAATTCTTTAAATAGCAAATTGGAGACTGAACTTACAGACTCACACAACAGTACCTATGTTGCCAAACCTGGATTTAATTATTTCAGTTTTATTAAGTGTTACACTTGAATTTTTAAGGATCTTTCATAACAATACCCACAGATAAGAGGCTGGTATTGTATTCACATGACTCTTCCTCTGTACTAAGGGATCTAAACATCTACAGAGAGATGGATTGGACCATTATTCAGACAAGTAAGTGTTCAGTAATCCAATTACAAATTATCAAGGACAAAACTTAAATCAGTTTAGATTATAGTAAGACGTCTAATATTTCCGTGAAGAGAACTTTTTAGTGTAGTCTTTAGTATTTCAGAAAAAAACTCATTTATTTCCCATACCTCACATGATGCAATCCCTGGTAGAACCAGTTGGAGGCTGTAGTAGGAAAAAAGTTAAGAAAAAGGAGTGTAGTGGGATAAAAGAAGTTATATTAATACATAATGATAACACAATCTTTATCATACCTATGATTATGCATAATAGAGTTCTATGAAAATGGATTTAACATGCCTGTACACGGCGTTCCACTGGGACGCTTGTGTAGTTTTGGAAGTAAGCAGATAGGTCTGCTTAAATCAAATCAAAAGCTGAAGAACTTCAACGACAGTAAAACCAAAACTAGCCTTATAATTCAGCGCAAGAACAACAGAGCTGCAGAAGGAAACTGCTGAGCTGCAAACTGATTTACATAAGCTGGTGAAAACCATTTCTGGGTCACTTGCCTCCCGATTCAGGAGTTTTGAAGCACACTTGCTGTCTGACTGTAACTATTCACATGCACAGCATCTAAGTGCCAATTATGCAAGGCTGGGTTAAGTGCTTAGATGTACAGGCTTTGAAAATTCAATGCAGGAAAGCGGCAACAAGAGCAAGATAAAGGCCATCTTCTGGCACAGCTGCTATTAACATGAAAAATTAGAAGAACAGTAACGAACTATGGCAGGCACAAATTCACCCAGCACTTCAACCCTGGAACCAGGTTTTCAGGCACCACCTGATGTTTAGGCCAGCCAGAGCTCAAGCACAGCACAACACAGAACACATCAGCAGGAGAGCTGCCAAACTACAGCTGCTCCTCATGGGCGAGATAACAGGAAGGCTTTTGAAACTGGGAAATTAAGTTGCTACTGTATAAATTGTATAGACGTATACATATATGTGCAAATACACATACAGGTATTTATTTCTACACACAGAGAATTCAAGTGTACTGCAGGCACTGGGAAGATCTGCTTTCAATTTTTCCTTCTATTTTCCTTTTGCCCATACAGCAACTGCCGCTGTGCTTATGTATTCAGTAATTATATTTTGATTCATTTTGATGTCTAGTCACAAGGGTGATAGCATATCAGACAGCAAGTTTTGGGTTGGTTTTTTTTTTTGGGGGGGGGGGGGGAAGGGTTGTGGTTTGTTGTTTTGTTTTGGTTTTTTTAAACATACTGATCAATTGTTCAAAAACAATGTCTGACTTATAGTAACTTAAAAAATACTGTATTTAATATTTTGATATGCTCTGCAAGCAGACTCAACAAGCAGAAATCAGGCAATGTGTTTTTTCTTCAGCTGAGCAAAAGGATCACTACTATCGTCCTTTGTGTTTAGGTACAGCAAGCTGATGAAGAGATGGTACTGATGTGCTGAGAACTGTTTCTTTCCTCAGGTATTGAGCTGATATCCACACTTAATATGAAAACTGAAGACTGAAAACAGGGTGCAGCAAGGTGTAGATGCATTTGTAAAATCTTGCTGTGAAAGCAAATGATATTCTTTAAGTAACAGACCAAGAATAAGTGTAGCATCTTCTTGATTTTGCCCTTGAGCCTGTTGTCAGCTCCAGCACCTGCCTGTCTCTGGGCCAACCCTACAAGCCCAGCCATTCAGAAGCATTAGTTGTACAGTGCAGGACCAAGAAAGCTTTATTAAAGCACACATGCCATCATCGAGACTGGGGCAGCTCAAGCTCTGCCAGATCCATTATATCAGTACTTATTTATTGCCATTTGATCTCTGAAAGAAGGATTAAATGTGGTGGCATTTTTCACCATCCTAAGGATTTAATGACACTTGGCAGAAGAGAGACACTGAAAGAAGGTGCTGGGGAACACCAAGAGAAAATGCGGTATATAATTCTGATATTTCTTTTAGTCCTACTTAATTTTGCCTAAGGACAAAAGAAGATTCCACTTTTTCTGAAAGTGAGAGGCCCACAGAGCCTCAAAACACATTACTTCATTTTAAAGAGATTTCCATATAGCTTCTTCAGAAAGTACACACTTGTGTGTACCCAAAGAACAGTGTAAGTGGAGTCTGTAAGACCAGGGGTGACTTAGGAGCAAAAACTGTGCATTCCTCCCAGAGAAAGACTGTTGCTTCCCTTCCCTTTTTCTTTCTGCTGTTGTTAGCCAGTAGGTGAAAAGATGCTGTATTAGCTGACATTTGTTTTTGCCTCAGGTCTCTCTGTGTCAGACAGAACCACAGTTAAGAACAGTTCAGCTAACTCCCAAGGTTGGGCAGCCTTTTCAGAATTACTTTCCTTCTAGTTCTCCTTCAGGTTTAGACATTTGCATTGCAAGGGATCAAGCTTCACCCTAATAAAGGAAGATGTCATTCTAAGTAGAGCTGGAATAGTAATCCCCTGCATCAAGAAGAAAGGTACAATGGGCACACTGTCATCTTCCACTGACCAGCCAGGCACCCACAAAGCTGCGTTTAACTCTTACCATTCTAGTCCTCCTAGTACACACCCAACTGCTTTGCCCAGCTATTCAAGGTAAGGTAGCTGTAAGAAAAAGGCAATACCCAGAGCAGACTAGCATCTGATAATAGAAGGAGTGGAAAAAAAAAGATTTAATATCTCAGAAATAGTAATTTTACATCTCTCATTAGGATCTTCCTGGTTTTAGAAGTTTCTGTGCCCCTTGTTGAGCTGACCTGCTCAGCTCTATACACAGTGTGCCGATTTAACCCATGTTGTTTTCCCAGAGCTCCTTTCTCTTCTTTCCTTGGCTAAACAAAGGATAATACTACAATATAAAAAGTAGGTCACAAGGACAAGGAAGAACAACAAATACCATAGCATTATTTTCACTTTTTTTTCTTTTTAAAGGGAAAAAACCTCAAGCAACTTCAAAACCCTTCAAGGCCAAAAAAAAAAAAAGACTGCTCATTCCGCATGAAAAGTTATGCCTCATCATTTCATTTCCAAGCTAAAGGACTGAAGAAGTCCTTTTTAACTACTCCGACAAAACCAGCTCTCTCCACCACATGGTGCTGACAATTCCACTAAAATCCAGCTTATTTGGCAATTCAGCAGTATAAGACTTAATTACACCAGAAATTAGAATTCCTGTATCTAGAGTACAATCCATTTTATGTTTCCCAATATATGTCATTTACTCTGCTCTGCAACTGAGAGTTAAATTTCATACTGATAGCACATTCAACACTGCTTTCATACCTCTTATTTACTATCAAGTTGATGTTTTAATACTTGCCATTTACTACCATTTTCTCCAAATATTACTTTCTGATTTATTGCCATCTACAGACATAAAACTGTTATAGGAATGCTGTTCGCTATGTAAATAGGGTGTATTTTTCATCTGTGTGGTTTGGTGGGTTTGTGTTTGGGTTTGTTGGCTTTTTGGGAAACCAACTTTGTTTTTCCACCTTTGTAAAAGGTGAAAAAACACCCTACCTACCTGGCATAGGAAGGAACTTAATTCACACAAAATTGTCGCACAGCGTTAGACTTGTCACGAAGGAAAGTCACAAGCCACATGCCAGGTAAATTCATTGGTTGTAACAAGTTCTCCCTTCAGCATACCTTCTCAGTACCCACTCTGATGACATGCGATATTTGCTCTACGAGAATTGGTTCAATAAGTCAATAAAAATCAAGCCTTTAACTCTGAATTTGCCACTAACAGATGTGAACATTCAGCATCCTAGAAGGTTAAGCAATAAAGTAATATGTCTCCGATTGTCAGAACATGAGTAGCAGGGCTAAACTGTATTGTCCTTATACCTTCAAGTAAGTTACAAATAAAAGTATTAGTATTGAACTTACACTGTGATCTAGTATGCTACTCTAAGCAAGACTACTGCTGATCACCATTTGGGTAACTATACATGATGTAGATCTTTACATTAAATAAGAACAAAATTTTTTGCTACTCAAGCATCCTTAAACCACTAGAACCAGTCTCAATGATCAGTATAAGTACTTCTAAGAAATACTGCAATGTCATAAAGAAAACTTGAAAGTAACCATTCTACTTTTGCATTTCAAAAAATATCATCTCATCTTTGCTCCAGGAAGTTAAATGTACAGAAAGACCAGATCCCACAGAAAATGTGAAGAACTCAGGAAGCTCATGTGAAGTAAACTCACAATAGCCACTAATATTTATTTACCAAGATTTACAGAGGGAACATGCAATTTTGACATCTGAAAGTCTTCAGAATTTACTCTTTTTTACTGAACACCCTGGGAGTCACTCACAATTACAAAGCACTATTGAAACTTTCATTCTTCATTTTCCCCTTGTTTCTGCTAAAAAGCATTGACCCAGTAGAAAAACTGATACACTAGGAATGTTTTACTATGTTCTATCCAAATGAGCTGCTCTCTACCAAACTTGAAATTTCTGTTACAAACACCACTACAAAAATATTTAGGGAAAGGAAAGTCTGCAAGTTTCTACTCAAGATAGCTAAAGGAAGCACCACCAATGTCAGTAAGCATCAACATCCCACCAGGGATTATTTGTCTGTCACCTTGGAGTCAACTGAGAGCATCTGTCAATCTCTGAGCATCCTTCACCTTTATGGGAAGATTGCATCTCTATAGGAGAAAGTTATAACTGTGTGTTCTTGGAACGACTTATCCTTGGTGCCATCTCTAGGCATATCAAGGATAAGAGGGTCATTAGGGGCAGTCAGCACGGCTTCACCAAGGGGAAGTCGTGCTTGACCAACCTTCTAGACTTTTATGAAAACACGACCAGGTGGCTGGATGATGGCAGAGCAGTGGATGTGGTCTATCTTGATTTCAGCAAAGCATTTGACACGGTCTCCCACAGCATCCTCGCTGATAAACTGAGGAAGTGTGGATTAGATGAGCAGGTAGTGAGATGGATTATTAACTGGCTGGTGGGAAGAAGCCAGAGAGTAGTGGTCAATGGGGCAGAGTCTAGTTGGAGACCTGTGTCTAGTGGAGTCCCTCAGGGGTCAGTACTAGGACCAGTATTATTCAATATATTCATAAATGACCTGGATGAGGGAATTGAATGCACTGTCAGCAAGTTTGCTGATGACACAAAGCTGGGAGGAGTGGCTGACACAGCAGAGGGCTGTGCTGCCATCCAGAGAGACCTGGACAGGCTGGAGAGCTGGGCGGGGAAAAACTTAATGAAATATAATAAGGGCAAGTGTAGGGTGTTGCACCTGGGCAGGAACAACCCCAGGTTCCAGTATAGGTTAGGAAATGATCTCCTAGAGAGCAGTGAAGGGGAAAGGGATCTGGGAGTCCTGGTGGACAGCAGGATGACCATGAGCCAGCACTGTGCCCTTGTGGCCAGGAAGGCCAATGGCATCCTGGGGTGCATTAGAAGGGGTGTAGTCAGTAGGTCAAGAGAGGTTCTTCTTCCCCTTTACTCTGCCCTGGTGAGGCCACATCTGGAATATTGTGTCCAGTTCTGGGCCCCACAGTTCCAGAAGGACAGGGAGCTGCTTGAGAGAGTCCAGCGAAGAGCCACCAAAATGATTAAGGGAGTGGAACATCTCCCTTATGAGGAAAGGCTGAGGGAGCTGGGGCTCTTTAGCTTGGAGAAGAGGAGACTGAGGGGGGACCTGATTAATGTTTATAAATATTTGAATGGTGAGTGTGAGGAGGATGGGGCCAGGCTCTTTGCAGTGATGACCAATGATAGGACAAGGGGCAATGGGTGTAAGCTGGAACACAGGAGGTTCCGCTTAAATTTGAGAAAAAACTTCTTTACAGTAAGGGTGACAGAGCACTGGAACAGGCTGCCCAGGGAGGTTGTGGAGTCTCCTTCTCTGGAGACATTCAAGACCCGCCTGGACGCCTTCCTGTGCGAACTCATCTAGGTGTTCCTGCTCCGGCAGGGGGATTGGACTGGATGATCTTTCGAGGTCCCTTCCAATCCCTAATATTCTGTGATTCTGTGTTCTGTCATCACTTCAAAGTTCCTGCTGCCTATCCTTCAAAAATCTGAATGCCAAAGAGAGCTGACAGCCATAGTGCAGCACCATTCTTAATACATAATGTTAGATCAGGACTATGAACTGCCCATAGAATTTAGGGATGAAGTTCCCTCTATCCCAATAGGTCTTTCTGATTTTCTGGAAAGACTGAAGATTTTATCTACCAGCTTCAAAAATGAAATGTTTACCTGATATTTTCTGTTATTTTTGCAGGACACCACCACAGAAGACAGGTGGGATATGTAATTTCATCTTCACTTAAGCATCTGAACATTAAAAAAGAATATTCACTATCATGTCTGTTCATCAAAGAAGGGAGGTTCAAAACTTCAGCCCTTCCTTAAAAAAAACAAAACAAAACACAACCTAAAACACAAAAAAACAACCACCAAGCTAAAAACACCAAACCATCCAGATTCTGACTCTTCATCCAATAAGATATAGCTTGTACTTCACCCTGCCTGCTCTGGGATTATATGAAACGTTTAATTCTGAAAAACACAAGAAAACAAAACTCTCTTATTCCATATGAAAGGTAATAACTTCTCTTAGTGAAGTAGTAGGTCTGGTATTCTGGCAGTTGATCCTGAGGTTCAAAGAGGCTCATGATTTGTATTTATTTTTATTCCCTATGGACAAGAACTGAGGCCACAAAAATATCAAATTAAAAGGCCTGAACAATAAGAAACTTCTGAATACTAAGTGCAAGAGAGAACACAAGACAAAAGATCCAGTTCTGTCATGTTAGTGAAAGAATCCCACTGAAGGCACCAGGACTCTCCCTGGGATAAAAAGGCTCTACCAGATGCAGAGCCTGGAAGGACCCTAATCCAGAAGCAAACAAACCAACTTAGTAGTGTGACTCTGCTGCTTTTTCCCAGCAGAAGCTAGCACGTATGGGGGGAAAAAAACAAAACAAAACCAACAAAAAACCCCAAACACCCAATCACCAAACACAGCTTAAAAATAAAACCAGAAGTTGTTAAAGAACTCAAAGTTCAAGAGTAGACGCCACTATTACATATAGAAAAGGATGAGTCCAGGATCAAAGTCAAATAAGGAACAAAAAAAACAAACAAAAATGAAACAACAAAAATCTGGAGAAGGACTTGTGATCTAGTTTGGTGCATACATACATTTATTGAGGTTCAGCTCAACAAGAAAAGCTCATTAGTTAATTCTGTGCCTTAATTTCTAGGGAGTTAGTTGTTGCTTAGGCACAAAAAAATTGCCCAAGAGAAACACAGTTAATTAAGTTGCATATGAAAAAACAATGAAAGGTTTGGGGAATTTCTTCTTGTTGGTTTTCTCTTTAATTTGGGAAAGTGTCTGGGAAAAATTGTGTAGGATCTCCTTTTGTCAGTGTCCTTAGCCAAGAGTTCTCGTGAATGAAGACGTAATTACCCAAATGGTATTAATTAACAGAAGAAACCCAGGCCATTGCCACAAAAACTAAAAGAAATACGTGTGAAAAAAAAAAAGCAGGAGATACTAGATATTATAAAAAGCTAGAGCTGGCAATGCTCCTTTACTACACACTACTCGTCTGTTTGTCCTGATTACAGGCAGTTTCAATCTCTCAGATTACTGCAATTTGTCTAATTTATCCCATGAGTAAATGAAAGAAATAATGAATATCAAATACTCAAGCTTTTAAGAAGCCAGATGTTCTTTAAAAACAAAAAAAAAAAAAAGAAAGGGAGAAGGGAATGACATTTTTAAGGAGAGACTATAAACACAGTATGATCATTTTCACATAGCCGTCCATAGCAATGACATGGAAGAAAATGGTAGTTAAGTGAACTAGCAGAACATAAAGCACTTAATCTTTTTTTCCTCATTTCCTTTCTACAATAGTACTTTGAAACAAACAAACAAAAAAATGTTGTCTGTCATCAATCTTTATCCTCAGATGGAGAGAGAGCCTTTGCTTTGGCAACACAGCACACACAATCCAAAAAGTACATGGCAAGAAGCCACGCTAACACACAGGAAAAAGATTTTTTCCTATTTTCCCATCTTCCTTCATATTCCAGTTTCATGGATTCACTGCTTTATTTATTTAAGATTAAGAACACATGCAGCTGGAGAGTCCAACATTGTCTACTGCAACAAATTACTGGAATAATAATTTGTTTTAAAGAAGAAAAAAGACAGACAAACCTTCTGCAAGGAAAAACAATTGTCATTTAGAAAGAACAGAAAGGGATAGGCTCTTTCACAGTCTGCTGACATTTGTCTGTCTTTCAAGATGTGAACGATTTTATTAACTAATAATTTCTAAAAAAATCAAAAACATTTAGCAGAGGAGAATAAAGCGTCTTTTGATCTAGTTCACGGAGCTACAGCCACATGCAAAAAACCCACCATCAACTGAGGAATGTAGTAATTTGATTATTCACTTGACAACCCCCTAATGGTATTATTCACAAGTTTTCTCAGACAATTTTTAAAAGAAATAAGGTGTCATAGCTTTTAACAGTCAATGTCAAGTTTAGAATATTAAAGTCCAAAATCCCCACTAGAAAAAATGGGTCTACTATTGGTATTTCTGTCAATACCTAATTGCAGATCTTGGAATCCACTTTCTATTCCCACATATTTCCAGTTCCTTTCTTGTGAGCTTCCATCAAGCAGTACCTGACACAATAAGATTGTTGACATAAACACCAACACAAAAGCTGTATTTCAAGAGGGGGCAAAGCATGCAGATCATTGAAGTGGTGCTGAATTCAAGAGAAAAATATTTTATTGCAGTTCAGAGAAGTTTCAAATCTAAGGGGGTTTTTTCCAACTTAGGTTCAAATGGCTAAGAAGAATCAACAGCTGTATTTTCAAGACAGAAAATGCTTAAAGTATTTTAGATTCCATGCAGGTCAAATACAAAGCACTTTTCAAATTCTAGTTTTATTAAGATTTATTTCCCCCCAGTAAAGTTACACATATGCAATGAAACAGACCTTTAATTATGTGAAATTTATACAGTGACAAGTTTTCAAGTGTCAAAGAAAAAAGTAATATTTTGAGAAGTGAGAGGAATGGGCAGAATGAAGAGCATTAAGCAAAAATTTTGATGAAAGTCACTGGTTTGGAAGATAAAGAACTAATAATATAAAAATGCAATTACAAGCCAATCAGCATTTGATAAGCCAAGTGAGAAGAAAAACAAATTCCCACCTGTACAATTTATATTCCTGTCTTCTTGCGGGTGATAGACCAAAGGAGAATGTCTAAAGGGGAAAATTTAAACCAAGACACCTTTCATGGATATTTATGGGGAGATTTTTTTCCCATGATTTTCCCCAGTCCCAGGACTGTGGGGCAGAAAGGGCTTTCACATGGGATGAAGACTAAGACATAAGCCACCAAGAAGCAGCCTCCATTTAAAACATAAGACATTATTTGTGAGATGTGTACTAGCAGAACCCTTGGTTTATTTTCTTCAAGCCATAACAGCTTTAATGTAATCAATATATTATCAGTTAAAACATATAATATCAAAGCACAAGTTATTTACAATGCATGCCCTAAAAAAAGCCCAGTCCATAGAGCTTAAGTCTCTAAATGTGTACAAAGGGACAGGTTCTTGTTGATCAGGTACACACTAAAAAAAAACAAAACCAAAAAAAAACCCAGACAGAAAAACACCCATCATTTGTTAGAGCAAAAAAGGATAACAAAGCACAACAGCAGAGTTCCTCAGATCTTCGTTACACTCCAAATCCAAGCAGGTACATATGCTCTTTCTTCAGTTCAACAAAAGGATTGTATTATATTTCTCATATATTTTTGAACTTCCAACATACACAGCCTTCTGAAACATAACAGCGGTAGGAACATTCAACACATTAGTTCAAATTTATGGTGTCTGAATTCTGTAATAAAACATATGACAGACTGCTCATTCCCTCAGAGAAAGCCAATTTCTTCCCTCTAACCATCAACATCTTTCATATTCTCAGCTTTGATAAGATCAATGGTTGCAGCTAAATTAATAGAAAGTTGATTTTTAGTCTGAAGTCTTTTAAATATTCCCAATTCTCTATAAATAAGCATCCTCTATGGTCTTAGGAAATTCAGACTATCAGTGTGGAATAACCTGCATCTCAATATCTGCAAGGCAGAAGTATCCCTGGTATGTTTTTACTTACAACCATTCAATCAAAATTAAGTTCAAAGGTTCAATATTTCAAGACAATTCACTATGTCTGTCAACAAGGCCTGTATTGAGAAAGATTTTCTAAGTTACAGTATAGATAGTGGGTCTTTAAAAATGCTAGCAAAAAGAATAAATATTTTAATCAAAAGAAAAAAGTGAAATATGGCAACAGAACTAGTAAGAAAGATACACTCATGTTTAGGGAAGTTTATAGCCACAGAGAACTTCACACCATCATTATAGAGGTGTTCAGTTCTCTGCTATTGAATTTCCTTCAGATTTTAGTGACAATGTATAATGTTAGGAAGTTTGATTACATCCTAACAGTAATTCCTTCTAAGACTCTTGGACAGGTTTTTCTCATTCGGGAGATCTCATGCCATCCCCAAGCATATTGACAGCACACACAGCATATAGGATCTTTTCAGCACTGACAGGTGATTAGCTAATTTTAATTTGCTTAAAACCACTCACTACCCCTCAGGGCACCCAAATAAATCTGTCAGAAGCTTAACACAGACACTAACCTGAAAGAACTTCAAGAATCACAAGTCCTAAACTCTGACCCCAGGTTCCCAGCAGATTTCAGTAACCACCAGTAACTCACTCCACCTTAGGGATAAAGTTTAGAAATTAGTTTGCGCTTAGAGATTTAGCATGTCGTCTTAAACATACTCTCCTCGGTACCAAAATATAACATTTATCTTCTTCCTAATATAATAGCACAGTTGACCATTATGAGATCAATGAATATGAATAACAATTTTTCCTCTTCAATTTCCTCTTTAAAGTGTTATTGCAAACTTCCACCCAGATAGACAACAGATCTCAGTTTCAAACACCTATTCTTGAACATAACTTACCTGCATAACCCAAGAGAAATTATGGGAACAGTAACAATTTCATCAAACTCTCAATGCAGCCTCTTACATCAATAGATCTTAAAGCACTTTATATGAGAATCCTGTACCTTTTGCCCAATTCTGGCAAAGCACAGAGCACTGAAGGGCTCTGTTTCCACTGGAGTGGCAGAACTGGGTTTCTCAACTCCCATTCAAACTACTAAAGAAAGAAAAAATGTTTCACTCAGTGGTGAAAAAGCAATCTGAACTTTAGCTGTTTGGGGTATTCATCGTAAAGTAATGTACTTTTATCAACAGTAGATATTCTTCTGAGTTAGAAGGGCTATTTGCTTAATTCCATTAAGAAGTATCTTGGAAGGATGTGCTATAAAGTCCTCCTCCAGTCAAGCTCTCAGTGTAGGAATAATCAGCTAACCTCTGACTTGCCATCTGCTCCCAAAAGCCAGAAGGAGAATATAATCTGTAAACATGGCTAATAAGCAAAATAACTACGTGAAAAGGTCTTGGGTCATGCAAAGCCTCAGTTCAATGCTGCCAACATCTTGCAATTTAATAGTTAACCTTCTTTTTCCCTTCTGTGTTTTATTGAAGTGCACTTGTAAGGGATTATTTAAAAAAAAACAAAAAAAACAAAAAAAACCCAAAAAACAAAAAACAAAAACCTTGTTGTGCATGCAACTGGAAATTCAGACCCTTGGAAGGAGTGCTGAACAGCATTCCTCTCTGAGGAGCCAATGAGCCCTGGTACCTAAAGATGACTTGGGAGGATGCACTAGTCTCAGATCTGGCTAGAAAAGCCACTTTCCTGAAGGTCAGCTCAGAAACTTTCCAAGTCCACGGAAGGAAGTGGTCACATAAGAGATTTATCTCAATTCTGCCAAAATGAACAAATCTGATACCAGCAGTGGTGAAAGAGGGAAATTTCTTCAGAAAGATTTTGGAAGGTACTAATAATTGCAGTAGGACTTCTAGGAGAAGGTATACCAATACCCTTGTATTATTTTATTATTATTACATAGCTACAACTCCAAATATAAGTTAATGATCACTTTTTTATTTGTTGACTCTTCAACTGTGGAAGGAAGAGGAAAAAAAAATTATCAAAGGAATTGTGGATTAATTTTTTTGTAATCTTCAGATATAGGCTTGTTCCCAGTGAGGCTGTCATCTCAGTGGCAATTTATACAAGATAAGAAAGACTTCAGGTTCACCCATACTAACATGAAACATTTCACAAATATCTCTAGTTTTATGAAGAGGCCAAATTAAGATGGCATGTAATTGCAGTTCGAACCTCTTACTGGGTATTTCAAATACCTTCTATATGAACTAAGACCAATCATTTAACAGCAGCATGGATCTATGGTTTGATTTACCATGGCTGTATCAACCCCAACTTTTTATTGTAAATGAGGATGTTCAGTTGTGTCAGTTCCAACAAAATCTTCAATTTATTTTTGCAAAATATGATTTCTGCAGTATTCCACCGATTTCTGCACTGTTGATGCATCCTTCATGTTCTAACAAAGCACAGAGAGTGGACCCTGAAAGGGGATGAGAAGCAGATAATACATGCTACCTTTGTATTTTCCAGGCCCAGGCCACAGATTAAGTCCTCCCGGACTTTATTAATCAGTCTTCCTGGAGGACTGATAAGGAGACACAGTAGATATAGATTAATGCTTCTCTGAAACCACTGGCTATTTTAGGTGTTCAAATTTCCTTACAGGAAATAACAAGCTGGTCATCTCCACTGTGCTCAAACTTTGAAACCAATTTTGCTTGAAAGCTGGAGTACAGGACTCCTAAAGGTCCTTACTGCGTCCTGTTGGAAAAAGTTGCATCAGAAACATGAAGCAGGGCAATGTTCTCAGCTGTAACTGCTATCACACTAGAAGTATCTGCTATTAAATGCTAAGCACATCTCCTTGTGTACAAGGGCCCCACACATCTAGAAGCCGTATCTTTAGCCTGAGGGCTTATTTGAAAGCCTAAATTTATATGTTGTAAAGTTACTAAATTTACCTTTGTTAATGAAGGCTAATTTGGACCTTATTTTGGGGAAAGCCCTCTTTAAATTTAGATTTCAGTGCAAATAATTGTTCTTTGTTAAGAAGTTCCAGTAACTGCCAATTCTCCTTTTTATGCTAATACAGAAAAAGTCTTCCAATCAGTCTTCTTTCTCAGCTTCCTTGACTTTTGATGTCCTTTCACTGACTGTCTTGGATGGTCATTCACTGCACTAATAATTGATAACTATAGGACTAAATACATATAAAACTGCCTGAAGCCCTCACAACACATTTGGTAGCAATCATCTGCTGGTTTTGATGTAGATGCCAAAAAAACCCCAAGCACTGAGAGAGTAAATTAGGTGGCTTTGAAATTCCTTCATTGCTTCATAGCACAACATGTCCAGGAACTTGTGCCCATCATCAGAATCTCCATTGTGTTAATGGCTGTTCCCAGCAAGTCCTGCCTCTGCCTCAGATGAGACAGAAACAAGAGCCTTATCAGAGGAAGACAATGGATGGTCCCTGGCAAAGTGTGATACTTTCTATCCAGCTGGCAAATAAAAAGCCCAAACTAGCTTTAAAGCTCTCACAATAGGAACAAATGGGGGGGAAAAAAGAAAACAAAATAATATAGTCCTGAATTGGGATACAGATGCTGGCCTATTGGCATAACACAATTATCTCCATGCTGCCAAATTAAATCAAGATTACATGCACACAGAAATGGCAGATATCCAATTCAGTCTTAAATTTTCTTAGAGGAGACAATTAAAGGAGTATTTGCTTTCAGCTTCTCTATTTAGTGCTATAAAACTGCCCTTTACTTTCCACCCTAACAAGTTCTGGCTGAGTAAGGTACAAAAAAAGGTGTCTGGGGCAGAGCCACAAAGAAAATGAAACCTCCTTCCCCAAGAGGCACAGTCACAGCACCCACTGGCCTCACGTGTGTGCAGCTAATGCTATGGACTGTGAAAACCTAAAGTGAGAATCATTACTGTCACTAGCAGAAGGAAAGAGACAAGGAAAAGGCTGGTAAAACAGATGGGCTGCAGAAAGCTGGATGGGCAGCAGAAACCCAGACAGATCCAGTGGTACTTTGGAGTCCTACAGGGCTCTAAGAAGCAAGCTAGCATGGCTGATCAGATAAGCCACCTGACTTGCCCAGAAACCAAGTCAACTCAACACATACAGTGCACAACATCACATTCTCTGTATCTGGATTTTCAAGCAGGAATAAGCAAAAGCCTGGCTCTGGATTCCCTCCCCCCTTCCTTTTTTTTTTTTTTTTTTTTAAAAAAAAAAAAAAAAAAAAAGAAAAAGTTAAAAGTTTTCAAGATTATCTCATACAATGTACTCAGACAAGCACTCAAACAACTCTGTTGCAGTCTGTAATGGAAAAATGCAAGTTTTCCACATATACTAAAAAATAGTGTTGAGGGTTTTTTTTTTTTTTCCCCCTCTAACCCTAAATATGAAGGTATATTTTTGGGATTACATTTTAAAATTTACAATTCTTTCTTGTCCTTTCCTGCAGCTTCAACACCAGCAGTCAGCTTAATAAAGTTCCATTAAAACTGCCCTATTTCATGGTGGCTGAACGAGATGCACTTTGAAGCTGTCACCTGCACTGTGTGTTTAAGCACCTGTTCTGAGTAGAGCAGCTAAAAAAGGAGACATTTCTTTGAAGACAACTTGGCTTCTATGTGAGAGTCATAATTTCAAACAGTTTCCAACATCTCAGTTATTTTTCCTTAAGTGAATTACTTTTCCTCATTCTTCAGTAAAAGCTAAACTTTGTTTAAGAGTAATCGCTCTCCATTAGCAGAAGCGTCACTCACACAGTGCCCACTCTCTCCTGTGGCAACATAATGGACCCCACAAATAGACATTATGGCCCTGCCATCAGGGCAGCACAGGCAAGCCAGAAGGCAAAGGGACAGAACATCAGCCATTCTGCAACACCCCATTACCTTATTCCCTCTCCCACCTACCGCCTCTTTCTTTTTAAAGCTCGAGAAACAAACTTGAGTCACACTTACTGCTGAGTACCCTAAAGGTAGATCAGGCATAAGAACAATTACCCTGGGGCAGATGATGAACACAAAGTTCAAATTCCACCTCATTCAGTGATAAAATTTTCTTATGCTCAGTAATTGTTCTGCTATTTCATAATCACAATTTTAACCTGCAAAAATGTTTTTCACCTTAAATTCACCAGTCAATATTTCCATGAAGTCTGTTTTTTTTTTAGCTTGCAAGTAATGTAGAATCAGCCTGCATTGATTCAAACATAATTCAGACACATAAATAATACTGTTTCAGTAGGTTCTTGTTTCTTTTCATTCAATGGTGTTACTCTCCCTCATTCCACATTGTGACTCAAAGAAAGTCTTACACTCATCTATTTTACCAACCCTGTACACTTCTCCTACAGGTATTTTACTTCCAGTGCTTCATCGAAGCAAGGAAAAGCTATTTAAATACTCCTGCATCCCATCCTCTGACAAGTTTTCTGATCGTTGAATTAAATCTTTTTCTGTGCATCATTTCATATCTATGCTCCAGCAATGGCAGCGTCAAGCTTCAGTTCAAACACCATTTTCAAGGAGCTGCTGACAGCACAGCACTTAGCAGTCTGCATAGCTGAACAGCTTCAATCAAACTGTGGTTACTGTCATGTTTTACTTCTCAACCACACTGATCCTGTTTCACACATGCTAATTACTTTTTTCCTCTAAATACGCATTTTAAAAAAATAATCAAGCATGATTCTTTCTTTCTGCTAAGGCAGACAATTCTGATTTGAAAACAAGAGAGCCATTCTGGTTTCATTGGTTAACTTTTCATAACTTCATCCCTATTCTGACTACATTGTGATTACAAATGCATTTTGGACAAGATTATTATTAAGCTTACATCTCTTAATTATGTTTTACTTTTTATATATACAGCTTTGGTCTGGTTCTTTGCTGTGAAAATTACAGATTTGCTTGGACTTCAGACTGATGATACATACACTTATTTCCATGGCAGTTTTTTTAAAGTAATTCAGCATTTTAAATCTCAGCCCTTCAAGTTCTGATAAATACACCTCAAAAAATTAACTAAAGTGTTTCTAAAGGCATTTTGAAATCCACTAATCCTTCATTTTCTACGACTTTGCAGTCTAACCATCCATATAATGTCCCAGTCCTTATTTCTATTGTATCTGTGAACTGTAGCTCCAAAGTCTAAGAAACAGTAAAAGCAGAAAGCAAATTCCTTCTGCACAGACAGCTGAAGACTAGCAACATTTCATTTTTTCGCTTCGAGCTCCTTCAGCATTTAATTATATAATGGCTCCAATCATTGGAGTTTTTTTTCAGTTTTTGGTTCATTATATATGAATCGTATCGTACAGACAGAATATATATACACTGTAATTTTACACAAGGAAACAGATACTACTTCTAAGTTCTTCAGTCTTGTAGCAAAAGCAACACTCTTAAAACAGTGACTTCAACTGAATTCTTTAACAGAAATCAAACTCCCACAGGACTACTACAAGGAGAATTCAAGTTCTTAATAACTGAGGCCCTCAGGCACCAAAATCAAGATTTATCCACCATCAGTAAAAACTACAGATACCTGCCTGTAGGTAAGTAGGAATCACAGCAGTTGATGCAGGTAAAGTTTGCATATAGGCTCTTACAAAAGTATCAACAAGATGAGTCATATTCATCCCAGGTGTTACAGTGAATACTTCTTGTAGTTACTACATGGCTTTATGAACATGTAACAATGCTAACACACCTAAAGCTTTCAGATGTGCTCTACCTCAAGTGATGCCATTTGAAATCTCTGCTTTGAGCTGGGCCGTCATTCACAACTTCCCTGCTAAATTCTGCCATTTTAGGGCTCCTCTACACGCAATAGGATGGGGGTAAAGAAACACACACTTATCGATGAGTTTTAGAACCTCTGTTTGAAGGATTACATTAAATGTACATTAATTGGGATACTGTTATTTTACTTAAGAAATAAATATGAGCTGAGTTCTGGTGATGAATTTCCAGGATTTAGAGAGTTTCTCTCACAGAGTCACAGCTGGACTGGAAAAGTCCAGATTACCACAGAGAGCAAGAAGGAAGCAGATGATTACGGCTTTGCCACCCTTTCAGCCTCTGCACATGAGCAGGAGGAGAATTTCATACACACACAGCTTTGATAAGCAATGCTAGCTGAATGTGTAAAAGTCATGAGAACAAGGCACATGTTTACTAACATGACATCCGTAGAAAGAAACATCATGACTTTAAATATCTTCACAGCAGAAAGAGATCAAAGGCAAGAACTGCTTCCAAAGAAATTTTCACTTCTTCACAATATCCCAGATAACTGGCCTTTACTTGCATCTACAGGAAGTGACTTTGTATGGAGGATCTCCACAAATGTCTGGATTAATTCATGCAAAGGTTTGTTTGTTTTTTTCTTTATAAGAATTTTAAATATCTTCATAAAGGTTCAGTGAAGAAAAGCATTTTCTGAAGCATAGACTTCAGAAGAAATTAATTGCCACCAAACCTGAAGGAAGTGAAACACTTATAAGTGCTTCTCTGAATGTCAGCCAAAACCTGCAAAACAGTTGAGGAAGGGAAATAAGAGAAGGCTTCACTCCATAAATAGATTTCTAAAATGTATATAGCTTTCTTATGTTACATATCTGTTCAGACTTCAGTACATGATGACATGGTCAGGAATTTGCCTGCCCTACTGTAAAGAAACACCTGGGAAATACCCTGCACAACAACTATTAAAAATAAATAAGTTAAAGTGGTAATTGTTATTAAAATTAAAATATCTCTAGATCAATAACTTTACTCAGACATAGTCAGGCCATTGTATAAAGTGTTTTCCACTAAAAGGCACAGAGGAACTCCAGCAATGGCAGCCGATTTCTGGGGTGGAATATGCTTGCTCAGTTTCATACAGCAGTGTCAGTAAGGGAACAATTACCAGTTTTTTCCTCTCCTGAGAGGTGAAGATGGAAATTAGAAAACAGATAGCACTTCAGAGCAAAAAGCCTTCTTGGGCTATGACAAACGGGAGGAATGTCAAATGACAGTCTCCATGAGGTCTTGAGAACGGGCACCATGTCCCAGCTTGTGTAGATTTTGTGAGGATGCTCCAGAAGAGCATTTTCACAGAAGAAAGAAAACCTTAACCAAGTTGTTCATTAGGCTACAAAACGCACACAACCAGACTTTGAATGCATGTCTCAAAGTACTCCGGGTGAGAATGTATATTTTTTCACAATTTCTCACCACATTTCTGTCTAAGTTTTGTCTCAATACTGAACACATCTAAACCTTTTATTACATTTGCTGTGCCCCCTTTACCAGAATCAGTGCTGCACAGCCAAAGTTACATTCCCACAAGAGGTTTAACATGCAGTAGTACTTATCTAAGAGAAAGGAAGTGAATTGCAGTAGCACTGCAGTCTTGAATTAAGTTAAGGTCTGAAGTAGGGGGCGGGGGAAGAAGCTCTGTTTTGGCTTTGACTACACAAACCTACCTAGTTAAGAGTAAAAACCAAAACCTCAAGTGAAATTTAAAAGCACCCTCCAATTCAAATTCAGTCTGTTGAAACTAGCATCAACAATTTTGCTTGTCTGCATAAATCTGCATCTATGGCAACAGCAGTAATTTCCTCCTTCCTTTATAACAGGTAAAATTAATTTGATGGTATGCTGATCTTCCACATATGCTGCAAGGCTGAGTCTAAATTTGAATCAACCAACTGAATAAGAAAGCTGCCTGCGGTCCAAGAAGGGGGTTACCACAATGGTCTAAATTACTTAATTTTCTACACATAAATAACTGTCCTTTTACTGACTGCTGTTCTGCATGCACAAAAGAAATGAAACTCAATCAGAAAATAGGACAAAAAAGTTAATTGTTCTATTCTGGGTTGGTTTGTTTTCTTTTTTTTTTTTTTTTTTTTGGGGTGGGGAGGGAGTGGGTGTTGGTTTGTTTTTTTCACAGCTATAGCCTGCAGATAGGTTTCCCATTCCACATATGTATCAGCTAATCTTAATTCCTGCAGTCATAAAAAATATCCTTCTGCTCAAGTGCCTGTGGCTTGTGTGCTATTCTGCCCAAGTGAACAGACTAGGACAATGCCCCAGTTGGGGATAAAAAGGGAGACAACTCTAAATGGGAGTGAGCTCCAGTCAGCCAGAACAAAACAGGAACCCAGAGAGAACCACAACTGGAACCCTAAACACAATTCTGTTCAGTCTCACCCACATTTTTAAGGACCAAGCTAACCCCAAACATAGACACACAGACATGTATATGTGTGTGTATATATATATCTATCTCCATACCTCAAGTTGAAGTGGCTGGGGAGAAGTCCCCAATTATGTGGTGTCACAGTAAAAGTGGTCATCCTGATTGGCTTAATCTATCTTGTTTTCTGACAAGCTCATTATTTTTATTTCTAGAAAATAAGTTTGTGGACTGATTAAGTGCACATATATTCTGTGCCCATCACACACTAGTAAATCAGTTACAGATTTTTATTACAGTTTGTTGATTCAGCTAAGTTGTTAATTTTTTTTTTTTCTTTTAACCAGTTAATTTTTTTCCTGCCAGGCTGTAGGCAGCTGAAATTCTTCTTCAAAGCCAAGTCTCACACAATAAACAGTTTCAACTGAAGAATGAAAGAGATTCTGCCTGACATTTTGAAAATGAAATCCTTCCAGTTTTAAGGGACATCACTCATCAAGTTGCAGTACACCTTTCAATTCCATCTTCCAGGATGGGAATAGTAACATGGAATAAGGGCAGGGGAAAAAAAAAAAAAAAAAAAGAAAAAAGAAAAAAATATTTTCCACCTGTTCTGAAGTTTTTTTTTTTTTTAAAAAAAAGGGGGTATCTAAGCCTCTTACTGGGATCTCACTACCACCACTAAGTATATGGGAGAATCTTATTCATAAAGTAATCTGCCTTCTCTCCCATCTTGTCTTTTATTCCCCCCTTTCGAAGACAAGTGCTTCCAAGCCTTTTGAGGCTCTTTCGCACAGGCGAGTGCACTGTTTATAAAGCTCCTTCTGAATTGCTCTGTCTTTCTCTATACAGAATCACAAATTCCTTGTGTGATTCTTGACCACATCTTAACCCTCAAAGGCATATACAAGTTTTTATTTCCCCCACGTATTTTGTCAATGAAAAATTCGTAACAGAAACCTTAACTTGCTGAGAACATCTGAGCATTCTTCCTGCACAGTTGGTCCTCTGCTGGGCAGCACTGCACTGATTTGGCTGGAAGAAAGCAGGATGAAGAAAGCCCTTGCTCTCCTCTGTTGACTATGTTATCATACAGTTGATGTTAAACTACCAGCATACATGGGTTTTTAATTTTATTTTTTTTTTTTTTTATTTCACAGCAGTGTGACTTGCTACAGAGGAACTGAGCAGCACCACAGAGTAAAAGGATGATTTGGGAAAATAAAACATGGCCATGGCATAATTGTACTCTTCCTTCCCCACAGTAATAAAAAGTAGTTTAAGCATCCTGCCTTTTCTTTTTTTTTTTTTAACATTCCAAATATAGAAGGTTATTTACAAGAGTAAATTTTTTAAAGAATTTTCATGAGATCCCCTGCTGTTTTAATTAGGACAGTTTAAAGAAAAAAACCCTATAAAACTCAATACTCTTACTATGGAGTTAACTATCCCTAGAGGACTTCTCACAGACATTTTGTTAAATTAGCCAAGCAAGTAGTACTATAATATTTCAAGGGTTTTTGGGAAGCAAACCTACTGTTTGCTACCTGTTTCAGCCATCTTTCCTTGCATCAGCTTATGGAGATTAACTATGCCAACCCAGAATCCTAGGAAATGCACCCAAAGGGAGGGTATTCCTCAGGAAAGTATTCTGAAATATTACTGTTAATTATTGAGTTACATACTCAGAGTGCCTCCCATGTTTTTAAACATTATTCTCATCTGCATTCAAGCACAGTTTACTTGTTGCACCCCTGAGCAGTCTCTTTCTGCCACCGTTTACAGCACTACAGCTCAACATGTAAAGCAACTGCAAATTCAAAATTCTGATGCATCTTCTCATGGAGAAGACGCAAAAAAAAAATAATCCTAGCTTCTCACACAAGGCAAGTGAAAGATGCTTTTTCTTTCTTTTTCAAGATATCAAACTGCTAAGTGGTAGTTTCATAACAGGTTATTTCTAATGCAAAGAAAAGCCTTGGTCAAAGGGAAACATTAAGCCCATAAAAACCCTTAAATAATACTAGAATCTAAAGACAGAAACTCAAGTAGAAACCTCATCTATTACCAAGTTTTTATTTCAATCAATGCAAAGTCAGTACTGGGGCCAGTCCTGTTTAACACCTTTGTCAATGATCTGGATGAGGGGATTGATTGCAACCTCAGTAAATTAGCAGATGACACTAAACTGGGTGGAAGTGTTGATCTGCCAGAGGGCAGTAAGGCTCTGCAGAGGGATCTAGACAGTTTTGATCAATGGACAGCAATCAACTGTATGAGGTTCAACAAGGCCAAGTACCAGGTCCTGCACTTGGGTTACAACAGCCCCATGCAATGCTCCAGACTTGGAGAGGAGTGGCTGGAGAGTTGCCTGGTGGAAAACCAGGAACTGTCTGGATGGTTACACTCAAAGAGTGGTCAACAGCTCAAAGTCCAAGTGGAAACCAGTGATGAGTGGTGTCCCTCCAGGGTCGGTATTGGGACCAGTGCTCTTCAACATCTTTGTCGGAGACATGGACAGTGGGATTGAGTGCACCCTCAGCAAGTTTGCCGACGATACTGAGTGGTGCAGTTGACACACTGGAGGGATGGGATGCCATCCCGAGGGACCTTGACGGGCTGGAGTGCTGGGCCTGTGCTAACCTCATGAAGTTCAACAAGGCCAAATGCAAGGTCCTGCACCTGGGTCGGGGCAACCCCAAGCACAAATACAGGCTGGGCAATGAGTGGCTTGAGGCCAGCTCCGAAGAGAAGGACTTGGGAGTGGTGGTAGATGAGAAGTTCAACATGAGCCGACAATGTGCGCTCGCAGCCCAGAAGGCCAATAACCATATCCTGGGCTGCATCCAGAGAAGCGTGGCCAGCAGGTCGAGGGAGCTGATCCTTCCCCTCTACTCCACTCTCGTAAGGCCCCACCTGGAGTCCTGCATCCAGTTCTGGAGCACCCAACACAAGAAACACATGGACCAGTTACAGTGAGTCCAGAAGAGGCCACGAGATTGATCTGAGGGCTGGAGCACCTCTCCTATGAGGACAGGCTGAGAGAGTTGGGGCTGTTCAGCCTGGAGAAGAAAAGGCTCCAGGGAGATCTTATATTGGCCTTCCAGTACTTGAAGGGGCCTACAGGAAAGCTGAGGAGGGACTTTTCATAAGGGCAGTTCGTGACAGAAGAAGGGGAAATGGCTTTAAGCTGAAAGAGGGAAGGTTTAGATTAGATATTAGGAAGAAATTCTTCACTGTCAGGGTGGCGAGACACTGGCCCAGGTTGCCCAGAGAAGCTGTGGATGCCCCCTCCCTGGAAGTGTTTAAGGCCAGGTTGGATGAGGCTTTGAGCAACCTGGTCTAGTGGAAGGTGTCCCTGCTCATGGCAGGGGGGTTGGAACTGGATGATCTTTAAGGTCCCTTCCAACCCAAACAATTCTATGATTCTGTACGGACCTGGGGGTGCTGGGCACTGGTGGGGCTGCACCTCGAGTGCTGGGTTCAGTTTTGGGCCCCTCACTCCAAGAAGGACATGGAGGTGCTGGAGCATGTCCAGAGAAGAGCAACGGAGCTGGGGAAGGGTCTGGAGCACAAATGTGATGAGGAGCGGCTGAGGGAACTGGGGTTGTTGAGCCTGGAGAAAAGGAGGCTGAGGAGAGACCACCTCACTCTCTACAACTCCCTGAAAGGAGGGTGTAGTGAGGCAGGTGTGTGTCTTTTCTCCCAAGTAACAAGTGATAGAACAAGAGGCAATGGTCTCAAGTTGTGCCAGGGGAGGTACAGATTGGATGTCACAAAAAATTTCTTCCCTGAAAGGGTTCTCAGGCACTGGAACAGGCTGCCCAGGGAAGTTGTTGAGTCACCATCCCTGGAGGGATTGAGATATGTTTTAGTAGTGGACAGGTACGGCTGAACTCAATGACCTCAAAGGTCTTTTCCAACCAAATTATTCTATGATTCAACACCATGAGAATTACACACAAAACTTGATTTCACTATCTTCATATAATAGCTAAAACGTACATGAAAAATTTCAGGAGATTGTGTTTCATTGCCAACCCTTCCCACCATTAATTCACATTTCCATGTTGCTTTTTGTTTTGTGGCAGGTTTTTCATTTTCCTAGCCAAGCAGTGCCATTTTTTAAATTATAATGCAAACGGGAGATTTCACTGCAGCATCCTGCTGACAACCAATGCACCAGCCTCACAAGGGAAGCTCGCTGCTTATGCTACTGGAGTGCGTACCACTGAAAAGTCATTTCATCCTGCTTGACATGAAGAAATCTGAGCAACTTTCTACCCACCTCACCCTTCTACTTCCCACCCCATCAATTACATTACTTGGAAAAATATCAAAGGGAAAGACTATTAACCAAATCCAATGAACAGTACTAAACACTTTCATCCTCACATTTTACTTCTGGTACAGCAGATTTTTAATTTTTTTTTTAAAAAAAAAGCATTTGTGACTCACTAACATGACTATACAAGTAAGATGATTTGAAACACAGATTGTGGTTGCCTTGCTGCCAGCATCAGATGGTAGCTGCATATGTCTTTGCCTACTGTGCATCTTTAATTATCCTGGGAAAATGGTAACAATGCCAATCAATACCGGCTGGCCAGTAGAGAGCCGGCAAAGCCTACGCTTCCAGCAGCAATTCCCTTAAGACCACTTGTGTGCTCTCTCTCCACACAGGAAGTATTTATGAACCTTTTCACTCAACAGAAGGATTTCTGAAAATCAGAGCTGATAGAAAACCACTAAAAGAGAAGTTACTGCAGTGACTGAACTAGCTATTGCATAATTTCTCACTTGAAAAGAAAAAACTTCATTAAACTTCTGCTATTTAGGTCACTGTTTCTATGTGGAGAAAAAACCTCGAGACCTTAGATGCCATATAAATTGACCTAAATGAAGATGATGCAAACAGACCTGAGCAAAGTTTTACTATCAGCTAGTTCCATTGTTGAAACTCTGGAAACTGAAATGAATTATTTTTAGTTCTCAGCCACATCTGCTGAGATCCTGTCTGTAACCTGTCTTGCTAAAATCTGTAAGACATCTTCCAAGCAAAAATACATAATTAATCTCCATGTTTATTTTATTGAACTTACATGGTTTTATCACAGTATTCCACATGGTCAAAAAGTAATTTTTATTTTTAATTTCACAAACCATTAATTATTTCCAGTATGCTCTATTCAGGCACTAAGAGCTCTTCTTTGTGTCCAGCACAATTAATGCTCCCAAATTGTAGCCTAGGTAATGGTCATGGGTTAGGTCCTTTCTTTCTAACTATGGCTGCTATCAGCCCTCTATAGGTTCTTCTTACCAATAGTTAAACCTTACTTTAAGATGAGGAATATGTTTAAGACCAAGCATCAAAAGGAAAAAGCAAGTCAGGGAAGCTGTGAAAAGCAAGTGGGTAAAGTGGTAAAATTTTCAAACTCTTAGTTTCATCAGCCACCTTCCAGGACCTCTCTGAAAAGAAACCGGTTCTCTATTCACCTTCTTCATGTTACTCATAACATCACATACCTCTAGCACACTCCTTTCCTCTACTCTCTTGTATTTCTTTTTCAGAATGACAAGTGTAGCCTAATTACTTGTGCTGCACAGACACCATTCTGTATACAGATGATGCCTTTCATCCACCTCTGAATTGCTTCCATTGCTACTGCTACTCTTCTTGTGATTGGAAGAATGGTAGCTGTGCACAGATACAGGCAACACATGGATTTATGCAGTCATACAGCGTTCTCTTCTGTTTTCTATTCCTTTTCTAAATAATTCCCAGCCCTTGAGCTGGCTTTTTGACAGCTGCCATGTGCCAAACTGACATATTCACAGAATTCCATATTTTAACACAAAGATCTCACTCCTGAATTATATAACAGTCAGTTCAGAGCCTAGATTTCATATGAAAATCAGGATCTGTATGTACATCACCCCACATTTATCTATACTGAATCTCATTTGCCTTTTTATTGCCCAGGCACTCAATACTCCAAGGCCCTTTTGTATCTCTTCACAGTTAGCTCTCATCTATCTTTCTTGAAAAGCGATCATCAATACACCAATACTTCTGTCTTCCAAGGCAACCAAGAATGGCAAAACAACACAGGTCTGCTAGCAATCCTCCCGCATTCTGGAAGTTGACTCTCTATTTCTAACTTTAATTCCTTACACTTTATAATCACCTTTTATCAAGGCAAGAGCCTTTTATTCCCCTCAGTTCTTTAACAGCCCTAATCCATCCCTTCAAAGGCATCAATAATTGCATTAGGATCAACTTCCCACTACAAAAGTCACGTTGATTCTTCCTTTTTTTTTGCTCCATTTCCATGCATCAACCAGTTCCAGTCCTTACTAGTGTCAACCAACTTGCCTAGCACTGACCTAAGACCTGTTGATCTGCAGTCTCATCCAACACCCCTGAACTATTTTAAAAGCAGCCATCTTTCTTTTCTCAATTATCTCTCATATTCCTGTTCCCTTTTTGCTACCAAGCTCATCTGCTATAGATTCTTGGCGCTAACTCCTCAAGTATCTTATGGTCAATGCAAGAAGGGCTCCAGCAGCAACATCAGAAATCACACCCTCTGCATTTCTCAGGGGCATGTGGGATTCCTCAAGTAGCTACTCCTTGCTGCAGCTGTAGCATTTTAAGCTCCCCACCCTATTTCTTAGGCTTGAAAAGAGATCTGTCCAAGTGCCCATTTCACCACACCCAATTTAAACGGTGTTCTGCTCAACTATTGCTGTTTCCTAGTGGAGATTTACAATATTTACCATGTTTCCTTCTACTGAAGAAAGTTTTAAACACACCCCACTCTTGGGCAGTGCTTCATTCCAAACTACACAGAGCTCCACATTCTTTAGCTTTCCAACACTTTTCTTTTAAAATTACCCTTTACTCTCAATGTCTTCTTGAAGCACTAGCAATTAGTTCCAGTGCTATTTTGACAAAACCATTTAAACCTGCTGCATAAGTCTCCCCAGTTTCAAACATTTCCCCCCAATCCCCATCTCTTCATATCATTTTTCAAGCACCGCTTTTCACTTCTCTGCTCCTGTGCACAACATGAGCAACATTTCAGAGAATGTTACCACTGAGGTCCCAGTTGCACTCTGTTGAGACCTCTCCTCAACAGTCCAAGTCCTAAATCACCAATACAGACATAAATCATGACCACTGGCTCATCCCCAGCCCAAGAGTCTGGCAAGACACCCAGTGAGGTCTAAATTTTCTGCATTTGCAAGAGAAGTTACTTTGTGAACCCCAAAAATGCAAGTAGCCATACAGCTGACAATCAAGCCCCTGCATTACCATCCTCCCTCTTCCTCTTGGCTGGGATCCCTGTCACTGAAGGGGTATTCTTGATGCAAATGAACACGCAGCCATCACTTGATGGGGAGGGCCTATTTAGAGGACCATTTCTGCTTTCACTGCATTGATGATCTCTTGTGCAGTGCTTTCCCCTTCTCAGCAGGTCTAGAGTCGCTAGCCTAGAGATGAGATTGTCTAATACAAGAGCTGTAGAGCAAAGTTAACAGTGCATGGCAGCAGAAGATTGAAGTTCTGAGTCAATTTCCTGCATGTCAAGTTGGTCAGTTATTTTAACTCAAGTTTGCAATTACCAAATAAACACCAGAAAGCAATGAAAGGAACAGACCTGAGACCTTTGTACTGTTAATTTCTGTGTCTATTAAACTATAATTTAAAATTAGCAGCTCTGTCACAAAGATATGGCTGCAGCCATCATTTATCAAGAGAACAAAGATGGAGAGAGGGATGACCCCTTAGATACGCTCAAACCAGCAAACTATAAGTTATTCTCAGTGCACACACACTTACCTTGGTTTTCCTGCTACAAAGGACTCTGTGCACAGGTTTTACCCATATCTACAGCAGATATGGGTAAACTTCCCCACACTGGGTAATTTTATAAAAGTTAAAATTATTCCCCATAGCAAAGAAGGGATTCTTTTGCAGCACAGGATCTTGAATCATGAAAGATGCAACTGAGAGTTTTCCTAACATTTTGGAATGAAAGTAGCTTTATTCATTAAGACACTATAGGAAAATAATTGGTTACAAGAATAACAAGAAACACAAAAAAAACCCCAAAGAAAATGGGTTTTAAAGTGTAGTTCTCACTATCATTTGTAGATGGATGCATAAAACCTACGTGCACACATAAGAAATGTTTGCCTCTTGAGAATTAACATGCATGTAAAACATGATTTTGATACAAAAATCTTTTTAAAATTAAGAAGGATATCCTAAACACCAAGTCATGGGAAGTTATAAAGTTCTGGAATTAGGCTGTTTCACAACTGTTAATTGCCTGAAGTAAACAAGCTCCGGACTCAATGCAGTTACTACTGGTGGTGCAAAAAGCCATAGCTGTGAAGTTCCTATTTACCACTTTGCCAGCTTATGGTGCTAGAACAGAAAGTTGCCTCACTTCAGCATCACTAATTTTACTGGATAATTGAAATAACCTCCATAACAAAGGAAGTTAAACACAAAAAATTTCCAAGTTGTAAGGTAGTGTATTATCCAGTTGTAGTATAATACTGGATGCCCACTCTAGCTCAGCAGAGTTTATTGTCTCTGCTACTTCATTCCCTCACACACACAATACATCATGCCTTTCAGCTTGGCAAACAGCGTAGGCAGATGATTCTCCTTCCAATATACTGTACTGAGAAGTGTTGGATTTGGGGGTGCTTTTTTGGGTGGGTTGGAGGTTTTTTGGTGTTGGTTTGTTTTTTGGTTGGGTGGTTTTTTTGTTTTGTTTTTTTTTTTTTGGGGGGGGTGGTTTTGAGGTTTTTTTGGTTGGTTGTTTTTTTGTTTGTTTAACTATTGTGTTTCCTCTAGAGAGGATCTTAAACAATACTGTCTTGGAACCTATTTCCCAAACCAAATTGTCATAGATATAAGCCAATTACAGGTTATTTTTGCTGCAACCAACTGGCCTCCCAGAAAGTATTCAAGATACTGGGACACACAACAGAAGATACAACAGCACTTACGATCTTTTGCAAATCAGCATACATATGCAACTAAACTATTCAGTATCTAAATACCAACTAGGTTCTAGGAAGACTTTGCAACCCTTTCATGCCCCTAGAGTCAAATTAGTCTCTCTGTCATAGGCCAAATGAAGAAGAAAAGTGTTCAGCCTTTTCAGAAAGAAGCACAACAACCTAGAGCCCTCCGCTTGTACCATAGGAATTTGTGTAAGTAACTAAGATTGCGTCAAAACTGGATAAACAATCATGCAAGAATTTGGACAAACTCTTTCCATTCAGCTTGAATCTACCAGTGAGAGCCCAGCCAGCACCTCTGGTTCCTGTACCATGTACCTAAATAAGAGAGGCACTGTTCACGGCTCTCTACTTGTAAAGTTTGAGCTACATTTTGCACTTCCAACAACAATTCAACACTTCCAGATAAAGCTATCCACCCTTGGGACAGCACTTGTCCATCATTTCCAGAGCATTTGTGAACAGACCATTAACCATCTGAGTTACACAGACCTCAAAATTTATTTCTTCAGCCATCCCATCTGTGTTTCAGTGGTGTTGCAAGGGGAAAGGATGCAAAAGAATACAGCAAGTGTTGCACCTTGGACTATAACAGCAAAGCTTCACATGTAAAATCATATTGTTACTCCAGTAAGATGACAAAGCACCAAATACAATTGTTCAGTCATACTGGTGCACGTATTACCTTTAAAGGACTTTTATGGTAAAGCCCTATCCCGCCTTTATCCTGATTTTACTTCTTGCTTAAATGATGCACTTGGGGATATCTATTAGCAGGCTCAACTATTTTAAAAGGGCTTCTCCCTTCCATGCCAAGTAGTAATAAGGTATGAAGAAAGCTAGTGCTACACAGTGGCTTCTGCTACAGCCATATTCTACAGCTTCCCCCTTCCCCACTAATTTATACAAAATATTCAGATTGGGGCACAAAGTGAAAAAACGACATGGTATTTCAAGTCATGTCCAGAACTACTTTTCATACAGACTATTTTCTTACCGAAATGAAAGTTACCAGCAGCAGAAGCACTGCTCAAGTTCTGCTGGGCTGTACAAAGGGCACAACCATCATGCTTGGCAACACCGACACAGGAATGCCTTCAGCAGCTATTCCCTCCAAATGCTGAAGAACAAACCCTGTATGTCAGATCACTATACTTTGCCTCGGGGAACACACAGAACTGCTCAAATGCATCTTTGCTCTTTCTGCTTAGCGGCAGTTTGCCTCACTTCCAAAAGTTGCAATCATAGCAAGTTCCAACGCTATGCCTTGAAAAGGGTAACAAAAAATAGAAATTAAAAGGGCTATCTCCATAGGTGAAAAAGAGCATGTGACACTCTGGTTGTTCACAAATGCATACTCTCCCAGGGCCTCACAGAGGCAAGAGACAAATAGGTATCACATTGTCACCATGAGGAGAGTGGTAGATGAACACAGATTCAGTGGCTGTTCCTGCTCCCCACCCATGGCAGATTGTCAAACCTGCTCATCAAAACACTCTTGTCTGGATTCAAGTCTTGATGCTCAATGCAAAGCATCTGGGTAGAAGAGAAAGCCATAACACACAGCAGGTCAGGCCACAATTATTTGCAATTTGTGAAATTCAACACCCCTGTTAGCCCCTCAGGCTGCTTCCCTCTTCCACTCAGGATCAGCCATTTCAACTCTCTGGACATGCCCTTCAGACTAGGAGCATATGGCCTTCATACTAATTAATGCTACCAGTCTTCCCAAAGTTTCCATGGAACATCTGATCTCTCTCACATTCACATCCTAGCAGCAACACCCCTCAGGGATGCAAACTGCATGGACAGCAGTAAGCCACAGCAATTAAAAGAAAAAAATAAATAAAAGATTAACTGCTGGCATGCTAACCATTATACCTAGTGGATCCATCATTTATCAAGAGTTATATCCAGGATTTATTTGCAAAACAATCAACTGAGAATTTATTCTGCCTCACTCCACCATAACACTGCACAGATTCAAATCAATCTAATTTAAAGAACATTTCCCTGTGAAGACAAGTACTATTCCCACAGTAAACAGCTAAACTATTTACTAGCATAAATAATTTACATAATTCTTAATAGCAACACTGCACAATGCCACTTCTCGCATCACATCAAACAACGTATTTCTTACCCCAAAAAGAAAGGGCCGACTCCCTTTAAACACATACTGTTTAACACTAGCACACAATTCCCAGTATATTGGAGGAAATACTCTTTTTTTATAAGGTGTTTTTGTTTATTTGTTTCCCTTCATTTAAACCCAAGTTGTTTCACAGGTCAAAGCAAGTTCAAAAAGTGTTTTACTTAAAAAGGCCTAAATATCTGTTTCATAAAAACCATTAATCTATTACATCAGAACACTGTTAAAATTTTATTTACTTCAGCTCTAATAAAAAGTGATTCCACAAATTCTTTAAACAGAGAAGTTTATGTCAAATAAAATAGCTTTCAGATATTTTATAACACCTTTATCCACAGAGAAATGCTGGAGGCTTATGAAAATATACACTTACTCATTTGAGAACATGTCTTTCCCCTTCAATGGGAGAGGACACAAGAAAAAAGCAAAACTAATACAACAACCATGTTCTCCACACAGAAAATGCCAACCAGATATAGGGGCTGACTGCCACAGCTGGAAAAAGTCAAGTGATAGCACATCTCAAATACCCAAGAGCCGAAGTTTCTGCCCTGGAGTAAAGCTGGTCCCCCTCATGCTGCACAACCTGGGCTCACTAAAACCAGCAGTGTTCCAGATTCTTCCAACAGCCATCAACATCTTACCATGTTTGGCAATATAAAACCATAAGCTTAGGATGAAAATTCTTTCAACTCACCTCATGATAAAACACACAGGAAACACTAGCTTGCTCCCCTGAATAAGAGTGTGTCAATAATACATGCTCCAGTATCATTTGCATCTGTAATACACAATCCTCTTACTTTCTATTCAAGCATGACACTCAGTGCAACATAAGCAGGTTCTCTGCACAGCAAATAAATACTTCCAGCCATCAGCAGATTTGTATCATTAATTGATAAAAGTGCGAGAGAACATACATTTTTCTGTGGGTCTTGCAACAAAGTAAGCTTTCTTATAGTCTGTTCACTACAAGATAATGATTTATAGATCCACTGTATGCAATTTGGCATACAGTCTAGCTCCTATTTCAGTTGACTTCAGCAATTGGTTCCATTCACACAGTCTTATTTTCCACTCTAAGTCAAGTTTCATTGCTGCAGACCACAGAGATATTCCTCTTACACAGGACACAGCCGCAGTGAGGTCTATCGACACTATAAATTCCTGACTCGCACTCCTCCAGCCTGAAGCACTTCTTCCCAAGAACAGGCCTTCAGACAGAGAGAAGCTGCAACTTTGTTCGTATCAAACAGCAAAAGCATGCAGCCGTGGCTAACCACAACGGTGTGAAAATGCAGTTGTTTTTCAGGATTTTATTCTGTTTTCCACTTAGAGCAGCACTGGCCAAACCCTCAGGTCTCTACCTGAGAGAGCTGCAGTTTGGCAGCTGCATTACAAGAAGCTACAATGGAGAAGGGAGAGAAGAGCTCTGTGTAACATCTCAGAATCAGCCTTTCCATTGGTTTAAACCGAATGTTTCTCACTGGCTACAGAGCCAAAACCAGAAAAGTCCCAGCTGAGCTTTAATGAAAATGGAAAAAGCAGTATCATTTACAGTTCTGTAACAGAAGAGCACTGCTAATGAGGGTGGAGGGGGCACTGTGGAAATAGTTAGCTGATAAGCACATTTCCAAACTTGCACTCTGGCCCGGAAAAGCCCATAGTTATCTCATCTAGTAGTTGCAATCTGTGCACAGCAGCACAGGGGACACGGATGCTGGTGCAGGAAAGGTCCCAGTGTGCAACCGCCTCAGGAGCTGCCCACCCATCCAAAGGTACCAACAGGCTGTCCAGAAACCCAGGCACAGAAACACCTGGAACAGCCTAGCAGGACAGACATCCCTAACTTCCCAAGTGTGCGTACCTAGAAAAGTTGCTCCAAAATTCATTTCCATCTCTACTGTCGTCATGTACTCTAGTATTCCAGAGACAGAAGTATTTCTCAAAATAGAATGCTCAATACAACCATCCTCGAGAGTGCTTATTGATTTCTGCCTAGACTTCACAAGAAATTTGACTTTCTGAAGCTGTACTTAATTTCTTGGTCACTATATTGCCTTTCCTCGATCTGTAGTCCCTTCTAACATTTCTCATTATAAGCGTAGTTTTTCTCTTTCTCTTAATCATGCAGAAAGGCGGAAGTGTTCTGCACCTAGCAAGCCATTCCTGGAAAACCATGACTGTTTCTAATTCTTTTGGAAAGGAACATCCTGAAACACAGACCAATGTAGGGAGATGGCTCACCAATCATAAATCAATGCTTTAAAAGTATTAGAATTCTGTTTTGAGCAACTTTGGATAGTTCACAATTATTTCGTATTCAATCATCAGGAAAAAAAGATTAAAATGTTCTGAGATTAGAAGTACAACCTACCTAATTCCTCAGAAGTTTACAAAACTGCCAGCACCCACACATTTTTACATAAACTAATCCAGCACACCTTGGAAAAAAGAAATACAAACATAAGAATCAGTTTATTAAAAAAAAAAAGACTGTATTTGAGCAACACCTTTAAATAAGAAACTGTAGAAATCATGACTGACAAGTCAAAACAAAGTATGCCTTGTGAGTTTCATACTCTACAGATAATTTCTTCAAACTCAGTCATCTAGCAAACTAATATGTTTGCTAACATATTTGCTAAACCTGTACTAAGAGGTAAAGATATCCATGAGTTTTGGAAACAGGCTAATGTGGAAAGAGATGCTTTAGTAGAGTTTGGATTTCACATACAACGAGCCATGTAAGAAACTGCCCAGTGATGAAACTGGGAGGCAGAGATGGAGGGAGCAGCTGATCATGCTTTGGCACAAACCTCATAAAACCACTATACTCTAACTCATACCTCATAAAACTGACAATGCAGCAGCAAAAGCTTTAAGCAGTGGAGAATGAACTTAAGGTTACTTTTTTAGATATATATTTTCCTCTAAAACAATATTTTAGTCACAAGAGACTTTACCCTGTGAAGTTATATCCTGCAAGGATAAATTAATCTGAAATTGCATTCAAGGAATAAATATTTGTCTGAGCTCAGAAAATGCAATATATCAAAAAAAGAAGGTAAGCAGCATATTTCAGGGCATTTTACCAATGCATTAACTGATGGTTTATCCTCTTCCATTTTATTCTTCAATTTAGACAGCATTATTCACTGTTATCATTAGTTTACATCCTATTGCTTTCATAATGCCACACAGATAAAATGAAGGTCAGAAAAAATGCACAATTGTTTCAAAACCAAAAAATCCAGACGAAATAGACACATGAAAATGCTTTATCTAAAAATAAAGAGAATTGGTCCACATACAGGACAAATTCTGCCTGCCTTTGCGTAACAAATTACAAAGGGAACTTAAAGAAGTTCGGAGTGCTGCAGGAAGAAAAAAATAAATAGATGTTAACTGTCAAATTTAGTTCTTCACTTCCTTCATGGATGAAAGAAGATTAAAAAGATGTTCCCAATAAAGAGGGGATTTCTGACATTTAAATAATGTAAAGGGAACGACCTCTGTGTACCAATGCCTGAGTAGCATTTAAAAAAAAAAAAAAAAGAAAAAAGTTACTGCACACAAGGGTGTGTGACAAAATTAACAGGAACATCCTTGCAACCAATGCTTCACTTGTTTTCAGTAGTCTGTCTTATCCTCACTCAGGTGTACTGTGGATAAACAACTCCCACAGCTAAGGGAACAACACAGAGAATTTAAGGGAAGAAATGCAACTGGAACTGAGCAAATCAATCCCTCTAGCACAGAAGTTGTGTTCCTCATTAGTCCGCAGCTGAGGTGTTAATAGTCCTTTTGATTGTTGCTTCTTGAGTGTTTTAAAAATTTGTAGAAAATTAAGAGACTGAAAAAAAATGCTTGGCTCTTTGAAGCAATAAATGAGGAAGAGCTGAGAAGGGTTGAGGTAACTCTGCTGTTAAATGGCAATGTCATTTAAGCACAAAGGTTTTGCAGGTCTTGTATTCCTCAATCTGTCCTATTTGGCAGGCTGCAATTGCCACCCTGGAGCAGTAATAAGTCAGAGGAAAGCATACATCTTGTTACAGCTGTCAAGTAAGAGCTTTTTAAATTCAGATTATCACCAGAATTGTTGGGCAAAGAGCAGTGTTCTCCATATATGGTTCCCAGTACAACCAGTGAAGTGTTAGCTACTTGGATTGTACACTGCTTTTTAAATTTTGATTACCTCTTCTTTATTTGATGCAATCTTCTAAAACAGAATTAAAGTTAGTTGTGCTAGCCATATAATAGTCTAGGTGGATGAACATGTACCAAGATGCTCCCACACTTCTGAGGTGTTAACACTTTTAGACACTTGCTTCCACTTTTCCCCCCTCCCTCCTTAGATGAAGTAAAACCTGTCACCATGTCACATGCCAAACCCCTGAAGTTAGAGGAAAATGAGCTGTTAAACCTGAGGCAGGAAGAACAGCAGATAAGGATTGAGGTGCCTTTTGCTTATTGAAAAGTTCCAAACAAAACAACTAAATAGGAATACACATTTTAGATGCAAAAGTCCTCTTCTGTTTCTGTGTACTCAACCAACTGGGGACTTGAGCAAATGTTCTTTAATGAAAGAGGGCTCTGCAGTCACTTGTTAATGACCTATGGCTCAGCACAGCCCCAACATCGCTTCCTACCAAACTTCATTCTCTCTTTCCCGGGACAAATGAAGACCAAGGTCAGAAGTGCAGTAGGTGAGCAGCTCTCATTGAAAGCTCTGGATCAAGAACCAGCCGTTGCCTTCAACGTCTCCTAGTAACTTTAAAAGAAGAGTGTACAGTTAGTTGCAAAAGCTTTCTCCAGTATTAAGCAAGCACAGAAACGAAGTGAGAACTGCCAACGGCCAGTTCAATTACACATTAGGCTACAGCTACACATGAGAGCAAAAATGTCTTCTGCTATATATTGCAACTAGAGAAGAAACAAGCCACATGACAGAAAAAGAAAAAAAAAACAAACAGGTCATGGAAACAAAGAGATCCCCAAACCTGAGGGAAACATTTCTTATGAAGGATGTACAGTTAAGATAGAAATCAAGTGTACAGAGATGGTAATTAGTACAACTACTTGGTGGAAGATGAATTGAAGAAGTTCAGAGCATTTGAAACAGTAGAGCCAGACAGGCTGTCTATGACTTCAGAACGCTCCACCATATGAATTGCATCTCCTGCTACTGTCATAGTTTCAAACATTTTGCAAGATTGATATCATTGATCACACAACAGAAAATACAGATTTTTTTTAATTAAGTAAAAAAGAGTAAAAAAAAAAAAAGATCTGAGCAACTAAGCTTGTAAGTCTGTACCCAATGTACAGAGCAGGGAAGATTATGTGAAGAGATACACAGTTCAATGAAGAATTAGCAAACACAAGATGAGTTCACTCCTCAAGTCTCTCAAGCATCAAGCAAACACAACAGCTTTTCAAAAGACTTCTACTAAGGCAGCAATAAACAAAGCAGATGTGATGCTCTTCCCCTACTGGAACTATGTTTGGTACAACATCACAAGGGAAACTATTCCAGAGAAAACCAGAACTAGAAGAAGTGGTTTGAGGAAAAACAGGAATAGAATTGGAAAGGAACATACATGGAGAAGGGACACAGCAGAGCTCCCCTAGCTAACACTGACAAACCCACATAAAAGTCTTAGAGAGTGTAAAGCAGACAAGTGGGTGGCTGCTCACCCAAGAAAGCAAGTCATACCTAAGTTTATTCCTCTGAAGCTTTTAAGATGTGTCTGCCTTGAGGTGTTTTAGGTTTTAGGAGAGCTTATTACTTGAGTGCACACTCAACTCAAGTTGGCTGTATGTACTAAAGCCAAGCTAACAGAAGGGCCTAGAGAGCACCAGGAAGAACAGCACAACACACAAGTGCTTCCTCTGTAAGGCTGATTCAGGTACAATCAGGCTGATAAGTTCCAGCCCCAGCCCTGTTACCTGAAGACTCACCAGAGTATTTTTAAATCATATTCCACATTGCCACAAATAACAATAGGGCTTTCTGCCCATGCTACACACAACAACTTTTTACTGACTTGTTATGATGATATATGTGCTGGTCTTGCACACAACTGGGCTGGATGCACAGAGCATATCACTAGCTCAGGCTCTGTTCTGCACGAAGACATTTACACTGCCCTGAACCTGAACTAGGCAAAGTCACCGTATAACTAGTTCTGTCTCTCTTGCCCAAGGAGGAAAGGAAAGATTGGGTTGGCTGGGGACATGAATGTTGCTCAAGTGTTTCCATAAAGTCCTTATACTTTGACTGTGGAGAGAAAGAAGAGAGGATATCAACTTTTCCTAGCATTTCCCTAAACAGCACTGTCCTGACCACACTCCCTCAACCCTTAGAAGCCATGCTTTCTCCACTACAACTCTTAAGATACAATGTCTCTGCTTTAATCCTTGGGAAAGGCAAAACTGCGTACTGCCTACACTGCTCAAAAACACCAACTGAGTTTTTCAATGATTATCAAGTTCTTAAATGCAGAAAACACTCAAATTCCTAAATGGAACCTAAGATGGCATCTTTTAAGACGACATTAGGAACAAAGCAGATCTTGTAAGAGGAGAGCTGTTTGCTTACTCTGGGAAACAACAGGCAAAAAGCAGTGTAACTATCCTGTCTACAAAATGCATTTTGGAAGCAGAGGACACCGAGGAAGGAAGGAAACTCCTTAAGCAAGAGGACAATGCTCGCACAATAACAAATATGAATACACAGGCCTTGAATAAGCATAGACTATAAGTGAAACACAATGTGAGCAATCAGCCTGTCCTGGTTTTGCTAGGATAGAATAAATTTTCTTTTTAGTAGTTAGAATAGCTGTGCTTTAGTTTCAGTTCAGACTTGTTATGAGAAGAACATTGATAAAAGTACCAATGTTATTAGTTGCTGCTGGAGCTCAAGGCCACCGTGTTTGGCTGCTTCACAGCTGCATTAAGGCTGCTTCACAGCTGCATTAAGTGAACAGCAAAACCCAGAACTGGCATTTGGATGTGCCAGTGAAATATTCCAGATCATATCACATCATGTCAATATATTAACCAGGGTTAACTGGAAGACGGGGGTATTCTCTTGGGAATCACTCGGGCTCTCGCTCTTCCGGGGTTTTGGTTTTGGGACTGTCTCTGCTCCGGGATCTCTGGCTGGCACAGGCTGGGCATTGGTCAGTGGGTGTATAACTCACTTATATAATTCTGTTATCACTGTTATCATTATAATTTTGTTTAAATAGTAAATAGTTTTTATCTCAACCCATGCATCTCCTTGCCCTTTTCTTTCCAGTTCTCTCCCTTACTCCCTGGGAGTGTGGGGAGGGTGAGACAGCAGGCTGTGTTTGGCTGCAAGCACAAAGGGTGAATCCACCCAAACCACCACACAGCCTTACACTGAGAAGAGAAGAGGGAGTATTAACCACAATGTGCTTTGTTTTGCAACAGGGAGTTTTCAGCACGGCAGCTGCAGTGGCAGGCAGACAGATTCAATGACCCAAAAGGTCCCTTAAAGCATTATATTCCTATGAGAATTTTAACAACAAAACCACTTGTTCGAGTACTTGGATGAAACAATTTTCTAACTGACCACTCAAAAGAGACAGAAAACAAACAAAGCTTAATAAGGAGTACAGTACAGGTGAACAGAGCAGATCCATCAGCAATGCATTTATGGGAGTCTAGGACAGTAGGCTGTCTAATAAAAAAAGATCTCTTGCAAAGACCCTGCCAAGGCTTTGGTTTGTATTTTAAAGACTGGTCTACATCCAGTGTTTCCCATTTACTTTTTCACAGTCTTGTGGCAAAAACAGGAGGCGGCTTTGCTTAAAAAAGGCCAAACACACATTCAGTTTTGGGTACTTACTAGAAAACAAAATGAGAAATTAAAACACAGATTATTTTAAAGAGTAATGTAACCCTTAATTAATACAATGTTTACAAAATTGATACAATGTAATGTTGAAAAATAGTACAGAACGTGGAGAACAAGACTATGGCCCACTACCTAACAATGTATTTGAAGAGAGAAGATATGTTGTTCCCAATAGGTTTTCCCTCTTCCTCTCTAATTCTACCCATTTCAAGAGAAGCCAGGGTGCACAGCTATCTCAGAACAGATTTTAATGTAATGAACAATCTTTTGCCATTTGACATGCCTACCTAACTTAAAGAGTCAACATTCAGCCTTGCAGTTGAAAAGTGTTATTTTTGTTTCTAACAACTTCCAAAAACAATTTTTCAGATTTTGGGTTCCTTATTATAAATTATTTCAGAGTCCAAAATTCATTAGCCATGCTTCACCAGCTCCCAACTGATACCATCACACAATATAATCAATTCTTTTGAACTCTGACACTTCTCTTAAATATCAAAAGTAAAAAAGCTAGAGGTTTTTTTGTTGTTGTTCCTTTTTGCATAATATGACAGTAGTGGAACAATGCACCAGCTACTGGCTGCAACAGGACTGAAAAGCTGAGGACGGAAATCTCAAAATATATGAACAGACCTTCCTAACAGCAAAGCTTACTTTCAGTTGCTAAAAACCAAATCCAAGTACACGGTCTGCCTGAAACTATGTAAGGGACAGACTGGGATACTTTATTTAATCCAAAATACCCACGGTGCTGTTCATGTTTTTGTCACGGTTCATTACCAGCACTATGATTTCTAACACTGTACATCATTTCAGCAACATTAAAAACACTTATATTGCACAGCTGTTTAAAACATCTTTCCAGCAGGTTAATACCTGTATACACCTGACACAGCAGCAAATTATGTTTTTGTAGGGTTCCCCCCCACACCCTCCAACAGTAATTCCATATTACTGTTAAAGCACAGTACCCTCTCCTGCTACATATAAATCAGTTAGCACTCTCTAGATCGTAAAATGGGGCTACAAAATCTTTTGTGTCCACAGCTCTGCCCTTTCCAACTATTTCCTCTGCGTAACAGTCAAGGAGAACAGCAAGCACAGATGTTAAAATGATGAAATACAAATGTATTACAAAAGCCTGCTGCACAGAATTTAGCGTTTGTTCTAAAAGCAATATGATAACACAGACCACCTAAAATGTCTAACTAAATAGTTCCACCCTAACCATAGTAGAGCAAATCACTGCCAGCAACTCTCTGGAGCCTGTGTTTTGTGAAATGTATAGATTTTTTAAGTAGCTGCATTTGGATGCCTATTTTTGAAGTAGATACACTTTGTTTTACTTGACCTCTAAATCTACTTGACTGACATGATATTGCTATGATGAAATTAAGAACTCATTTAAACATACATGCAGGTACTGAAAAGTGAGCGGCAGGACATGACTGGCACACAGCTCCACAGAAAAGGCTGTGGCAATCAGACTGGGGAACTAGTAACATCTGAAAACAAATTTTTGCATACATATAGTAATGTAGATTAATCCTTCTTACCCTGGTATTGGTAATGCTTAGGACAGATACCCTCCTTTAGTGGCTACTTCAGATTTCATAGATCAAAACTTCCATATCAAGCTGTTCCTTTATATGCAAAAAACTCATCATCAGCCCAGGAATGCCAACATTTTGCAGGAAAACAACTCCTGTATGTACATTGAGCCCATACAGGTCCATCAGCTTTGCTTTCAGCAGAGTGCACAGAACAAAACCTAAAAATTTTCTCCATACCTTTTAGGAGGATCTAGAGACCATTTAAGCATGCATGAGAGGATATATACATAAAAATATGTAAAATGAGATGTACTGTTAAAGCCACTATTGCAACTCAACCTCTGAGCTGCTGTGAACCGGACACTGCACATGTCTCATCCCTGCCCTGTTTCCAAGGTCCCCAAATACCCCAGCCAGCTCAGCAAGTAAAGCTGGTGCCCTCTGGCTGGAACATCATCCACCTCCATTCCTCCCCTTGGGCAAAAGGCCCCCTCAGGACTCCCCAAGCACACAGTCCTCAGTCAGGCCCAGGTGGATGCTCCACACACACCAGTCCAGGGTACGTGGTATAACACCAAGGTGCACATTCCTTCCCAAGTTCTTGAGCCCCACGGCCTCATTCAACCTAAACGCAGAATGCTGGGTGGTTTGCTTCAGTGGTCTCAATGCCTTTGAACACGTGATTGTACATTTTCTTCTCAGTATAGAAGAAAAAAACCAACCAAACAAACAAAAAGGGCAACTCTGAGGGTAATGGTAACTTCCTAAGTCTAATGCTAGGAAACTACATGACATTGCTACCAGTGTGTCAACGCAATCTATATCAGCAACAAGCATCATCCTACTCTTAAGCCTGCAAAATTACTTATGCTAAAAAAAATGAAAGGACCAAAAAAGGGCAATCTCTTGGTATCTTTGGCATAAAAGTCTGTGGTACAATCTGCTACCAATTTGTGGATTAAAGCCTTTTCCCCATCACTCTAAAAGCCTAAAACAGTTGTAATCAGCCTTGAGAGCACGACCACTGTGTTACAGTAATCATTTCTTACCATCTTCTTTTTACAACCTCCCACCTCAGAGTCTACTCCTTTGAGCATAATGTTAGTTCAAAGAAAACTGAGCAATAGGGAAAAGGAAACAGCATTTCTACAGATGTGAATGTCATGTAAATGTCAAACCTCATGCTAAAATTAGATTAGGATGAATGAAAAGGAAACAGTATCACTATAAGTAAACCAGTATACTAAAAAAAATCTTGGCCTGTCTGCTTGCAACATAACCTTAGTGATGGATTCAATTATTCCTAATTTTCCATGTAATATTAAGCTGTAATTGCTCTTGCTAAAAGACCACATATAGCAGTACAAGAACTGCAAACAAATGTTTGTTGACAAGATGGATCTACATAGTCCTAATACTAAGTTTCTTGTGTGCTGTACTTACAACTACACTCAATCAATTCAAGAAAATTTTCATTTCTTTTGTATTATAAATAAATGCCCGTCTACGTAGAAAGATCTGTGTCAGGGGAAACAGAAGGTGGTTTCACATTAAAGCCCAGAATGTAGAATTCCAGCAGACACTAAATGGATACAGATAAACTGTAGAGAACAATTAATTACAGTTTCGTGTTAGAAAGGTAGTATTTTTCCTAGACTGCACAACCCCACTTGTCACATCTCTTGATGTACCTTAGCTACTAGCTGCTTTTGTCTCAGGAATCTTCTTCCTACTGAGTGACTTCAGTATTGCTCGTTTCAGGAGGCTGGACAACTCCCAGACCAGCTCCAGTATTTCAACAGCCCCAGTAACATGAAGATGTTACTGACACAGGGGCAGAGATGTATCTGTGTATAGAGGCAGAACAAAGTTTAGATGAACTAGAGTTACTGGTTTGAAGTACGAGCTAAATACTTACTTCACTCTAAAATACTGAGACAGAAAATTCCTACAGTAGTATTCATATTAGCAAATATAAAGTTAGAAAGAAAAAAAATTCCAGCCACACAACACTTCTACCAGCTTTACACAGCCCCCCTGAATCGCCACCACCACACAGTGCACACAGACTCACCCTGCCACAACCAATGCCAGCCTCAATTCAGTTCAGAATTAATCTCAAAACAGTCCAGCAATTGCCCTGAACTGATTACTTTCTACAGAAAATGCAAATTCTTAGCCCCAACTTGTTTTAGTGTGCTCCACAAAGTCAGAGTATCAACTTAATTTGACAGGTTAGTTAGCTGTTGTGCCAACAAAATATTTGATCATTTCTTCCAAAGAAGTTGAACAAGGACATCTTCAGAAAGAGCTTCAAATTTCATGCCCCCAATGACATCCTCTGTGGTTGACAGTCCAAGTCATAAACTTGTCACTATCTTGATAATTGGTGGGAGGGCAAGAGGACATAACATCCATATCTCTGATGGATGGCTCCCTTTAGTTTGAGACTCCCTTAATAGTTTTAGAAGAATTTTTTTTTTTTTTTGTAATCCACCTTCAAAGGTAATAGAATAGGAACACTATCAAATACTCAAAGGGAGATCATTGTCCCCCAAAAAAGAGAGTTAAGGGATTTCAATAATCCTCTGTCCTTTACTTTCCATGGGGCAAACCTAGGCACTAGCTTCCACTGCTTCATTGATCTTTGAGATTGAGTTCCTTAATCAGGAAGAAACTAAGCAAAAAGTGAGTTGCGGTGCCAGTGGACAAAGCTCCAATCCATTATGAATTTCATGAACAGGCCAATTCATCTGTTCAGTAGTTTCAGTCCCACCAGTGTACTTGAGACTACCTTCCCAGATGAAAAAAGACCACCACAACAGTAGGTCAGTTTTTCTGACCCTCCTGTAGCTGCTATATTGTTAAACTTCCCTTCTCCAGATAAGCTACTAAATAAATCTAGAGGAATTGCTAGGAAAAAGAGAAACACTGCTCACCACCAGCCTTCCACCTCCCTCTACTTTGCTTCCTGAGTTGGCTGCCTAACAGAAAGACACCATACTGTGACAGAAGCTGCCGCAGAATTCCTGGAGGCTGTACACTCTGCTTCTGCTCTCAAGTGACACTGTTTTCAACAGGAGTTAACAGCATCTTGGTCTCTGATGTTTTCCAAAATACAAAGATATTTTTACAAGCTCAAGTTCTGCCCCATGGTTTATCAGTCATAAATCCTGTTTTATTATAAAGTCTACAGTTTTAAAAAACAAAATGCTGAAACAGCCACCATCTGAAATTCACCAGGTGCATTTATCTGTATCTTCTTCAGTTATAAGTACTTATGTAAATAACCTTGTTTCACATTAAATGCTAAAGGATTTTTATCTTTCTTCCTTCAAACTAGAAGTTTTATTCTCCTGAAATGGACTGTGCTCAAATCCTGGTAGCAAAACATAAAAAAACCAAAAAGTTAAAAAGGGAAGTAAAGGAAAGTTGCAGAATAAAATTTTATCTACTACCTTATGATTGATTTGCAAACCTACAGGGGAAAAAAGGCCTCAAAATTAGAGTGAAATGAATGTTCCTTGACTATGAGAACTGCAGCAATTTTGTTAGTATGAACAAATTTATGCTAGTGGTCATAAGTAACAAAGTTCAGACTGTTCTTGAGAGATTTAAAGATCCTATTTGTGAATGTTAAATAACATAAAGCTCTCATAAGCTAAATGGATTCAGAAACCAGTGTGGTTCTTCAAAGGCAACAAGCACTATGCAGCACCTTCATTAGCAGACAGCAGTAAGCTGAACAGGGCATGCATGGGCAACCCGTACAACTGAAGTAGTCCAGGACACCCTCAGTACCACAAACTCACTAAAGCCTTAAAACCAGGTTAGTTTATTTCAAAACAGCTCAGATATTCTGACTTTCACTTCCAGATGTTCTAAGAAGAGGTCATGTGATTACTTGCTGGACCCACTTGTGAGCTTGTATCACAGATTGCATTTAGCTTCCACATAATCAAAGAGAAGACCTGAACTCACACCATGCAAGCAGGCTTCAGTGAAGTTAAACCTAAGCCAAATAACAGAGTTTGTTTGTGGTTCACCATGACTCTTGCACAGAACCCCCTATTCAGCACAGGGGTTCTCTTAACAGAGCTCCCTCCCCTCCAAGAAACCACAGGCCCAAAGGACCATTCTGATGCAAGAAAGGAAGGAACAATTATTGCCTTAATAGATGGTTGTCATTACAAAAACACATGAATATTTAAGTACTACATAAACCAAGCCTTTTCAGTGCATAGACTAAAGCCAGATTCACATTTCTACAACATAGAAATAATAATAATAAAAATACCTCTTTATCACAGAATCACAGAATATTAGGGATTGGAAGGGACCTCGAAAGATCATCCAGTCCAATCCCCCTGCCGGAGCAGGAACACCTAGATGAGTTAACACAGGAAGGCGTCCAGGCGGGTCTTGAATGTCTCCAGAGAAGGAGACTCCACAACCTCCCTGGGCAGCCTGTTCCAGTGCTCTGTCACCCTTACTGTAAAGAAGTTCTTTCTCAAATTTAAGTGGAACCTCCTGTGTTCCAGCTTACACCCATTACCCCTTGTCCTATCATCAGTTGTTACTGTGAAGAGCCTGGCCCTATCCTCCTCACACTCACCCTTCAAATATTTATAAACATTAATGAGGTCCCCCCTCAGTCTCCTCTTCTCCAAGCTAAAGAGGCCCAGCTCCCTCAGCCTTTCCTCATAAGGGAGATGTTCCACCCCCTTAATCATTTTGGTGGCTCTTCGCTGGACTCTCTCAAGCAGCTCCCTGTCCTTCTTGAACTGTGGGGCCCAGAACTGGACACAATATTCCAGATGTGGCCTCACCAGGGCAGAGTAAAGGGGAAGAAGAACCTCTCTTGACCTACTGACTACACCCCTTCTAATGCACCCCAGGATGCCATTGCCCTTCCTGGCCACAAGGGCTCAGTGCTGGCTCATGGTCATCCTGCTGTCCACCAGGACTCCCAGATCCCTTTCCCCTACACTGCTCTCTAGTAGATCATTTCCTAACCTATACTGGAACCTGGGGTTGTTCCTGCCCAGGTGCAACACCCTACACTTGCCCTTATTATATTTCATCAAGTTTTTCCTTGCCCAGTTCTCCAGCCTGTCCAGGTCTCTCTGGATGGCAGCACAGCCTTCTGGAGTGTCAGCCACTCCTCCCAGCTTTGTATCATCAGCAAACTTGCTGACAGTGCATTCAATTCCCTCATCCATGTCATTGATGAATATATTGAATAGTACTGGTCCTAGTACTGACCCTTGAGGGACTCCACTAGACACAGGTCTCCAACTAGACTCTGCCCCATTGACCACTACTCTCTGGCTTCTTCCCACCAGCCAGTTAATAATCCATCTCACTACCTGCTCAGCTAATCCACACTTCCTCAATTTATCAGCGAGGATGCTGTGGGAGACCGTGTCAAATGTTTTGCTGAAATCAAGATAGACCACATCCACTGCTCTACCATCATCTAGCCACCTGGTCGTGTTTTCATAAAAGTCTAGAAGGTTGGTCAAGCACGACTTCCCCTTGGTGAAGCCGTGCTGACTGCCCCTAATGACCCTCTTATCCTTGATATGCCTAGAGATGGCACCAAGGATAAGTCGTTCCATCACCTTTCCAGGAATGGAGGTGAGGCTGACCGGTCTGTAGTTACCCGGGTCCTCCTTCTTGCCCTTTTTGAAGATTGGAGTGACATTTGCTTTCCTCCAGTCCTCAGGCACCTCTCCCGTTCCCCACGACTTAGCAAAGATGATGGAGAGTGGTCTAGCAATGACTTCAGCCAGCTCCCTCAACACTCATGGGTGCATCCCATCTGGACCCATAGATTTATGGATGTCCAGATTGCTTAATTGGTCCCTGACCCAATCCTCATCAACTGAGGCAATCTTCTCCATTGTCCTGTCTCCATCTGGGGTCTCCAGGGTACAGAGCTCCTTAAGACAGCTTCCAGCAGAGTAGACAGAGGCAAAGAAGACATTCAATAGCTCTGCCTTCTCTGTATCCTCTGTCACCAGGGCACCCACCTCATTCATCAGTGGGCCTACATTGCCTCTAACGTTGGCTTTATCTGCCATGTATTTGAAGCTCTTCCTGTTGTCCTTAGTACTTTAAGACTATGTAGGTTTTCATTTAGTGCATTTAACTTCCACCCACCACTTTCCTTTGATGGAAGTTAAAAACCAAAAACAAAGTTCAAAGGCAACATTGTATTTCTGCTTCAAGTTTTCATTTTTCCTTGTCACACAGGTGGCTCTTAAGCTGACAATATGGAATTCCATTAGAATGAAGGTTTCATTTCTAGCTTGTGTTACACTCATTTTAGATATAACAATAAAAACAAAATATATATATTATAATTACTTTCATTGTATTGTCTCACAAATATTTTCTTTCCTCAAACTTGCAATCTCTGTTTGCAGAAAACAGTAGAGAATAAAGACATGAGTTCTTTCATGTGGTCACATACACCAAAGATTTCCAAGTAAGTTATTTCAAGCTTTGATATAACACAAGTGTAAAAACTGAAAGAAAAAAAAAAAAAAAGAAAATCTTCATAAGCTATAAATTCAGTTTGCTAAGGTGAAGCACAGCTCAGTTCAGTGGAGACTCTAGGGAATAAGTATCTGCCATAGTAGTCAAGAATTCAAACACCATCACAGTTAACCAGTACACATCTGTGTATGCTCAGCTCAGTAACCTGCACATTGCCCAGTGAAGCATGGGCTAGCATCGAACTGAAGCGCAGCGACTTTACTGCCACTCAGAACAAAACTGCTGTTCTAGCACCTGCAAGGCCCTTCCCAGCTTCAGCTGAAGAGTTGTCCCCGTATTCTCATCACGCACCTCTCCCAAAGATCTGTTTCCCAGACAGCCTTACTGATACTGCATTTCAACAAACCAAAATCAGATTAGCTTAAACAGCTCCTCTGGAAGATCTGAGCTAGCAGTAACACAGAGGAATAGTCTCCATAGCTGTCCCTGACAGCCCCGGGAGTGTCTATGGGGTTTAGCATATTCATCACCATTAACGTACCAGAATGACCACACTCTAAGGTTACACAGTCACATATACATCATTTATAGAAAATACACAAAACACAGTTAAAACAGAATTGCAGTCATTGGAAAAGACCTTTAAGATCATCGAGTACAACCATAAACCAAACACTGCCAATTCCACCTCTAAACCATGTCCCTCAGCACCTTGTCTGCCCATCTGTTAAATACCACCAGGGAACGTGACTCCACCACTGCCCTGGGCAGCCTGTTCCAATGCTTCACCACCCTTTCAGTGAAGAAACTTGATCAAAACAACCAAAAACGTATCATCAGAATAGTCAAGTCTTGTTTTTTTTGTTTTGTTTTTAAAGCATCTCTCTCCTACTTCTGTCAGGGTATAACTAATTTCTCTGTTTAGAAGGGATTTATTTTCTCCACAACAGTCATGAAGAATCTCCTTCACAAAAACATTCTGTCCATTACTCTAAAATACATCACTGAAATTTTAACAGCTCTTGAAGCAAGCCACATACAGTGACCTGCTCTCATTACATTTGCTTGACTAGGGAAATATCCTTACAAGGAAAACAAGAAAAAACAAGAAAAGTTAACACTGAGACCTGCAACAAGAGAACACAATGCTGCCTGTTACCATCCTTATGCTGCTGCTCATCAGCCAGCAAAATTTGGAACTGCTAGCCCAAGTAATATCGTTATACTTAAGTAGAACTATTAACTTGGAAAGGGTGGCTCCCCCACTCCTATGATATAGGAGGGATACCCACAGAAATCTGGGATCATACAATCACCTGTTGGCATGTAACTGCTGGAAGGTGGCACAGAGCTAATGGTATCTATGGGCACTGTCCCTGAGTTGCCACAGGAGAGGCTGGGAACTGGCCTGCAGCTCAGCAGTACCCATGGAGCATTCCCGTGGGACAGTTCACAAGACACCCAGACCTCATACAGGAGTATCTCACTCTTACCAAAAGCAACCCAGTGCCAGATGGAATACAGCAACCACTGAGACAGAAGCACTGTTTCTCAAGATAGAGTGAGGAGGAAGCTGTAGGTAAATAGAAAATGCTGTAATCAACTCTTCAAATTACATTGGCTTGTTGGGATTAATATTCATATTTTTGTAAAAAGCACCACACAAAACTTAGAGCAGTAAAAGACTGCAGTTCTACATCTCACCCAAAAGAATAAATCACTAAAACTCTCCAAGGGCTGTGCACTGAACCATAATTTGAATGGAAGTCAAGAAGGAGCGTCTTTGTTCTGTTTAAAATGTGACAAGGAGCCATGTGAATTAAGTCAATGAGACAGCCAATAACCTGGCTTTGTAGGAAGGCTCCTCAGTTCCCACAGTAAGAAGTCTGTAAAATGGACATGTGAGCAACCCTTCTCACACAGCCATTCCAGATCCTCAGACAGCACTATTTACACATTCAGTCTTGCAACCTGGGTCTTAAGCCACTTACTACAGAAAATGTTCATTTGTTTATTTTAAGTAGAAATGTGTGCTAATGTATATTTCTGGAAAAACAGATATTTTATCCACAAATTCTTATCTAAATCCGATTGTCTAACAACAAAAGTAACAAATAAAAGCACTGATAGAAGCAGTGGGCTGTATATTTATCTCCCAGTAACTAAATCACTTCAGTAAGAGCATCTGAGTGCTTAAACATGATCTTCACCAGGACTCCCTACTGTTTCACCAAGATGGCTACTGAAGCTGTTTTATTAGGAATATTTTTCTCCTTATATCCTTCCCAAACTTCCTTCTGCAACTTTCTACCAGCATCTGTCAGCTGGCTTTGTCTTTTTACTCATTTTCTTCTCCCAATATATCAAATGGTTTGTTCAGTTTAGAAAATGAAACATATGAATAACAAATAAAACAGTACCTTACCAGTGACAGAAAATAACCATAGTCTTTGCAGCAGTTTACTTTGAACTTTCCTCTGTTTCTCTTTTTTCTCTGCCCTTCAGACTGCGCTATTTCAGGGAATTCATTTGAACCAAGATGTGTGTCTTTATGTTGCAGGGCATTCTCTTGATGATAGACAAAATAAGCTGGAGAAAGACAGCAGACCATAGCCCTTCCTCAGGCAAACATCCACTACAGCAAGGCTTGCTTGTTTGAAGTTCCAAGTAAAATTAGGAAAAAGGCCAGGATTCATCTGTTCAGCTTTAGGCTAAGATTCCCATCCTGATGCTGCTACTGTAAACTCCAAATAACAGCATTACTTCAGAGTAGATATTCCCAGTATGAGCCAGCACAGCTGGGAGAAGAGTTTTACACACAAAGTAAGAGACACTGAGTAGCACTTGCTGCAGCATCCTAATTGGTATGCCATTAGTCTGCTTGGTCATTAATTGCCCTCAAAATCCCCTCCAAAGAGTTACCCAGCAGAGGCAAAGTTCCTCTAAAAAACCCAAACCAAAGAAACCCAAATTACAGCCTTCGTCTGCATTTCTAGCAGAGACTAGAGAGCAGATGGGGCTGGCTCCCTTGCTCACCGCCCCCCCGCCCCTTCACAGCACTGGGTTGTGCTGCATGCCGACACCTCCAAGGAAGCTCATGAGCATTAGCCACAGATTCAGGACAATCACGCTGACCAGGTGGAGTTTCTGACAACAGAGGAATCCACAGGAGTCCAAGGGAAATGGAGCCACTTTACAGCTACAGGCCATTCACAAATATTCTGATGGCTTTTCCCTCCTCAGGTGAGCCCAGGAAGAATACCCTTCTCTCCCACACCCAAAACTGCATTGTATGCATATAAAGATGCCACACAAAGGTCAGACAGATTTTCTATATACAAAACAAACACTATTTTAAATGACCTTAGGTCTTACTCAGAGATTTGTCACCACTGATTAAAAGTACTTGTTCTAACCTCTTTTGTGTTACAGGTTGAAAAAAATCAGTCAGGTATGCAGTCAAAGAATAATTCTAACAGCTAGAAAAGACATAAAACCACTGCCAATAGGATTATACCAACTGCCTGAACTGCCAAAAGACAAGACAAATCAAATTACTGCTGAGTTAGTGTTTATTGTAAAGTCTCTTATAATAAACCCCCTAAGCATCCAAAGTTGCAGGAGCATCTTCTCTCCCAGAAGTCTGCTCTATTATACTCGTACCATCTTCTCAAGTACTCCATGTGCCCTTCTCCAAAAGATCTCATATCAACAAAAGTATAAATTAGAATGCTCTAGTAGCAAAAAAATTATATACCTGCAAGGTTCTTTTCTCCTTTCAATCACTTGATTAGTTATTTTTAATTAAAACAGGAAGCTCCAATTGCAGGATTTTGAGCAATAATACCTTCCACTTTAACTACTGTTTTCTGTGGTTCACATACTGAATTCATAAATCATTAATAGGGCAGAACTAGCAAATCTGGTTTTAAGTCTCAAGCAGCCTTTTGGCTATATCCAGATCTCAAGCTTGAACTAGTCAGAGTTACCCATCCATACGCTTTAAGTACCAAGAAGTACATATTAATTGGCTATTAGTTAGGTTTTCAGCTACGCACTCTTAAGTTTAGGAGAAAACCAGGTGGTTCATTTGTATGAAGTAATGCCTCATTTTGCCAGAGTTTGGTTAAGTTCACTTAAAGTTTGGATGAAGATCCAAAAACTACCTTCACGGGGTAAAAAGGTTTGGTTTACCAAACCAATGGGTTTTGTATCAGACTTACTGCTACAGCTGAACTAAGACCAGAATTTACTTTCCTAGTTTCAGATTTTGATGCTTAGCTGGATAGAAGCTCTGATGCAAGCACAAACATATAAACAAAACAACAAAAAAGGAAGTGAACATTTGTACTATTTTCCTATTTAAGAGCATTTTACCTCAGGACAAATTGTTTCCTTCAATGGATTTAGTACACTTTTGGAAAAGTGTAACACTACTGTTTTTTTTTCCTCCATCTGTTTGCTAACAACGAGCAGAGTTTTAGTAACAAATTACACCCTGTGTTTGAAGTTGTTAACAAATGACTTAAATCACAGAGTTTGGTGGTAAATTTCTATGCATATCAGGCTGCTAAGGCGTGGGCAGAAGGAAAGGAGCAATAAGCGAGGGAGACCTGAAGGATCCTACTTTTTAAGAGTGCATCCCACTAAGTACAAACATAGATCCTGAAGTGTATGGGTCCCAGTGACAATACAGAAAGAGCTTGTGTAAGATTTATTCTTAAAATTGCAGGAAGAGAACTTGGCCCAGCTTCCAACTCCTGTCCAATATCCATGCTCTTAAATCAACCCTAGTAAAGTTCTACATTCCCTAACTGAGTCCTGTATCTGCTTCTAAAGTGAATCAACTCTTCAGTATGGTTTCCCATGTACCCAACCTGCACTGCAGTGTAGCTGTCCCCGCAAATAGACACCAACACGCTGACTACCCCAAGCTATCCTACAAAGGCATACACATTATGGATACACAACACAGCAACTCAACAGATTTTGTGCTTCAGACTTCCATTAGGGTACAGAAAAATCAATGCCTAAAGAATGGATTTCAGAAACCCACACACACATTTATACCACCGGTACCATGCTTAGTTGGTGGACTGAAGACCAATAAACAACGGCTATGTTCTCAAAAAGCTGATTTAAGCTCTTTAGCTGCAAAAGGCACATTGTATTAGTATTCACCCTTAAAGATGTTGAGGAGGTCGCTCTAGTAACTATTCCCATTTGATAAAGGAATTAGACACTCTCACACTTTTACAAATACATGTACATATTGTTATTTGAAAGTTACAAAGCACTTATCATAGCAGGATGTGCAAAGTTGCACTAATAAACTTGAATAATAATTGAAGCAAGCCTGATCTGATTCCAAGTATCCCTTCACCAGTCTATGGTCTCTCTCTTGACAAGGATGTGTCAACTACAGTCACCCTTTCTTCCAGAGGGTGGCATGAGGGGGCTTGACAGATCAGCAGCATCTGAACCAAGAGGACAGAGGCAGCAGTCCTTGATTTAGAAGTAACTTGCCTCAAATTTTGTGGGTGAGGCTTTGCGACACCGAAAACTTTAAGGCAGGGTGGATTTCCACACCATTACTGTAGGTGCTGGGTTACACGTACATGTGATCAGACTGTCACTGCTGCTGCAGTTCCAACACATTCCCATTGCCTCTTTAGGAGGCTGAGAAAAAGTGCCTCATTTACATTACATGATTGACTAGCCATGCAGATTAGGCTTTGCTGGGAAGAAGGAGGAGATAGCATCTTTCAGAAAGAACTGAATTTGGAAGAGGTACAGAGCAGGAACAGTTTGCATTCATTCCCAGCTTGCTACGTGGGATCTTGAGAACATTTCCTTTACCACTTCAGCTATACAGTCTGATTTTATTTTTAAATCTCTCTTTGTCCTCAGTTTCCAACCATCAGAAAGCAAACCAATTTCAGTGAAAGTGAAAAACATATTCACTTAACCCACAGACTCCCCAAAGAGCAGTCCGAGAGTTTTACGTGTTGGGAACCTCCTCTCACCAGGGAAGTGGGTGGGAACAAACAAGGAAACACCTTAACTTTTAATGAAGGGAGGTGGGAGAAACCTGCCTTTCTAAGGCAGGGGATTTCACTCCCCCTCTCTGCAGAGTCTAAATGAGTCAATGTGAACTGACTTATATCGAACCACCCCTCCAAGCACCACACACCTCACTCGAAATTAACATCCACACAATTCTCATTAACGGCCACTGCCAAAACATGTAAAGGGACTGGAAAGCGGGTGTCTGCCTCTCTGGCGTGTGCCCCCAGATGACACCACCCACACACCTATCTTGTTCTTCCAAAGGTAATGTCCTATTCCTCAGGCTCCAACCCACAAGGCTGACTTCACCATGCATCTCTCAAAGTCAGCGCAACATTTCAAACACAGAGCTCCGATCAGCCACAGGGAAAGATAAAATCACTGGGGTGTGCAAAAGGCAGGCGTCAGAGTCACATCACCTACCGGGAGCCGGGGCACCAGGGTCACCCTGCTGATTCTGCTCAGTTCACTGCTGCAATCCTACTCCTAAAGCATTCACGGGGCGTTCTGAGCCCCAGAAGATGTCTCCCCGCAAGGAGCTTCCCCTCTCCTCTCCGCCGGACTGCCCGATGCCTGGAGGACTGAGGCACTCGGGAAACAACAGCAGATAAGGCACCCAGCATCACTCCGCTTCCCCCAAACGAGCTCGGAAATGAGATGTAACAGCAGCCTCTCTCCCGCGCCAACTATTACAGGAGCGGAATACTAACTGGTTCATTTATTTTACCGATTACCATATGCAGATATTAAAGTCTAAACACTGCATTTCTTCTACCAGCCCTTTAAAATTAACCCTACATTTTAAAACAATAGGACAAGACTTGAGGTCACCGCTTCTCTTCTGCCCGGCGGCAGGGATCGATGGGGACGGAGAAGGGTGTTTGTCCTCGCCACAGGGTCTCCCGGCTCCGGCCCCGGAGCCCTGCCACAGCCCCAGGAGGACGAAGGGTCCCCAGGCTGGGGTAGCCCGACGAGCCGCGGCAGCGCGGGTCCAGCCCTCGCCGTGCCAATGTCACCCGCGCCTCCCTCCACCCCGACTTACGCCGTTCCGCCAGGCGCTGGGAAACTTTCCGCCGCGGCGAGGAGCGGCCCGGGGCCGGGAGCCGAGCAGAGGGGCCACCGCCGCGCAGGGCATACAGCCTGTGCCGCCGCCGGATCGGTGCGGGAAGCGGGGCAGCGCCGCCGCCGCTCCGCCTGCTGCTGCCAACACCGCTGCGGCTGTGTGCGGGGCCGCGCAGGAGCGGAGGAAAACTTCGAGTCTCACCGGGGGAGCGGCCGGCGAGCGCCGCAGGCTCAGCCGGGCGGCCGGCTCTGCCGCGGCTCCCGGTTGGGAAACAGCTACGTCGCGGCGGAGGGGCTGCTCACGGCCGCCTCCTCGCTCCGCGCTTTATCAACCGGCACAAGAAAAAAAAAAAAAAAAAAAAAAAAAAAAAGGAAGAAGGAGGGTTGGGTGAGAAAAGGGAAAAAAAAATGCTGCCAGTATTTGCGAGGGCTCCGGGCATCCCTGCAACCTCCTCCTCCGCGATGGAGCAACCAACTCTCCCGCAGCCCTGCCGTGCGCGCCCCCCGCACCCCCCCACCCCGCAGCGCTCCCCGCCCACGGCGAGCACACCCACAGAGGGACGCGCACGGGAGACGGGGCCACCGCGCTGCCTCCCCTGCACCCCCCCGCCTTGGTCGTTCGGGGAGATGCTCCACGGCACCAGGAACAATCCCTCAGTCAAAACCCCTCCCGGCACTTACTGACCCCAACTCCGGACCGACGGCAGCGGCTGCCAGGTCTGTATGTTTGCTTTATCGCCGGGTGCCACCTGTAGGCCTTTCTCCCAGGAGGCTGAATGTCTCGGCTACCACCCGGCTGAATTCAGCGGCAAAAGTTTCAGTTGGTGAATCCGCACCGCGGGGACCTGTTGGCAATCCGGCGGGCTCTCGACGCCTCAGGTTCACCCCGCCGCGGCCTCCCGCTCCTCCCCGAGGAGGTCCCACGCAAACTGTGGCGAATTGCACCTGCTGCAGGAACGCAAGAGACCCTGCAATGGGAGAGCTCGGTGTGTTACCTTAGAGAAGCGCTTAGCAAACAAACTTCAAATGGATTCAACCATTTGGCACGGACGCGAGGGAAAGACCGCTCACGAGTGATTAGCAGCTAAAATACTGCCGTTTTCCAACGCAAATGTTCACTTTTTCACCCTGCCCCCCCCTACTCATCTCAGATGGGACAGGACAGACACGCCTGTGCCCCAGCACACCTGCTTTCCTAAGCAGCCTTGCCCTGGTGAACATAGTAAATACTCGACTCTGTCTCTTTCATCACACCAGACTCCCCTCCCATCCCGCCTTCATTTCCCTTTATAGGGCTCACCTGCGCTCCTCTCTCATTAAACTGTTGCAGCCAACTCCATCACCTAAACCACCGACAGCTTTCTGTAAAACCTTCTAAAAAGGAAAATAACAACTTCTGACCTTTCAGGAGAAGATGACCTTGTAAATCTTTACTGTCTCAATATAATCTCAGATCTAAACGTTAAAGTAGATTTATGGACCACAAATTTTCTGCACAGAGGCCGGATAAAATCTGAGTTTCCCAAGGATTTTTAGATGAGCCTGCTAATTCGTTTAGAATCCTAATCACTAGACCTAGCCTTCAGAAGGATTTAGACTAAGAGTACTTGGTAGCTTAAACACGCTGGATATTAGAAAAGGAGCAACGAGTTTAAAGCCAGTTCGCCCCCCGCAAGCGGGCTGTCGCCAGCTATTAGGATCTTTAAGTGCTTCTCCCTCGGACTTCCCCATTTAGGCAGCATTCACCCCTCGGAGCCCCTCGCCCCAGCCGGGCTAGCTGCCCCCGAACTAGTGCCAGGAGCTTCTCGGGCGATCGACTTTGCTCCTTCCCGGCACTTCCTCCCTGCGCCGGGTGGGCTCAGCCTGCAGGCCCCTCGTCCCGCCGCGCCCCTCACCTCCACCTCGCTGCCCTCCGACCGCAGCCCGAGGCGGGGCAGCGCTTCCCGCAGCCGCCGCCCAGCGCCGCCTTACCGCGCTGCGGCTGCTCCCGCGAGGCGGCGCCGCCAGCCGCCGCCCGGCCTCGGCCCTTCCCCCTGCGCCGCCGCTCAGCAGCCCGGGCGGGCGAGGAGGGAACGGAGCGGTGGCCAGGCAGCAGGGCTGCCAAACGCGGGCGGATTGTGCCCCCCTCCCCGCTCGGAGGGCCGGTGAATTGCAGCCGCAGACAGCGGGCTGCGCCTGCCAGGCGCTGCGCAGCGCCCTCTGCCCCAGCACCACCGCTGCTGGATCCGCACCCCTGCCGCGGCGGAGCGTTCAGTAGCACCACACTTCGCGGACGTTGCGTGTGCTTCCTAACCCCAGGAGCTGATCCGCTTATGCGAGTGTGCAAAGGTTCTACACTAAATTTAGTTTGCCTTGTCGGGGAGGAAATAAAACCAAATCAAACCTGCAAGCCGAATTGAAATAGAAATAGCGAGCTGCCACAGGTATGAACTCAACAAGTGGGATGAGTTTGGGGATTCTGGCATGGGTTGGGAAGTTAATGAGGAGGATGATTTTCATGAAGTAAAAGTGAATATTAATTATATCAGCTGAAAGGGGGAAGACAGTGTCAGCTCATCCCCAGAAGTGTTGTTTAGACTTCCATCAATTGCATTGGCACGCTTGTTTTTACAAACAAAGTATCTTTAAAGGTCCTCATGCACTTCAACACAGGTCCATGAACTCCCCTGTAGTAGAGTTTATTTGCTTTAAATATAAGCATTTTCTTAATGCATGAGCTTTGTAGGCTTAAATGTGAGATTTCTGATAATCTATTTTAGGAAAAATCTCAGGCTGAATTGGCAGACTGTGGAATCCTCAGGAGCTCAGCCATTATTAGTTTTGATTTCAAGATCTATGACCTAAACCTCCCACGCTGAAATTTCTCCCCTATGTTTGGGAGAGTATTAGCCTGAGCCCTCAATCAGTGCAGTAGGCCGTACTCCTTCACTCAGTATGGGATGCAAAGAACAATATTTAACAACAAAATCCCAAGAAGACTGGGGTTGGACAGAGACTCCAGCAATGCCAATGCTGGAGTTTTCACGCTTGCTCACGTGAAAACATGAGTAGGGCATCACTCAGAAAATGGCTTCTGTCCAGCTGTCTTTTTTCAGAGCTAGCTTAAAAAGTCAGTCTCCCATGGCACCATGGGGAACTGCCTTGGGTTAGCCATTTATTTCTAGATAGAATTTAGTGTGGATCAATTCTCTGATCTTATTTCTTGCAGCAGCCCCACAGACAGACCATTGCAATGGTGCAACTGTGGAGAGCGAGAGCAAGTCACACAGGCAGGAATATAGGATGGAAGCTATTTAAAGTAGCTCTGCAGAAAACTACACTGGCAGAGAAAAGCAGAGCTGCCTTCATCTTAAACAAGCCAAGTGGGATCACTGAGGAGTCAGATAAGCAGCAACGCCATTGCTGAGGCGGTCCACAATGAGTAGAGTGTGCAGGTGGCACAGGACCATCCCCTTCAACTGCCAGGAGCAGTTAAATTTGCTCAGCCACCCTGTGACCTCTTCATCTCAATTTCACCTGTGTAAATCCAGATTAAATCCCCCAGCTGCAGTGCAATCCAGAATTTCATCCCACATGTTTTTTTGAAGTCAAAACCAAAACTCCTATTGATTTAGATGGGATTGTCTTACGTTCCTCTCCTCTAAAAGTGTGATAAGAGCATGAATTTTAACTCCTGTTAAGTGCCGGTGCTTTACAGGGATCCTATAATTATTTACATGGCAATGTGTGCTATGGAAGTAAGCTCCCAGTTCATGCCTCAGCATTGTTTGTAAGCACACAGGTGAATGAAAACCTGTATAAGGACTTTTATTCTCTCTCCCTCCAGGCTTATTAAACATCCACATTCTTCAAATTAACTACTGGTGGAAGAAAAGGAAGCATAGGGAGGTTGTGTATGAGGAAATATATAGCAACATTTGAGCCAGCTGTTGCACTAGCCAGGTATTTCTCACTACGTTATGAGTCACAGAGACTTTAACAGAGAATCTTGTTTGCTCATTCAGAAGACCTACAAATTTGAGAGTGCAGGAGCTTTTGTACTAATGCAGAATTCAGAAGTGCTTGTCACAGTACACAGTCTTATTTGAAAAGTAATGTTTTTAATTAGAGAAAGATTTAATTTCTACTTCAAAATTTGGCAGATGATTTTAGTAAGAGGGTAGGAATTACAAGCTAAAGTGTCAAGACCACATTAATTAAATATTTGCATGCGCTTACATATAATTTAAACAACTGTGCCATTCATTTAATCTTAAAATTCAGAATGAGAGAGCAGATTCGCCACTGTTTGTTTAGATATGGCTATATTCACTAAGTTCATGCCTTAAGCCTCTGCTTAATCTGTTTTACGTCTCAAAATAATTGCAAATGGAGTAATACCTACTATTACATCCCTTTGTTCTCTTCTCTTTTAAAGAACAATTAATCGTAGGAAGAATGTGCAGAGGCATTTGCAACACTTCTGATTTTTTTCAATGGCCAGCTATACTGAGAATTTGTTCAAGGATCAATGTGCGTTTTATATAAATACAATTAAAGTTGTGAATATAATTCCCCAAAGCCCCAAATTAGATTCTCCTAATCCATAATCTCCACTGCTATTGAAATGAATGGAAATTTCAATATTGATTTCAGTGAAAGCAGGTGTAGCTCCTTTATGTGCCAGTCCATTTCAGGCCATTGTCTCGTCTGGTATTTATGGTTATAAACCCAGAGTAACTCTACTGACACAATTTAATTGTCCACTAGAAAGGCACATTATCGTCTAAGACTCTAACTCTCACCCTTAATTATGCATTCCTATTTATTTTGCTTTAATACTGAGTCCCATCCTGCCTTCCTGAAGTTAATAAAAACATTTTGAAAATTCTCCCAGCTGTAATGTGAGGAAGGGCTGAAGCAGCCTCCAGTACTTAGTCTGACAGCTTCACACAAAGGGCAATGACTCTACCTGTTTGTTAATAAACATTCTCCACCTTAACCCTTGAATTAAGAATGACATCTACTCAGCAAAGGAGCTATTAGCCAGCTCCTATTTGGGAAGCAAGTTTCAGAATACATTTTCAAATATGTTTATAAATATATAAAAATAAAAGCATTAAGCAGTGCATTCAGTTGATGACTGGGAGCCATCAAATGTGCTGAGTTAGAAGAGGTCTTGTAAAAAAAATTAGTAACACCTCACAACTGGAAGTTTGTAAAGGCAATCCAAGTAGTTACTCTTCTGAACTCTTCTATCACCAACAGAAAGGTATCTTTACAACTATGTTATTCAAAAAGTAGCCAAATATATATTCATCTAGGAATGTCTTGTGCATGCATGTGTATTTACATATATGTGTGTGATGTCTATACTGTGTACAGTATGCATGAATACTGTATCCTCAAATACCATCCAAAATCTGCTATGAATAGAAAAGGTATTCATTTCACCTGGGTTATTTGGGGAATTTTTAGTGAAGAGTGTATCACAGACATTAATTAATTTCCCTTTACTGCAAGATGTACTGTGTCCACAACAGAAACACTAAGACAAAAAAAAACAAACGACCCACGCCAGAGGCCATGCTGCAAGTCATCGGCAGAGGAAAGGCTGGCACCCAAAACCTACTGTCCTCCCCATGTCCAGATATCCAATCCACTCTGCCTTAATTCCAGAAACGCTGAGTGACCAGGCTTCCCATTGATTTCATTTGCAGCTGTGAGTGCTCAGCACTTCTGCACATTAGGCCTGAGGGGTCTAGGAGATGAGACAAACACAGAGACTAGCCACAAAAAGAGTTTTGGTTGAAGTGGCTTGCTCAGCAACACGCACAAAGACTGCAGCAGAAACAGGGATGAAGGAAAATTCTCATTCAACTGCCTTCATCGCAAGGTGATCCTTTCTCTCAACAATCTTCTTTGTTGTTCTCCATGCACCTCAGATTTCTATACACAAACTGATAATCTTCCTGACACACACAGATATACTTACATCTAGATACCAATATGTGAGAGAGCTAGCAAGAGAGCTAAGTGTTGTAATTAAAGATGACATCAATAATGAATATGCACATAGAGGTTGAATTCAAAGATTACACCGATGACTGTCATTCTGGCTCTTCATAAGTTCTGAGTGCCTAGTTCTGCAACTGAAGCGGCTTTTAACATGCCAAAACTGATGTAAGTAAGAGAGGGCTACCGTTTTCCCTGTCTTTTCTTCAAGTGGGAACAAGGGGAAAGAAAAATCATAACACTTCCCAGTTACCTGGCACCAGCTGTGATTTTTGTCCTAACTGGGAAGTGGGGTATTGAGGTTATTTGTTGGTTTAATCACTGGAATAGGTAAGACAATATTTCATTAGAAGTCCAGTCTACCCAAGACTCTTTTCCTCTGTTCCCTGTAGAGACTATGGCAGTATGAGACACCATTGTTCCTGGCAGCACAGCGTGTCAGGTTACACTGTTTATGTTTTGACAAACTGCCAGCATTTTGCTAAGAAATCAAGAGCTAAAAAGGGAAATTACCTATTTTACATCTCAGCCAGAACTGAGCAGAATTTCAGAAAGTAATAAATACTTTACTCTGGCTCTGGAGATTTTCTTCCCTGCCAAGTTCCAAAGGATCGGGGAAAACAACATAGGTGCTTCAGCCTCTAAAAAACATTGTCAGAGTCTCTTACAAGGGTAAATTCCAATAACCTGAAATAAATATGCTGTGCTCAGAAAGCATCCTACTTCGAACCAGAAAATAAGACCAGATAATAGCAAATATAAAGCCTATTGTACAAGAAAGAATGTATTTCCTAACAAGTATAGCACACAGTCCCACTTTTCCAAAATGTGATACTGCACAGAGGGAGGTTTTGGAAAGCTCATCTCACATGGGATGAAATTCACTCAGAGCTTCTCCCAGGATCTCTCTCCCAGGAAATGGGCTGGTTTGCACCAGCAACCACTACTTCCCTAGTCTTCTGTAGTGCCCAAGGACAGCTGTCAAAATCAGGTGTACTTTTTTGAATGTTAACACTCATAAGGTTTCTGTTCTTATGCACAGAAAATACTGGAGTCAAGAGCTGAGTATCTCTGACAGGTACTAAAACTAATAACAGCTAAGAATAATTAGCAGCTTCCAAAACACACTTTGTAGTTTTTTTGGGGCTTAGCTGTTAACACATCCATCAAGAGAGATTACACCTTACCAGTAACTAAATTACAAAGTTAAAACACAAATTGCAAGATGCGTACAGTAACAACAAATAAAATGCCTATATACTCTTCAAAGTCAATAGAAGTTTAGTGCATACATCATTTTACTATCTGTTGGGAACTCTTCTGTATCTGTGGTTCATAAACACCTTTGTATAGCTTTTTACATTACCTACTTGCAAATAAAATATAAGAAATTTGAAAAATATTACCCTTTGTTTATTTAATATTTTGAAATTTGCATTCAGTACAAATACAAATAGTTTCAGTACTAGAAACACTCATAATCTGAGTACTGAAGTAATAATTTCCATGGTTCCTCAGTTCTGACAAACCATCTGGAAAGCCCAGAGACACAGAGCTAACTTTCACCTTCCGGACCTAATGAAAGAGGGGTAAACATGTTCCTATCCATCACAGTCTGAATGTGGGGCCTTCCACATGCTTGCCACTAGAACGGATCTGTCGGGTCATTTAGAGGACTGTGTTTCAGTATGTATTTCAATATGTTGACTCCTACCTTCCAGGTTGTTCTTACATTTCAGAGTAGTTTTAAAATATTACAGGATTATTTACAGGAAATGTGAATTTTTATCTTCTCTTTCAGAAGCCCTTTTTATACATCCATGGTGTCTGACCTTTGCAGCTCCCTGCATACAGTATATCTAGACTTGCTGTCTTGTTAAACGTTCCACACATTACTCTTTAAAAAGAATGTTAATTTTACCTACCTTCCATACCAGCCTTGACAGGCTGCTAGGGCACACCTAGGATAGTCTTATGCTTTCAGTGGCTGGGAAAGACACATTTAGCTTCCACTGTTTCAGGCATAGGGACTAACCCTTTGAGTTAAGCTGATGGGAAATGATCAATCCTAGGGGAAAACACAGGCACAACCACAGCTGAAATTTCAACATAAGCAATTTTGTATTTCTGTTGATTTCTCTGTTAGCAAACCCAAAGGAAGGTAGAATCAGGTTGGGGAAGAAACTTGCATGCATGTTTCCCCCACCTTTAAATGCAGCAAAACTTACTCTGAGTTGTTGCACTTGACAATAATTGATGCAAATTTTAAAAGCATATTTTCACTTACCCAAGGAATTTACTCCAGTGTAACCCAAATATAATTCATTCTTGTAATCTGAAGAATACATTCTGTCCTATAGAAATGGGAAAGAAAAAGTTTAGCTCATAATCTACTCCAAAATACTCAGAAGTCTGGATATAAGGTGCAGCACAGTATTTGGGGGTGAATAGCTATCAACAGAATGCTGCTATTTTCAATTAAAGAAAGCAGGAAAAGTAAAAACTTTACTAAAATACGAAAACTGAAAAGGCTGCTCTACTGGGTTTATGTGACAAAGTTTTGATAGTGGGGGGGATGCAGTGGTGGCTTCTGTGATGAGATGCTATAACTGGCATCTCTTAACCATAGCAACCAAAAGGCCCAGCTAGGTATGGTTGTTTTTTGAACCTTTTCTAATGCATTGTCAACATTGCACGTTGTTTATTCACCTTTTTGGTAGGTCCTTTTTTTTTAATTCCTCGCTCTGGGTCAAGTCAGGGCAAGAGCTGCCTAACTTACATTTTTTCTGCTTCAATACAGGTCTGTATTTCAAGATTAACAAATACATCAAATGAGAACACCTGCTCTCTTTTTTTTTTTTTTTTTTTCCCCCTACAGATACCTAACCAAAGTAAGTCAAGTGTTGCTTCTACATTCCCTACTTCACTTACATGGCTGAAGAGAGGAGTGGCACAGTTGCCTCTGTTGAATCCATCCTGGCTAGACCTTTCATAGGATTATTAGCTATTCTCAGTTAACATTGTCCTGCTTGCCAGGTCCAGGTGTAAATCTTGCAATGTGTTTTTAATCCCCCAAATCGCTTTTACAACATTTTGTTTAAAAAAAGCATATAGTTCCTGTTTTTAATTGGTACCTGCCCCCCATCAACTCTTTTGTGGTTTTTTTTTTTGTGTTTTGTTTTTTTTTTTTTAATTAGACTATCTACTTCATAATTCAGCTCCTGGGACTGGAGCAATTTACTGTATTTTCAAAACAGTATCTTTTTCTAGGATTTCCTTATCCTGCACCTCAGCTTCTAGAAAATAGCTGATCTTGAGTAGGACCTGCCTACTCTTACTAGCAACAGAGAATGATGACCCAAATCACTAAGCTGCTCAATAAGGCCATCAAGTGTTTGTTACTTTTATGTTTCACATTCTTTTTCATTGTGGTCTTGTAAGTTTTTGTACCTCAAATTCCACTTTTAGTCCTCCTAATTTCTTTTATGGCTCTGAATCAGACACAATAATACCAATGCTGAGTAATTTTGAAAGACTGCTTTACACATCTTACAAATTGAACTTCTTTTTATATACCTCAGTGTAATTTCACAGAATCACAGAATGTCAAGGATTGGAAGGGACCTCAAAAGATCATCTAGTCCAATCCCCCTGCCGGAGCAGGAACACCTAGATGAGTTCACACAGGAAGGCGTCCAGGCGGGTCTTGAATGTCTCCAGAGAAGGAGACTCCACAACCTCCCTGGGCAGCCTGTTGCAATGCTCCATCACCCTCACTGCAGGTGATGATTCCTGTTTAACTTGTGACTATTTCTCTCAAGTCCTTTCTACAGACCTGCTATTTGGCCAGTTATCCTCCAACATCTTTGTGCACAGTTATTCCTACTTGAGTGCTACATTATGCCCTGTTTAATCTAATCCTGTTTTTTATTACACCATTCAATTTATACAGTAATTTCTTATTGTCACCTTGTCTTACAACAAGGTAGGTAGTTCCTCCTAGCAAATAAATACAATAAGCATGCTGTTTATGCCATCATCCAGGTGTGTAATAGAAACACAGAACAGAACTGGCTCCTGCACAAAGCTCTCCAGATCTCATGCAGACCACCTTTCTCTTTTGATAGTGAACTGAGGATAACTCCCCTCAGGGATAGCTATCTAACCAGGTTTGTATCTACTCTTTGGTAGTTTGATTTAGAAGATACTCCCCCATGGGACAGAAAAGAATACTTACTGTGTTTGCCCTATCCACAAGAATAGTTTCCTTGTTTCAAGAGAAAATTAAATCAGCTAGATGTGACTTCTTTTCCTTGAGACAAATCCTTTCTGGATGTTGTAATTCTAGGAGTTTACAAAGATGGATAACTTGCTCCAGCATTTTTCCTGAAATTGAAATAAAGCTTGATCATCTTGAAAAAAAAAACCAAAACAAAACCAAAGCAAAAACCTGAGGCAGGCACTTTGTAAGAGAAAAGTCAGAACCATGAACAGACAAACTAGTGTGTTTTGTGGCCCTACTCCCTCACTGCTAACAAGACACACGCAGACAACTGTGCTACAAGGGCTTTACAGTTAGGCCACTGTAGCTGCACTGCTTTATGGAAAATCACAGGCAGTCTCCATACAGAGCCTCATTAGATAAGGCCATTCTGGCATGCATGGGAAGTTATCAGGGTAGACAGTCTACCGTTTCCTCCCGAAATCAAAATCAAATCAAAACAAGTGATTGGTTCAAAAGCACACTCTCTGGGTGGACAAGGCTGTGCTCCTGGGCCCTTGATGGAAGCCAGGAAAAGATACACTAAAAATAAATTATGACTACAGTACCATACTACCAAATCACATCCAGGACTTCCAAAAAGATGTAGTCTTAGTTTCTTGATATTTTGACATATCAATATTAAGCTATAAAAGAAATCACTATTTCTATAGTGCAGTGCTGGACTGATGCACAAAAGGATTGATTCACTATTGCCCAGTTCCATATGAAGTCATCTATATTCACTACCAATTAAGTTATGAAATAGCTAATAAAATCATACTACAGTATCAGGATGGTAGCAATCTGCATTCCTTATTACTTAGGGACAATTCTGCACAAGATGCAATGTCTTCTGCTGGAGAAACCCAGAAGAAAATCAGATCCTCCATCTGCCCTAAAAGGATTGTAACTTTGAAATCTCTGCTGAAAGTCAGGTAAGTGACTTTCACAGACAAGCAACACATGTTGAATAGCTATAAAAAGTCTAACAGATACAGGTCAAATCTTTTAGATGAATGAATGGGCATCCCATTAAAGTCAAAATGGTTTCCAAAAATATTGCACTGAAGACCTTGTCCAAGCCAATTATGTGCTAGCAGTAAATGTCACCCAATAGTTTCTACCTAGCCATTTAGGACAGAAGTGGAGACTCCCTTAGCCACTAACAGAAGCAACTAAGGAGCTAGAATACAATTATGCAAAATGGAATTCTGCCAGAACCAAGAAGCTAGTAACATTTACTCTGAAAAAAGTGTAAAAAAGGTGAATGTTGTTCCTCTGATGACTTCTTCACATTAGCCTGAGGGAGAAGAGCAATCTTTTGTATTTATCATATGACTCCTAACCATGCTGGTTCTGGTCTACTCCAGTCATTCTTTAAAAGTACTCATTTACTGTCTTCTGTAATTATTTCTCTACTATTAAATTCTGAACACCCTTGATATAAACATTTGAAACACAACCCATGGCATTTTCCCTTTATAGACTGATGGCCGGATTAATACTAATCTTTGTTCATATCAGTATAAATCTGTAATAGTCTCACTGAAGTTACCCTTGATTTATATGGGCACACAGAGATAAGAGCCCAAACCAAAAATCTGAACAGGTAATTTATTTTTCTCAATCAGGAGAAACAAAGATAGGATTTTAGGTGGATAAAACAATTTAAACAATGAATTCATTTCTGAAACTACTCTTTGCAGCCTCTAAGAATCTTTTATCACAACCACTGACAGCTGAATACATCCCTGAAGAACCCTTATTTGAGAATTTTCTTAAACTAACTGTGTCATTGTCCCTCATGCCTGCTAGGCTGGCATGTGTATTTATGCCACTTGTGTATCTGCAACACAAGAAGACAGATTTTCAATGTTACAGGACTGACTGTTAAAAGACTTACATTACATATTGACGAGTTACAAAGCTGGATGTCTAGAACTGGCTACATCTGACTAACTGAAGCATCCAGTCTCTTACCAATGCAGTAAGGTATTTGGACAAGCTCAATGCGAGTAATCAGCTCATCCTGTCTCAGGTAAGTTTAGACTGGCAGAAATTGTTAGGAAACAGCTGTTTGCATGGAGTACTACTGAGTATAAAAGAGTTGTTTTGGACTAAGAATGAACAAGAGAAAACAGCACATGCAAGTGCAACCAAAACAAATAGAAATCTGAAGATAAGACAAAAACATTACTGTTAACTGTATTTCTTTTACAAATCACCCACTGTTCAGCACAGATAGAAAAATACTGTGGGGCAAGAAAAACACACAATGGGGCAAGCTTTCTTTGCCTTGTAGTGCCTGAGAGCCTTCTAAAAATGCAATGCAAGTTGTCCTCTCTCTCAGAGATAAAGCTGATTCTTTTCTTGTTATGAAGTACCACACATCTCCTGAACCTTGATAACACCACACAAATGCAGAGGAGAGCAAGCAGGTGTAGGCACTGTGATGGCTCTGTTACTTCAGTGAGCATCTGTTCTCCTTCGCTGTCCTTGGGCTTTCATGTCTTGAACCTCACAATTACAGTCAGCATTATCAGCTCACCTGAGGAAAGGGAAAAGCAGTGATGTAGTCTCTAAACACCTTATTTGTATCACCAGCAGAGCCCCCACTCCTGTCTCTGCCTCTTCACTCACCTTTTCTGAAAAACAAAATACATCTTGCAGTAGTGGTTAACTCTACTTGAAAACAAGATGTTGGTTCCAAGAGAGGAAAGAAGTTCTCACAATTAATCATAAGGGTTGAGTTCTGAGTTTCAGAACCTGAGTTTCTGCTATTGCATGAACTGCCTGCACCTCCATAGGACTAAGATGCTCAGTGTTGTAAGAGAATCCAATTTGTTAGGGTGTCCCTATATTTAAGCTTCCTGGAAGTTGTATTCTGAACCTATTCAACAGGTTCAACGCTGACAAGACCACATTTGCATACATGCATCACCTGCAGCCACTTTCATTTAAATATATACAGTTAAGTGTTGGTGGTGATGTTAAGCTCTCTCTTATGAAAGAAGATGATGGGAGAACATAGCTCTCTGTCCAACTTTTTCTGAAAGGGTCCAAAATGACAAGTTTCACTTTCCCTAAACAGAGTCTATACAACTGCCCAAGGGCAGAAAACATCTTCCAGATCTCCATGTTGAAGTTATGCCACTTTCCACGATGTTAGGAAAAAAAACAAAATTTGTAAAAAAAAAAGAAAAGGGGAATTTAAGACTGTTCTACAGAGAAGAACAACAACATCTAAGGAAGTACACTGCTCACTAAACTGGCAGAGACCTGAATTGTAGTCCCTGACTCAGAAACAATTATTACAATTATTGAAGAAAAGAAAGCATTATTACAATTCTTATTCAATGTGAAGTGCTAAAATTAGGTCCATAGAACAGCAATCTAGAAAGCCTAACCCACAGTTCTCTTCCTATAGCTGTTTCCTTATCATCCACAAGTGTGTCCTCCAAGGGCTTTGGTTTGCTTGTGTGTTTGAAAACCTTATTTGGTTTAGCATCTCTAAGAATTCCAGCTTTGGTAAGACACAACATCACTGATTAAACTCATCAAGAATGTTTGATTATTTTCATAATTTCTGGTCATTTGCTATTAAAAAAGAAATAGTGGGAAATGTTACAGAGGTAAAACTTACCACAGACATAATGAAAGAAGCATGACAGATTATAAATATTTAGTTAAAAGAAGAGACAAATACAGGAGAAATAAAGATACACAAGCTAATGAATTATATGAAAAAAAAATCAGTCATAGCAAGATATCGTTCTCAGACAGGTGAGCAAGGGATCACTAGAAACAATTTGAAAGTGGTATAAGAGAACATAATTTTATGTAACAAAAAGTTTCTCTGAAGATTTCACAGCTGATAGATATTCTTGAAAGCAAGTTACCCAATTATTTTGTGTAAATCATATTTATATGAAAATGAAGTTATGTCAGATCATAATAAAACTGCAAACATGAGGATGCAAGTCTTCATGCTCCAGGAAGTAAGCCAAGTACCACCAAGTAGAAGTTGGAAAAATGGACAATTTACACAGTGGGGGGCTTTCTGCATCTCTCTTAAATGCCTCTGATTCAGCAAACTGCCTGAGACAGGATTCTGGACTAGATGAACCATTAGTCTGTTGTATTATCACAATTCCTAGATTCTTACTTTTGATAATTTGAGCCCAAAATGAGAAGCACCTTAACTGTGAAATGCAAACAGGCATATTCATTCAGAAACATTTACCTCCACATTATTATGCTTGATAGGTAAAGCATGCTATTCTATTTATTTTTTAAATTAAGATATTTACAGTATGCCAATGAAATAGTTCTTACCGCAATGCTAACTTGCTGAATGATGAGTTCAGCAGCAGCCCAAAACTAAGTAGGGTATGTGATGAGGCCTAGAAGTTGGGTAATTGGGAAGAACCACTCAAAATAAGGAAATTTAACTGAAAAGTCAAATTTTAAAAAAACGGTAACATAATAGGGATTAAAAATTTAGACCAACACATTTTCATAAAAACTGCTCTAATACAGTGGTAAGCTCTTTGCTAGCTGACTGTTTTGTTAAGGTTCATTGAAGATTTGTGTTGTAGGCAATAAATCTGTTTGGAGAGCTCAAAAGAGTTAGGTTTGCCTCTGAAGAGGAGGATGCTTCAGCCCAGAATGTATAGCTTCTTTTAGCCTGTGATGCTTGAAATGGTTTATTGCTTACAGTCATCAGTTATATTTAGTTTTATTATTGTAGCTATATTAATCACTAAAAACCATAGTCATACTATACACATTTGAAATAACCATACTATTTTCCTCTACCAGGCTGGGTCCACACAGATTAAAGCTATAGTTTATCTACTTGGAGTGTGTAACTTAGACTAATTTAACATTGTATTTTTTCATGGTTTTATTCAAGCTTAGTACCTATGTCTCTAGAACATCAAACACTTTTTAGGACTCAGTATATTTCACTCTCTGTGGAAATGTGAAATTCTTATCTATTTAGAAATGTGATGTTTTATTATCTAGGAGGAATAAACCCTGTTAACTTATAAGAAAATACTCTCATAAGAAAATACTCTCATACATCATACTCTCACAGGCTTCAGTGAAATTAGGCATGTAAATACGGTAAAGAAGTGTATGGTAAGTAATTTTTCCATTACAATGTGTAAGTATTAAATAAATACTAATAATGCCACACAGAAAATAAAGGTAGCATTATACTATACAAAGAATGTAAAAGGCAACAAAAAGAGCCACTAGCAGGATGTTTTCAATAAGATTCATATAACAAAAAAAAAAATCCTTCCTCCCCCATAGACACCAACAAAGTTGCCTTTGGTTATTTGATTACTGATAAGTTTACTAGTTTGAAGATGCTTCCCCAGGAATCTGGCTTTCTTTTTAGCACACATAAGCATGGGTATACTAGTTTACACAGAGGGATGAGTCCAGTGCTTCCCCCAGTACTATCTCACAACAGGGAAATACTTACACAGCTCTCTTTCCTCACACCTATGTCCATGCTGCCTCATATCTATTCATAGCGTTAATCTACTTAATGGTCGTTTCTAAGTCTGAGGCAACTGGCCCAGCTTCAGAGGAAGCATTCAGCAAGCTCTGCACTCTTGGAGACCTCTTGCAAGGCAGTCCTGTTCATCTTGCTCTTCTTGGGAAGAGCTAAACAATTTCTTCCCTGACAGCATCTGTAAGTTCAATCAGGTATGTCGATTAAAATCTAGGTTATTGAGTTTAGTAAATCAATAGAAGCATTTTTTTATCCACCAAAAACACATGTAGAACAATCTGAGTAAAAATCCATATATAAAAAGGGGTAAAATAATCAGCAGTGCTCCAATGTCCACGGAGACAGGAAAAAAAAAAATGGACTTGGGCAGGAAATACATTCTAAATTGCCAAGTCCTTCCTGTCCCATTTTATAGCTGTCCATCACAGGGTTGGTCCACTGAACACTAAGATGTATCACTCATCTTCAGAGAAGTTGATACTGAAGGGTAAGTATCAATAGATACAACTATTTGTTTATAGCATACCTGAGGCTGTTGCCTGACACAGTCAGCCTGCTAAGGTACAATTAATAATGGCTCTGAGCATGGGACTTTTTGAAATATCTTAGTAAAAAAATAAATAAAACATTTTTTGTATAGCAACAGACACAGCCATTGGACAAGAGACACTAATTCCCAGTACTCCAGGCCATTTACATTCTTCTCTGTCTGAAAGCTAACACACCTCAACGATAATTTTTTACTGAGACCTCTCTGTGTTGAGCAAAATAAATTTTTGCTTACTGCCTAACAAAGAATGCCACCCGAATGATCAGATTAAAATACATCAAGTGAAACTCGCTGGACTGAATGAGTTTCTTGGACCCAACACCATTATCAATTACCTTTGTTGAAACTCAGTGAGTAAAGTAGGGTTGGATGTTAGCAAAAGAACTCACTGAACCTCAGCAGTAAGTAATTAAACCACTTTGTAATAATTTCTGTTTTTCTGTAACCCTAACAGAAATCTTTTCTACCAGACCTATTTGTTCTCTTCATTGCAGCTGTTCACTAAATCGTGCACATGTCCTCCAACCAGTCGAAGAATAAGCGATATTCTTGTTCTGCGAGGCTTCCTGACAGACAGCCTGCCAGCTGCATGTAGAGGTTAATTTTAGCCCTCATAATCCTAAATGCTTCTCTGCCTTCATGGAGCTGTCAGCTGGTCTGTGAGAAGTCAGAATTAACCTGCACACATCCCGAGAGCTGCAGCAGCCCATCGAAAAGGACATTTAAGTGCAGTTAAGCTGGAGAGCCTCTGCCAGCATCAGCTTGGCTCAGCTGCTGTGGGTCAGGACAACTCAGGGTATGGCCAGGGCTCATTCAAATACGTGAGGAACCCCCAAGGAAGCTATTTCCCTGGCCATGCTGAACACTTCAGTGATACAGTTCTTTCATGTACCTCTTCATGCCCCAGGTCCTTTATGATATACCAGCTGCAGTGTATACTCACTGTAGAAAGGAAGGATGAAGGACCAGCCACTGAATGTAGAGCTATGAAGATAGAAACAGAAATTCTCATTAAAAAATAAAGGAACCCTGAGCTCTGACAGTCCCACAGCTGTCCTAAGAGGTAAAATATCCTGGTTTCAGAAGATGCTGAGCTTTTCAAAGCTCATCATCACAGTGTCAGCACAGAAGAGCTCCTACTTCACTCCACACTGCTGGGGTTTATTACAGATAAGATTACAATAGCCCTTCCATTTTCATTAATTCAATGGCATCCTGAGATCTCCTTTTGCTTCTGGCTTCAAAGTCCTCCAGCAATTTGTGGGTTTGGCAAGAGGGAGATTAGGGATGGTACTCATTCAGTGTGAAAACTTCCCTGAAGCAAAAATTTGGGGAAAATTTCCTTTTCCCCTAAATAAATGAAGCTATAGCATGTTCTAAATGAAGTCTGTATTTTCAAATTATCCAGCACAGTAATCAAGCCAATATTGAGCAGTGCTGTTCAAGAGCAATTCGTCACATCCTTTTGGACATTCAGACAGGTTGCCATCTGTACTTAATTAGGTATTGAAAGGTAGTGTTGGAAATACCATAGCCTAGAAATACTAAACTCAAGTAGTTTTAATTTAGAACAGAACTGGGATCTATACTGAGTTGTACAGTCACATCTCTGCTCTGCAGCTTGATACCTATAGAGACAACCATAGACAATAAAACAGTATTCTTAAATAGCACAAGTACCATCACCAGTCCTTAAGAGTAACTTCCATCTGTTACTAGTAAAGTACTGAAATAGCAAATGCCTGCTTAAAAATTCAAGCTAATTCCTGTGCATTGTTCATGCAAGTAACCTTATGGATAATTTCAATGGGACTAATTCAAAGCTATCTGAAGCTGTTTGCAATGCAGAGACCAGGTAGGCTGAGCAGTACTGATTCCAACATACTGACTCTTGTTAAGCATAAAGCAAGGTAAGTCCTGGTTCTGTCAAGAAGGGCACTGAGGATTCTGAGCTTCATGAAGTTTAGTGGTAGTACAGAGGTCTACAGAAAGAACTGAAATGCCAGTCCTTTTCCCTGGGTATCCGTGCTGGAGGTCACTTCACGTTTGAACAGAACAAAATGAACGGTGTGTCAAGGTACGCATGTTTTAGACTGATTCTTGCAGAACTAAATTATACACTGGCTAATGAACAGTCATATGCTAAAGGAGCAATTTAATTTATAAATGATAAGCACGCCATTGTCTGTTTATTTTTAACATTTCACACTCATAGGGAAGACCTATAGGGAATGGAAGAAGTGAAGTTCATAAAAGGAAAGAAAAATGGAAAAAAGGACTAACACAGCCTATGAACATGAAAAAACAAGAATAAGACCTACCTTTTGTTCATATAAGATGCTGTTCTTTAACACTGAAGGTCCAAAGGCATTACTTAGCACATTTTGTCTATGTAAACAGGTATTTCAGTAAATTACTGCCATTTCAAAATATAATGTATGCACCTACCTATATGATTACCCATAAAATTTTGTATTCAAGCTTAAAATTAATTTGCAAATTTTATTAGCCCATAAATATGAGCATTTTTAAATTTATAAATTACTTAGCTCAAAATATATTTCTAAAAAAGTTATTCAAGATGCAATATAGTGTGATAGCATTTAAAAACAGCAAGGCTATAGGAATGTGTGTTTCTGGCAAAATACAATATATATGTATAGATGGGGAAATGAAACAGTTGTATTTATTAATAATGCCCTCCCATCTATACTGACTATCAATCATCAAGGTATTAGCATCATTCAAGAAATGGCACACTGTGAGAAAATAATGATAATCCATTCAGTAATCTATATTTCTATTAATACATGAAAAAAAGCAGACACCACTTTAAGTGGGTTTGCCCCCCCTTGCCAATAGAAATTTTATGGGTTATTTCCAGGAGGGAAATCCATACTGCATAGAAAATGTGTAACTAAATTCACATCAAATGAATAATCTTCCATTTATATGGTATGGTACCCCCAACACATTCACAAGCTTTCCAAATGCACTTTACAAGTGGATTTGCTAAGTACATGCCTTACGGGAATCATTTTCAGACTCTCACGGGAGAAAGATAGCTAAAGTTTACTATACACAACAGCTATATGCAAAAGTTAGTAGGAAGTGAAAGGCAAATCATTCGGAATTGCCAAGACAGTTTTAAGTGTACAGAATAACTATCAAAACTGGAATTGAACCAAAATAAGGAAGGTAATATTCTTCAATTACTTAGCTTGGGTAACACCAATGCAGCAAAAGCAAAACCAAACACATCCTTTTTCCAACTTTTATATGCAACATGCACATGTGAAAAAAAAACAGGGAGCACATGAAGCAGAGGAACAACTTATGGAAAACAAGACAGAAATGGCCATATCGGTCTCCAAACTACTATGCTAAGTTTCCTTGTAATTCTAAATTGTCACTCCCTCAGAGGATGTTGACAGGAATGGAGGTCCTTTTCTTCCCTTCATGAAGATTTCTAGAGCAAGAAGGTTTCATAGGTGGGCAGAGGGAGACTCCTATCGAAAAGAATTTGGTGAGATAATCTGGTCAAAAGTAAAGCTCTGGATCTGACAAAAGAGCTCTCTTACTTTTTCTGTCCTGTTTTCCAGAAAATTTGCAAAAAACAGGCATTTAGTATTCCATACAATATAAAAAATACACAAATCATCTGAATCAACACATTACAAAATATGAAACACTACCAGCTCCTTTGATGCTAGAGAACTAAGAAATGCCTGCACCTTGGCCTCAGATCAGCTGCTAAGCAGGTGCAGAGAAGGGGAAATATGCTCATGAGCTCTCCAGTGATTAAGGAAAAGAAATTAATCTATATTCTTAATGGGCACTTCCACTGAAGTATTTAACCAAGTAATAGATCTTAGCTTCTAAATTCTCTTGAGTTTAAATAATACTTACAGGAGACTGTTTCTTTCAGACTTGCATCCCTTGAGACATCTTACCTCCCATGAAGGATACCCCACAGGCCTTTGAAACCACCAACTCACCAGAGAAAGATTCCCTCAAAGGCACAGCTGCTAGTACCTACATCTTGTGTGGCTGGTAGTCCTGGAGATTGTTTGTTTATGAGAGTTTTCAAGTATACTCCTGGCAATACATTGCTTTTAACTGCACACTCAGTGAGAAGGAAAAACCATCCCCTTCCCAAGAGTTTATATACAAGCGGGTCATACCATCCAGTGGGACACACATTTAGTGTAGGGTTAATGCCTTCCAAAGACACTTAGGGAAGTTCTGACACAGCTACCGCCTTGTGAATTCCATTTCCCTTTGGCAGCAGCACTCCACACATATAATTTAAATCAATAGAGTGACTGACTAGTACTGGCTGAGCTGACAACTATCCTCACACAGAAGATCAGAAGTGTAACTTCCTCCAAGGCCTTGAGCAGGCTGGTGAGAGCTCCCTTCCCAGCACACTAGTGCAGTCCCCTTGAGGGGCTCCTTAAGAAAAACATTGTAACCTTTAAATCTGAAGTACCTAAACACTTTAATTACTTCTCCATATTAAGTTTCCTCCACAGCTGTTTTGCTTTCTTTCCATCAACTGATAGACTGATGCTTCTGTGTCTGTGCACCTGAAGAGGCGGACGTGCTCGCTGCATGGGTACCAGGGGAGTGGTTTCCCTGGCAACAACCATGACGTGAAAGCCCGCTGGATATCCGGCTACGCCTCCGACTGCTTCTGCTTTAGCGATGTGGATAGCTGAACTGGGTACCAAGTACCCAAATCAAACCAACTGCAGCAGGAAGAGTGAGGTTGAACAGAAAAACGTCAGAGATTTTAAGGTTCTTTTATTTGCTATTCAGTTTAACTGAAAACAGGTATTGCAGATATGTATATTTGCAGATATATTTTAAAGCAAGTTTTATTTTTTTTAATTTCTCTCACTTAAATATTTTTCTTCACATGTAGCATGATCTGTATGTCTTCTGTATACACAGTTTCTTGGGAATCTTTTTTGAATGTGAGTTTAAAATGTACAAAATTTTAAGTAGCACTTTAAATTTTTTCCACCTCCCAGAGGTCATTCACATATTTTTTCCTGTTTTTCAGAAGGCTCATTTTAACAACACTTTAAAAATCAACAAATCAAAATTTTAATATTTTTTCCCTAGTGGGGTTTACTAATACAAGCCAGTAAATATTGTTTTAATATGTTGAGTTTATTTTCCTATCTGATATGAAATGTGAAAAAATATTAAAAATTCAAATACTGCATTAATATAATTAAAGATTTGCTGATATTTGATAGATATTTTGCTGATATTTGCTCGAAAAATGATCCTTACTCCGCACAGTGAAATAGTGATCTTATTGAAATATCTACTAGGAAGCCTTTTCACATCCTTTCGGTTGTTTATAATAAAAGAGCAGCGTATTGCAAAAAATACAGTAAAAAGACTGTCACATATGTACTGCATTTTAAAACAGTTCTGCACCTCCTACATTTTTTTTCTTCACAACTCTGTTTTAACTTTGGTCAAACGAAGAAAAAAAGAAAAAAGAGAGGCACAGCTGATCTGCATCAGGTAAAGACCTGGCCTGTCAAATTCAGCTGTGAACTTGAATATGCCCATTTCACTCAGAGGAAATCACATGCCTAGATGAAAAACATATGCAAGAAAATACACCTGCTGGGCACTGGGGAGAACAAACCATGCTTCACAGCACACAACATAGGGAAGGAAGATTGCAAAGAAGGTCTGTGTTTAACTGTCCAGTCCTACAACAGGAGCCCATGCCTATTCATTCTGTAATTTATCTTCTTAACTATAGAACATCAGTTTTGGCCACTGAAGTTCCCTGTGCACCTATAAAATTGTTGCTCGTATGCAGAACTGCCATAAGCCCCGGTTAGCTGGTGCGAATTCTCAGTGAAGATCACTTGCAACGCACAGCCTAGGCATTCCTACAGCTAAATCCCATGAGGATCAAGACAGGTAGGCTTGGTAACCTATAAAATACTGGAAATCTGACTAAAACCAAGACACAACTTCCATGGCAATTTTCAAGCACTGGACCCACTCTGTTAAACTACAGGGTAGTGTAGAAGTTCATCGCTCATCATAGCATACAAAAGTTGAAGCTTCTCTGCCTAGGTAAATTTTGATCACCTCTCTTTTTTCAGCTGAGGACCCCTCATAGTATCACTTCAGAGGATAAGCACAGTCAAAATGGACAGTCTCTGCAGGTCTGCTGAAGCTGCATCACTGTGCAAAAGAAAAAGTCAAATAGCTGTCTGAATGAAACGTATATCTGCTGCCCATTTGGGGGGAGCTCTTCCATTGCACTTCAAGAAATTTAGCCAGATTTGTGGGTGTATCAAAACATGCAATAAGCAATATTTTACCTACTAAAAAAGTTTGACTATGTGAAAATGCTGTCTTTGCTCCTGAAATATAATTATTTTTAAATGTATCTGCAAAAATCTAGACTGTTGTCAGTCTTAACGCTATCATCACCATCTCCATCACAGCTTTCCTGTGCACTGAAGTTATTTCTGAGCAAAACAGGAAAGAGCTTTTTCCCACTCAACCAGCTTAGCACTGCCTTTGTAGCTGCCACCCAGGACGCCAGTGCAGGACACCTCCCAGAGCCATTGCCAGTGCAATCACATGGATTGCTTTTCACTCAACACTTAAAGCAAACAGAGTGCTGTGGTAGGAATTTAAACCTTGTCTTTAGTGTAAAGACATGAATTAGCCTTGAGATCTAACTATAGAATAAAAGCAGGAAAGATACAACACTTCTATTGCAGGACAGGGACTCTGTGAATCAGCATCACCTCAGCTTGTCTCAGCCTGTCACGGATACAAAATTTTTCCAACTGAGGAAGTTCAGACTCCCTTCCTCACCTGTGGAATTGAACCTGGACTACTCTACATTACAGGTTGTCACTCACTAGCTGCATTACCTCACAAAATAGAAAGAAATTAATGTTCTGAAGCCAGACAGAAGAAGAGCCTTCTTTTATTTCAGATTGAATGCTTAGACTATGTTAATGTACGAAGTGAAATGCATTTACTGAAATCAGTATTAATCACAAGTTCCCTATACCTTTATTTTTATAGAAGCTTTCTGTGACAAAGATCTTCTGAGGAAAAGGGAAAAAAAAAGTTAATCTAGTACAGATAACAATTTACTAAGTTTTTATATTTATACTTTTTCCTTCCTAACACAACTTTGTTCAATTTGCTTTAACAGAAGCACTGTAGTACTGGGCTTATGACTGCAATTCTAAAGGACTGTACACATGTACCATTACTATGAACAAGCAAATATTGATTCTAAGAGAATATAAACCCAAAACAGTTCAATGAAGTCTTTTCATCATCAGTAGTGAGTAATTTCCAATAAAAATAAATGATTTTAAGGACATATACGAAATATTCACTTGCTTATTTGAGGTCAGTTTGTCAATTTGTTTCACAAGCAGTGGAATTAGACAAAGTTAATTTTTATTAGCATAATGTCAAACAGTATTAGAAAATTTAGATCAAATGAGTTTTTGGCAGTTAAAACCCTCCTTTGAGAAATCATAAAGAAGAAATATAAATTTTGGTGGATGGGATTATAACATCTCCCATGGATGTTACTTTTTTGTCACGTTAAACATTCAGTGTTTTAATGAAGAGTACTTCAACAGATGATCTTAGCAACACTGGCACCGAAAGGGAGGTCTTTTCATTATTGTCACGCATGTTCCTTTTGCCTGCCACCCACCCATGTACTTCACTATAAACAGCAGAAGAGTGCAGAGGTGGTTGGGCCGAGATAGCCACATGCAATTTCCAGCAAAAGTCACTTGCAAAGACCTGGCTGGTGTAACAGAGGACACTCCTACACCAGTGGCTTCTGGGGATGGAGTGGTGTGGGGAGGACTGCAACATGGGAGGAATGGCTTGGAGAGACAAGTCCTAGAGCCAGGAGCCAGGCCGTACAACAACTGCAAAGGGGACAGGGTTGACAGTGTTTCAGTGGCTGAAGTGCATTCAGTGCTGCAGAGTCCAGTGAGTTAGCCAGAAACAAATCCCAGAAAACCATTATCACACCCATTCAACCCCTGGCAGCCGTACGGGCCATTTATATTATGCTCCTTATGCTGCTGCTGCTTAGTTTGTATGTGTATAAATTAATTCCCTAGTATTCGACCGTGGGGACTCATAGGTATCCACCCAGTAAAATTCTGAATTTATTTGGTTTCACTTTAGTCTGTGCACACATGCATAAAATATGCAAGTTGCTTCTCTGGTTATGCTATACCCCACTGTGCGAAATGCAGCATGAGTACTGAAAACTGCTCCTTGCCATGGATGTTATCTCTGTTTCAGAGACAGCACTTGTAATACAGGCATTGCCTTTAGGAATGCAGAAGATTTAACAAGTGGAGAAACAAAGTCAAATACCGGACACTTCACCCAACAAACCTGGCTAAGGTGATATAGGTTTGGGTTTGGTTTTTTTTTAAAAAAAAACAACTAATACAAATAAATACCTTCCTATGAAACCTACAATCATCCTAGTGCCTAAAAGAATTTTCAAAGTTTATTTTTACAAAGTTTTACAGTTCTGACTGAAAATACACAAAATCATACATGAGCAGAAACTTAAACATGTCTCCTGGAGGTAATCCACATATGCTTATATTATATAAAAGTTATAAAAAATGTAACATTATCAGAACAGGAAGTCATTTATGCCAATGAGAAGCATGTTCCTGAATTCAGAACAGTTTCTTTGAGTTTGAACTGTCTGTCCATAACTGTGCTATCTTCTTCAGATGAGGTAATCCAAATTACACCTCTTCTAGTAATGTGAGAACATGAACTTCCAAATTACAACCCTCCCAAAACAAACCCTCCCACATTATTATATGCAAACATATAAAATATAGTTATATTTATTCATTTATTTTCTGTATTAAGAATTAGATTTTAGAAAATAAGCTTAGCTTCATTTTGTCTGTGTTAAGTGGGAAACTTTTACAATAATATTTCACACTATCAGCAAAGGCCTTCAGGTGCCTGGTATGCGAGCAGTCTGGAGCAAGAGAAGAAGGAACTGGTGTGCAACACCTGCAGTCTGAAGCAAGAAAGCTGGCTTTGTTTTGTCTAGAGATCTGCAAGGGTGCTAACAAACACCATCAGGAGGCAGTGCGCAAGCGTGAATGGGAGTGAACTTATGTTAATTTTTTTTTTTTACTAATTAGCTTAACCCATCCTAAATTTAATGAATATGTATGTGTGTGTACTTTAAATAATGCCTTTGTAAAAGAGTGGGGTGCTCAGGGCCTTTTGGAGTGACCCACCCTGTCGCCCGCCGGCAAATAAAACATCCCTGCTTTAACTCTCTATGAGTTGTAAGGTTTGATTCCACAGATCAACTAGAGGTAAAATATTTTACTAGAAACAGCAGAAAACCTCTAATTCATCAGCCCTTGTTGGTAAAGCATTCTAAAGAGCAAGCTATGTCCAGGAAATACAAGAACACTCAAGAAGTCTTTCTTTCACAGATGGCTCCAGTGCTTGCTGTTGTCTCAGTGCGTTATGATTTATCGTTTAATCATTTAGGACTGGCAGCTTCTGGAAGGTAATAACATTAAAGGGCACAGGTTAGCTTGTATACTGTTGCCAAACACTTTTTACACTGCTAGAATTTTTGCTAAATGTCTAAATCATTTGGAGCTTGTAAATGTCAAAACTTCAGCACTCCTGTACTACAACCTGAGCAGCATTTGGTAAAATCAGTTGCACCCCCAGATGGCAAAATTAATGCCCTCTAGTTCACTAGGTTCTAGAGAAAATACATCAAATATGCAACAGCTCAAACTAATGTTATATTTTTCTTAAAATCTGAATGCAGGCAATTTTGAGAAGGGAAATTATAGACTACAGAGCTTTCAAGAATCAGCCTGTAATTTTCCCAAAGTTTTTTGGTGCTTCACTGAACTGGATGCACTAAGAAATACATGAGCAACCTTGAAAATTGTTAGTGAATCTCTTAATGGAGATTAGGGTCACACATAAAATTTAAAGAGAACTGCATTACTGATAAAATAAAGAGATGCAGTAAATTTTAAAAACTTTTCATTATTAGTGCAAAAGCAGTCGCAGTGCATGGTTAAAGCATGGGAACTGCCATATGAGACATACTGATCTCTACCCACAATCACAGTACGGGAAATAAGTTCTGATGAAAGTTGTAACTTCTCCTCAATGTAAAAAGTCAACAGGAGAAGGTGGTAGAAACACTTGTCATTGCTATGGCAATCCTAGGGAGCAGTGTGTTAAACCCACATCTATCAAAACAGAAATGGATGACACAGTTTTGTGCTATTTTTATTTACAAACAAGCCAGCTGAAATTCCCTAGTCACCTCCAAAACTGAAAATATGCGTCTGCTACAGTTTAAATATGGCTTCTCAACTGTTCCCATCTCACAACACTTACACTTGATCATCTTGTGTTTCTGTTGACACAGTTTTGACCTCACCAAAATACTGTGACTCATGGGGAAACCAGGCAAAAGCCTTCAGTATGGACTAGCTCAGAGAAGACCGGAAGCAGAGCTCCAGTCATAGTACAAAACGAATGAGCAACCAGCATGCGTTCAAAGGCATGGCTAACCAGTCAATGATCTCTAGCAAAGATATTTAGACATCTTAATCTTTCTGAACCAAAGCAGTGGCATGAAAGCCTCTCATGTTCACAAACTCAGGACTGAACACCTCCATTAATTTAATATGGACAAGATTTGCTAAAGAGTTCTACACCACCTCCTCTCTGTGCTAACCACAAGGAACACATCTTCACAAAAAGAGATTCTGGATACTGGTTTTGATTACATTAGAAAAACCCAGTTACCCAAGTTAAAATACCATTACTCAAAAGAAACAGTAGCCCATAATTAAGCCTGCTTAGCTAATGAAGGCTCTGTAAATACTGATTTCACAGAATCATGAAGTTTTATAACTGCAGTAGTTATATAACTGCTATAATGATTCCGTTCTTACAGGAAGATCTCCCCACTGTACTGACTCTCTCACAACACATATGACACATTACTCTGTCAGCATGGGATAGCATCTGATAGAAAGACCAATTCATCAACAGGCAGCGACCAAAAGATATGACTACGTAGAAATAAGTGTCCATAAAACTTGCTGTACAAAGTGTATTGCATGAGCAAATCCATAAATAGCATAAGTGAAACCAAAATCACTGAACTTAATTTATTTTAAAAAGGAAATGCATAAGAGTCATTTGGGATTGAGGAAGGGGTGAAAAAAATGCAGAAGTAAAAAAAAGAAATTTGCAACGATCCATCAGCACACAGCAATTTGGCTTCTGCAAAGGACAATTTAGGAAGAGGTCCTAGTGGTTGCATGCAGTTCAGGCATTAGAAGTGCCTTCTGTTCTGAAACTCCCCTGAGTTGGAGACTGCAAATACTAACAGATCCTAGGATTTGCCTTGTTCTGGTATGCATCGTCGTTACTTCATATCAGCATAATCCAGAACTGTGAATTTCACACCACACTATTACATTTTTTGTCTCTATTGATCTGGCCCTCAAGTTCAGCCAGTGCTACCTGCACTGCATTCAGGATGCAATCCTTTCTCTCCTTCTCCTCACAGTTAAACATACAGTTATCATATGTAAGTTGCAGGAGTCCCCCTGTCTGTATACAAATACTCCCTGCAAATACAGCCATTTATTAATGTGTAATTTTGTATTTCAAACAAAAAGAATACACATTTACTTTGTGTTCCTTTATTTCCTAGACTATCATTAACAATGACTTGTATAAATTTAATTTTTTAAAGTATTCAAACAATATAAATTAAATGGATTCAAGCAACAGAAACACTTGTTTTGTTTTGTCCTCCAGATGAAAAAGAAAACTGAAACCTGAGAATTTGAGATTATATGAGAATAACCAAAATGATCATATAGCTTCATGCTTTTGCTAGAGGTTAACTCTGCATTTGCAAACATGTATTCTGTGTTCAAGGAAACTTTATTTAAAAAGATGTAAATGGAAATTCTACATTTATTTTGAGCTTTTTCCATAGTGTAGTGTACATCTACACAACCGCTACCTATAACATGCTTAACATACAGGAAAAGCTGAGACTTTTGATGGTAAAAATAATGAATTAGTGTTTGAGAATAGGAGAGGTAGTGATAACATGCAAAAGAAGCTAAATTTTTGAATGATAAAGTGGGACATCTGTTTCTTTGCTTTCCAATCTGCTTTTTTTGTGTCAATTTGTAGAATTTTCTCTGCTCCACCTACAGCATCCTGGTGTTCCTTCTGTCTCTGTAACCGTTTCAGCTGGGCAACCTCTTGCCTTTCTGTCTCAGACCACATTTTCCTGTTGCTTCCCTATAAAAATGAAACTTTGGCATTGTCTCTTCTTGTTCCAAAATATGCATGTTTCTTTTCTTTTTCTTTTTTAATAGGGATTCTCCATGTGCTCAGGGACCACTGTGAACTCCTTTAAATCTACTCAGTAAAGGTGGTACGAGCACATCAGTCTGTGCGATTTACAATACAATATATGGTAGAGTAGAGGCAGGCAGAGGTCTGGCTCTAGCTGGTCAACCTGACCCAGGGAACACCTCACACATCTTTAATACCAAACTTTTGGTTTAGCATAACAAAGATTACCTGTATTGCTGAAAGGTTAAATACATGTGTGGGCAGCAAGCTAGCACATATAAAGGTAACTTATAACTCAAAATTATACAGTCCCTCCACCATCCTGGCAAGGACCCATTGGTTGGAGGGAACATTCAAGGCTGCAGCATGTCTGAGCCACAGAAAAGCCCCAGCATCTTTGTTTTCCTTACAAGCTCTTTCTCCCAGCAGAATTTAATTTGCCTGTTTCTCAGTTAAAGACTCAGCATCCCAACAGGTATAAAATCTGATTCAGAGTTTCCGTTAATAACCACAAAAGAATGCAACAGAAGGTGCTGTAAAAACAAATAAAAATAAATACACTGGGAGCTTTTTGAATCAAAGTCCATAGTTATGACAAGTAAGTAAACAAATTAAGGGAGGAGAGAGAGGGAGGTAGCAAAGAAGCATTAGGTACCAATATTTTTAGTGCATACATCAGTCAGAGACAGGTTTTAAAGAGGGACTATGAAACAGAGAGGGAATGACATGGAACAAGGATGGTGTGAGGCAGAAATTCACACTCCCAAAGCAGCTACATATTAAAAAAACCAGAAGTGATGGTGTGAAACATGTGGGGAGGGATCAGATGATTAATACAAACAGTATGGGCACAGCAATAGTCACAGTAATGATGTTAGGATGGGACATTACAGAATTCCTCATCCATGCCAACAGCTTGTAAAGATGAAGACAAAAACATCATCTTTTTACATGGGAAAGGAGTCAGAGGAGAGATTTAAACCAGGTGAGGGGGTGAAGACAACAACATGTGATGCTGCTAAATCTTTCTGGAATATGACTGATAATCTAGTGTCTACAATTTACATTTCTGAGGTAATTTCTTTTTAAGAGAACAAAATGTTCCAGAAGCAGAATAAATATAGTGTGCCATTCATTAATGAGACAGACTCAAACAGATGTCTTACTTCTAATTAACACATATCCTCTAAAATTATTCACATGTACCCCTTCCTGGGATTGTTTTCAAAGAAGAACAGGTGAACGATGTCTCAGATTAAAGTTTCACGTAACAACCTTTTAGTTTCTGTACTCTCAGGCATACTCACTAGCCCCTCTTAGTTATGCTCCCCTTTATACTGGCAAATCAATCAAAATCAATTCAATTGTTTATAAAATCTTAACCTTGCCACAAAAGTACTGAAGAATCTTCACTAAAAAGACAACTTACATATTTTTTTGTAATAGAAATAAGTTAATGATAGCATAGAACAGGTAACTTTCCAATACAAAAAGAAAAGCTTGCAATTACAGCTACTAAAAAATTTTCACCGTTAAAATATTTGAATCAATGCCACGCATTGTTATACAGGTAGTCTAAGTTGGACAAGTTTCAGTAAGTACCTAAAAGGTAATTTAGTGGCAGTATTTTAGGACAGGTTTCATTATTACACTATGAAATGGAATTCAGGATTCTCTACCTAGCTCATAAATCAAGACAGCCAATTAAAAGATGCATACTGAATGTCTGATATTTAAACTTTGGTGAGCTTAAAATACTATTATACACTTTGTTAATTGAAAAGCTGCTGCGTGGATAAGTGTGAAACTATCACAATTAAGTGGCTTCGTTATGAGACTCAGATCAATACATTTATTTTAGCTCTCTTCACAGACATTCCTAAAGCAGCTATCACTTTGAGATCTGACAGCAAGTATTTTGTTAGGTGGGCAGAAGCAAAAATCCATTCAAATTGTCCATTTTCCCAATTAAAGTGATTTCTCTTTTGCTCACTGACTGGCTGTGTGAAAATAGTCTTTACCTACACTTATGTGAGGTGAAAGTTAGCCTCCGCTCCCTCATGCTGCAATTTTGCCAGAAGCTGGAAGGAGTTAGAGCTGTAAGTAGGGCCGGTTAGTGATCTGCAGGCTTAGTGCAGTAGATGGGGTAGGCACAAGGTTAAAGAAGCACTGGATCTAGCATATGGTGTGTTCAAAATGTCTGTTCAGGAGCAGGATTGAGACTGCTTAGCCTGGTGTGGGATGACAAAAGCATGTTCAAGTGCTCTCATCATCCCATGACAGCAGAGTTATGGTGGTCAACCATTCCTTCTCAAGACACAAGCAATGAACACCAGGACTCCCTGCTCTCAAAGTCCTGCTACACAGAACCTGGTGGAAGCATGCCCAGAAAGCCTTTGGCTGGCATATTTGCACAGTGTAGCATGCTTACATTAAGGGATTTAAGGCCTAGCCTGGTTGCATTTTAACAGTTCAGGTACAGGAGGAGGTACAGGATCTCCTGCCTCTGAATTTCAAAACTTGCTGCTTTCACAGAAAAGCAGCACCTCCTGACAAGTTGTTTCCTGCTTTAATTTATTCTGTTCAAATTGGTTAGTCTAATGCTAGTTTATTACATGTACCCTTCTTGGGTTTCTTCATGCTGTTCTAGTTGTCAATTTTCTTCCTTCCTATTTATAAATAATTCTTCCTATTTATCTTAAACAGCAACTCATTCTGCTCTCCAACTTCACAAGCTGTCAATTGCAAACACTAATATAAAGCCCAGCCTCTCAGAGCTTGAAAATAAGCGTAAGAGGTATAGCTGCAAATTAGCCACCTCAAACAATGCTGACTATGGCCCCCACCAGACCCAGCTGGGACTGCAGAATAAACACTTGCCGGAAGAAAAAACATTCAGCAGTCTATACTGTAACAGAAGACCCTTGAGAATTCTATCCCACTTTGCATTTATTTCAGCAGCTCCGATGAATGGAAAATGGTTACTTGATTGAAAAAGAATCTTCTTGGTGAAAAGGCTTTAATTAAACTTGCATTGACAAGGTCAGAAATGGTAAAAGAGGTTGTTTTTTTTTACTGAAGTACTGGATCAACCACAGCGTTACAAACTTACAGGGAACAATGATGAGCGTAAGTTGGAGCATGATAAATTGTTTTGGTGAGACTGAACATGTCACTGAGGTTTTTCTCCCGTTCTACTCTAAGCAGTTCATACTTTATGTTCCCATGGCTACCTGGACACAATATACAGCTGATGCACACACACAGCATCAGCACAGCAGCATACCTGACTGAGCTTTGTTAATATCATGCCCTATAGCCCAGGCTCCAGGCCAGCTATAGCCCAGAACAAGCCCCTCAAGCAACAGAAGAACCATTTTCAGGTGGATCAAAAGTATTTGTGATTATTTTACATTTGGAAAACAATTTTTGAAAAAAATCTGAAATAATAAAAACATTTTTATTTTTCAATGACAAGCATCTTGTCTCAAAAACTAGTTTCAGTTAAAAATTTTGAAATTAAAGTTAATTTTTGAAGGCTAAACCAATCAGAAGAAATGAAAAGAAGTCTTCATGTTTTTCTTTGGGTGAAAGATGAAGAAAAGAAAAACAATGGCTGGGGTGGTAGTTGGGAATATAAATTTTTGGGTTTATTTTTCTGGTTCAGTCAGAAAATTGAAAAAAGCTCAATTTACAGTTCAATTTTTGATCCCAGGTTCTGAAAGTAGTATTTAGATATTAAGTAGTAAAACATAACTTAGAAATTAACAGTAAGACTTTGTCACTTAGGACAAGCACAGAATGATTAAAATTTGAAAACAGTTACAGGAACAGGTTAAGTGTTTACTTTCCCTTTCCATCCCACTTGCAATACTTGTCACGGGAAGGAACTGTTTTGTTCCCTTGTTTCAATTTTTGCTGTGGTGGAAGGTATTTGAACGTTAGTACCCACAGTATGCACTAGACCACAGTGCTGTATAGAATTGTTTTGACCTTTTCAATATTCTCTATTTTGAAGAACTTACCCTTTCAGCAATGCACCAGCTTCCCCATTTAAAACTGCACCAGTCACGGGGGAAGCAAGGGAATGGCTGGTGAGAAGTGAGAGAGTCTGTGAAAACCCGTGCCCAAAAAAAAAATATATTCTACTGATGAAGGAATACCAATCCATTCCTGTGACAAAGATGAAAGAAGAATGGAAAATGTCATAAAACTAATTCATTCTCTTGAGGAAAAAAACATGTCTTGTTGGACTCCTATGCTTGTAATTCCCCTAGACCTGGCTTGGGTGCTCCAATAAGAACACCAGCATTCACAGCCTTTTTAAAAATCTACTTGTAAATCAGCCGGGCTCATGGTAACTTTCAAGGATTTTAAGTTACTGTTCAAGAAAAATGAAGTATGACAAAGAGCCCCTAAATATTCTTGATGTGCACTGTTTTCAACAGGACATACTTGAGGTGGGCATGGAAGAGGCATAGCTCTTCTGAGGCAGAGACTGGGGCTGGCACAATGCCCCTTCCAACAGAGAAAGTGCTCACTGGTAGGGAAACTACCTTCAGGAGGCACTCCTGCAAGGCAGTACAAGTGCCACTGTCACCTCTTCTATCTGAAGGCAAAGGTCTAATTTGTATTTCGTAAACAGAAAGCAAACCCCATTTTTCCTTCCACAATCTCCCCCATTCTCACAGCCATCGAGCATAGAGCACACACCAGAAGGCTGTGCTGCCATTCAACGAGACCTGGACATGCTGGAGAGTTGGGCGGAAAGGAACCTGATGAGGTTCAACAAGGGCAAGTGCAGAGTCCTTCACCTGGGGAGGAGTAACCGCATGCACCAGTACAGGTTGGGGGCTGACCTGCTGGAAAAGAGCTCTGAGGAAAAGGCCCTGGGTGTGCTGGTGGACAGCAGGCTGGCCATGAGCCAGCAGTGTGCCCTGTGGCCAGGAAGCCCAGTGGCATCCTGGGGTGCATTAAAAAGAACGTGGCCAGCAGGTCAAGGGAGGTTCTCCTCCCCCTCTACTCTGTTCTGGTGAGGCCACATCTGGAGTCCTATGTCCAGTTCTGGGCTCTCCAGTTCAAGAAAGACAGGGATCTTCTGGAGAGAGTCCAGTGGAGGGACCACAGAGATGATGAGGGGCCTGGAGCATCTCCCTTATGAGGAAAGGCTGAGAGAGCTGGGACTCTTCAGCCTGGAGAAGAGCAGACTGAGAGGGGATCTGATCAATGTCTATAAATACATGAAGTGTGGGGGCCAAACAGATGGGGTTGGGCTCTTTTCGGTGGTGCCCAGTGACAGGACAAGGGGCAGCGGGCACAAACTGGAACACTGAAAGTTCCAGACAAACTTAAGGAGAAACTTCTTTACTGTGAGGTTGACGGAGCACAGGGACAGGCTGCCCAGAGAGGTTGTGGAGTCTCCATCTCTGGAGATGTTCAAAACCCACCTGGACACTTTCCTGTGCAATCTGTTGCAGGGAACCTGCTTTGGCAGCGGGGTTGGAGTAGATGGGTCTCCTGAGGTCCCTTCCAACCCCTGCAATTCTGTGATTCTAAGAGAATATTCCTTAGCACAAAGGGATAGAAAGTTTCAGGTCTTTACTCAGAACATTATGAAGACAACAAGCACAGTTCACATCTAGCTAACACTACCTCATGTTCAGAAGCAACTGAAGCAGATCAGAATCAGCTCTCAACACTGCTAAAGCCAGCACCAACTATAAAGGAACATGGAGTGTACAAAAGAGTGCTTATATGTAAAGGCTGGCAACCCAGGTCTATATTACATGCAGCAGCCTTTGCCTCAAGCAGGGGAAGTGCAGGGAATAGTGATCTAAGCAGCACAGCTCTCCCCTTTCCCCAGCAGGTGCCTGGACACTGGCTTACAGAACCATTTTCTCATGTTTATGTTTATCTGAAATTTTAAATTCTCTTCTTTGCAGTGGCACAGCTTCAAACCCGAGTCCCCATTCCAACCATTTCCTCTCATTGTTTGCAGAGCTGAAACACAGTGCTCCCACGCTGAAAAGTGAACTAATCTCCCAGAAGGTGTAACAATTTTGCATCTCTAAAACACTTACTTATGCTACTTTGTTTCCCGGGATTGAAGAGAGGTGGCGCTGCAGGGGCGATCAGTTCCTGTAAGGAAGAAATATGGACTCCTGGTTTGAGATCCCATTTTTGTTTCAAGAAACTAGCAAAATCCCATTTAAAATAATAGTGGAAATATTTACTGTGAATGAAAGTGAGCCCAAGTAGCAACATGCAAATAGGTACAGATTTCATGAAAGCAGTTTACAAGCAAATGCAAAAAACGTGCATTTTCACTTGTCATACCATTCTATGATTGTATGATCTATACACTGCAATAGTTGCTATATCTGTGAGAATTACTCGAAGTTAAAAGGTCATGGAATCCCAGTGGCATTAGAGTATATGTTTATTAAGCCTAAGCCTAAAAACCAAGGAGATGCGAGTTTATTTAATTCTTTTTGCATGCTGTTCAGTGCTTGGTGGATTAGTATTTTTCTTCCAAGTGACAATCTCTATGCAGGTGCAAAGCAGCCATAAAAGTTTTTGAGATTCCAGGCTGAGACCTTTTCAAGATTTCACAAGTTACAGTTATGTGGTTCTTACCACATCAGAGCAACATGACTGAGAGCTGTCACTGACTGAGGATGTTCCTCTCAGCGGTGACACACAACCTGTCTCTCCAGAGCAGGGCTTTGGGTCAGCATTTGACAGCTCTCAGTGAAGCAAACAATCCTGCACTTGTGTGGGCGGACAGGTAAAGTCTGTATTACTGTCGCTGAGTAAGCCAACCAAATATGCACCAGAATCAAGGAGACAGCTAATGAATCCTTATGCTTTGCATCTTACTGAAGCCACAGTTTTATTAATACGACTCAACTGTTAGCACCTGTGGTAACCCCTGTATGAGAGGTGATAGTTTCCCTGTAACCACTTGGCAAAAGGTAGCAAGTACTCCCTTGTTCACCCCATCTCCACAAAAATCATGCATGCTCACTGCCCACGTCCCATTGCCTGCTCTCCCCACCTGCTCACTGCTTCAGGGTCAAGGAACAGAGCTATTTTAAGAACCAGGAGAGATCTTCCTCCACTCTTAATCAAGAGTGTCCTCCACCCTTCTTCTCGCTTTGGGACAACCAAAGAATCTGACATTAAGAGATATGGCTGCTTGGCTCCTTCCTCTCCAGCCCGCCTGTTTAGTAGAAAGTCAGCTGACTCCTCACTAACACCTTCTGGAACATGCTCACTATATTTTTTCATAGGCATGCTTCCACATCCATCCCTGACATAGGGTAAATTAGTGATTCAGATCATTATTCATGCATCTTCTGGGAGCTCCCTCTGGTTGCTGCTGCACCTTGTACTAGTCAAACGCAACATAACAGGCAAACTATTCAGCTCATCCCAATGAATCACGTCCACACCATGCTCTTAACGTTGTTCTGAAAAGAGCTGTATTTCATCACTCAGCTTCATGATCTAATATTTTTAATATTTAAAATCCACACTTCAATGTATAGCTAAGTACCATGTCTAACTAGAGCATACTCATTACAAACTGACAAGCTGTCCAAAAAGTTCCTCCCTTCTACTTGAGATCTCCTGTTCTCAGCATTTAATTTACACATTTCTAAAGTCACTTTTATAAAATACTGCCATTCTCACCCTCCCCTTCAAAACCTCTTTCAGGGACATTTTTTCCTTTTTGATAATAATGATCATGCCTATTTACATCTTGACTACAGTCAATTTTCTGTTACAAAAGATTTAAATAACCTCCACTGCAGACCTTATTATTTTTCCCAACCTTCCTGCAGTTCAATGCAGCTGTCCACCTCGCCTTTATTTTATACTCTCTTACCCTCCATAGCTTGACAAACAAGACTCTCAAACTTTAGTTTCAGAAATCTAAAACAGTTTGGTTTCTTTGTACCCAGACATTTGCAAGAGCAAGAACTGTATGTCCTAATGAAGGGCCTCAATTACGGCAAATCAGAGTAGAAAGGGGAAAAAAACACCAAAAAACAAACACACAGCCCTCACCACAGGATCCTCATCCATCTTCTTGCTTTCTGAGAGAGCTTCAGTTACCCTCCTCTCTTGTCTTGTACTATTGCTTGCCTCTTTGCAGTCCTTTCTCTTTAAAATGCCCAGCCGAGCCTCTGTTCATGGACTAAGTTTTTCTCAGCTAGGCCTGTGACTCTCTCCTGCTGAGGTAGTAATTTTGTCAGCTTTTTCTCACTTATTTGCAGTCTGTGACCATCACCAAGTCATTAATGCATATACGCAGAGGTAAGTGTACAAAAAGACACTCTGTTTCACAGCATACATTTTCCCTGTGAATAGTTTTGTTCTTAAAGAATATCTTTCTCTATTATCATTGCATTGCTTGTATGAGGATGATGCAACTCAGATCGTCCTGTTTTTCAGTCAATACAAAAATCAATACAAATGTTACACGATGGCAGGAAGAGCCAAATAGCATATGAAAATGGAATGAATATCAGATTTGTCTCATTCCTAAACTCAGTGATTTATAAAATCTTCAATGAATATAACATCACGGACTTATAAAGGGCAAAGTACTTTGATAGCTCCTTATATTTCATGTCAATTCAACATAAATTTTGTGGCTCCAGCCCACTAAAGAAAAAGAAATGCAATTTAGAAATTGTTAATATAGAATTGATACGATTAGAAACATCATTCTGCTGGAAGAAATGCACTTTCCATATGCCAAAATCCAAGTAATGAAAGCAAAGCTCCCTTTGAACCTCAGGTAAGAGAGGACTAAGCTGCCTTTCCACATACCAGGCAACCGTGGCCTACAGGTGCTGCCTCATTTCCACAGCTGTTTCTGCCAGCAGGCAGGCAGGGGCTCCCTGCTGAGGGATCTAAGGAGGGAAGAGCATACAGCAAAGCACATCTCACCCTGTGCTGGGCAGAAAGGCAGAGGCTCTGCAGCCAGGGTGAGCTGTGAGGGCTGCAGCCCTGAGCCACCTCCAGCCAGCACAGCCGGTTCCAGTCAGCTGGGTGCCAGATGACACCTGCCTGCAGCACTCCAGCCAATCAGAGAGGGGCTCCCCTGTGCTCTGGCCAATCAGAGGAGCTCATGGTGCTGTTGCTGAGTGCTGGTGGGAGGTGATGGGAGAGGGAGAGGGGAAGAGGGAGGTGGGGAGGAGGAGGGCGAGGGCGAGGGGAAATGGAAGAGGGAGATGGAGAGGGGGAGGGGGGGAAGAGGGAAAGGGAAAGGGAGAGAGGGAAAGGGAGAGAGGGAGAGGGAAAGGGAGAGAGGGAGAGGGAAAGGGAGAGAGGGAAAGGAAAGGAGGGGGAGGGGAAGGGAGAGGGGGAGGGAGAAAGGGAGGGGGAGAGGGAGAGGAGGGGGAAGGAGGGGGAAGGAGGAGTGGGATAGGGAGAGGAGAGAGGAGAGCCTGAGGAGGGGAGAGCCTGAGGTGAATGTGGGGAGAGGAGAGCGTGATGGACAGGGCTAGTGGCTGCTCCTGAGGGAGAGGAGCTCTGTGCTGGAGGGGGCACCTCTGTGGCGGCTGCAGAGGATTCCCTGAGTTGTTTTGCCTGCAATGCAGTGCTCCCTTGTGAAAAGACTTGAACGGGTCCTCTTTGGGGCTCACCTCTGTGGCAGAAAAAGAACAGTTCAAGCTAAAGTGGTTAAACAGATACTTGGAGAATTTGTCAGTTCCTGGAAACCTGTCTCCCACTTCGTTTCCAAACACAACCAACACATTCCCACCTCCTCAAAAACATAATTCTCTCAACTTTCACCTAAGACCAAAATTTCAACTGATAGTGATGATATTTTTTTTCATATTGATTATTTTGCTCTTCCACAACATCTGGAAAGGCAGTCCCATGGCAAATACAGTGATCTTGGCTGAGGAAGAGATCTGGTTAGTGTAAAAATGTGAGTTGTAAAGGGGACTGATTTTAAAAAGAAGAAAAACAGATAGTCTAAGTAATCCTTTTTGTTGCGGGTTTTTTTTTTTTCATTCTCAAATATAAATAAATTTATTAATGTAATCTTAAGGTGCATTTATTTATCTGAACATTTGTCTTTTTCTGTTGGGAAAAAAAAAATCATTTTCTAATTCCAAAGATGACTAACAAACCAAGACCACTGCAGCCTCCTGCAGTTCACTTCTGTATGCAGATGGAAACAACACAAGACTTCATGCTTTCATGGCTAATGATAATCATCTTTATCCTTTGCCTCGCCAGAGTAAAGGCAAAAAATGCTAATGAAGAACTGTTCAAGAAGTTAGATTCAGGAAGCTTTTTGTACCCTAGCACATGCAATTGCTGCCATTCTATAGAAAGAAAATGGTCAAGGTATAAAGATAAACAAAAGGAGACCCTAAACACACACTACTTCTTTTCAGTAAGCATCATTTTCAGTAATTCAAGAAGCATAATTTGACTTTTCCAAACCAGTTTATTCTTTGTCATTAATTTTATACCATGCCAGGCATGATAGTTTGTTCACAAATATAAACTGAGATGTCAACATATTTTCCAATTTTGAGACTGTAAATTGTAAATATTTAACAAGCAGATTTAGAAACTTGACTTCTACAAATAATTTATTTGCTGATGTTGTCCGTACATTTTTCTTATATTTTATATTAATGTATTGAGCATCCTCCCTCACTCTGTTCATTCTTCCCAAATTTCTTCAACCTGCCAATCCTAGGACTAAGACACCTCCTCTGCAAAGTCTCAGACAATGGTCAAGAAAATAAAAGTTTCCTCTCTCTTCCCTCCCTTGTGCTAAGCCATGACATGACATTTTTGTGTATCTCAAGATAAGCAGAGTAATATTCAGTAAACTAGCTTTGCAGGGTATCCATATTAAACTTGGAAAGAAATCTTCCTTAGAACTTTGGTTTTCAGGGGGTTGTGTAGTGTTCTTTTTCACTTTTTAGACTAGTCTGGATGATGCTTTATAATACATTGCACTAAGTGAATATTTTTCTTGATGTTTCAATTTTATGAAAAAAATCCAGTAGGTAGATTTCAAACATGAAAACATTAATTTTTTTAACCCCCTACATAACCCTAAATTAAATTTGCAATAACTCCCTAAGAGCCAGAAAGTAAGTTTGCAATTTAAGGTAACCATAAAAAGCAGGGCAAACACAGCAAAGTGACGACAATGTGATCTGCTGTTTGAGTCAGTTCATCGGTCTGTTACATGACGGCACCAGAGCACAACTGTGTGTGATGTCCTCATGCAAGCCGTGGCTCCTGGTCACACCATTCAGGGCCTGCTTTGCCTGACTAACCAGAAGGGCCACAACAGGATGCCTCTCAAAAAGTTAAGACTTCTTTGCAGACTTGCGGTGTGCTGGAGTAGCACAACTGTGGTATGCATGGCTGCAATAAACCAGAAATAACCAAATGTAACAAAAGAAAAAAAAAAGGGAATCTTTTCATTTTTCTTTTAGCATTAGCACAGATAAATCACACTTTTCTCAAGGACAGATTACCAAATCTTCCAAGGAAACCATAGTTATATAAACAAACTTCATGTATAATAAAATAAAACCAGTATCTTTAAAATTTAGGTTATGCTTATTTTTAACAGTTGGAACTCCTGGAAATAGGATGCATGTTTGATACTCTGATCAGTTCATTAATGGAAGCTATCTGTTCCAAATTTATTTGCCTAACTACATAAAATATTTAAACAAACTATTTAGTTGCTTGCAACATCTGCTAAAGAAATGACACAATATCTTTTTGAACTCTAAAAAGCACAAAAATAGAGCTATTGAAGCAAGCTTGCCATCAATTACTGGCTCAAAATGACTTCAGAAAGAATTTCTTATCTCCAGCAGTATCTTTTATATAACTTTCTTTGTAAAAGCTTAAATATATTTTAAACTATCAGCAACTCTTATTTCCAACAACTCAACTTGCAAGACAGACAGATATCTTCAGTGGCACACTGAGAGCTGAAAAACTTAAGCATTAGCTAACTTGGATGTGCATACATATGGAGAACACTTCTATAGGATATATAGTTTTCTAATAAATGATAGGACACATAACAACATAGATACTGGAACACAAAGCACTGAAAACTAGAGCTAATGCACTGAAAAATATTGTTGACACAGCACATTGTTTGCCCTAGCTATTAGCACTGAGGTGAGATTCTAGGCACACAGGATTTTGATAGAAATAATCCTAAAAGCCATTGCCCAAGTCTCTACATCCATATTCAGTTTCAATTTAATTCTTAGAGTGAAATCCTGGCACTGAAAAGTCAATGGAACAACCTCCCTCGACTTCAGCAGTAACAAAGCTTCCCCCTACATCATTCATCTAGAGTATAATTCATTATTACTAAAACTCAGAAGAACCTGTCAGGAAATGGGAACAAATCCTGTAAACAGCTTTCATAAGCTATGTTTTATTTTCATGTTCTTCATTGCAGCAACAAATTAAGGATCCACGTTATAAGAGCACAGTATGTACAAACTGGAGGAGAAAAAAGACAAAGATAAAAGGAAAGTGGAAAAGAAGCTTCCCATTTAATATGTATTACGCAAGTGCTGAGAGAGTAAATGGTTAGGAATATTCAGCAAGCAGATATCTGTGAAGTTTATTTTTATTGCATGGAGACAAAAAAGGTCCAAAAAAAAAAAAAAGAGACTCTTTCCAATCTTTAGACATATGTGGTTTATTTTTTTCTGAAGTGAGTAATGAAAAATATAGATAAGGAGCGTTCTACAGCATTTTAAAAATCTCTAGTGCACCACAATGCAGAGTCCCACCCCAAATGGGCAAGGACATGCAGTGAGAACACTTCTTGCAGAGTGAGTGACCGAGACTCATTAGAAAATAAATTATCATCACTCACATCAAACAGATGGTTTTGGCGACCATCAGGCCATTATCATCAACAGAAATCACAAAGAGACTTTACATAGCTTGGATGTTGTCTTCTGTGTTATTTTCAGTGACTCGGGGAATAAAAAACAAAATAATTGGTGACAAAGTTTGAGGCTGACACAAACAGTGGTGGAGCAGCAAGTATCAGTGGATGAATCACTGGTAGAGAGTGTCCTGGATGGCTTGGTAAGCTGAGGACAAGGAAACAGCACACTTTATAACAGAGGCAAACATGAAGTCAAGCAAAGATGAGAGAAAAGATGCCCCACTTCCAAATGGACTATTCTACCTGGAAAAGCAATAGCTTTAAAAACAGCTTGAGAAAGGTGTTGTGAGAGCATAGGATTTCTGTGTTTATGTTTAAATTATACCAATCCAAAACTTAAAATAAAATTTGCTCAGATGGACTTAAAATATTAGCTTAAAACCAAATAGTCTAACTTTAGATTCTTCAGCTTTTCATGTTTATCGTTTTTCTAATGTTAAGTCAATCTCAAACTGAAAATGAACTCTTTAAAAAAACTCCTATTATCCTGCATTATCCTATCACTTCTCTTTCATCTGAAATATTCACTAAATCTATCCTTGATTTGCAAATAGTTTTAGTACTCTAAACTTTCTCCAGTCTTCAGATAGAAAATATTGCTGTGTACTCTTCATTTACTTAGTTTATTGAAGGTGAGCATATCACAGAATCACAGAAAAGTAGGGATTGGAAGGGACCTCAGGAGATCATCCAGTTCAACCCCCCTGCCAAAGCAGGTCCATTTTGAGCAGGTTGCACAGGATGGTGTCCAGTGGGGTTTGGAATCAAGGAGACTCCACAACCTCTCTGGGCAGCCTGTCCCAGGGCTCTGGCATCCTCACAGTAAAGAAGTTTTTCCTCATGTTTAAGTGGAACCTCCTGTGTTCCAGCTTGTGCCCATTGCCCCTTGTCCTGTCGCTGGCCACCACTGAGAAGAGTCTGGCCCCATCCTCCTGACACTCACCCTTTAGATATTTATAAACATTAATAAGGTCCCCTCTCAGTCTGCTCTTTTCTGGACCCAGCTCTCTCAGTCCTTCCTCACAAGAAAGATGCTCCAGCCCCTTAATCATCTTTGTAGCCTCCACTGGACTCTCTCCAGCAGTTCCCTATCTCTCTTGAACTGAGGAGCCCAGAAGCAGACACAATATTCCAGTTGTGGACTCCCCAGGGCAGAGTAGAGGGGGAGGAGAACCTCCCTGAACCTGCTGGACACACTCTTCTGAATGCACCCCAGGAGACCATTGGCCTTCTTGGCCACAAAGGCACATTGCTGGCTCATGGTCAACTGGTCATCCACCAACATTCCCAGGTCCTTCTCTGCATAGTTGCTTTCCAGCAAGTCAGCTCCCAACCTGCCCTGGTACCTGGGGTTATGCCTCCTCAGATGCAGGACCCTACACTTGCCCTTATTGAACCTTATCAGGTTCCTCTGTGGCCAACTCTCCAGCCTGTCCAGGTCTCACTGGATGGCAGCACAGCCTTCTGGTGTATCAGCCATTCCTCACAGTTTAGTGTCATCAGCAAACTTGCTGGCAGTGCACTCTGTTCCCTCATCCAAATCACTGATGAATATATTGAATAGGACTGGACCCAGTATTGACTCTTGGGGAACACAACTAATGACAGGCCTCCAACTAGACTCTGCACTGCCGATTAAAACCCTCTGAGCTCTGCCATTGAGCCAGTTCTTCACCCACCTCACTGTCCCCTCATCTAACCCGCACTTCTTAAGCTTATCTATCAGGATGCTATGGGAGACAGTGTCAAAAGCTTTGCTGAAGTCAAGGCAGACAACATGCACTGCTCTCCCCTCATCCACCCAGACAGTCATGCCATCATAGATGGCTACCAAATTGGTCAGACATGATTTCCCCTTGGTGAATCCATATTGACTATTCCCAATAACCGTTTTTAACTCTACATACTTAGAGATAGCCTCCAGAATGAATTGTTCCATCACCTTCCCAGGGATGGAGGTGAGGCTGACTGGCTGATAGTTTCCCAGTTCCTCCTTCTTGCCCTTTTTCAAGACTGGAGTGACAGTGGCTTTCCTCCAGTCCTCAGGCACCTCTCCCGTCCTCCATGACCTTTCAAAGATGATGGACAGTGGTTCTGCAATAACATCTGCCAGCTCCCTCAGCACTTGAGGGTGCATCCCATTGGGGCCCACAGATTTGTGAGTGCCGAGTTTGGCTAAATGGTCCCTATCCCAATCCTCTTCGACCAAAGGAAAGTCTTCCTCTCTCCAGACTTCGTCCTTTACCTCCAGGGCCTGGGATTCCTGAGGGTCAGCAGGAAAGACTGAAGCAAAGAAGGCATTCAGCAACTCTGCCTTCTCTGCATCCTCCATCACCAGGGCACCCCCCTCATTCAGCAGCAGCCCTACATTTTCCCTAGTCTTCCTTTTGCCGCTGAGGTACTTGAAGAAGCCCTTCTTATTGTCCCTGGCATCCCTTGCTAGATTTAATTGCAAGCAGGCCTTGGCCTTCCTCCTTGCATCCCTTCATACTCTGACAATCTCCCTATATTCTTCCCAAGTGTCTAATCCCTTTTTCCACATTTTGTAGACATCCTTCTGACTGAGTTTTTCCAGAAGTTCCTTACTTATCCATGGAGAAAAAAGAATGCGTCTAAGATCAGAAAAAGAGCATTGAGAATTGCCTCTTCAGTGTAGAGGAGAAGCTGATGCGCTCTCCTAAAAATGTCAGGAAAGAGCAAACAACAACATTAATGTAATAGAATTGCTGAAAATTACTTTCTTTCCTCTCCAGCACACATCTGTTTAAGAACACACAGCAATAACTCCATTTGTACTCCATTGGAATTAACCAAAAAGCTGTGGGTGACTTGAGATCTCTCTCTGCTTGTTCCCTTGTTTTGTTCTTTGCTGTGCTCTTCTATTTTTCTTTTCTTGTCTGGTTTTGTTCCATTTCCTATACAAACAGGACCATTATTTTTCTCTCATTCCCCACTGCTTTCATGTGCTACTGAGACTATTACTTGATTATTATACTTTCTTGTTCCCCATGTAACAGTTTCTGGTATTCCTAGTATGCAGCTCTTTCCTTTGGATCCTCCACACTGCTTCTCCTTTCTTGCAAAGTTAATTTCCTCTTCTCTTCTGTCCTGAAACTACTTGATTCAACTTTTATTCTTCCCTGCTCATCACTTATTCCTTTCTAAGGGGTCCGACTTTTCATAGGAAGGATTGACCCAAGTGCCCAGATCTAACTAGGATCTTCCTTTTTGTCTCTTCTTCTGGTTTGCTTGCCCTTTAGTTGCTTCTAGCCATACCCCGTCTTCACCTTTACTATGTCCTCCCCAGAGAGTAAAAAAGCAAAGCTGACAAGGTATCCTTTGCATTCTGAATGCCTTCAGCATCAAGGGAGTGGTCTGATATACCTGAGATTTGACTTTCAAGGATGTTGAGAGCCCTTTCATTCCTCTAAGTGAGCACTCCATTTCTTGATCATATAAGAACAGAAATGAGGAAGAAAATGACAATTTATTTTTGTGAGTGAAAGACATATAGCTGAATATATGTTTCTTATATGTTTATATTAACTGGCACTTGTTCATGGCAAGAGAAATCTATTATCTAGGCAAAAAGATGAGGCTTCCTAAGCATCAGTCCCAACCTCTTACAGTAAAGAAGTTTTTCCTCATGTTTAAGTGGAACCTCCTGTGTTCCAGCTCGTGCCCGTTGCCCCTTGTCCTGTCACTGGACAGGTTGCCAAGAAAACAGAAGCAAAGGGCACAATCCATGTGCAGACAAGGAAGCCAATTCCTTCCTCACAGCCACTTCACCTGAATCAGCTGACACAATGTGTTTTCCCTCCTTCAACTCCCTTCCTTGAGGATTATCGTCACTGGGCTAGATGTTGCCAAGGTCAAAGTAAGAACAAGGTGGTATTTTGAAAGATGACCATGAGCCAGCACTGTGCCCTTGTGGCCAGGAAGGCCAATGGCATCCTGGGGTGCATTAGAAGGGGTGTGGTCAGTAGGTCAAGAGAGGTTCTCCTCCCCCTCTACTCTGCCCTGGTGAGGCCACATCTGGAATATTGTGTCCAGTTCTGGGCCCCACAGCTCAAGAAGGACAGGGAACTGCTTGAGAGAGTCCAGCGCAGAGCCACCAAGATGATGAAGGGAGTTGAACATCTCCCTTACGAGGAATGGCTGAGGGAGCTGGGCCTCTTTAGCTTGGAGGAGACTGAGGGGTGACCTTATTAATGTTTATAATTATATAAAGGGTGAGTGTCACGGGGATGGAGCCAGGCTCTTCTCAGTAACAACCACTGATAGGACAAGGGGCAACAGGTGTAAGCTGGAACACAGGAGGTTCTGCTTAAACTTGAGAAGAAACTTCTTTACAGTGAGGGTAACAGAGCACTGGAACAGGCTGCCCAGGGAGGTTGTGGAGTCTCCTTCTCTGGAGACATTGAAGACTCACCTGGACGCCTTCCTGTGTGATCTCATCTTGGTGTTCCTGCTCCGGCAGGGGGATTGGACTGGATGATCTTTCAAGGTCCCTTCCAATCCCTGACATTCTGTGATTCTGTGATTCTATATGAACTAGATCTGGCTGCATAAACTTATCTGTAAAATTGACCAATTCTTGTCTCTGCATATTTATTAGCAACACCATCATGCTTTATTAAAAAAGATTAATACAGATAGTATACAGCATTAAGAATAGATCTCTTGAAAGGATGTCATACATCATTCAGTCATATACTTTATACAATCTAAATACACTGTGGTAGCACCACTACTTTTATCATCTAAACTTTTAATCACTTGAAAATGTACCCTAAATTTGTAAGACAGTATTTTCTTCCATAAAAGTTTTGATTGGCATTGATTACATTCTCCTGCTGTTTCAAAGGAGAATTTCAACATTAAAATATTGGTACTTTCTATTTTGGATATCTTTTTTAGCCAGTTTCATAGCAGTGAAGTCCTATTATGACAATGAAACTCTGGATGCAAAAACAAAGTTCATTGTGTATAAACGGCAATATCTGCTGAGATTTAACAGTAGGGGCCAAATGATGATAATGACACATTATATAAGCACATTCTGCAGATTCACTCTTGCAGGTTTCCCTACCCAATGCACAAAAACCTTTTAAAACACACCTATTTGACTAAGGGGGCTGTTAAATTCCCTGCCACACCAACACAGGCACATTGTAAGGAATTTGCTGCTATTGTTTCTCTGTGAAGTGAATTGTAATGGCTGGAGAAGAGGTCTCTGACAGATATTGCTGCTGTAACATCTCTATAGCTCAACATTTTGCCATTAACTCTCACAAGTCCACTGACTTTATGACACAGCTGCTGCACACACTTTGGAATGCTAGGAAGCACTGATTCAGCTTTCATTTGTCTAACGTTGGCCTGGGGCAGGCTTCTGATAACAATGGCTTCTCCTCAAACAGAAAACATCAGGTAATACTTACCAAGTTACTTAAACTACTAAAGACAATCTGAAGGAGCTTTTAAAGATGGCTCAAGTTCTCCAACTTTGATATAATTTATTTTTTACTGGAATACTAGAAAAGCCAACATTTTAAAACACTCTGCCTTTACATGAGTCCAGGGGTGGATTTGCTGAGGTAAGGGCAGTGGAAGAAGGGTAAAGGAACAGTGCAGGAGGAACAGGGAGTAGTAGCTCTTCCGTGACCACTGCTGGTGTAGTGCAGTGCATACCCAGCCACAGAGCTGAGCCACAAGCCAGGCCACTCAATGCCCACCCCACCAGAACACAGCATACATTCCCAACACACTGGCCAGCAAACTACTCCCTACATATGGAAAAGCAAAAATCCCCGAGGCTGTCCAGAGGGAAATTTGGATCAGGCCTCGAGGGTACCTAAAGAAACTCTAAGAAAAAAAAGGTGTAATGAAAAGTAAAGAGTCTGTTTGAATGCACAATTAATCCCCTGTGGCAACTATTAAAATGAGAAAAGCACATGAAAAAAAAAAAAAAAAGATGAACTGTGGGCTAGTATGCAGAGTACTGCATACTGGACATGTATACTGCTTACACTCAGAAAAGGAAACATTCTGAAAGGGAAAAAAATGTCTGCCCTTCCAAAGGAAAATACTTAGTATGTTTTATTTCTGATCCCTTTGTCTCCTTTTGGAAAAACACTTTATTATGTTTATGAATTTGAGAGTTTTGCAATACTTGCAAGTAAGAATCTTGCACTACTGATCACTAAAACTGTCATTCTCTTGATGGAACAACTTTTATCATTGCTAATTGTCCTGGTTTTGCTAGGATAGAGTTATAGAATCATAGAATGGATTGGGTTGGAAGGGACCTTAAAGATCATCCAGTTCCAACCCCCCTGTCATGAGCAGGGACACCTTCCACCAGACCAGGTTGCTCAAAGCCTCATCCAGCCTGGCCTTCAACACTTCCAGGGAGGAGCATCCACAACTTCTCTGGGGAACCCGTTCCAGTGTCTCACCACCCTCACAGTGAAGAATTTCTTCCTAACATCTAATCTAAACCTACTCTCTTTCAGCTGCCCTTATGAAAAGTCCCTCCCCAGCTTTCTTGTAGGCCCCTTCAGCTGTTGGGAGGCCGCGATAAGATCTCTCTGGAGCCTTCTCTTCTCCAGGCTGAACAGCCCCAACTCTCTCAGCCTGTCCTCATAGGAGAGGTGCTCCAGCCCTCAGATCATACTTGTGGCCTCCTCTGGACTCGTTCTACACTGGTCCATGTCTCTCTTGTGTTGGGGGCTCCAGAAGTGGACACAGTACTCCAGGTGGGGCATTACAAGAGCGGAGTAGAGGGGGAGAATCCCCTCCCTCGACCTGCTGGCCACACTTCTCTGGATGCAGCCCAGGACACAGTTATTTGCCTTCTGGGCTGCAAGCGCACATTGTTGGCTCATGTTGAGCTTCTCATCCACCACCACTCCCAAGTCCTTCTCTGCAGAGCTGGCCTCAAGCCACTCATTGCCCAGCCTGTCTTTGCGCTTAGGGTTGCCCCAACCCAGATCCAGGGCCTTGCATTTGGCCTTGTTGAACTTCATGAGGTTAGCACAGACCCACCTCTCCAGCCTGTCAAGGTCCCTCGGGATGGCATCCCATCCCTCCAGCGTGTCAACCGCATCACACAGCTTGGTATCGTCGGCAAACCTGCTGAGGGTGCACTCAATCCCACTGTCCATGTCACTGACAAAGATGTTGAAGAGCACCGGCCCCAATACCGACCCTTGAGGGACACCGCTCGTCACCGGTTTCCACTCGGATGTTGAGCTGTTGACCACAACTCTTTGAGTGCCACCATCCAGCCAGTTCCTTAACCACTGAGTGGTCCATCCATCAAACCCACATGTTTCCAATTTAGAGACAAGGATGTCATGTGGGATGGTGTCAAAGACCTTGCACAATCCAGGTAGATGACATCAGTTGCTTTAGCCTTATCCACCAATGTTGTAACCCCGTCAGAAAAGGCCACCAGATTGGTCAGGCACGATTTGCCCTTGGTGAAGCCATGATGGTTGTCACCAATCACCTTCTCCTTCTCCATGTGCCTTAGCATAGTTTCTAGGAGTTTCTGCTCCATGATCTTGCCTGGCACTGAGGTGAGACTGACCGGCCTGTAGTTCCCTGGATCTTCCTTGTTACCCTTTTTAAAAATGGGGGTTATGTTCCCCTTTTTCCAGTCTGCAGGAACTTCACTAGACTGCCAGAACTTCTCAAATATGATGGATAGTGGCTTTGCAACTTTATCTGCCAGTTCCCTCAGGACCCGCAGATGCATCCCATCAGCACCCATGGACCTGTGCACCTTCATGTTCCTTAGGTGCTCCCGAACCTGGTCTTCTTCTAGAGTAGGTGGCTTTTCATTATCCTGGACACTTCCTTTGCTTTCTAGGACTTGGGCAGTGTGGCACAAGTCCTTGCTGGTGAAGACTGAGGCAAAAAAGTCATTGAGCACCTCAGCCCTCTCAATGTCCCGGGTGACCAGATCTCCCATTGCCTTCCGGAGAGGGCCCACATTTTCCCTGGTTTTGCTTTTCCCCCCAACACACCTATAGAAGCTTTTTTTGTTGCCCTTGACATCTCTGGCCAAATTTAATTCTGTCAGGGCCTTGGCTTTCCTAACCTGATTCCTGGCTTCTTGGACAATTTCTCTGCATTTCTCCCAGGTTACCCATCCTTCCTTCCACCCTCTAGAAGCTTCTTTTTTGATCTCACGTTTGTTCAGGATCTTCCTGTCCCTCCATGCAGGCCTCTTGCTGTTTTTGCCTGCCTTCATCTTTGCTGGGATGCACCGCTCCTGGGCTTGGAGGAAGAGATCTTTGAGTATGATCCAACTGTCCTGCACCCCTCTTCTTTCCAGGAGTTCACCCCATGGTACATGACCAAGCAGATCCCTGAAGAGGTCAAAGTCTGCTTTCCTGAAATCCAGGGTGGTGGGCTTACAGTGCACCTTCTTCACTGCCCTGAGGATCTTGAATTCCACCATTTCATGATCACTGCAGCCAAGACTGCCCAAGAGCTTCACATTCCCCACCAACCCTTCCTTGTTGGTGAGAACAAGGTCCAGCATGGCACCCCTCCTTGTCAGTTCCTTGACCACCTGGAGAAGGAAATTATCCTCCACGCATTCCAGGAACCACCTGGATTGTTTGTGCCCTGCTGTGTTGTCTCTCCAACAGATGTTGGGGTGGTTGAAGTCCCCCCATGAGGAGTTCATTTGCTTCTTAGTAGCTAGAAAGCACTGTGTGTTGGTTTCAGTGGGGACTGTTATGAGCAGAATGTTGGTAAGGTACAAGGACTCCCTGTCTGGGTAGTTTGCAAGTGCAAAGGACTGGGAGGGGGTGTAGCAAACCCCAGAATTTGGATACGCCAATGAGATGTTCCATGTTGTATTACAGCATGGTCAGTGTATTAACCGGGGTTGACCGGAAAGCGCTGCGACTCTCTCAGGAATTGCTCGGGCTCACTCTTCAGGGATTGTGGTTGTGGGTTCAGGGTTCCTTTTCACTCCCCCAAGATCGCTACCGGCAGGTGGTGAGCAATTGTACTGTCCGTCACTCACATTCATATATATATATATATATACTTGTTATCATTATCACTGCTATTTTTTTTTTTTTTAAACTCTAATTATTAAATTGTTCTTATCTCAACCTAAAAGTCTCCTTACCTTTACCCCCCCAATTCTGTCCTCTGTTACCTGGGGAGAGGGCAGGGGGAAGGGGAGGAGGTGTGAGTGGCTGTGCCATGTTTGGCTGCGAGCCAAGTTAAACGATCACACTACTGAACTTCTAAAGAGTTCTGGTCTCCTGCCCATGGCTTCTTGAAGAAGAAGTCAGGTGCTTTACAGTGGCATGTGTCCGGCAGCTTCTTCCTCCAGTCATACTCCTTTTCTCTCACATTCATCACATCCCTGCTATTCTTTCCACAGTCACCACCATTTTCTTTCTGTCCTCAGCCAAAAACCATTGCTACATACTATCCCATCCTTTCCTGAACATGCACAAAACCTCTATTTTTTTAAAATACCTTTGTCAAAGACACACTATTACAGTGGTTAAGTGGCTGCTTAACTTTCATTAATCCCATCATCTAACTAGACTGATCTGTAATACAAAAGATTAGAGTTTATTCATTAATCTTACCATTCCTTAGACAAGTAAAAAATCTGAAATCAAAATTAATGGTGGAAAAGCTTTGTGTAGAATACTAAAAATATCAGCATCTGCCAATATTTTTCAATCCACCCATACAAATTAGAGGAAAAAAAGTTGTATGTACCCAATATTCATATGTGGCCAAGCAGCTGACAATAAAGCAAAGGTTGCTACAGCTACTTTATTGAAATGCAGATATTAAATACTTCTCTGTAGCAGAGACTAGAATCCCTGTTAGAATCCTTGTTATCATCTGTTTCCAACACATATATGATGGTATATACATATGGCCAGGTGCATACAAGTCATATCAGTAACTTGAGTGTAGGTGTATTTGGGTTGCATTAGATTCAGCAGATCAAAATTAAGAAAAATGTCTCCAATGACATTCTTCCCAACAACTCTGACAAACATACCTGGATGAATCAGTTACAGGGCAACAATGGGGTAGCCATACCTACAGTCAGTTATCAGCGAATCATGTCATGATTAAAACTACATGGCTTTAATAAACAGAAAGACCAGCCAATTTCACTACAATAAGGAATGGGATTAAAATAAAAAATCTTGAGAAACAGTCTGAAAAGTAGGTTAAAAAAGAATTGCTAAAACCTACACCTGAAAAAGTATAATTGTGTGAAGAAATATGCACTGAGAAGCAACTGGCAAGTAAGCACTTTTGCAGAAAAGAACCTGTCTCTAGTCTTAATGTTGAATTGAAGACAAGTAACAGGTTCACTTCTTTGCAAAAAGGGAAGATACATTTAAGAAATACAACTTACACTACATGTTAGCTAATCCTTCTACTGTAGTTAGGACTAATAATATTTTCTCCACATCCAGGAGCACAGAACAACAGGCTAACATCAAAGACAGAAAGAGAGTCTCTGGTTAGATCCTGGAATAATATTTTAAACCACAAAGATAGCAAAGCACTAGAATAGGCATGCTAGAGAGACTAGGATTTCTTTCGTTCTCTCACGAATGACATAGGCTGAGTAGATCTGGCACAGAGGTGACTTAGAAAACCTCTTATTTCTGAGTACTGCTTTTCTACACCTGCATAGATCTCTACATCAAAGGGGTGCAAAGGAAAGGTGGTTGCAGGACAAGAAATATGCCAAATATCAAAGCTTATAGAATCCATGCTAATGTTAAAGTTTTTCATTTTCATAATTTCCTTTTAAATTTCCATAGTTTTCTGCCACTGCAGGGTAAGTTTCACAGCTCAGCCTAGAAATTACACAAGACCAAAAGCATTTTCACATTAGTGTCTATACTTTTTTAACAGAGTCTCTGTAGTTCTGGTTTCAAAAAGAAGTAGTATATTTTCAGAGGAGTACTTAAAAAAGACAGTATTTGCTAATATAATTTAATAGCAAAGATGCATTGTCATGTTTATACATTAAATCACGAAAAAGACAGCTACATATGGCATCCAAGGAAACTGAACAAATTCAGTTTCTTGTTTTGACATATTTTTGGTGTGGAAAGAAGGAACTAGTATCTTTATAGGAAATAATTTTAAGCCAGGAGCTACCCACCACTAAGAACTTGATCCTGCTATCCTTGCATTCCCAGTGCCTCCTTGAAGGCATTTACCTTTGAAAGTTCTCTATCAAAGCAAAGTTTGTATCTTAAAAGATCTTCTTCAATTATTTTAAAACTTAGTTAATAGAACCACTCTCTCCTTCCATCAGCTCAGAACAGAGACTGGCAATACAGTGGCACAGCAGGAGTTTAAGGGCTGCTGAAACAAAACTACTATTCTAATGACGATTACTTTGCTGTTATGTCTGTTAAGAAAATGAACGTTTGGAGAGGTCGATGATCCTTGAAATTTGTCGCTTCACTATTATCAGAGTTATTAGAATGATTTCTGAGTGTGGCATTATTTTTCACTATTACTCATAAATAAAGCATATGCCTGAAGTTAAATGTAGAAGAAAAAAAGTCAGTTAGGAATTTCAATACACTATGATGTCTTGGTTGAGAGACAGAGAGACATGGATATTCAGGATCAAGTGCTTCTCAGAACTCTCATCTTCAAAACAAAAACAATCTTAAAGTACTGCTTCAAGGCTTCAAGTATTGGAACTAAGTTCAAGTACAAATGTGAAGTGGCCTACCACACAGCCAAGTGGTAACAAACAGCTTTACTAGGAGACCACCATCACCTTCTGGGTCAAGGCTTCTACCTGCTCTGGCTGCCCAGTGCACTCAGCCCCACCTCCCCAGGAGCTTCCTTCCCCCCAAAGTCATGCTCTGCTCCCCATTATTTTCCTGCTATTGCAGTGATGCTCTGAGCTACACATCTGCACATTCAACTCCTGCTACACTCTTAGTCTTGGTGATGGCAGTGCCTGAACGCTGCATTCACAACTCCTGTTTGCTGTGGCCATCTCCCTGCTGGAAACAATTCTGCTGATACTCAGACTTTTTGTTTTTAATGATCCAGGTGTTTTTTAGTTTTCCTAAGCCCCAGGAGAAGTGCCATGTGGGATGTTTACAGTGCCACAGCACATGTGAACACAGCTATGGGAACCTCAGCAACTGGCAGCCTGGTTGGCACTTGGCATAGCAGTGAACTGCCTGGTCAGGCATTTTGGCAAAGTATCGACAATTCCAGTGGACTGAATATTCCCTCTGAGACTGTTGCGCAGGTCACTGCCCTAGTTATTGGTACGACAGCTTAAGAGGAAAACAGGGCAGACCTCTGCTATGTAAAAAACATTTGAGCCTGGAAAGGGAAAGGAAGGACCAGAAAAGGACCAAGAGTTACGGATAAAAGGCCAGAGATTGCTGTGTAAATTACCACACAGAGGAAACCTTGGGCTGATTAAGCAGCTGCGTTTTTTTGCCTGGGTGTCTATGCAAGTGGGAAAGCAAGTGTGTGAGGAGAAATTTCTGCTTATCTGGAAAAAGTGTCTTTGCTCATCGTCAAAATGCCATTCATTGATGTACTGTGAAGGTGACTCCTCTAAGCAGGGTTGGGGATTAAACAAGTTAGTGGGTGACCAAACCTAGCCAGAACTGTAGATTTTTCATGGATGAAAAGGCTGGGCCAAACCAGTACTAGTACTGGGCTGTCAGGGAGGTCGGGATCTGTACTCCAGGGGAAGGGGAAACAAAACGGCTTGCTGAGATGAGCACAGTCTCACCTGGCAGCTGGGAAAGACCATGCTCTGCACCTAAACATTTAGAATGAGAAGTTAGGCTGCTTTTTCAAGTTGTTTAGGCTCCTGTTTTCAGACATATCTGAGAAAGGGCAAAGGACTGTACACATCTGATGTGAAACTGAGATTGCTGCTATTATTCCAGAATCTGTGGAACAGCTGCTCCTGCCCTGAAGGACTCTTTAATTTCTTCTAAGGCTTCCAGTGAGGTGGGTGTGTGTCTTTTCTCCCAGGTAACTAGTGATGGAACAAGAGAAAATGACCTCAAGTTGCTGCAAGGGAGGTACAGATTTGATGTCAGGAAAAATTTCTTCACTGAAAGGGCTCTCAGGCACTGGAACGGGCTGCCCAGGGAAGCGGTTGAGTCACCATCCCTGGAGGTGTTTAAAAGATGATGAGGGTAGGTGACGTGCTCAGAGATCTGGTTTAGTAGTGGACAGGTACGGTTGGACTCAATGATCTCAAAGGTCTTTTCCAACCAAACAATTCTATGATTCTATGAAATACAAAAGATGCTAAAGAGAAAGGACTGGCCTGACAAAATCCTGCTTATGGATTTTCAAGGGTTTTCAGTATTACCTGGAGAAGAAGACACAACACCCCTCACAAGTGAACTGGTGATTAATTAGACAAGACACATGCCAGCCTTAATACTGTAATTGAGAGACGTCTTCTATCACTTTGCCCATACACTCAACACCTCCCATGGTACTTCACACCTGCAGGTCACAGGGTTACTATGTTTTTGGAGAGCAAACATCAATACAGATTATCACCTACCAAGAGTTGCCATGCAGCAATACTAGATACAGCATCTTCATTTCTGGCCTCAGTGAGAAACAAGCTTCTAAAAAATTGTATCTTGTTGAATTTTTAAGAACAGATATAAATTAAAGATATATAGACAGTTGATAAATACAAACACAAAAAGAGAAAGTGTGAAGAACCTTAATGCTCACATAAGTAAAGGCAAAAATGAAGACTGTGATAATGCGAAGCAAATACTTAAGTACAGAGCAGAGGTGGCAAGTGTGATTCTTGAATCTTTAAGCATATCACATGGCAAGGATATTCCAAATGATCCTAACACTGTACATATGATGGCAGATAAAGGAAATTTTCCAGAAAGCAATGGAAGGTCTTGCCTGCAAAACCATGCGTCCACAGTGAAATACTTTTAGATTTTTTTTTCTGAAACTTCAAAGAGTAAAAGAGAATTAATACAAGGTACACTTCCAAACCAGTCTCTTCTTATTGCCTACATCAGCTGACTTCCTGAAGTGCTCCATTTGTCTTCAAGCATACTCTTAAAGAATCCCACTGAAGACTTAAAGAGCCCTCAGTACCATCTTTATCTTCTTACCCTGTTGTCTGGTTTTAGGCATCTGCAGCAGTCACATGCTTGAATTAAAATGCTCATGCTTTACAAGCTTTACCCTTCTCGGCATTCAGATGTCTACTCATTTCTCACACAGTACATCACTTAGATTTTTGTGACTTAGAATCTAAAATGCACTTTTAAAAATCTACAATTAAGTAATTCAACAAACAAATAAACCAAGATGGGAATTAAGTTTATACGCTATGTGTGAAACATCACTAGCTGCAACTACCTAGTCTGAAACTACTGGTGACCCCAAAGCTTGGAACATCAAGCCATACCATCCCAGAAATGGTGGTGAGGCTGAGCACATGGATCAGCTGCCTCTTCTCCGATTTACATCCTGCATGCACCTTCTTGCATTGCTGTGCCCTTTTCTCTGTCTTCTCCATCTGTGCCACTGATGATTTCTTCTCACCCTTTTTAGCCACTTTGGAACTTCCTTCTCTCTCCTCTCCTTTCCCTTCCTCACTGTTGCTGTGCATAAGAGCGCAAAAAGAACAAGGAAGGAAAAATAGTGAGTTGGGAAGAAGAGGCAGAGACAGGTACCAAAATGATGAGTGGAAGAAAAACACCTGGTTAATTCTGCCTTGATGAAGTAACAGGACCAGAAGCAAGCTTAGGAAAAGGCTTCCAGGACTCACTTCTATCACACTGCTTCAAGACTGTCAAGCCCTGCAGAAGAGAGCACAGCAGTAGCTACTCAACTACAGGAGGCCCTATATTTTCACTGAACATTATTTATTGCTCTGGCCTAAAAGGAATCATTACTCTTATGTAATCCCTGACTGCAGAAACATCCACAGGTGCTCAAGGCAAGGCTGGGCTGTATGAAGGTCAACTCAGTAGAAGGGCATGTAATTTTTTTCTGGCTTTGACTGATACACTTACAGTGTTGACTGGATATTAATCTTAAAAGCAATTCATCTTTCTCATGCTTATTGATTAAAAAAAATGTAGAGTATCAGAGAGTGACATTGTTATTGACCTTGGGAATTCTGTTGTTGTTGCCAAAAAGGCAAAATAAGTCACGCTCGCCTACAGCTGTTTTGTCGGAAAGTCTAACTTGACTCCTATGTTTCCTTTCAAGATTTTGATTTTCCATGCTAACATGGAAGGAGAATTAGTGTGGCTGGCACAACACAACCAGAGCTGCTACAATCCCCTCACTGTATTTCCAGGTGAGTATTCCTGTGAATTCAAAATACCTTGAAATAAATGTAATTGCCTGCTGTGTCAGAGATCTTTATCTCTAAGGAATGTTGCTTTTACTGGAATTGCTAAGCAAAAAGAGCTCTCTCATGTATCTGAAAGTGGAGATTAGACCTGTTGCCTTCAGATGAAACCTCTCCTAATTAACCTTCCAATTAACCTCACATCACTCCTTTGAACAAGACCATAAATACAAAGGATACTACATTCCCTTTTATCAAAGAACAGCTTTTGCCAGATAGAATTATGATATATGACCATAATCTAGAGAGAATTATATTAGCAACAGTTTTAAACTCGGCCATTAGTCACCAGGATGCACAGAGAAGGCTCAGCTGCTATGACAAGCACAAAAAGCAAAGCATGAAATTTCATCATCAAAGTTTTCTTTTGCAAAGAAGCAAACTCTGAGATGCAGGATCACTTGAAAATAGTGATGGCATTTACCAGGTTTAAAGAAAACTTGAATTGAAAACTATGCCATTGAGAAATTAAGGAAACAAAACCTAACCTAAACAACCAAGTATCCATAAATCAGGAATCAATGGATCTGCAACAACCAGGCAATGCTCCATATGAAATCTTCCTCTTGCTCATGAGGGGAGGAGTAGTTCTGCTCCAGAGGATTTTTTGTGAGATTCCTACTATGCTGAAATACCATCTTCTCCTATCTCCCTCCTCACCTACAAGAGCGCCTACCTTTTTGCCTTCTGAAACACTGTTCTTTCATGTGTGAAAAGTTCTTTCAGTTAGAGACAATGTTCTGCTGAATGCAGTGAGAACAGAAATTGTTTAAAACCTGGGAAAAGCTCTGTGTGAAATTTCTGTTTATGAACTACAACTTCATCATTACTCATTTTCCTTTTCTCACTTTTTTGACTGTAGATCTGTGCTTATTAATTTGAAGGATTTAACTGTTAATCCCCTTGCTGAGCCACTTAGAAATATTTTTCTTGTGTAACAGGTTTCCACTGGGCCAGAGATGCAAAAGAAACTGGAGTGGGTTAATTAGGCTCTAAGAGGACCATCCCCTGCTCAGTGTACAGAGCCAACCGCCAAAAAGTAGGTCCAGCTCCACAATCTCCGATAGACAAGCAGAAGAGGGACAAGGCAGTCTGCAACACCTACCCAACTAAAGCATAGCCAGTCAGGCCTTCATTGATACTGAACTACTTAAATCCCTTGAGGACTCATATTTGTCTGCTAGAAGGCTTGATGGAAACACAAGAAGACCTTTCATGCCAGATTCTTGTTAAGACAACACACCCTTCCTAATTTTACTAGGCAAAACCAAAAGCACATACCCCCCAGTTCCAGCACTCTCATCTAAGACTCTATTTCTATTGGCTGTATCTGTTCTTTGGCTGCAGTAAGATGCAAACCATGCTTCCTCAGCTCCCTTCTTGGAGATATCCCTGTGCCCTCAGGTATAAATCTCTCCTTGAGGAGCTGCCTTTCTCCTCCCACCACCTTACCAACTTCATTTACAGCCCCCCCCTTAGGTTCCCATGAGCTGGAAAGTGTTCATTTCATTTAAATGCTACTAGCAAATCTGTCTCCCATGCAACACAGCAGCCTTTTCTCAAAAGATTTAGGTTTGCATTTGCCTTTTTTTTAACATGTATTTGTAGATACATGTTTTGCTCCTCTTCCAGGACTACAACTAGAAATGCCAAACTCTTATCAATGTCTCCCCAAAATCCATCTCACTGAAAAGTTACTCAAGCTCCAGGAAAAGGTAACATTTTTTAATTATCTCTCTAATTTTGGGGGTACCACTCTGGCAACAAGTAACCTAATTTCATTTTCCCACACAGTAATTCAAATTGTATGAATGTTTTTTCTTTCTTTTCCCTAGCTTACAATTCAAGCCAGGAATGTTTATTCTGCAAAGTAGTGATGCTAGCATACATTAATATGCTACCACAGTATGATATACCAAGAACATATACATATTTCTATGCATATGTATGCATACATGGATATATACAGTATGGATACTTATTTCCATGTGTAGGTACATAGAAATAACCACCTCATACAGGTTCCGTGATTTTTCAATATTAGGATAAAGCTGAGAATGACAAACAAGAAAGAAAGAGGAATAAGGAAATAACTGTTTTGCTATGAAATATGATCTTCCTTTTTTGCTTTCGCTTTGGTAGAAGAAAAGTTCTATACCCCCAGCAACCTCAAGTTCTCTGATAAATTTGTGCCTCTGGACTGAATTCTGAACAATACGGCTACATTTAACAACTCAGCTCTATTAAAACTGTCGTAACAGCTTGAAATTCAGACTTTTCAAAGAACATGTGTAGTTCACCTGACAAAAACAGCTACCATGGGGAGCTAAAGTATTTGAGAAATAAAAGAATAATAATATCTGCAGTTAAACAAGCTTTCTTAGTCCTGTGCTCAGCACTAGGGCTGAATGCAAACAGATATGGAAAAGCTGTTTTTCTCCCATGGTATGTATCATGCATCTAATCAGCAGGGACTCTTATCCTCTGAGACATCATCTATCAGCCATCACGGGAAACAATGGCCTATAAAAAGACCACGAGTGTGGATGCAGGTATTTCTGTATTTGTAGTTTTCAGGCTAACATGTTTATTTAGCCTCTACAAGAAAATTTTATCTCTACTGCTGAACTTTCCAGACAATATTGTCTTACAGCATAATAACCCATGACCTTCTGTCCATACATGCCTGCAGGCCTGCATGTGTTGCTAATGGGCACAGCAATGCACCTCTAAAAGAGGGTCTATGTAAGGTGCTGAGCAGGATTCAGCCAGCCAAAACAGGGATTAAGATGGAATTCAAAGCCATAACTTCAAAGCACATCTGTAAATACTTATATTTACTCTTTCAAGTTCTGACAATCAAATAAAATGTCCAAAAGTAAAAGAAATTTTGTATTTGTATATTTTTAGAACATTTTAGTTCCCAGAATCAGAGCTTTGCAAGGAGCTCCAAAGATACCTACTTATGATGCAAATAAGCATCCTATCTGTCTACCATTTGCAGAGTATCAAGCAAGAAGGCTGAATGTTCTCCGAGAACAGAAGCAAATGCATCACTTTCAGCCAAGGGAAAAAGAAAGTACTCCAATATTTATCGTCAGAAGAAAAACTGAGCAATCATTTAAGTGTATGCATCTAATTAGTTAGCAAACCTTCCACATGGAAAGATTCTTGTCATTCATTAGAATTCAGCTAACTCAGAGTACTTTAAAAATTCACAAAAACAAATACAGAGCAAAAAACCCAAGTGTTCAGTGGGAGAGAGGTCCTTCAGGATGCTACTGTAACCAAGTTCAGAATTCTGTGTATCCTAAACAACAAAGACTAAGCCCTGGCTCTTGCTTCTCAGGATCACAGACAATCAAAAAAGGGTCTCCATTATTTAGCTCTGGATTCTGCCCTTCTGCAACTCATTATATACTTCTGTACGTAGACAAAAACATGCATCAAGGCTGTGTGAGACTGTGCACATCACCTCCTGCCAGTATTTCAGCTGAGCCTTTATCTCAATCTTGGAAGTCCTCTTACAAGGATATTGTCTATGTTAAATTCTTTCACTCTTCCTTATTGAGCCTATTTTTGCATTTCTTTGTAGGTTCTCTCTAATCTTAGCCTACCTTTTGAGTTGAAGGCTTCATTTCATTGTTTCTCAGACAAATGTATGATTTGTGCTCAACTGTTAAATGATCACAGATAGTTACTCATCCAAACTACATGAGCAAAGATCTTACTGTAAATGCAAAGCACTGCATGCAAATTTGCATTGGATTAAGGACTTCACAATTGAAACAGTTTTCATATGTTATATGTGTTATTTTTATGGCTACTCATTATCTGGACTTAGTTTTGTTTAATGTCGGTAGAGAATAAGATCACTAAGCCAGTACTGTTACAAACAGAACTGTGCTCAAGATCAGACAGAAATGAAATAATTCTTTTTTTTCAAGGGCAGCTGCAATATGTATTATAAACATATATAGCAGAGCCAATCTGATACTCAGGAGAAAAAGCAAATTAACTTGCTTCTATTTCAGAAAAATAAGGAGAATTCTAACTTTGTTTTCTACACAAACAAAAGGGAAAAGAGAGAAGGTGGTCAGCATTTTCTGGGCTTTTAATTCCATACTGCAATACTGGCCAGACCATACAATTCTTGATGTTTCCTTTTAAACCACTGAATAGTTTCCTGTTAAATCAGCTGCTTCTCAAGTGAGGTTTTCTGTAAGACTAAATTACCACCAACCACCACCCCAGACAACAAAACAAGTAATGCTCTAGTATCCAAAGCTAAAATATAGTAGAAATTCAATATAAAAAGAAGTATTCTGTGTTCTTAGGAATCTTTTGCAAGATCTGCTAACTTGCTGAATTTAGGACACAAAGGAATACTTATTTATTGAATGACATTTGAGCTGACTTACAGTTTACCACCTTTGAACTCCTTTTAAATTTTTATCATAGACTCCCATGTTCTTCCATCCCAAGGCTCAAATCCATATTCATCTTGGAAAGCAACTACTGGGCTATTCTCAAGCAAACCAGGGTATCACCTCTGCTCATTCACAGCAATGCCTGCATCTATGATAATGACAAATAAAATAACAGTGTTCCAGGCGAGAACTGAACTCTACCATACTGCTTGAGGTAGAACTAGGAAGCTGGCATTTAAGTGTCTTAATTTTTAACTATGCTAACCTGTACCAGTCGCAACCGTACTTGATACCATATGTCATTTTCATAGTATGGGAAGAAAGAACTGAATCCAACATGCCTGCATCCCACCTCAGTGCTTTAACCTAAACCTATCTACTCCCTCTCTCTCTCGTAAGCAGAATGTATCTCATCACTGAGCTGGTGGTTGCACACTAAGAAAGGGGGAAGGAAAAGGCTCAGTTGTTTGGCCTGTGAACTGGATCAGAAATAGGTCTCTCAACCTCTATTACCTCCCACAGCCTTTGGAGTAGAGAGCCAGGAATCTCAGCAGTGAATAGACACACAGACTTCTGCAAGCTTTCACATCCTTACATCTCTGCACATTTTTCAGTCCTGTTTCACATCAGCCAGCACTTTCTGTGAGGAACTGTTCGGAGAGAGAAGAAGAAAAGAAATTATAAAAAAAGCCAGAGGATGGTTGTGTAGCGAGAGTGACAAAATGGTGGCCAGAGAAGATGGAGGAGTGGGTGTAAACTTAGCTTTATTATCTCATGCATATACTGCTTCAACACAACATAAAGAAAATCTGAAATGTGACGAAACAAGAATACACAAGCCAGGAAGAGAAGACTTAATGAATGAAGAAAGGAAGATCCACAGTCCCTGCAGGCAACATGATTGTCCAACACCAGTGAAACATCTTGGAGGAGAAAAAGAGGGAGTTACTCTGTGTTATTAACCGCCATTAAAGAAAATCACATCTTCCCAGTTTAAAACATCATTCATTCTAAATCAGATATAGATACAAACAAGTTGAGGAGGAAAACTAGCAAAAAACCTTCATGTTATAGACACAGATATATATATATATAATATGGACCAAACTATTTGGATCTACAGCACACTACTACTTTACCTTCCTCTCCTCATCCCCTTCTCCCTTGCCAAGAATGACCATGAAATAAGCAAAATCAAGAAATAGGAATATTTGAGGGAGAACCTGAAAAGAACAATCAGGGAATAAGGTCAGCATATTATTTCATGTAAATACACAACATAATACTGCAAACTCTTGCATTAATACTTTGCTATTATTGTTCGTGTCTATTTATTTAATGCCTTGACAACACTGTGAGCCAAATACTCACTATGTATGGCTCTACTAGAGGCTGACAAAGTCTGCTTGGAAAGAACCAACTCTGTCAGCATGCAGACCTGAAGTCAGAATAGCAGGTATCAGTTCAAGCTGTATTCCTGTTTGACTCCTGTCACATAAGGGACTGGAACTTACTGCAAGGAAGCACTGGGTAGAGTACTCAAAGGAAGATCTGTAAGTTCTGCAGCTCACCACAGTCTGTGCCTTTTGTGGGGATGCCTAAACCAGTGGTGCCACAGCCAGAAGGAGGGGAACAGAGTGCAATGGGGCCGTGCACAGCTGCGTGCACCATGCGGGGTAGGCACCCCAAGAGGAGAAAGGAAACCGCGCTCCTCTGAGCAGATGAGGACGGTGCTTTAGTTTCTAATGTGATGAGCATCTACCACACAAACTGAATCCAAGAAGTTCTCTGGATACTCAGCCCATCTGAACACGAGGACATACACAGTGTACCCAGCACTCCACAGATTTATTAATATTTCATCTTGATATGTATTTTTAATCAAAAGATCTTAAAGTCCAGTAGAATTTCCAGTTTATATATTCCACTCCTTAGATGCATTCATTACTAAATAGTTCATAGGATGCAGACCTTACACAAAAAAATCAATATTTTAATGATTTACTTGGATTTCTAGGATGATGATGATTCACAAAGATAAGCTGCATATCTTGTAACTCAGTACCAAAATGCAATTCACCATTTTAGAGAGACAGTTACAAGTGTAAAAGTTTCCATAAAGAGGAGACAGAGTGACATTTTAATAGTTTATATAAATTAGACCATACTAGTCTTCCCGTTATATTCAGACTGGAATGAAGAAGAAAAATGGAAAGGAAAGCAAAATATTTAGGGTCTCTGTGATATACACATACTTTTAGAGGGATATTTCGCAGGCTGTCATCAGACAGAAGCCCTGACTTTCAGAGCACCAACCTGCCTAAGGGAACCTGTAGAGCTGATCACTTTGGAGAGAAAAGCCACAGCATCAGCTTGACATACCAACAGTGAAAATACACTTGGCTCTTCCTATTGTATTTCAGTATTATTCATCTATTGATCCAGACTGAGCACTTGGCAACTCGTAACTCCAGTCTCCACAACAACTATATCAAATAAATTAAAAGATAATTCCATATGGCTGCTGTATTAAAAAAAAAAAAGTAAAAAAAGCTACTTTGTGTAGAGACAAATCAATTTAAATTCTAGTATGGAAGGAGGAAAGGATTCCAAAGTGAAAAATTAATTGCAGAAGGCAGAATCATTTATAAAGATTAAGAAAGGTCTTTGGTTTGGTGAGGGGGTTTTTTTGGTGGTGGTTTGGTTGGCTGGTTTTTGGTTTTTGTTTTTTTTTGGCAAGAGGGGTGTTCTGTGTTTTACTAGTTTTATCTGAAATAGGCTCAAGAGATCAATTTTAAGGCAGTGTCCCTTGCCATATTGGGAATCAAGCTGCAAATTCCCTAACTTGGTCATTTTCTCTGTGTGACTATGATACATTTAACAACAAACATCTACAGAAGATTAAAGTGACTGAAAATTACTCTGGGAGAAAAAAAAAAAAAATTTCCTCAAGGTCCTTTAGACATTTTCAAACCTTTCCTCTCCTAGACTGTCAAACAAATAATTTAAAGTGCAAATTAACAATTCTGGAACCTAATTATTAAGGGCTTGGGAAAAATGAAAGTATATAATCTGAGTTTAAAGACCACAACATCTCCTTTGTCTTGTATAACAGGTGGGAGAGTCTCAGCAAAGCTTACTGGTTGACTCCCTTAGAGTTGAACAATTGGTCTTTTTCACTGAAGGCAAAAACTTTCATGGACTGCACTTGAAAATATGTATATTTTGAAATCCCTAAAGGTAGATATATAACACCATGTGAGTTGCTGCATTCAAACTATTTGGATTCAATATTTCAATGAATAATATTCACACTGAAAATTAAACTGGATGATAGCAGTCTATGTATGCATGACTCACCAACATACTACTTGCTAATTTTTATCCTAGACTGAGTATGACAGCTGTTTCCATTTTGCAAATCAGCAAAGTGAAAACAGACACTTGTGGGGCTGGACACTAGACTATGAACTGGAACAGGACAAAAAGTTCCAAATTTTGCAAATATATACATGCTCAGCAGATAGAAATATAAACTAGTAAAAAAAAACCAAACTCAGAAACACATTATCAAAGAAACCCAGGTCTTTACTTTCTAATAATAATAAGTCTGTGTCTTCTAATAGCTTCTTTGAATCCTGTCTAGATTGTCGGAAGCCAAGATGCACCACTGGAGAGGCATGTCATTAACACACTACTGCTGTGCTACTGACCTCCTTCCTTGGAGCACTGTGGCTGGGAAAGGCCCTCTTGTATTATTAACTACCATGTTAGTACTGAAGAAAAAAACCCCAAATTCATTGCTTTCATTTAAAAAAAAAAGTTTTTCTTCCCTTAGTGATTTTTTCTTATGGGACAAATGCTACCTGTAATCCTCAGTCTTCACAGTATGTTTTCTCTCAAAGAATAGATTGTGAGTAACTACTGTTGAGTACATAAAAGGTATGTTTGCCTGGCATATGAAAGACAAATACTTGAGTTTCTGCTCTATCCCCTTCAATATTTCACATCCCAAGGATGTGCTCTACCAAGTGGGCCAGGAGCTATTTCTCTCATTCATGGATTCTTCATTCTTTGAAACTGTTCAAAGGAGGTTTTTTCCATAAAGAAACAAATTATTTTGAAATCTGCTTAACATTGATTATAAAAAGAAGACAACTCATCAGACTTATTTACTTGACCCCAGACATCTAAAACTATTCCAATAAAACCCAGATTTTAAACTACAAATCTGAGTGTCAGTATCCATTTTACTAACAATTTGCATGGCAGGCATCGCTCCTCCTGTTCTCTGTGGGCATTTACTGCTTCAGCTCAGAGGCAGACAGGCCCTGATTTGCTACCTGTAGATTTCTAAAGCTTTCATCTCAGCACATTTTCTCGTCTAGCTTTTCTACCTCCCCTCCCTGGAAAGCACACAGGTGAAAACAAACAGCTAGGCAGAACCAGAGGGACTGCATACTGTCTAAAAACAGAAACTCCCACATACCAGTCAGAGAATGTTTTTACAAAGTCACTACCTTTCTGTTTGCCCTCGCGGACATTAACTTTGAAGGAGGCAAATGAAACACCTTCAAAAGCCTAGGAATTATAGCTGGATTTAAAAAAATAAATCAGTCACAGAATCAACAGTAATATGAGTTTTATGATACTACAAACTTCATTCTTTAGCCTCTAATAACACCTTTCTATTCCACATACACTAGTGAGAGAAACAACCTATTACCTCTTCCACCTTTACCAGTTTCTTTCTACTGCAAGAGCTAGCTATCTTTTTCCTATCAAATTTGTCTCAGTCAGCACTGGGCTTGAAGTCTGTTGCTGTTTTGTCTGATGATGAGACAGTAAGACCCAAAGCTCATCTATTTTTTCCAGATATAATCAGCTGCTCTAATAGAAGACACTCAGCATCTCTCGCTATAAATCTTGCATCTTTCAGACCTCTGGGCAAACACAATTACAAGCTCACTTTCAATGCTCCTTACCACAGCATACTTCTCTTGCAATATCAAATGGAATTACTTTATTCAGTCTCTTTTGAGACTTGCTGCAATAATCTGAATGAAAAGTCCACAAAGTTTGTTAGCAAATGGTCATATTTAGTACCCAAGTTGTATTTTCTACATATACCTCACTTGTTGAGCAATGTCTCAATGTTTACATCATATATACAACACAGGTAAGAACTACCACAGCAAAGGCACACTGGAAAGCTGCTCTGATTTATGTGCCTTATGATTATCTGATTTGATGCACACTTTATACAGCCTTACTAAATACAGATTATTTCCTAAGGCTGCTCAAAAATTCCAGAAAGCATGAAATAAGGTTTACTCCATGCAGGAGCCCTGTTGGCCTGGGAAGAAACTTGTCTCTAAGATTGGTGTCCTATTTTCACACACACAGTTTCTTTTTGCTGTATATGTGGTGTAGTGACTACTTTTTATGCAAAGATTTGTGATAAAAAATTCTAAACCCAGTTGCTACGAATGAACAACTGGCAAATGTGGTAAGCAAATGTGTTACTTCAAAGATAGGAGTAGGCTTTTTAAATTCATTTGAATAAGCTATCAGTCTTCTTGTTTGGATGCAAACATGTGTTACTCCTCTGGAGTCCAGTTCCTGTTGTTTACAGGCTAGCCAAATCTTATTTTTGACTTTTTTGCTGACACATGTCAGGGTGCACAATACTGCTATGAACACAGGAAATGCTTATCTATGTGCACTGGTTCCACAGCAGACAAACTCCATTAAACTGAGGAATTCAGAATTGCCTTGATCACTTCTTGGGAGCTTCTCAGCATCATCTGAAATTTATCCATCTACTGGTACTTTCTTATATGCTTAAGATGAACCAGGGCACAGAAGACTACATGCAGCATCTGACCTGCCAGTGACTAACATGGAAATGTTTACTGCCCACACTTACCTCTCAGAGAATCAAGAGATCCTTAATGGAATATCTCAAAACCCACTACCAGTTGTTTCCAATGGAGAAAATTTAGCCTTGCCAACAGTCTTCTGCTGCTTTGGCATCCCCTTCTTGTTCACTGCCTCTTCATTCTGTGATTTTTAGCATAGTCTTAGACCATATCAGATACCTAAAAGGAGGTACCGAAGTACTGAGGTACTACCAAATGGAGTACTGAAGACTTCCAAACAATGCAAGGCTGACAATCATCTGGCCAATCTTTCTCCAAGACCTTGGGAAGTTTTCTTCTTGGATAACTAGCAGCAGGAAGAAGTCCAAAACCCAAAAGAATTTTCACAGAGGCCAAACTCTACTACCTGAAGATGAAGGGCTGTCGAGAGAGAAGCAAGACAGGAGATACAGTACTACTAAGAGACCTCCAAAGCCCTTGGTAAACTCTTACACTAGGGAAGATGAAATTTTCTCACTCTGTCACTGGCTCTTTCAAGGAGCCACCGATTAGAGGACCCTAGAAGACATGCCCTATGTAAATAGTACTTAACAGTTAGGAAGGTATTCCAGGTATCCTGGGTGTGCTGAATCATGGCTATTGTTGGACACAGGTTACTGTGCTAAGTAGCTTGTTGGTATGAATTTTATGGTGGTCTTTATGTTCCTACGAGTATATTTAATACAGCAACCCAAGATTTGGATATACAGTATTGCAACATTGAAGTGTTCAAATTCTGCAGCTCAGAAGGTTCCTTATCAATGTAGTGGTGTTCTTGCAGGATAAAAGGAGCCAAGGGCGGATGGATAGATCTTGCAAAGATCCCTGTGCAGCTTGGTGCAAAAACCAGAATGACCTTGCTAGAGAAGAGCCACTGGAGCAAACTGTCCTCACACTCTTCAAGGAAGGCCTAAATTTGGGCCTGGGAAAACTATTTAGCCATTTACTGTGGGGGACTGGGGTAGTTTTGCAGCCTGAACATCTGTTGTGAGTCTACTAAAGTCCCCCAAATGCTAAACTTAATTACCGATTGCTTTTCATTACCACCAGATAAAGTGGCATGTGATCAACTTAGTGTGTCAGTCAACAGGGTGTGCTGTCAAATAATATTCAGTGGAATAATTCATGTCAACATTAGAACAAGTAATGGGTGAGCTAAGAAGACAGTACACATTCTCCTCTGCCAACAATGCCATGTTTTGACCTGCCCATCAGTATCAACATGGTTTTATATTACACTTGTGATTAAACTGGCTTTTACACACAAGGAGAAAAAGCAGCCCAAAAAAAGTCTCACAGCATTAGATCCTTTCAAGAAATTTTGCAGATAAGAAAATATTATAAAATTGAAGCACTTAGTATGACAGATCTGGATTAGCAAGATCTTCAAAACATACGAATGCAGGCATGAAACAGACCAGATGTCGTGACCATCATAACATGTATTTTATGAGCTAGAACATTATCTGTATAGTTCTTCAAAGAATATCTGTGATCTATGCACACTGTCCCCAAATAAATTATGTTATTTAAGCTTCCTTTTCTTTTAAGACATGACATGGATGCCATCTAAACATGAATGCAGTCCAAGATCCTTTTAGCATACTTTACAGCAGTTCAGACTGTACTGGAAAGTCTGGGTTATGCATCTAGTTTTTAGCTGTAGTGGATACAAGATTGCCTTCTTGAGTGGCAATCATGAATTATTATCAAAGGGCAACATAAATGGCATTCCAATTTCAATGACTGAGCTCATTATGACATTTAGAGCACTTCCTGCTTATTGTGAGTTTTGCTGATTGCTGCTTAACCACAGATTACAAATACTGCAGAGTATCTTAGACAACCAGAGCCATTTTCTTCCAATTCTACTTATCCCAGCCGACACCTCACTTTGTAGGTAATTTGACTGTAGTCAGCAGACCTACAGGGAAAAGCCAGGAGAAAACTGGACGTCAGCTTGAGTTAGGTGTGACACCAACTGTCCCACCACACACCAAAGTTGAGGTCAATTTACTTGAAAAGAGATGGTGAAAAGCTACAGACTTCTTAAAGGAGTGAAAGACCCAATTGTCCCATTTTGTCACAACTGGAATCCAGTAAGCCATTTCAAACCTTCTCATTGCAACAAAAATATCAAAGAGAAATCAACTGAAGTACATTTCCTTGTAGGAGCAGAAGTAGAAGAGGGAAGGGCTGGAGCTAAGGCCTCGCTGCAGGGCTGTAGTTCTCTTCCAAGGCAATTCTGAAAACATTGATACTTTCCATTTCAGAGCAGAATTTATTCTTTGTTGTGGAGTCTCCTTCTCTGGAGACATTCGAGACCCACCTGGATGCCTTCCTGTGTGAACTCATGTAGGTGTTCCTGCTCTGGCAGGGGTTCTGGATTAGATGATCTTTCAAGGTCCCTTCCAATCCCTAGCATTCTGTGAAACTTCTAAATATCAACTTAAAGAGGTAGAATTATGAAGAAATTACTTTTTTCAGACTAAAATCTAACCTGTTAATATCTTTCCATTTAGAGATTTAAAAAGTGACTGTATGGGATAGTTGGATGTGGGCTTTCACCATAGAAAGCCACAATCAAACCTCTCCTTGCTCATTAGGCATCAATCCAAGTCAAATCAAATGCTGACACGGGTATTCACCAATTACAAAATCAAGCAAGTTTGTCCCAGGAATGAGTCTGTTCCACAGGGCTGATTTTATTTAAGCCCCTGGCAATGCTGGTTAGTAAGCAGTGCTCTATGTGTGTTTGAGAAAGGGATGAACACCTTGGTTGAGGCAAGATCTGTGAAGTCAGACACAGGTTTGGTCAGGCCTTGGAGCTTCTGTGAGTAAGAAGAGTTCCCAGGTGTGCAGACTAGGACAGTGTCATAAACTACTTCATGTATCATTTACCAGAACATTTTCTGTAACACATAAAATATCTATAAAATATCCATTTCGCATCCCTGACCTGTTAGCAGCTTTTCCTATAAGCTTAATCAATGGTATGAGTGCTCCAAATATTCTGTATTGTTTCCATGCGTCCTGCTCACTCCCGCTTTAATTTGATTGCCCTGAACTGCCAGTGAGAAAACAGTTTTTAGTGTTAGCTAACACCTCTCAGTGATAAAGCTTCTCAGATACTGAAAATAACTGTGTTTAATGCTTTAGTGCAAATGATCAGTAGCTTTCCAAAGCAGAAAGGCACTTAAAATAAAGTTTACATCTTTTGGACTACAGTATTTTGAAAACACAAAGTAATATAGGAGTCAAACATTTGAAATTACAGCTTTGCCTGTAATCTAAATATTTCTTCTTTCTTCCCCACCTTATCTATCTTCCTTATCTCACCCTTTTACCTTCTTTTGTATTTCATGACAGCTGGACTAAAACAAATCTCAAGAATTCATCAGTCCATACCTGGCTCTAAAACAGGATCTTCTATACTCATCTCTCAGACAGTTATAGTTTCAAAGAGCTTCAAAGATGAAGATTTCAAAATGCCTGCAGGAGAGCTATTACAGTACTTTTCTATCCTTCTACACCTATCCCAAGTCTTCCCTGCTTAAAAGTCACAACCATATAAATGGAGGAAAACTTGTTCACCCCTTTCTCCTGTGTTCTAACTAACTGCATTAAGTGCATGTTAACAGTAAAACAACCTCCTTTTCTTCAATGACATTTTTAACCTACCAGTGTCAAAACAGTTTGCAAAGCAGATGCCAGCCCTTAGGCATATTTCACAGACATGTAAAATGAAACACGGAGAAACAGAGGCCAGAGCAAGAATCCCAGCCCAGGGCCTTGTGTGTTATGGTCATGTTTGAGAACCCATCATGTCTCCATCATGCCAGAAGTAATCAAAATCTATCAGCCAGAATTCAATTTAGATCATGTACCAAAATTATTTAACTTTCTTAGGAGACTTTTCCCTAGCTTAGTTGCTAAGGGAATGTATTAGTGCTGTCTTACGAAAAGCAAACAAATAACTTTCACCTCAAGCATTACAAGGTATCTTGGACTGAAGATAAAGCCAACTACACACTGGAAAGAAATTGTGAGTGTTGAATTTCCTCACAAACATCCGTGCCAGCCTGCTAAGTTGTTACTAAATGTTCAAGATGGTGGGGAAGGTAAGAAAGTTATAGCTTCTTTTTTTGCCCTACATGGACTAGCCATACAGTACAATAGGTAATCTCCCAAGTTTTTTCTTTTTTCTTTGGTTTTTTTTTTGTGCTTGTTTGTTTGTTTGGGTTTTTTTTAACTGTCACCAGCTGCTGCACACCTATTGGCCTAGACTAAAGGTTGCTGTTTCTCATCAACTGCTTTCATTTTCTCCAGCTCCACCTTCTAACTATTGCCTTTGTTCACTAGAAGTCACAGTTCTTTTCTACAGCCTTTAATACCCATGCAGATCACAAGGCTTATTACTAAGTTACGCCATAAACTGCTTTTTTGATAAACGGTTGGTGCTCCCTCTCTCAGACATTTTCCTGGATAGTTTGCACTACCCTTTCTTTCTTCTGAAGCCTCATTGCATTTGTTTGTCAGAGGAAACACGGTGGTCTGTGTTTTAAGTTGTTCCTGAAGGTATTGGGTATTGGTAGTAACAGAGAAAACCTGATTAAAAACTGCTCCTACCATGTTGCCTGCTCCTCTATCACGTGATGCAACGATTTACATTAACAACAGTAGAGTGTAGAGAAGACCTGCTGAGCCTTTAATAAACTTCCTTTTTCCAATCACTTAAAACGTTCTTTAAAGTTGCAACTGAAGTAATACAAAGCCTGCATAACAGTATACTTGATATTTGTGATCTTGGCAATAAATCTGATCTTCATTTTTACAATGTCTGCTTTTTATTAATTTAAAAAGTTTACTATAAATACTTTTAGAGAAACAGTGGAATGCTTAATAAACTACATTCTGCATGGTGATACCTTAAATTATAATGGAGTAACAGCCTTCAACCACATACATTAAATTCAAAGTACTATAAAAAGCCAAATGCCCACAAGTTCAACTTTCATTACTATTGTCATCAGGGAATAATTGTGAGGCACCCTGAATTTCTTCTAGTCTTGGTGTCTATTGCTGTAGTATAATTCTGTATAGGTTTTAAGTTAAAAGCTCCATTGTTCAAATATAAGCAACATTTGTAATGCATCTTAAAACCCCTTATTTTCATAGTGCAGCATGATTAAGTTAGAATAGCAAGAGATTGTAATCTGGACTTAAAAGTATAAAGAAAAATACCACTATTATTGGTTTTTTTAAGCAAGACACAAGCAGAAGCCAAGAAATGTAATTATGCCAGAATTCTGCAGCAGAAAAGGCCTGGCAGCGAGCTGTGTGGGGTGCATTTTTATCACTTCAGGAAACTGTCTAGCCTGCTACTCATGGGTCCTTTTCTGGGAGGGTGCCAAAGCTGAAGGGTAATAGAACTACAGTGAACAGCTCCAAATTAAATTATGCTGCTGTAATGTGGCATTATTTGGCATAAACGATTTCACTGCAATTAAGAAAACAGATACATAGCCCACAGCAGGTGGTTGGTGATGCACCAGCTCCAGGTAAGTCGGCCTGCTGACAGAACAAACGGCAAGAGAAAAGATTCTGCGTACAGAAGTCTGCTATCCAGTACAACAACCATAAAGCTGCATTATTAAGGGAGTAAGTGATATTGCAGAGAATTAAAATAGCTACACTATAAATGTTTCTGAAGTGTTTGTTTGACTCAGTACAGAGGCCAGAAGCAGACCTGTGCAGTGTTCAAATCTCATTAGTACCTCGCCAAATAGGTGTGAAATGATGGATGTGCCATGATTTGTTATCTGCCCAAGAGTTCAATCTTCTCCTAATTACTGTGTGCAACTACGTGCAGTTTTAGAAGCTTATTTTGCTTGTGATTCTACCACTTGTAGATAGTTCTACCACATTCAGCAGTTGAAATATATCAGACTTTATTATAGTTTTGAAAAAGAACAATCAAAAGTCATGTTCCAAACACTTTCCATTCTCTCTGGTGATTTTTGTTTTGAATCGTAAATAATTTTTAACCCACAATAAAGTCTTTTCTATTGATATGGCTTTGTCTTAATGGCTTGTGAACTTGTAACATTTTAAAATCAGCTATTATCATCAGCATGAGACAGATAAAGTGCTGAACAAGAGAAGAATCAGGTAATTGCTCATTACAGTTGAATATAAAATAAATAAAGCTGGAATCTTCCAAAAGTTCACTAGGCCTGACTATTCAATCCACGCATGAACACACAATCCCAATGCACTTCAGAGCTCTTTCAAAGTGCAACTGAAAGCTCTGTACAAACAGGGAACACATGCTCTGTTCCCTCACCCCGAGGGCCATGCAGACAGGTAACAGCACAGCACAAGGCAGCACGGAAGAGCTTGCGGAAAGCAAGTCCTCCAGATGATACAAAAATGTATACAGCCATAGGGGACAACTTGTTGGCATGCACCAAAAACCAGGCAAACAGATAAGGATGAACATGTATGTCAAAGGAGTCCATGCGGTGCAAATTCTCCAAGAATACGAAAAAGAATATTTTAAATTTCATACAGATGGACTCAAAGTATTCATGGTGACTCAAGACAATGCTGAAAAAGTGCATTTTCCTTAGAGATGCTGAATTATATGAGCAGCTTATTTTTGAATATTGTAGCTCTTCACTGAGATATGTTGCTCTGTTCCCCACATAATGCAAAATTATACTTCTCATCTCCTTTTCCTTCTCTTCGTCACATTTCGACAGGTACAACACTTACCATCAACTACCCATAAGCTTTCTTCACTTTAGTCTGTCTAATAATTCATCCTCTATTTCAGACCAGAAGTAAACAGCCTCCAGGTAGATGTTTTTCCAGAACCGTGCGCGAAAGATTTTCCCAGTATCTCTCTACAGAGCCTGCTATCAGCTGCCATTGGAGACAGGTTAGGGGAACTCTGGCCTTGTCCAGTTTGCAATTCCTATGTCTTGGGAAGGGTCCACTGGAAAGCAATAACACAGACACCTGATAAACATCAGGGATTCCCACCAGTTGAAGTTCTGAAGACAAAGCAGCTTATTGCTCACAACTAGCACAGCACAGCTCTTCTCTGTCTTTGAAGAATGCATATTCTCAAATTATTTTAAAAAGAAACTAACAACTGAGATCTTGATACTGTTTTATTCCACATCACCTTCACCACTAAATACCAGAAAACATCAAACAAAACCAAGAATACCTAATAGTACAAGAGACTACAAGATAAGTTAAAATAGCCTAAGATGGGATCTTAAGTAGAAAATCTCATTAGAAAAAGCCAAGGAAGCTATTAAACTAAAGAACAGAATCACAAAAAAAGTTGCAAGCTTTATACTCTATGCTTTCCCAACCATTAGGTAAAATAAACCATAAATATATTTTTACCTATCTAGTGTTGGTGTACTGACTCTGGTTCTCATTCCTCCTGCTGCCTTGGTCTTGCCTCTTCTCAGACCCTGTTTTTGAAACCCTCAAGAGCAAGGCTGCAATAATTTTCTCTAAACCTCTTCCCATTCTTGTACCATGACAGCTTCAGTGTTTGGGGACACTGTGTATCGGAAGTGCAGCAGACCCCAGAGGGCAGGAGGCAGAAACTTCTCTAAGAAAAGCTCCCAACTGTGGGAACATAACCCTGGACAAAATAAAGAATACAGTTTTAACCATGCCAGCTTCAGATGAGACCATGAAACCTAATTGTCCAGGACACAGAAAGGATATTTCAGCTTCAGCCTGTCTCCTGGGAAGCATACCTGTCTGAATGCTGTGCTTTGGCTTCTCATGTCAGACAAGGAAAGCCCTTCACTACTCTGACTTTACAACTTATGCCTGACTTCAGCACCACAGGTCACATTGCTGCAGTTCAGAGTGTCCAAGCAAGAGCACAAGAGCACCAAGCCACAGGAAAACAGCAGAAATTTGTAGTGGCACAGAACAGTCTTTTTAAAAAGTCAGGAGCATCACATCTAGAGACACAGGTTCATAGGATAATTGAGGTTGGAAAGGATCTGAGGAGACCTCTAGTCCAACCTCCTGCTCAAGGCAAGGCCAGCTCTGGGGCCAGACCAGGCTGTTCACAGCTTTATCCACTTGAATCCTGAGAACCCTCAAGGATGTAAAACCCTTCCACACCCCCAGTTTGTTATCATTCACAATTAGGATGAGAATGCACTCCCTCACCTCCTCTGAGTCACTGAAAAAAACGTTAAACAGAGTGAGTTGCAGCACAGACCTCCCACAGTACTCATCACTGGCACCCGTTAAGTTAAAACATTAGGTTAGAATAGGAGAGAAAAGCCCAAAGTGGACAGAAGTACTGGCAGCCTAAATTCACTGACAGTGCCCTGGGATTGTGGCTTTGCCTGCTCTGCCCTGACACATCAAGCCAGCTCACCTACGTCCTTTTTTTGCTTCAAGATCCAATCACGCTATATTCACTTTGGCCAGTATTCAGCAAAAGTTTCTAATAATTAGCTGTCAAGTCTTTCACTGCTCCTCCACAGCAATCCTGTTCATGTATAGCAGTTCATGACAGATCATGCTTAACCCTTCATTTCCTCCTGCAAAGAAGAGAATAAACTTTTCAAAGTTAATGAAAAAGCATCATATACATGTTACATACACAGATACGTACTATTTCTATATGTAGATTTCATTAAAACACGTAATTTTTTTGTCTTCTCTGCAATACAGAATCATGTAACAGATAGTTCAATAAAGAGAGTCCCACCAATACAACTAAAGAGAATTTAAAAAAGTGAGTATCGTGCTCACAAAAAGGTCCATATTCTACCTCGATGGACTCAGATATTCTTCCAGCAGCAGTGCTGGCCATCACTGGTCTGTGTTAAAAGTAACCTAAAAAAAGAGGGATTATTTCTGGTTCTCCTCAGGTCCTGTGTCTGGTTCCCTGGGTTGCTCTGTGAACAGCTGTTCTGATGCACTTTCAGGAGTGGCTCTAGGGACAGAAGCATACAACCAGAAGAGCTTCCTCAGCTGTCACTGGTGTCTGTGGGAACTGAAACACATGTGGGATCATGATTTAGTCTATGACAAGAACAATTACATGGATAAATTCTATAACAGAAAGCAATAACAACTTTGCATAAGTATCAATAATCTCCTTTAATAATGATGATGTAAATATTTCTTTTATTCAGTCCATATTCTGACTGTAAACTGAGTTTTAGGCAATAATATCAAAAATACAGATTAAATATATACATATATATGAGCATAATTGGTCCCTGAAAGAGAAAACAATGAGTAGATAAGTCTGTGCATCCTTCACATATGCTCTGTGGCTGCTGGCTGGTTAACCGGCACAAGGAATTTTATTTTTCTCAAGGAGTCAGAAACCTGCTGGGTGAGGAAATTAAGACAGAGGAGAGGGGGAGATAAATTTTGCTGCATTTTAAAACCCCTTTTTCCAGACACAGAGAAAAGAACAGCTGGATATGGGAGAAAAGCTTTATTAGTGATAGAGTTTTAAGAGCTTCCATAACTTCTGTTAGGTCATTACTGAAAAGTTAAGTATTTCTCAGCTCTGATTCACTTTCATCTGATTTTTTTTCTCTGTTTTTTTTTCACTTGTGTTCCTAAGAAAGATGAGCCAGGGGACTGCACGGTGCAGAATGACACAACCAGCCTAGTACCCCATGTGTATATTACAGAGGTTGCTGATATTCTTTTACTAGTGCCATTAGCCACACTAGCTCATTGCTCCTACTGCTAAACTCTAGGATTAGAGGACCTATGTGCTTCCTTGTGATAAGGGACTCTCCATGGAACGCTGCAGATCCTGTAAGCAGTGGTCCCTCTGGCCTGTGTTGTGTCCCATTTCAGGCCAACAAGCCACCCTCAGCCACCCCAAAATTGCTTGTGTTTTTGGGTTAGCTCTTTGGGGATCTACAGAACAAGCAAAGTAATGCTGCAAGCTTTGCAAAGAAGTCTCCAAACAGAATAGTCTGCAAACCCTGCATATTTTTGGTGCTTTTGGTAAAGTAACAATAACCTCCTCAGTCTGCCCTCTGTGATACCTTCACTGTACTTGCTATCTTACAGAAATGACAGTCAGCTTCCTAGTAAGTCAAGCCACTACTAGAGAAACACCTTCAGAGCAAGTGGTTTTTAGAGGCTACTCAGGCTGTCTTTTATACGGTAATTCATCAACATTCATTTCACCCTTAAGTGAAATGGTATCCATTGGAGGCACCAGAGGTCTGTGGTTATATCCTTGATATATGCTCGTACAGTGAGACCCCTGTGACCCCCTAAATTCACCAGCAAATGTCAGTAGTATTAAAGTGGTAAAACACAAAAATCAGTGCTTTCTTAATGAGGCAGGTGCCTCTTGTCCAGCTACTGTGCTTGGATATCCTCAGGTTTGTAATTCCTGACACTTATCTAGCTTCAGACTCCATGTTTTTAAGATTCTGTAACGATTATGATTACTAAAGCAAGAGAATAGGCAAACACACTCCTTCCCTTTAGTATAAGCAAACTGACTTTTGCAGCTGCCTCTGCTCCTGGCATATGCTTCATAAATAGCCACTGTCAACAGAAAGAGTGGCTTGCTGGATAGAAAGCTGGCTTGGTCCCAAAAACACTGCCACATCCCAACTCCTCTTCCTCAGAAAGTAGTATTTGTTAAGAAAGCTTACACTTAAAGAAGCATTTTATAGAGCTGCTTTCTCAAGCTCAAGAAAATCAGTTTGTCCAAGTTTCCAGAATGCTTGCATCTCTCCATCTGCTGCAGCTAGTGCTGGCATCACCAAAATCTGACAGCAGGGATCTGCCAATAGCTGTGACTTACCATTTTTTTTTTTGTTAAAAACAAACCATGAGAGCACATTGGGCTTTTTTTAAATGATGCCACAACATAAAAAAAGTTTGCTTGCAGAGTGGTCTTTCTCATTTCCTTTGCAAAAATCTCTCTCTCTTTACAGAAAATGACAGAGAGAATAAAAAAATTACCATTTGTTGGTTGCGCAAAACACCTGGGTGTATTGCCTTAGGCCTTGCAGAATTGTTAATCCTGCAACCCCTCACTCCAGCCAGCTGTGACCCCTTCTGCCATCACCTGCACGCCCTGTGGGGATGGGATGTGGATCTGCCACCTCTCTCCTTGGTGCAGAGCCACCCAGGACTCCTGTAACAATAATGTTATGCCTGACAGGGAAAGCCTTCAGAGTTAAGGGAAATCAAATATGTATTACATGACCTGCTTGAAAAGTGCAATTCATGCCTCTCCCCAGCTATCCCTGGATCTTGTTCTGTAGCCTTTGTGCTGTACTACCTCTTCAGATGAACCGCTTTACTAAAGCCTTTGGAGTTATTGAGATAAAATCCTTTGCTCAGTGCACATTACAGAAGCTGGGGCACCAGGGCTGTTCCCCCCTAACAGTCAATACAAAAAGCAGTGCCTGCTCCCACCTGTACTGCAGCCTCTCCTCTGATCCTCATCAACCTATGCCCTACAGGACTGCAGTTTATTTTATTATCTCAATATTTTTTTCTTATTCCTATTTACTGGCTCTTCCCTCTCCTTGGTTACTGACCTTTTTCCTTCTCTCTGATCTTACCAGAGACCACAACAGTAACAAACCCCTTCCTACATGAGGAAGGGAAATTGCTTTCCAGAACCTGTCTCTAGTGATTGCGTATTGGGTAGAACATGGCATCAGTTGTTGCTTCCTTCTGCAGGATCTAAGCTCACTGCCACCAATTTCTTCTTTCTGACTACCTGCTGGGTTAACTCAGATCCTCATCTTTACTGTACATGGCTACTGCACATGAAGTAGCAGCAACAACTGCCTGTGCATAATTTAAAAAATAACTATATATCCATTAAAAGAATATGAACCACTCTTAACCATTTACATGAGAAAAATTATATGAAAGACACTCTGAATGTGGTAAGAAGTGAAAGTATTTTCAGCTATTACAAGCATTAAAATAAAGTTAAACTAGTGTTTTCAAAAAATATGCTCTATCCTAGCCAGCAAAATTGCTCTACATTTTGTCTCCACTGAAAACAAACTGAACAGCAATCTAATTTAAGGTTGGATAGATGAGCTGTCACAAACTGGATACACATACACAAGGTTGTCTCTCACATAATGTCAATTGTACTTTTCATTTTGTGGCTAAAAACAACAGTCACTGTGTTTAAACAGTGAAAAGAGGTTTTTTTCTGGCATCATTATGCAGTAGCAAGGTGTCTAAATAGACAGTTAAAAAAAAAATAAATTCCAAGAAGCTGCAGTCCCAGGTTCAAGGTTTTGGAACCTTTCACTCTTAACAGTGGTGAGATATAACAGCTATTGAGTGAGAGTAAGGGAGCAATAGCCTCTTCTTCGATGTCTGATAAGATGAATTGAAAAGGAGGAATCACAGGAAATCTGTCATAAGCATGTAATCTCCATGCTGACAAAGCCTGCGTTTAAATCCCAAGAACCCGGTGACTAAGGCAATGCTGTCTTGCACAAGAGAGGCTGGAGTAAAAAAGGCAGCTAATGCACGTCGTGCTGGAAATCACCCGCTGTTCGGTTTGTCAGTAAAAAACCCAACAAGTGGAAAAGGGGTGAAACTCAGTGGCTCTACTTTTCAGCTGTGAACCTCCCTCATTCGTGCTCTGCCCTGACACAGCTGCCAGGGCACAGCAGAGATCCTCAGGGTGCCGCAGCCTTCCCTGCAAACCACTTGTCTTTCTCAGGTACTGACAGTGCCCAGCTCAGCAGGACCTGAGTCTGAGCCAGAGTCCAGAGGCAATGCCGCAATACTCAGGCAAAGATTGAACAAGAGTTGTGCCATTAACTGCTTAAAGGTAAATGCATCAGACACAAAAAAACCTACATACAAAATTCTGGCCTATTTAAGTGATACAAAAAGTCAGGCTGCGGTAGGGATTGTCTTCTTGTTACGTGTTGTAAAATGTCTTGCTCACAAAAGCCCAGCAAGAATTCAAGGTTCAACACAAAAAAGAATGCCACTGAATATATTAAACAGTGAGTTGAAGCCTGTTTTGAGTAAATAAATGGAGAAGATAAATGAATGTTAATGCATGCACTATTTAACTGAAGCATTACAAATAAGGAGAACAATTTTTAACTTGACAAAAACACAAGGATGAGACACTTTTCCAGAGTTTAGAATTTTGTATTAGCACAGACATGTTCTTGATAAAACCAATTTTCCCTCTCTCTCCCGCTGAGCCATATTTGTCCCAATTGCTACTATACTGATTTCAATGGAGTATGATCAGGAAGAATGTAATAACAGCGAGTTTGTCATTACACTTCCCTCAGTAACAAACTGAAGCATGCTGTGTTGCAAGTGAATGTGGTGAAACACTAAAAGATGGCAATTAAGAAAAGAGTAAATATCACATCTCTTCCCATTCCAGAACTGGCAATTTGTAAATCCAGATTTTATGCTGGTTGATCACTGAGTAACTCAGTTCCTGTTTCAATTATTTACTCTAATATTCAAATAATTGTTTTTAAAATGCTGGCTCCTCAAACTTGAATGAAAAAGTCGGTATCTTAGACACTATTCTGAAGGTAGAGGATAGACAAACTTGACAGCTGAAGGCTGTGGTCTTCAATGTTTTAAGTAAGTCATGTGAAAGAAAAAAAAATGGTAATCAGTTTTGGAAACTCAAAGTTTGTAACCTCCACCAAAGAGTAAATATTTAATTTCTAAACAATCAGGTATTTAGAAAGTGCTGAGGAAAAAAACATAAAAAAGGAGTTATCTACTTGTTTTAAATTAAACGTTAATACTAACAAAAGCAAAAAAAGACAGAAGAATTAATGGAAGGCAAAATGGTTTAGAAATCCACAAGAATATTACAACCCTCTCCTTTGTTACTCTCTGTGAAATAATTTAAACAACATCTGTTTACCATCATATTTAATGAGTACTGTAGAGCTGGGGCAATCCCAGCTCAGGTATTTGCACAAAGCACTTAATCTTGCTATTGTCTTGACTCTGATAGATCAGTCCAGAGACTTACAAATGTGGGAAATCAGTCATGTGCAGCACTCGATAGAGCTCTTGCCTGCCTGGCTCCTGAAAGAGGTTTCTGAGCTTTTGCAGAACGTACTGTCACCGAAAATAAGCAAAGAGCAAAGGCAATGGGTGAAGACACTGGCCAAGAAGAGTTACGGAAACTAATGACTGAGCCGTAACATGGGAAAGGAACAGGACAGAGAACATGAAGTGAGCAAGAATGGAAATTAAAGCCTTTCTTAGGTGAATGTGAGTGATGAGGGGGCTCCTCCTGGCATAAGCAGACAATTTATCTTCCTGTAAGAGGAATAAAACAAACCTGGGAGAATAATCTAGCTAATTATGCAGTGACTTCATAAACACTGCCTGAACAAAAAATACTTTTCTATGGGTTGTTTCCTCTGCATTTTCTGCCTGTTTGCCCACTTAAGACCACTCCAAAATCTTCCCTTAGACTGCACTGTATCGAAGTGAAAGACAACATTTTGGTACCAACATTAAAATCTCAGTGAAAAAAAAGGTTCTTTCCTGCTGTGGTCCTAAAATCTCTTACTTCTCTACGATTCCTCAATTAATGGCTATGGCAGCAATGGATTGTATTAGAGAAACTCTGCTTAGCAGCCCTAGTAATTCCACTACTGTCCAGTTTAATCTTTCAATCATCAGCACCTAAATAAGGAATCTTGTTGTTATCATGAAAGTAAATACTGTGCTGCAGCTCTTCAGCGTGGTACAGAAAATACCATTCCTCCATAAGAGCTGAATGCTCTCACAAACAGCTCTGCTAGGTGGCTTCGGGGCTCACAAGAGCAAGGCAACTTTTTCCAGAGACATTTTTAGACTCCCGTAGCTTGAGTTATATTTATCACCAAATATAACAAATTTTTGCTCCGCTTTATTGTTGAGATACCAGTCTAACAGGACTTGAACCGACAACTGATTTCAAATGGTCTGCTAGATGACTTAGAGCAGACTGGCCACTTTCTTGACATTGATTTGGTCTCTATTTATATTAGTAATAGCAACCGTAATCTGGATGACTAATCTGGCAAAAATCTCTACAGACAATTGCCAGTCACTAAATTCAGAAATATAAATTTGAATAGAAATAAAATTATATACCTCACAGGCATAAAACATCAGAGAAGGGCCAAAACAAAGGACACTCCTCACACTGGAAAATTGGATGAGTGGGACAGAAAAGCCTGCTGGTTTTCCTGAGCAAACACAAGTACAAGAATGGCTGGAGGTTAATTAGTTTAGGAGTGGAACTTGCTGACTGTATAAGATAGTGTAACTTTTTAAAAAAAAGTGACCTGGTGTGTAAAGACAAGCCACATTTTGTTACTTCTAGGAAGCAGATGCATGAAGTTCTGATGGGGAAGGACTGCAGTCAATAGGGTCACAAGGGTGTTAATCAGGACACCATTCAAATCAATGAACATGGGACTGCAGATAAGAAAAGCAGTCCTAGTCTTCAAGGGGAAAAATAGCTGGATTAGAGCTACAAACAATAGCCTGAGAGGTGAAAATTTAAGATGAATGTAAAATTTTGTGCTACTACCACACTTTCTCTCCTTTCTCCTTTTTTTATATGTGTTCTGCAATACATGTATCTGACAATGAGTCAGAAATGTCATATAATGACACTTCAAAGAGGCCAGTGTAATTGCTCATCATTGAAAGTTGGCTTTCCTATAATTTGCTAAATGGAATGAAGCTCCTTGTGTGTTTTTGGGGGCACCACTAAAGCAGAGCTGTCTAATTACTAACAAATTGAATTCAACAGATGTCAATGTATCAGCTCTAATAGCTATTTCATAAGGACAAAGATGTAATATGGACTGAAGGAGCTCTTCTAAACTTGTAAAATTTTACTCTGCCACTTTCCCAAACATTCAATAGGAGCTACTAAAGAAACCTGTGAAAGACCTAATTCCAGTTGCAGCTTCAGCAGCATTTAACATGAGCTAAATGATGCTTTAGCCAAAGCATTGCTGGGGTCAGGCTGGAAGCAGAAGAGAGCCTGTTGCATGGCTAAATGTTTGGGGTTTTTTGGTTTTGTTTTTTTTTTGTTTTGTTTTGTTTGTTGGTAGGTTTTTTTGTGAAATGTCTTGGCAAAAAGGTGTAGAGTGAGAAGGAGAAAAAAAAAAACCTGGCATATTACTGTTATCACTGTAGTTCCTACAAGGAAAAGCAACAATTGACAATAAAGGTTCAGGAATTTGTCATATTGAAGAAGCTCATCTCCAACATGGTTGAGACAACTTAGGAAAAAGAATGAGAGGTATCTCTGTGATGACCAGCCACTTGCCCTCTTATAGGCAATACATCTTTGGTAAAAAACTAGATTTGGCACCACTTTCCTTTCTACCAGCTCTAAGAAAACTGATGATGACTATTTCACCAAACTCAGACCTTACAACAACACAGGGACACACAACAGCAGGTGGAAGCCTGTACAATTTCACACTTAGAATCATAGAATGGTCTGACTTAGAAGGGGCCTTAAAGATCATCCTGTTCCAACCCCCCTGCCATGAGCAGGGACACCTTCCACTAGACCAGGTTGCTCAAAGCCTCATCCAACCTGGCCTTGAACACTTCCAGGGAGAGGGCATCCACAGCTTCTCTGGACAACATGGGCCAGTGTCTCACCACCCTCACAGCAAAGAGTTTCTTCCTGATATCTAATCTTAATCTCTCCTCTTCCAGTTTATAACCATTACTCCTTGCTCTATCACTACCTGCCCTTGTAAAAATCCCTCCCCAGCTTTCTTGTAGGCCCCCTTCAGGTATTGAAAGGCTGCTAGAAGATCTTCTTGTGCTTTAACTCACTAATGATTAGAGAACAGATAGAAACCTGAGACTCCTTGTTCAGCCCACCCAAAGAAAGACTATGATGTGCTGGGCTACCTCTAATGCACAAAGCAAGTCAGAGCATGACTGTCCCCAGAGTTTCTACACAGAAACCCATGAGCACCATTTCTCTAGTTACTGCCCAATTTTTTCCACTTTCTTAAATCAATATTATGAGTTGGAAGGAAACTGTGTGTATAGACAGGAAATTGTGTTAGATGATAGTTACAGGGGAAATGAGATCTGTGCCTGTGCTATTTAGACTTCCTGTGAAGACAAAGTACTCACAGTGGGAAAATATAAAGTTTGAGCTGCAAAGCAAAGCATGCATTTCATCAGTAGTTGTCTCTGTGCCCTGGCACACAAGCTTTATTTTAGCCATCACCATATTAAAGCTCAACTAAAGTAAGCGCAGGGCTTGGTGGGCTTCTTGAAGAGGTAAGCAGTCACCAGGGTTTTCAGATACTTCTCTTCCCTCTAGGCCTACTCTGAGGAGAAAGAAATCATTAAATAATACTTACTAATTTATACCTATCAACTCTGATTGCCAGAAGCATATGCAGAAGCCCCATACCAATCTTGTATTAAGATAAACAAATACATGTTTCTATTAATTCTCTCTTGTTGTAAGTTTCCTAATTTATGAGGATAATATCTTTCTAGCACAGAACATATCCTTCATTAACATTTATCTGCCCTATTTTTGAGCTAGAACAACACAATGAAGAGAACTTAAAATCACACATGGCACTGTGTTTAGTAGCATTGTCCAATGTTGGTCACTGGAATGAGACAGAAGATTGTGTAAGGTATTAGCTACTCCCTTTTCTTTCCTTAAAAAAAAAAAATTCTGGATTTATATTACAGTTTTATCCTTTTTCTAGGGATATATAATAGGGAGATAATATGGTATATTTAAAAAATATCCAGTGGCTACTCATACATTATTGAAAAGTTGAGTGCTAAAGATTAAAGGCAACAAGAGTTACACAGAGAAGCTGATCTTAATTTCTCACTTTTCCCTCTCTCCATTCTCCTCTTCACTTACCTTCTGCTATACACACACATTCTCCTCTGCTGGCCACTCTGTTTTCACACAGATCACTTAAAATCATCTTCAAGTTTCTGTTCATTATGTTGGCAATTTTCTATTCACAAAATGTTTATGCTCTTTTGATCTGTTTATTACAGCCTTCGAGTTTTATTTCCTAATCTGCTTTTGTTCTTTCTATTTTTTATTTTTTTAAACTGGGAAAGCTGCCTTCTTTTTTCCTGTGAGCTTTAAATATGTTCTTTATCCTGCATGCTGCACTCACTTTCTCAGGAGCGAAGTGTTTCCTTCTCATGTCTTTTTTAAAGTCTTGCTTACAGAATACTAAAAACTTCAAAAGTAGCTAATAGAAAGGACAGTATCAACCTCCAACTTTTATACAGCAGACAGCAGAGTGGTGTACACATGCACTTGAGCACAGTTTTAGACTGAGCAATTTCACAATAAAGGTAAAAAATCTGCTCCAAGTTATTAACCCAAGTGATGCTGCCACGATAAGGTGCATGTACTACTCCAGTGCCTCCTACACTGTGTAGCCACTCGCTCACTCTTCAAGCAAGCCTCACAGAACACAAGCACAACCACTCTCCTGTCCCACAGTCTTACCTGCTTAGTGTTAGCCTCATGCATTTATCCTATTAAACTGCAAAGGCATATCAATAATGTTCATCAAATAAAAACAAAAGTTCTGATATAAGGCCTGATAGGAAAACACTATCCTCACTTGGCAGAGGTGAAAAAAGGCTATGCAAGCCCATTGAAATTTAGCCTTATGTACTTAAAGAAATATAGTATCTTAATGACTTTTTATAATACAAGTTTTCTTTATTTTACTGGTTTGTGAATCTGGTGCTGAAGTCTCACAGATAATTACCCAAATTACATCGACCTTGTAATACTGCAAATCTAAAAGACTGCAGACAGCAATGAATAGTGTTAGAGTCATTTCAGAGACAAACCAAATGACAATACCACTTCTTCTCAAGAACAGGCTGTGTCCATGTGGTGGGTTGACCCTGGCTAGATGCTGGATGCCCACCAAAGCCCACTCTATCACTCCCCCTCCTCAAATGGGCAGGGGGAGAAAAATCTAACAAAAAGCTTGTGGGTGGAGATAAGGACGGAGAGAGATCACTCACCAATTACTGGCACGGGCAAAACAGACCCGACTTGGGGGAAAAACAAATTTACTTTATTACCAATCAAAATCAGAGGATAATGAGAAATAAAACAAAATCTTAAAACACCTCCCCCATCCCTCCCTTCTTCCCGGGCTTAATTTCTTTCCCGATTTTCCACCTCCTCCCCATAGTGGCACAGGGGGACAGGGAATGGGGTTAGGGTCAGTTCATCACACGTTGTTTCTGCCGCTCCTTCCTCCTCAGGGGGAGGACTCCTTCCCCCGCACCAGCGTGGGGTCCCTCTCACGGGAGACAGTCCTCCACCAACTCCTCCAACGTGAGTCCTTCCCATGACTGACGGTTCTTCACAAACTGCTCCAGCATGGGGCCTTTCCATGGGGTTCAGTCCTTCAGGAAGGGACTGCTCCAGCGCGGGTCCCCCACGGGGTCACAAGTCCTGCCAGCAAACCTGCTCCGGCGTGGGCTCCTCTCTCCACGGGCTACAGGTCCTGACAGGAACCTGCTCCAGCGCGGGCTTCCTGCGGGGTCACAGCCTCCTTCGGGCATCCACCTGCTCTGGCGTGGGGTCCCCCATGGACTGCAGGGGGACAGCCTGACTCACCATGGTCTTCACCACAGGCTGCAGGAGAATCTCTGCTCTGGCACCTTGAGCACCTCCTCCCCCTCCTTCTTCACTGACCTTGGTGTCTTAATAATGTTATCATCTTCACAAACTTCACTCACATCAACAAAAAAAAGTATTCCCCACACCAAAATCAAAATAACCTCATCACAACACCAGACAACAGTGGACAATTTACACACAATCCACCCCTTGTCTCTTCACCACTATTAAAAACATAAATCCCCCACAACTGTCCCACTCATCACTCTTTAGCTGTGTTCAGTCCATGTTTTGCCCGCTACCTCTCCTCTCTCAGTTACTAGCCTTATCTCAAATTTCTCATGCCCCACGTTGGGTGCCAAAAAAGACTGTGGTGGGTTGACCCTGGCTGGATGCCAGATGCCCACCAAAGCCCACTCTATCACTCCCCTCCTCAGCAAGATGGGGAGGGAAGAAAAATAAGATGGGACACAAAAAAACCCCAAACTCGTGGGTTGAGACAAAGGCAGTTTAATAAGAACAAAATATTAATTCTCTACTTCCCACCAGCAGGCGATGTCTGGCCACTTCCCGGGAAGCAGGGCTTCATACGCGTTGTGTTCCCGGAGGACAGACGGAAGTAATGAATGCCCCCCCTTCCCCCTCTGTACTCCTTGCTTTTATTTCTGAGCAGATGTCACATGGTGTGGAATATCCCTTTGGTCAGTTTGGGTCAGCTGTCCTGGCTGTGTCCTCTCCCCAGACCTTCCCCAGCCTACTGGGGGGAAATGTTGGAGAGCCAGGCTTGGTGCTGTGCGAGCACTGCTCACCAGTAACCAAAACACTGGTGTGATATCAACACCCCTCCAGCCACCAATACAAAACACAGCACTCTGAGGGCTGCCACAGGGAAAATCAACTCCATCCCAGCCAGACTCAATACAGTCTATATAACATTTTTGTATGTTGAGTGTGCCATATTTACAGGAGACGTGACCATGCTGTTCTTGCTTTCTTTCTCAAGTTAATAAATAAAACTGTAAAGAAATGAGGGTGGTTTCTTTCTGCAGTAAAATCCTGCCACACCAGGAGATGAGCAATATTAGAGAGGGAAACACAGCCTTAATTAGTCTCATCACACAGAAAGAAAAATACATGATGGCTTTTGCAGATAAATCAAGGGAAAGATATAAATTGCATCTCAGAAGGAGAATAGCAATTTTCTCCTGGATTTCAGACTTGGTAAAATCCTGCAGCAGAATAGCCACATGCTTGTGACTAAACACTGTGATAGTATTTCTAAAATACATGTACTGATTTCTTGGTTTGATGAATGTCAATATGCATAAGCCAAACAGTTACTGAGGCAAACTTTAGGCTGATAATTACTGTGAAGGACAATCAAAATTTACTTTAATATAGGAAACATCACATGGTTCCTAAACTATTAAAACATGCTCCAAGCAGTAGGTATTTCTCTAACTCCAAGTTAGCTCAAGTGCTCAGTGCTGTTGCTGACCTCGTACCACACTCGCTTGCCTCTCTTTTACCCATTCAGTGAAGATAAATTTTACAGGTAGGTATTTCAGAATCTGCTTCTCTGGAAGAGATATCTCAACTTCTTCTTCAACCTCTTCTTTAGACTTAGTGTTTGAAACAGATACACCAGTGCTGCTTTCTAATGCAAATCTAAATTCCCCTATGTGGAATGTGATTATTCTGGGCCAGTCTCACCGGGCAGAAACTCTTCAGTCTGAAATGTTATGGAGCACATACAGATGGCTTTTGACAGAGATGATCAGGTTGAATTCGTTAAAATGGAAAGTAAAGCACAATTAATGATGGGATTAAAAATGTTAGAAACGTAGCCAGGGCAAAGATACAGAAAAGCCCTGAAAAAGACAAAACTGTACCTGAACTTATGGTGAACCACAGTCACAGTACTGCTGCAGTGGGGAGGGGGAGAGAGCACCAAGTGCCTTCACTTTCCACACAAGCAGCTTCGCAGAACAGCTCCACCTCCAGAGTGCACTTGGCATTGTGCTACAAAAAGCTACATCTGCAGGATTCATATCAACTTGCTCCTGGGGGTTAGCTGTGTGTTTTGTTCATCAGCCAGTTAGCATGCCTGCTTTGAGCAAGAGCACAAGTTACCAGAGGCAGGTAGCCAGCAGAAGAGCTCCTTGCTCTGCAGCTGCCCCACGCTGGCAGGAGGTTTCCCATGCCAGCAATACAGCTGGCAGGCACGCCGCACCGCTACTGCGCTCTAAGGCTTGCATTTGTCCCCTCATCATGTTGCAGCATTGCAATCCATGGAGACCTGAGCAATTAGATGTAAGACTATGATAGTTATAAAGCCCTGAAATATGATCACACAATGTGAGTGCAGGACTGACAGAACAGTCCCAATTATAACCTTGCATGTGAACGGGGCTTTGTACCATGAAACTGCTCCTCAGCTGTACCATGGCATCTGCACAGAATGGTTTGAGGATACAGAAAACATTTTTAATCCAAAGCAAACTGACTTCATTCATTCCATAAATACATTTATAATAAGCATGGCTCCACCAGGGCCCACAGAAGAGAGAATGGCTCTCTTGTATGGTTACATCAAAACTGCATTATGGAAACAGAAGAGCACAAAGGAAACCAATGCACACAGCCTACAAACAAACAGTAATGAAACAGCATTATGAAGGCAGTGAATCCAAGCTCTGAAAAAGTTAGAATTCAGCTTGTTTGTGTGAGGACAACTTGCCCCTGCCTCCTGCATGTATGCAGTCCAGAAGAGTCTTCATGACATGAATATTCACTTTGTCCTACAGGATCCCTCTGTCTGTCTCTCCAAATGACAATGCTTCGTGAAGAAGCAGCAATTCCCCATTTTCACCTTCTCACAGAGCTACAGTGTGCTGCTCTATGCCTTACTTACTGTGTGCTGCTCTGAAGACAGAATTATTATTTTTTCAAAGGTTTGTCTTTGGCACTCACAATGCAGTATGTGAGAGGTTCTCGAATATTAATGGCATCGGTTTGGATAACATGCCTGCAAGATGATAGGATGTGTAAGAAGGTAGCTGGTTTTCGAGTGGGCAGCAGCCAGCCTTTTAAGAACCTTACCAGCTCCAGCCAGGAAACCATGAGGTGTCCTCTATAAAGGGCAGAGAGTGTGACAGATAGATGAGAGAAGAGCCTTCAGTAGGAGAATGAGGGAAGCAGTGCCTGTACGAAGGATGTGGGGCGGTGATAAGGAAGCTGTTTTGTTTAAGACTTACTTGAGTTTTGTGAAAAATTTAGTCAGTCAAAAGAAAGTAGAGGGTGAATCCTACCCTGAGATGAAAAGCAATCCAGCTGGCGTTATAAGCAGGTACACAGGTTGTTACAGACCTCTGTCACTTCATTTTTCGCATGTGGAAATTGAAACACACTTGAAATAAGGACAAATGGTAGCCATTGGTGTAGTGTACCCAATTTGGCACCTGGGTCTTGATTTTGGGGAACTTCTGCTGCTTCATAAACCATTATAGTATTCCAATGGTAACATCTAAACAGCTCATTTTCAACTGTGAGAGCATGGTGACTTTGCCAATCAGGCCCTGGAAGTTCAAGGCAGGTGCCAAGTCACTGGGGACAAGTGATAAGGAGCCCTCTCTCTGATTTCTCATCTTACCTACTGGTTTCACTGGGCCAGCCCTTGGCTAGCCGCGAACACAGTTGTTCACCCACTGCCTCCCCACCCCCAGGGGACAGGGGAGAGGACTGGGGGGCAAGGATAAGAAGGCTTGTAGGTTGAGATAAGAACAGTTTAATAATAGAAATAAAAGAAAACTTAAAATAATATTAATATTAAAATAGTAGTGATAATGATAACAGTAATAAAATATGCAAATGAGTGTTACCCAGGGCCATTGCTCACCACCCACCGACCAAGCCCGGCCCGTTCCCAGATAACGATCCCAGAGGAGCGACAATTCTGAACCGAAACCGCAATCCCAGAAGAGCGAGAGCCCGAGTGAAAGCCAGAGAGAGCAAGAGAGGAAGAGCCCCTCATGAATATCCTGCCCATGGGGGATAGGAGATGGAACAGCCCATTGGCAGAGCCAAATGTCAGTTGAGCTGATTCATTTAAATATTCCTCACCCCCTTAGATCTTGCACTTGCAGACTGACAAAACACAAAAAGTCCTTCACTTCCAGGGACAAAAATGCAAACACTGGGATGTTCTCAGTGTCTCTCTCACAACAGGTCTCAGGCTGAAAAGCAAAACGCAGCATTATTCTAACTACTGAAAAATAAACCTGCTCTGTTTCAGCTAAAAACCAGGACACCTACTCACATCTCTGGCAAAGGCTGGAAACCCACTCCAGGGGCAGCATTCAATGGCCTTGAACATGGGACAGCCCATCTCCCACTACACCACCTCCAGGTCCTGCACCAGAAAAGCACAATGCCACTGGAAACTTTAGTCCCAAATGAGGCACGGACCTACCAAAAGAGCAGCTGTGCCTACAGCATCAAGTCCTACAAACTGGTATATGCCACTGGCACCAAGCAAGTTTGTCCCACACTGTGTGCTACAATGGATTAACAGTCAGCTTAGATTACTATTAGTAAAACTAACATTGAATTAGCTTTACTTTAAATTAAGTCATTATGTTGGATGGAGACCTCAGCCTCCCATGTCCTGTCAATGAAAACCTCTCCTAACAAGTGTTTTATAACCTGAGATCAGTGCCATAATTTTCCAGAGTACAGGGATAAATACCTTGGTTTGCTTCCACCCTTGTTAAAAATAGAATTTTAGCAGTAATTACACAGTTATAGTTATATCAACTCATTTGTACAGGTCAGTAGTGCCACAGCCACCTTTGGCATCTTCCATAGGTGGAAGATCCCCGTCCCTTGCTGAGACACCAACTACAAAAGTACCGCACCATTCTCCACGCACTTGCTAAAATACCCTCCCTGTCACAAAGACTCCCTTGTTTTAATGAAATAAAGGAAGATTTCAGCCACTGCTGCAGAATGGAAAGCCTTCCATCCTGGGACAGAGAGGTTTGACAGTCAATAGTCCATGGTATTTGGGACCTGACAGGTTTTAGCAGGATGGATTTAGGCTCTGCTTCCTCACACAAGTCAACACACTGTGTACATGCAGAAGGAAAAGGCATCAAAGAGAGTGAGAGAGAAGTTCACAGGAGTCACAGCATCCCACGCTTTTCTCCATCTCTCTCAGGGACAAATCCAGCTTCTTTCCTTCAAACAGCAACATACTCCTGCCTGAATTCATGCTGTTTTCCCAGCAAGACAGAGGCGGACTCTTCTCTGCTATATGGGTAATACAGCCAACCTCATCGCAGATTCACATCACCTCTTCACTGAAATTTGGGAAGCAGTTACTCACTATAAGGACAGTATAATTAATTAGAAGGTCAGGTACTGTATAGTAAGGAGTAGATTTTTTTGAAAGGAAGACTGCACTTATGTAAATGCTTAAATACTTGCCTTTCTGTAGTTGGAGGATGCTTTTTTATTTTAAAAAAGGAATGAGTTATGGCTGGTTACAAAAGCTGCTGTATCCAGTGTTTCTCACACAGAGAAAATCAACCTTCATTAACAGGTGAGTGACCAATACTTAACTGCCAAAATTATTTTTTTCTGTACAGGGTAATTTGTGAATATGAATTTCATTGCAGGGAATGGAAATTGGATTAATGGAATAATTTAGAGTATTATAGGATTTTCTTCCTTTTTAAATCAAATTTTAATTTGCGGTCAGTTTAATTTGCTCGTGTTCCTCTAAATTCAGGGAACAGAGTACTTATGCGCTCTAGTCCTCAGTCTGGCAGGTTGCTGACTAGCAGATGTGTACAGTGTGTATACAGAATTATATATATACATAGTGACAAATCTTGCATAGGACAAGAAATGAATAGTCACTCGGAAAAATCTGAAACTCAGGGAAGAAAACAAAATTCAACAAAAAAACCCAACTTTGTAAAGAGTTTGTAAAAGCAGCTGAAGAATTTATTTGCATAACAATCTTGAAGTGACTGCCTGTGAGATTTACCCTGGATGAGTAAGGACCAAGAAAAGAGCCACGAGGCAGGTTTAAGTAAGACTTCACTGTTAAACTGCCTTGTTAAACAAACTACCTGTCCTGAAAGCCTTCAGCTTTATTGACAAAAATACTGAGCAAAATCAAAGCTCACCCAGCGGGAATAATTACCTGAGAGGACCCAGAGGAAACGAAGTCAGACAGCCAGGATGAACAGATGCCTTGAAAAATTACATGTAGGAAATAGGTAAGTGAGGGTGAAATGCAGTGGTGCAGCGTGAGTTACAGGAACTCATCTGAACACCTTCATAAAAGCATTGCAGGCATGGTCGGTTCTATTAACTAAGCTTTTTAATGACCAACTCTACATGGCTTTTCTTCTCTCTGTGTGAATGTAAATTTATTAAATAGTGTAACTCGCAAACAGATCTTGCACACAGATTTTGCATTTGCTTTTCTTTTCCATCTTCCCATTCTGTGTACAGAAGTGTAACAGTTTGGTGACTTGCTAAGTGGGAATGGATGAGAAGAGTGATCTTTTCTCCTCCAAAGTGCAAAGTTGGAGGAGTCATTTAAGTGCACTGAAAGAATAGTGCTGCTGTAAACTAACCAACAGCTGTGAGCTCCTTAAAAAATGCTTAACTTTACTTAAGTAGTAAACAATCAAATCAGGTCAGAATAGAAGCAAAGCAGCAACTCCCCCCACCCTCCACATCCCCAAATCCTCCAAAGGTTAGATGTACTGGTGAAAAAGGTAATATTCTCATTGAAACCCTTCAGGGTGCTTTTTAGGGGAATTTGAAAAGGAGAATTATAAGCAAAAGTTGGCCTATTTTTTTGTATTTTAAATAAAAGATTGTTATCTATGCAGGTAACATATTTAAAGAACTTTTTATTCAAAAGAAAGCTATTAATCAAGATTATTTTTTTTTCCTCCGCTAGGAAGACAAAAGAAATAAAAGGTTTATTATTTCATAGCCTCCAGACATCTGGAGAGGAGTGCATACAGTATTAAAAGTACCTGAGGCAGTTGGCTGTGTGCAGTATTTCTTTATATAACACTAAGCCTGGCAGGATCAGAAACAGCTAATTGTCCTGGGCACAAGACTTGCATTTTGATATATTTTCAGAGGGAGACACAGCAGGAAGCACATACCTTTTCATACCTGAACCAGTGGCATGAAGTTGAACCTGAAGCACCTGAGGTTTCTGGGCTTTTTGGGTACGTAATGCAGTAATGGGATAGTTATTATATGACAGGAATTGTTGCCTAGGAGTTAAGTAAAAAACAAGATATTGTGCAGAATTTTTCCAAACTAAGAATGGATGAAGAACAGTCTCCTGTTTTCTCAGGAGCATAAAAATATTTTGTTTTCTTTTGTAGAAGAGAGTGTCTCTAGGTGTGGAATTATGAACAATCCCCCAGGAAGAAGCATTCAACTGAAGAGTAAAATAGCCTTTCTGTGCTTTCCATTAATTCTCTCTTTGAGAGGAAATGCAGGACAGGAAGCACTTTAGAAAAAACTTTTTGCAAGTTCTAATAGTTTTGTACACGATCATTTCTTTTATGAGACACCTCAACCACTTATAATGTATTCTTACATTTTGAACTATCACATGAACATGGTGACAGATGCTGCAAAGCAGCTGAGGAGATAGCTCTCTCCCTGTGATTGAGTTACTAGGTATTCTACTAGATAGTGCTGCTCAGCTGAGCTTTTGAAGGCAGAAGGTAAGATTAGCAGTGGAGGGAAGGCTTCTTATTAATTAAAGTGATGCTCTACCAATTGTAAGGGCGATCAAATATTGCTTCAGTCTTACTGCTGCTGCTTATTTTTAATGGGTATGAGTATATTTTTTTAATGAAGATAGAACTGCACAGCTGAGCAGCGGCTGTGTGCAAAGCCACAGCCTCACTGCTCACCTCAGTTAAGATCAGATTTGTGCAGACTGACAAGACAAGGACTTATGAGAAAAACAGTTCAACAGGTGCAAAGAGACCATGGTATTGAACCTGAAAAACAAACCTGTTCGTCACTTGAACAGTGTAACATAGCAGTTTATAAGCAGTGTGCTTATTTATTGTAAATGCTGCAGCTAAGCTAATGATTTTTGTTTTAGCTGGAGTTCAGATTCTTACTTTCATCAGCATTATCTTGCCAAATATGTTCCCAAGCTTATTTTAATTTAGGATTTGACACTAGCAATTGCCTTTTTTTCCCCTCAAAGGATTAATTAGTTCACAATAAAAGATGCATATTAGGCAATTTATTATGCTAATAGCTTGCAGAAAAAAGCAGAATTACCTTGATGGTGGATTATACTGAACAATAAAAACCCACACTTGTCACAATTCTCCGTGAATGCATAGTTTAGCTGTAGTTAGCTACAGGAAGTTTCCTGGTAATAGTATCCACATTAGAGACAAACAGACATGCATTATCAGTATCCACATTCATAGTGAACCAATGCAGACAGATCTCACTCAGATCTGTAATTATGTCTCATTACCCTTCAGCAGACATTTTTAGCTCAGCTTGGAAGCAAAGCTTGTGTGATCATGGCATATGGTGCATGCACTGGCATTTCCTACCTCATTATTTTAAAATCTATCATTTGATTTCAACCAAACTAAAAGAGAAGTTGAGACTCAAAAGACATTAAGGTTTGTACAAATTTTATGCAAATAGGGAGTCAGGTATAAGAAAAAGCTGATATTAATGCTCCACACTGATATTGAAGCTTGGCCTGAAAATATGAATACACAGGAAACAAATGTCCTGCATTGCTCCCAGAACTGATACTCACTTTGAACTGTGAAACATCTCCTGCCATATGCTGTGTGCCCTGCTGCTTTTTGCTGACCTCCCTGAGAACTGGGTGGACATGCATTTCAGGGCACGGGGCTACTAGCCAGCTGGAAAAGTAGAAGAGTTGCCACAATGCAGTCTACATCATTAAATTTACCTAGGGATAAGAATATAGGTGGAGAGAAACATTTTCAATGGGATCTTGAAATGACAGATGGATTAACATTCCTAACTTCAAAAAAGGCAAGACTGTATTAAAAATTTAGATGAGACAATAAAAATTATTCTTTCAAGTTGGATCAATAATAAAATTCAACTAGACACAGAAAAAGCTGTCCTGTGATAATGGCAGGATATAAAATCATCAGTCTTAAGTGAGCAATAAAATAAAGAAATCAATGTAATTGGAGGAAAAATAGAAAGGGGCCTGAACACTAATCCTGCTCCATCTCTATCAAACATTTGAACGCTACAGTGCAATGAGTTCTTACCACACCTACTTAGAAAACAAAACCAAGTCATTTTTAGCAGATGATTAGAGGGATCATTAGCAATAAGAATTAAAAAAATGCCACTTCAGAATCCAGTCAGTTGAGATTTCTCAATGCACATAATCGGGGATTTTTTTCTCCAATCACTGCAACTGTTACCTAGTACCTCTGAGCTACTGGCCCTGACATAAACATTGTGATTGTTTTCAAGTGATTGGTTGGAACTCATTTTGTCTTTGCATTTATGTAATCTGCACTGCTGAAATAAAGCTTTTATCTGTTTAGCTGGTATTCATTTCCCCATTTGGAAAAAAAAAAAAAAATGTGGTCAAAGCCTTCATCTTCCTCCACTGGTTATTGTGCACCCATAGACCTTATGGCTATCACAGAGATAGGCACTGCCATCACACTAAAAGCAAGAACAACGATCTGGACTTGGGTTAGTGTCAAAGGTCTGCGTTAGCAGTGAAAATTCAGCGTCACTGTAGTCACATCAAAAGATGGAGCTGCAACTTACTGCTTCTGAATTAGCATTATTATGAAAACAAGCATTTTCAATGTGTTCTGTAGCAGGAAATATTTTATCTGCTATAAAAACAACAGCTTTTGTAAATTAATAAACTCTCAAGCTTCTTTTCAGCATTTAACAAGCTGTGAAAAATTGTTTACAGTGTTGGATGTAAGCACCATTGCTTTTATCCTCCAATGTAGCAACAAAGATACAACATAAATGAAACACCATCTTCTCTTTTCCTCTGTATTATTGTTCTGCACTTCCTTAAAATACAAAAAATATCTGTTATACAAACATCAGTTTGTAGAAAGAACCACCTATTTCTTTCATTATTTTCATTAGTAGAAAAGCTGAAAACACCTAGAAGAGTGACTGCAGCATTAGAGCAAGTAGGATTTGGGGAGAGCTGTTCCAAAACGCAGTTTCTGAGTAAAGCTCAGGCCGGACTGCATGAGTAGGTACATTTTCCAGCACAGAATGTGACTGAAGAGGGGTGACTTTTTCACTGCCTGAACATGAGTACGAACCTTCTGACACCACCACAGCAGAGTTCACATGGCAGGACCCTGCCCAGCCAGCACATGTAGTCTATGTTAGCAAAGTACTTTTTGACCAGGTGAAGCATTTATACCTGGAGATCTTGCCATTATGGGCAAAACACATCCAGTCTGGGTACACTCAAAGAAACATTTTCGAGTCTAGACAGAACCTCAGTTTTGACAAAGCTTCATTTTCTGCTTAATGATAAAAACCAGAAACTGATAACTTCCTGATTTCCCTAAATCCTCCTCTATCTTTCCCCCATTTCAGTCCATGATCTAGTTACTTGTGAAACAATGAGTAATTTTATTATTCATGGATGTCTGCATATCATTCACATGAAAAACCACAACACAGGCTGAAGAATATACTGCAAGGAAAAAACCCACAAATGTTCAAAAATTCAATGAAACCCCACAAAAATACCAAGAAGCAGCTGCAACTAAAACAACAGGCATAGATGCAAGTCCTCAGCTTCCTGCTCTCAATATGCATGACACCAAGCATGTCATTCGAGCATGCTGTGCCTGGCTTCCCATCTCTAAAACAAACACAACAGGCACTAAGATGCCACAAGTGTACAGGGAGAGAGATTATTTTGAAAACTGCTTCCTTTTCTACTGGTTTCCACGGAAAATTAGTATCTCTCTCTGCTAATGGTGCTCATTTTGGTAAGACAGGCAAGCTCAGTGAAAAACACAAGAAAATTTAGGCGACTGTCATTTTTCTGTGTACAAAAAGCAGAGTGTGTGGGGTACAGAGAAAAAAGGTAGCTGTAAATTTGACAGGCCAGGCCAGGGGAAAAGGCATTTGGCACCAGCCACCTCCCCTACATCCCTTGTTTCCAGCAGTGGAGAGGAGGTTCTCATTCCATGCTGTAGTGATGCCAGCGTGACTTTTCTTTTTTTAACAGTTCCTTGGTCATTACCACGGGTGAATGCTTACCCAGAAGGCAGCGGACAAGGGATCAACTGCATATTCGTATGAATTCCTCTCCTTTCCATAAGCAGATCTATTCTGCCTTACTTTAGCCATCTATGGATTAAACAGTCAAAACTACTCACTCAGACTTGCACACTGCTGGATGGAAAGAGTAACTCAACTCACCTGACTTAGAGAGAACAATTTTCATGTGGGATGAAACGTACCTTTCCACTGCCTAGGGAGGCTGCCTAGAGATTAATTTAAGACTGTATGTTTAATACAAGTCATGTGGAATTCAAAACAATTTTCTGGCCCTGTATCTATTGCCCTTTTGTGTCAGTGGTACAGCATATTTACTCTTTGGCAACTAGGAAAAAGATTATTCAATTAAATGCACAAAACTGCATGTTTTAGAAAGTTAAATTATGATGGCACATCACGGCAGCCACACGGTGCTATTAGAAAACAATGGTCTTGAGTTTTTGGTCAAAGAGTACTGAAGCTGTGCTTAAACATACAAGTAAGGAAGAAGGGGTAGAAATACAATTATTATCCTGAATACAGCATCTGCTAAGAAAATAAGAACTGGGGAGCATCTAACCCAGTGGCACATTCACACAGACCTCGTTGAGGTCTCTATATTTTAAGGAAACATATACCTGTCTTGTCTGTTCATCTGTATTTCCTCTCAGATCTTCCTTCATTCTCCTTTCAAAGGACTGGTCATTCAATTTAGGAACACCTATTAATAATTTGATAGAGGTAGTTCAATGTTAAAAATTTCTAACTACAGTTAAAAATAGTAATATGCCACACTGTTCATTTAGTGTGTCAAGTATATGCCATGATGACCACTGATTAATTTGTATTTTTAATATAAAACAAGTCCTTTTTTTTTCACACATGCAGCCAGACCTTCTAGGGGCAACATGCAGAGCAAACGAGCATTCTGAAGACAAAAGGCCTCGAAGACAGCCAAACATTGAAGCATTTACCCTACAATTTAAATCATGAAAAAAACTCTCTGAGCTTTTCCTCTTTCACCACTAGGACCAGGGAAACCAGGAGTTACCAACAGGAGATGAAAAGACATTGCAAAGTGTCCCCTTCAGTAGCATTGATTGGTGTGGTATATATTGCCACATGCATGGCAGAATGCTGCCACATCCCCATGGCTGCACTGTACGTTTCCCCTCCCTGGCATTTAATTCGGAGCAGCATCCACCTGAATCAGAGAGATCTGTCTGCTTAAAATGAAAGATGACATTTTCATGAAGCCAAATAAACCCAGGAATGGCAGATGGTGTGTATGTGCAGGGAGGGAGGTGGAAGAAGGAGAGCATGGTTTAAAAAAAGTACCTGCCCCAAATACACTGCAAACTACAATCAAATTACAAGCACTGGTGAAGTGAAGGGAAGGAAATAATCCTCTGACAAAGGTATAGGGAGAACGCTGGAGTGAAATCAGCATGATTAAGGTATAACGCTGTGGATCCAACAAGCAAAAAAGAATCAGATAGCTAGGGATTACACATGTCATGGTTCATATCAGCAGAGAAAGCATACATGAGCTGAACTCTCCAGAAAATTTCCATGTAGATTTGCAGCAAAGCCTTCAGCAGGACAGGTTACAGTTGCTGAACCCAGAGGCAGCAGTCACCAGATGACATGTATGCCTGCTGAAAGCTTACCTTAGACAGATCACCTTCCTCTCTCTCTTTAAATACCCACTCACATTTAAGCAAATGAAACCCACTGACTGTCATAATGTCCAGGCTACACTCAAAAATATTGACAGTGTTCAAAGATCCTAGTAGTTAAGTTGATTTTTTTGGAACATGTTCTATAACCAGAGCAAATCCATCAGTGTCTTGGAGATCACCATAGAAACAGGCTGACAACCATCAATGCAGGAGGAAGAAGCTCTGACATCGGCTTGGAAAAGATGCTGATGTGACTGGTCAAACACACGGACCTCCCTCCCTAATCACCAGCATCAAGGACTCCTGGTGTTTGCTCGCTCTCAGCCTTTCAGCTGCAGCACTGGTTGGAGTTTTTCTACTCCACTGAGCAACACGTTAGATACTGAATCACCTTCTACCAAAGCGAATAAAACATTGAGGCTCTATTCCAAATTAAAGATCACAAAACAAAAATAGCTAACTGGGTATTTCTGTAAGAAAAAAGACAGCTTGAACTGTCTGAATTGCAAAACTGGGGTTCCTGTGCACTTGAAGATGCAGTGCTTGCCGCTGCTTTTTTGGTGCTGCCAGGTACGTCTTCCCAATGACCTGGGTCACAAGAATAGAGAAAAATCAAACAATATGTGAAGCTTGAGGCTAGGATTGTTCTGCTGCAAGGGGAAAAAAGGGGTAAAAGAAAGTCTTAACGTTATTCAAGAGGACATCTACTGACTAGGGACTTCTTACAGTCCCTCCATTTCTTTAATTTCTGATGTTGAACTAGAAAAGTTTCCATGGACTTTGCTCTGTGCTGAAGTGTTTTCCTGGACAAGTACCCACTTTTTAGTGGCCTTCACACCATCTGAAGTGTGAAATGTGTGCATTTCCACATAATTCTTCAAATTAATACACAACAAACAAACTGACTGAATTAATAATTCATAAATACTGATTGCACTTGAATGGAGAAATATCCAACAAGTTCCCTGTTCATTGACCTGAAAATATATTCCTCAGCTTAAAGTATTTCTCTAAACTTTGATTTGATGATGGCAAATTTTTAAATCAAAATCACTTTCTCATAATTTTATGACATCAACTTAAAATCATTCCAATCCTTCAAAAAGAATCGACATTTAGTCAAACAAAATGATTGATTTCTTTGCACTGCAGTAAGTGCTCATATGCTCAATTTATCTCAAGCTTAAAGATGTCTTAGCCAAAACTTGTCCCCAAGTGAATTCAGTTTAAATATGTATTTACACAGTAATTACGACTCAGTACAATTTAAACTCTAGTAAAATACACAAAAATATTGATTGGTACTAAATGCTAAAACACAGTAAATTTCATTTTCTTTCATGTTATTTTCTATGTTCCAATGTGCTATCACAAGCTCAGTTTAATTATATTTCACATTGTTATCATTGAAAATGTTTATTTTCTGTACTTTTAGTTCTGCAGTCCCAAATTTAAGCATACTTTAGAATAGTTACTAATCCATGATGCTAACTATAGCAGAGGTCCACAGGATTCTTCAGCTTTTTTTCTACATCATTCTATTATATCCTATGATTATGTTTATCGTGCTTAATGAATTATTAATATTATAATTCAAACACAGTGGTATATTTTACTTAAATATTTTGCTACTTTTTATTTCTTGTAGTCATTCAGGGAGGCATGCAGAGGCTGAGAGTTGAAAAGCCTAGTTCCTGTGGAAATGTTCATTTAAACTATGGCTTTAGCCTGAGGAACCTTTGGGGAAATTGAAATATAAGCAAATGACTTTCAGTATGTATATAATAACCCATCACTACAAAACAAGAACGTGGATTTCTTCTCAGTTAAGCTGTACTTCACTGACACAAACACTCCTAATTCCCTTTGAAAGGAAGGTCACTGGTCAGTGACCAACTGAGTCACTAGACTTAACCATTCTGTATGTTACTAGTTGTTTGCCATCCCTTTATTCATTTGAATGTTTTACTGTTAGTATCTGGCATTTTGAGAAGAGAGACTGGGTGATTAGGTAGGGCAATTTAGTGAGAATTTGAATGCTGGCATGGAATGTGGAGCAATGTTGATTACAATTGCGGAGATTTAGGGTTAGCAAACACTGTTTTGATAGGTGCCTCATATAGCCTGGTATCAGAACGTCTTCCTGAGCTTACTGATTGACTGAAAAAGCATCCAAGCCTCCTCTTCACCTAGATCAGACATTCTGGTTTCACCCCAGTGTTAGAGTTTACAATGGATCTTCAACCATTTCAAACCTCAGCAAGCCCAAAGTTCAGCAGTTTAGAATCATCATGTTTCAGAATTGAGCACACATGTTGTACTATTGAAAAAAGCATTCCTTAGGAAGGTGCAAAAGTTAATCTATACTCCAGTAACTTATGAGAACAGCAACGGCAAAATTCAACAGGCAGATAAATCTTACTAGAGCAAGAGTACTGGTCTGAGCACTCACTATAGCAGTTCCGATGAAACCACATGGGCTATCTTGGCTGGATCCAACACGGCAGAACAGATCATCTGGCCCACAACTCGTTCTTTGCTGTCCTGTTTAGAACGTGTGGCTCCGGCATAAGTGTAGAACAGATAATAGGCTTGACAGATTCTTTTGGATCCTTTCTCAAGTGCCCTCTACCTCTTCCCTTCTGCGTGACCAAGAAAGCATATCTGGTAGTAAAACGCAAATACCCCCTTGTCATATAATGAAGCACACCTATGTGCATCTAGTTAGCCACTGAGGCACCTTCTGTGTCCCCTGACAGGACAGATGCAACAGGAGATTTAAGCAGTTTCACCTAATGAAGCGCAATCCTTCTGATACATGAACAAAACTGTCCTTAACTGTATGACTGAAGGAACACTTCACACCTGGCAAGGAAAAACTGCATTTTTGATAGGAGAAAACATTTGCAATCAGGTGACACAGGAAAAACCTGCAGCTTCTTTAAGAAACTCTCCTTTTTGGAGGATATAGAAACGTGGAGAAAGTGGTGAGAATAAGAAAAAAGGGGGAAATAATTCAGTGGTAATGACAACTTGTGTTATGTTTCCTACAGAAAGAGATGGAAAAAAAGCATTTGCTGATACTTGTGGCAAGCAATTTATAGTCTACTACATTCAATTTGATTCTCCATATGTCTTAATAGACATGACTAAGAATATTATTACTGGCCATAAATACTAAACTAGTCTTATCCTAAGAGCGGCAATAATATTCAGCTATAATGCTCAGCTCTTACCATATCTAGCTGTGAATTTCACAAGTTGACTATATGCACTCTAAAGAAATATTAAATTTATCTTTCTTTATCTGCCATCAATTATACAGAATTATGAATGATTCATCTAATATAGTAGGTTTTTCCCTTCATTCTGTTTAAGACAAGACTTGCAAGACGTGCTCACAAGCAAGTCAAAATACAACACTAGCCTTGCTATCCTCTGGATTTTTTCAGAATTATTTCTGTATTTTTTTTAATGCAGAATTCACATTCCAAACAAAGGCTTGTGACTGTTAGTGACAATAAAATCTTAACTTTCTCTGCATTGTTTTCCATTTCCCTAATGAACTGAAGATCTAATTTTTGCTTTTTCCTACTGTTGATGCATTCTGGAGAGATTTTCACTTCGTTAGTTTACAAGTGACAATGAGAATTTCTTTTTCTCAGAGGAACAGGAAAGTTTAAAGCTCAGCAGCATGAGATGTTTGGATTGTTTTTGCCAGCACACATTACCTTTAAATTTATGCAAGCTGAATCTCATTTGCCAAGTTTTTAAAATTAATCTAGAGTCTCTCACAATCCTCTATGGTTTTCACAAACTGAAAAGTTTATGGGCCAAACTGTTGAAAAATGGCTTTGGATTTCTTTTCTGCTTTGGCACACGCAAAAAAGCATCTGCAGATACCAACCATTTTGTTTCAAAATCAGCGTGCCCACTTTCCTTTGTGTGTGATAGCCATGAGCGCCATGGAGCTTTAACTGAGGCAAGGAGCTTAAACATTGGTAAACTATAATCCACTCTCAAACATGTCATCCCTCTTCAAAGCAGAAATATCCCACATAGTTCAAGGAAGGGATAACAACATTAAAGCAGCTTTTTCATTGACACTATCAGGTTGCTTCACTTCTTCTGTTTGAAGGAACTCTTTTGGAAAGCTTTTGTTTTCTCAACTTTAATGGATATGTCCATATTCCATGAATGAATGCAGAACTGCAGCCCTGGACTGTGCAACTGACTGATTTGTCCCAGTCCCTACTCTGGGCTGTTCCAACCAACTCTCCACAATGCCTGGGAAAATTCAGGTGTTTACTTATGGATCACTCCCAAAAGATGGTATGGGCAGGAGTGTGTGAGGTTTCAGTCCCTCTGCCCTGCACAGCCCTCAATGTGATCTGCACACCCTAAAACTCCTCCAAGTCTTCAGGCCTCACCACCAAGTGCAGGCAGCAAGCACTCTTGGCATCATGCTGCAGGAACGCCATGGCAGATTGCAACATCTGTCCTGCAATGTTACAGACACTGAATTGAAACACATAAAATAAGAATTATTACCTCAGAACCACATGGGGAGAGCCAGGGCAAAATTCTGTGCAGCATGGATGAGGACAGTTTGCTCTAGAGGCTTCTTCACCTACACAGCATAGACGCAAACCAGTTCATGCCTGATAGCCTCTGGTCCAGGTATCGGTCCCTCATCTGCTACATTTAGTTAAATAAAAAATAAAAGCCTGCTATTTGATAAAACTGTCTCTGGAAAAAAATCATTTTCCTATCATAAACAAGTAATCCAAATAAGTTCTTAAGAAATTATTTTAAGACCGAAACTATAATTTGACAGTGACTCTAGAGAATGTGCTTTGACACATATGAAAAATTGAGCATTTATCTCTTGATACATTTTAGGGATATAAGCATTCTCCTAAACAAAAGTTAAAGTCTATTATTCATATACATTTATGTCTTTTGCATATGGGAAAGCTGCAGTTCTCTTCTAAATCAGAGTGTTACAATTTCTGGATTAGAAGAATAAAAAAAATATTTAAGTAACATCATGAAAGTCAAGAGTTGCCAGATCTAGATGAAGAATCAGAATGAACATTGTTTTCTCCAGTACATTCACCAAAGTATGTAATTTACACTGCACATTTTCTGTCATTAGGTCCAGCAATTACATCAGCCTCCTTACCAACTTCCTGAGAAAATGCTCCTAGTATAGTCCAGCTTCTCAAACAATTGAGGATTACAAAATATAAGGAATGGTAACAGGCAGCAGTGAAAGGGTTATCTTTTGCTAAGTTACTCATGCAAAGCAGTACAAAGAAGCCTTGCAAACAGTTGTTCATAATCTGACATAAAACTTGAATAAAAGACAGAGTCATGGTTATGGTTCTCTCATACATTATAGATTTCTAATTCTTTTTTCCTTCACTAGTTTCTTGTAATGCTGTTTACAGTTCACATCAGAAAACTGTGGTGGTGTTCAGTGTTGACTTGACTGGCATTTTACTCGAAGTCTGTCCATTTTTCTGTTCAATTTAGATTGTGAAATTGAGTTCAGAAAGTATAGTACTGGGTGAGCCAGGCCAGCTGTGTTGCTTGACATTCATTGCTCATGCGTTGCAACTCCCCGAGACCTCCCCCTGTTATAAGTCTCAGCCCCTCATGACACCTCTCTACAAGACTTTGCTTCACCTGTGCATTTGCTGTCATCTCTCTTGCTTTTGGTGGTGCAGATAATTTCTTAAATAAATCTAACAGTGAATGTCTAATTTCAATAATGTAAGAATAACACTCTGCCAGGTAGGATTTGCATAGGGGTTTTATGCAAATATCTGTAAGTGTTTAAGCCTTCAAAACACTCACACACTTTAGGATACTGTATTTTCACTTAATGAATATTCTCTGCTGGACTATTCAGCAATAGCATATTTGTTTACAGAGTAAGTTAATTAACGCAGTCAATACACCAGGGCATAAGGGTGAAATTTTTTTATCTGCTCCAAACATATACAAGAGCCTGCTGGTGTCAAATGGTGCGACATGGGTGGAAACCAAGGCAAGTTTGTTGACAAAATAGCTAAGGTTCATGAACCTTTCAGATGAAGCTCCAGCAAATTTTCAGTGAACTTGGGCTGATATAATATCTCTCTTTAAACAATGTGAAAACAGACACTTTGAATCCCCTCAAACTACAACTATGTGACTCGATGTTTTTTAAAGTTCACCTGTAGTTAAGAATATTCCAGGTTAACATAAAAGGATCCACATTAGAAAGATTAGATTAGACAATTCTCCCCCATCTCACTCCAAGCTCTGTTTTATTTCAGTTCCATGCACTTTAATAACAGCAATAACAATTTGGAAAGAAAAGGTCTGATGAACATGGAAACTTCAATTATTTGGAGTGTAAGGGTAACACATACCCAATATACACTCAGTTAATTAGTGTAAGGTGGAAATGCAGTTTTGCACTTCATCCTCTCCTGCCTCTCTGAACTTTGGTACCTGTTAAGACCGAAGAGTAACCTTTGGGGAACATGGTGATCAAGTGCAGAAAAATGCTCTGCTTCAAGGAAAATGATAAGCAATTCCAGTAATGCTACCTGATAGGACAGTAACACCTCCTACAATTTCAAACAATCTCATTAACTGCTCTGACAGACACTATCAGAGATAACATTTCTCTTGACTTCACAATACAATTAAGGTGGGAGAAGACCCCCAGAACGGTCCAAGAAACATTATCTTTAAAAAGGCACAAGCAAAGACCCATGGGAGTAATGCTGGCTCTAAATGCTCCCTTAATATGGAAAAAGGAGAAACATTTCCATAATGCTGAAGGCCTGGAGTCTGCGGTTAAGGGAAATTCACTTTGAAGAATATGGATTGTAGGCAGCCATCCAAAGCCACATATAGAAACATCTGATGTAAGTCTGGGCTGCAAGATCTAATATCCTTTTAAACTACGAAAGCTAAACATTGTTTTAGCTGAGTATAGAGAAAACACAAGACAAATTCCATGCTAACACTGAAAACTCAATGAATACCTCAATTTGTTTATTTAAAAACCAGAATAGCATCTAAAAGACAGCTCCATTCTCATTTGCTGAGGATGTGGAAAACATTTTTTTAGTGTCTTGTCCAATGTGAATAAAGCTTTACTTGCTTCTGTCCTTATCTGTTCCAAAGGGCTTTCATCTGCCGTGTGAGGGCAACACAAGTAACGGCTCCCTTGCAGTTTGTGGTATTTGCTATCATTGAAACCTCTCATGAGAATCCTTTATAAAACTGGAAATAGAGCCAAGGGAGCTCATAATAAATAAAGAATAGCAAAGCCCTTTCATAAATGAATGAATAAATACATGAATGACTTGTTACAGTAAATACAAAATATTTGAATACTGAATGCTTACCCTGAAAGCAATTCCAGTAGAAACATTTTATTTTACTGCTACAGTCCACACATCTCAAAAAAAACAAAAGGAAATTAGCATTGTTGGAAATTGGAACCACTTTTTACAGATCCTCACAGATATCCAAATATATTGCCTTGTGGTAACTGCAAAACCATGATTTTTTAAATTCCTTTTTTTGACTAATTGCTTTTGAAGTTGTGAGTGGGCATATTTTAATTAATACCATAATGATTTTTGAGATAGTGACGCACCAGCTAGAATCCTGTTCACCTGTTGTCTCTGATGTCAGTGCACTAAAATGCCAACTCTTTGGCCTACTGACTTTTAATCATATAGGGAATCACTAGGTGTTCCTCCACAGTATCTGAATCACTGAATTCTACTTAAGTAGAAAGAAACAGCATGGGTTCAGACTGTATTGTTGTTTCACTACTAAAAAAAAAAAAAAAACACGGAAAAAAAAAGTTAAACTAAGCAAAATCATTACCTTTGAACTAAAAGCCATGTAAACCAAATACTGTTCATGCTCCTCATCCTGCAGCCCTTTACTCAGCAGCCTCTTGTGCGATGAGAGGCACGTGCAGACAGACCCACAGAGCACGTGATGGGAGAGCACCCTGAGATATATCCCCACCAAAACCCACTTCTATAACCCCCGGGAGTATCTTGAATCTTGACTTTTCTAAAAGGAGAACATTTTGCATCCTTTACCTAATCACCACTGTTAAATATTTTGAGTGATGCAAGATGCTTGAATTGCTCTAAAACCCATGCAGAGCCACCGTGGGCAGGACACCTCACCAGCTACTGAGGGCCTCTGGGGCCTGGGGAGGGCAAAAAAGCCCTAAAGGCTAGTAGCACCGAAGGCTACTTTTGTTATCACTAGACTCTGAAAACAGTTAGCTTTCCCAGGGAAATAATATGACTTTTATTGCATTTAATATTTAAAATGTGATTTAGATGTTAATAATTAATGTCAGATTATTTTTAATTTCTATCAATGAAAGCATACATTGCAGCCTATTGCATTTCCAGTGGCAAGAAAACTGTAGTCTTTTGTTATTAAAGCATTACAATAGCAGTGTGAGTCTGTACAAATGTTAATTTGTCATAATTTTCTCGTAGGATAATATTTACAGTATTTCAGAGTGTACGTATGTGATCACCATTTTGTATCCGCCTGACAGTTTTATCTGAACATCTGCTTTCATGGTTTATGTTCACAAAAAGCTGGTTCTCGCAGTGCTAATATGGGATGCAGACTAGTACAACTGCAGTACACTGCTGGTGTTATGGATCTGTCGCTGCAGATTGCTAGTCACACTAGCACCTTCCACAATGTTTGTTCTTTATGACAGATATACCACTGCAATTCAGAGCACAAGAAAGCCGCTGGGGAAACCAATAATGCCAAGATCTTTAGTTAATAGTGGTCACCACGGGTTTGTAAAACACATTTTGACTCATATCAAAGCAGCACATGGGGAGAAGAAAGGTGAAGGAAGAGAAATCGTTAAAAGAAAGTCACAAAGAGACAGGGTAAGTGGCTATTCTACATCATGCATCAGCTTTTCTCTGCTCCCTCCCTTTTCTGAAACCAAGTGGAGTTGAAAACAGTATGCACACTCACTAGAAGAACAGAAAAGTTGACAGAGGAAAAAAAAAAGAGAAAAAAACCCAAAAAACTGCACAGATAAAGCTACCAGAGAAAAAGAATTTAAAAACCCCACAGCTTTTAGAAACACTTAGCAATTTTAATGTAGCATAAAAGAAACTGGCAAAAGACATTTCAAAAAGCATAAAAGAGAAAAAAGAACAACTCATGTAGCACCATCATAAAAAGTGAAACAAAAATGTTGACTCTAACAGCCAAATTTATACTTTTACAAAAGAGAGATGAAAGGATGCAATCACATGGATTTTAGAATAAGCTATTTCTGTACATATATAATGTATTTGAAAATCAGCATCTCTTGGCAACTGAAAGGGATGGAACACAGGAGAAGCCTGAAAAGACACTTAACCTATTCCCTTGCTTTGAGACTGCACTGACCACAGTATAAATGACTCCTGAAGAATGTTTGTCTACCCTGCTTCTAAAACTTTTGATGAATACTTTTTTTTCAGCGAAGAAGTAATGAAGCTCTTGCCAACTGCCTTTGTCAAACTCATATTACATTTGCTGCATTTTAAGCCCTTGATTACTAATATGACATACTGCAGACACCGAGAACAGACTGTTTCATTTAGAGTAAGCTTTTACAGACTTGATGGCTTATAATGGCTTTTGTCAGCCCTCTCCTGACTAAACAAACCACTCTGCCAAACTTGTTGCCGTTCTCCAAATTCTTCTCCATTTTTCCAAATGTCCCATTTTCCCTGGTGCGCAGTGCCACACTCCAGCTGATGTCTTACAAACATTGTGAGTAGTACAAAAAGATCATGTCACTTGTCTCGTACATTATGCCACCCTGCCTGAGCATTCCATCATGATGTTTGCCTCTCCTATAAAAGGCTGACATTGCTGAGTTTATGATTCATTATATCCTCCAAACTCTTTCCCACATATTTGAAGCTTACTGTGTTTCCCCTCGCCTGAATTTGAGCAGATGATTACTCCTGCCCAAGTGTAATAGCTTACACTTCTTGCTGAATCCTAGTCTCATTTAAGGCCAGACAGTTTCTCAAACTTTTCAAGTGTCTTCTGAATGTTAATTTTGTAGCCCCTTTAAACCAATGCTATCTGCAACAGCCTAAATGCTCTATCTATTCCAGCATACTTGTTGTTCATGACAATGATCCGAGACTAGACTTTGAAGGAACTATGCTGGTAAGGGGCCTTGCATTTTTGCAGAGAACCACAGACAGCTGCTCCAAGTACAGACACTGCATTCCTCTTATAGGAATCCATCTATGTTCTTTTATCTTCTGTATGGGAAAGCCATATGCAACTGCCAAAAGCTTCCTCTCAGCTGGAATCTAAACATAGGACTTAATTTGCCTTTGCTCTAGGAAGGCCTTCTGCATCACCATTGAAAGAAATCAAATTGGTGTGATTTAATTTGCTTTTGTCAAAACTCTGCCGCCTCTTACTGATCTCCTACCAGAGGTTAATTGTCTCGGAGGTGCTCACAAATAGTATATTTATGCCAGTATTTTTTCAGGAAGTGAAGTGAAGCAAACCAGCCTGAATTTTTTCCTGCTCATCCATTCGCTCCTTTTATGCCAGTCACTAGACTACCAACGTATTTGTTTACTGGATCCCACTCATCCTATTTAAGATTTAAAATAAACTTACTAATTCTCTCTGATTAAAGCCATCAGGCCCAATTAATTTGAGATCATTCAACTCAGCTACATGTTTTTCTCCTCGGTAGCTTAGCTCCAATAGTCTGCAATTGGCCTTTTTGGCAACCTAGTCCATAGGTGTTTTTTTCTTTCAAGCAAAGATCTACATGCACAGGAGAAAAGACAACACTGTCTTTCTGTTTTTCCCACTCTGAACAGGCTTCAGAGTAGCCTCCAGACTTTAGAGCCCCCAAATAAACCAGCCTAGCAGAAGGCAAGAAAATGACTATGATCTTTAAAAAAAAAAATTAAAAAAATTAAAATGACTACACATGCTCCAGTCAAGAGATTACTGAAGAATTTTTCAATTTGGAACCAAATTAATTTCTGAATTTGCCTTCAGAACAGTGGAGTTTACATGACTGCACTTGGCTGAGGTATCAGAAATGTGTGTGTAAGAAAACTTGTCCATCAGGTGCTTTGAGAAAAGCTAGTGATTATTTACAGAAAACTCTTATGCTGAGACTCTTAACAGAAAACTAATCTGAACCAACAGCCAGATATACTAGAATATCTGAAAAAAAAAAAAAAGGAAGCAGCAGCAGATATTCTGCTTAGGGACGCAGGCAACTGCAGAAACATGCATTCCTGACACTGTGTTCATCAAACAGGTGACACCATGCTTGACAACATGAGTTGGAGCAAAAATCTGATCAACTTCCAAAACCTTTGACAAGATTGTAAACTTGCTGTGGAACCAGCCAGCATGTACTACTGTGGGAGTCTGTGTGCTACTAGGAGGAATTCCATTAGCTGATAGGTAGGAAATGAAGGGTCCACCCCTACATCCTGTGAACCTACATTTCAGACACACTACTGACACAGCCTCAGACATGAACCTGGGTTCTGGCTAACTGATTATCTTTTTGCTGGAAGTGACATGCAGGCTGATAGGTGGTTTATCTCCTGTCATTTGTATTTCATAACATAGTCTTTAAATAAATTACCTTCCTCGCACATTCAGCAAGACAGAGGGAGTGCCAAAATAAGGTGTGGGAAAGCAGTTTCACAGCATTATTACACAGAACATGTAACCTTTCGAGACTGCTTTGTCTGCAACTACATCACACACCAGGCAACAAATCAGTAACTCTCATCTCTAAGAAAAAATATATCTCTAATCAAACATTTACCTCAATAAAGGATAATACTAAAACTACACAACTGTGAAGTCAATGTGCCATAAATCACTGCTAGAGCTTTTCCTTTTCAAAGAGAAAGAATTTTTTTTTCTATGGATTAAGAGAAATACAGACTTAATGGGTGAACCATATTCATCTGTTGACTTAAAATAATTTCAAGTATGTCAGGGATCCTTGAATATCCACAGTAAGGTAAAATTGGACAACACATGCCATACAGAGTCCAATATTGTCAGAAGGCTTGAAATTCTTACATTTGAGTAAAAAGTGGTTGAATTATCTGAAGTCAGATGTAACGCTCAACCTTGTTATGGGTTTTGAAGTTCTCTGCATGTGCTGAGGAACACACTTTCCTGAGCCTCTTGCTCAGTTGAAATAACTGGAAGAAACTTTAATTACCACAGGGGAGCCTGGTTCTCTGCTCGAGGAATAACACTGTGCCACTACTACCGCTCCGTGTATGTTATGCTTCACTTCTTCTGACACCAATGAGAGATGTGCTGGACTCACTCTTTAGATGGCAGACTGACAAAACCACAGGGAAACTTGGACTTTTCTAATACCATGGGTTGGAGTAAACAGCTTTTCCAAATAACAGCAGCAGCCTCTATTCAACACAATTTAGCAGCAAAATCCACAAAGCATTTCCATGCAGTCTCCAGCATGTGAAAATCCAGTGCACAAATTACTATAAACCACCACCTGCTTCCTGCATGGCAGACTAATATAGACCTGTAGCTTGGAAAAAAAAAATTCATAGTAAAGTTTGTCTCTGGTGTTCTGAAGAACTTGTCATGGCACTTGAGGAAACAGCTTGGCTCCCATTTTTTTAGTTCAGCACATCACCTATACCAACAAACCTGAGACATGAACACAAGAGGATACAGAAGGGAAATACCAGGACAAATTATTCAATCTCTTTTTCAGAAAGAAAGGCACTTTCATGACAAATGCAGGTACTAAGGGTAACTTCTACAGTAACTTACAGAGCAAGACACTGAGAGGAATAACAAAGAAACATTTCAGCATTATACAGCTCCAGTTCAATGCAATTTGGAGCGTGATGGTAGATTTTATTCTTGGGAAAATAATAAAGCATTAAACCTGTGTATCAGAGTCAGGACAGTTTCAGCACTAAAACATTGCCTTGGGCAGCTTTCTTACTTGAGGAGAGGAAAAAGCTGGTCTATCGCTGGCTTTTATGCCTAGTGAAATGAAACAATAAAGAGGGGTAGGAGAAAAAGAACAAATTTTCACATTGTTCAGTATACTGTAGGTCAAAAGGGCTGTGCAGAACTGCTCTGTGCCCCCAGACGAGTCCTCTCTAATGTCATATGTAAGAATTAGTCACACAATGAGGGGGGGAAATACATTAAGAAATGTGGTCTTTAATACACGAGTAAATATACCACCCTAGATATTTCAGATTTATAGTGTCATTTCATTGTGATAAAGAGTAAAAATAAATGCATCATAAGACCTTAGAAAAGTCAAGTCTGAAGAAGACCCAGAGATTAAATACAAAGATTGTCCCAAGAGACCTCACAATAGGAAGTAAATGCTGAATACATAAAAAAAACCCCTAGTGTTCTGGGGATGAGTTCTTGGGTAAGATTCCAGGTTGGTGACAGCCTACTCCTTGTGGAGGAAAAGGTGTGTTCAGAGGACGTAAGACAGACACAAACCAGAATAATTCTCCTGACTCAGTAGGTTCAGCACCTTGGCACAGGCACCTTGCACTGTCTCAGAGCACCCCAGCTTCCAAGGCCAAAGGCATTGCTCAGAGGATTCTCTGTGTATGAATGCTCGATGTTTGCATAGCAGATGTCTCCTTCTTCCCTCTTGCACAACTTTATAACAATGACCTATGCCTTAACTTTTTGCCATTTTAGTATCTTTTTTCACATTTCCTCCTTTGAAACGCAGTCATTTCTAGAATAGTCATGGTACAAGATCAAGACAGCCTTAGTGACATCCATGAAATCAACATACAGACATTTAGAATCATAGGATAGTTTGGTTGGAAAGGACCATTACGATCATCTACTCCAACCATAAACCTAGCATTGGCAAGTTCACCACTAAAACATGTGCCCAAGTACCACAGCTACACATTCTTCAAATGCCTCCAGTGATGGTGACTCAACAACTTCCCTGGACAGCCTCTTGCAATACTTGACAACCCTTTCAGTGAAGAAGTTTTTTCCTAATATCCAACCTAAACCTCCTCTGGTGCAACTTAAGGCCATTCCCACTTGTCCCGTCACTTGTTACTTGGAAGAAGAGACACACACCCACCTCATTACACCCTCCTTTCAGGGAGTTGGAGAGAGTGGGAAGGTCTCCCCTCAGCCTCCTTTTCTCCAGGCTCAACAACCCCAGTTCCCTCAGCCACTCCTCATCACGCTTGTGCTCCAGACCCTTCCCCAGCTCTGTTGCCCTTCTCTGGACATGCTCCAGTACCTCCATGTCCTTCTTGGAGTGAGGGACCCAAAACTGAACCCAACACTGGAGGTGCAGCCTCACCAGTGCCCAGTACAGGGGGACAATCACTGCCCTGGTCCTACTGGCCACACTATTGCTGATACAGGCCAGGATGCCCTTGGCCTTCTTGGCCACCTGGGCACACTACATACCCATGTTCAGCTGCTGTCAACCAGCACCCCCAGGTCCTTTTCCACAGGGTAGCTCTCCAGCCACTCCTCCCCAAGCCTGTAGCGTTGCATGGGGCTGTTGTGACCAGAGTGCAGGACCCTGCACCTGGCCTTGTTAAACCTCATACAATTTGAAAGCATTTAACATGTACAATGATGCATGGATTTATTTGGTGATTTATGACAATCACATATCTTTAGTGATGATCTTTTACTTGATTCTGTTGTCATGTTCTTTCAGAACACAATAAGCATACTACTTGTCCCTGTATTTTCTTGCTAGGGCATCGATCACAAGCAACTATTTCCCCAGGCATTTTTCAAGTTACATGTCCTGAAAAACAATATTTCTATATGCTGTCATGATCATAACACCTGAGAACCTCAGAAAAAAATTAATGAACAGTCTTTGAAGTATAGTTTTTATCTTACAGGTACAGATCCCGGATATAGAGAGCTTAAGGGTGGATTTAATTTCACTGAACACTACCATGTAAGAGCTAGGCATCTACCCAAAGCCAGTCATTAAAAGCTCCCTCAAAAGCTAATGAAGAGAATACACTTCCTAAGGTCACTTAACTATATTCCAAAATGCCTAACAGAGGTAGGATGAACTACCTGCTGGAAGTTAATCGGTCTCTCCCTCTTATGATTACTCAGGAGGCCTAAATGCAAGTTTAAATTTCATGCTTTATTTCTGCATACTTAGACTACAATCTCCCACCTATTTCAGGACGTCTGAGCAGACTTATCCATGTCAGAAACACATGATCATTCCTTCCTCCAGGAAAGCCTTCAGTCGTATGCAAGGTACCTCAAAGGGAGGTACCTCTACTGAACCAGCCCACAAATTTTTCTGTTAAAGAACTTATGATGAAAGGTTGTAGACAAGAAAGAAAATTAAAAGAGGTAGCATGACTTGCAGTTTTAAAGAACTCCACTTTTTCCATGGCCAGTCAGCAAATGTGCAAATGTCAGCCTGACTACTACCCAGATATTTTGTGGTATGTCAGCAGCAGGCAGGATGCTTAAGATACTTAATGTTGACATTACCTACATGTGACAGCTTCAACAATGAGATGTTAGCTGGGGAGGGAGGCACTATGTACATCTGTTCATCAGTCCTGCTGAACAACAGGAAGCCTCAGAAATTGTGATGGAATTCATGAATAACCTGAGATGCAACACAAACCTGTGCTGGATTTCCAAACTTTAATCAGGCCCACCAGATTTAGTACCCGGTCCCATACAAAAGAATGCAAAACACAGAAAAACTCAGGCATAGGTATTTAATCACAAGTTGGAGCTTTTTCTGACACCCTCCACTTAAACAGTGTAGCAACATTCTCAGCTGGAATTTGTTGATGAGTAAAGCGCACTATTAAAAAGCTGAACAGCCTGGTCTAGTGGAAGGTGTCCCTGCTCATGGCAGGGGGGTTGGAACTGGATGATGTTTAAGGTCCCTTCCAACTCAAACCAGTCTATGATTCTGTGATTCTATTTTTTTCCTATTAAATCAGATTCCTCCCTGTCTCTCTTTTCTCTTCCAATTACTTTTGTTCGTGCTATTTCTTTCAGTGTTATGACACTCCAAATTTGCATAATAAATTTTATCTCACTCCTACTCTTTTTCTAAAAACTTTCCTGCCCTTATTAATACCACATAACAACGAAACAATAACATGCCTCAACCTTTGGAAAGCATTGCAAAACTCATAAATTGTAGCTCGCTTGTGCACCTAAAAGCTTGAACTTAAAGGCTCCTCTGTGTGAGAGGCAGACACATTTGTTAAACATGTTTTTCTAGTAACTATAGGCTTAGCTACTGTCATACCATGTAACTACAAAAAAGGTAGGCTGGAAGACAGCCTACTCTTGGAGCAAGGTATTTGTCTATTTACTTGTCCATTTATTTGCCCATCTTATACATGCATCTAAAAGCAATGTGGGGGATTTGAATCATTCAGTAGCAGCAAGTATTTGGAATAAGAAAATGTCTTTCCCCTATCATATCCTGCTATCTGCCATGCCTTTCTATTGTCTCTTCCTCTTGACTACACTGCAGCCTGAAGGGTAAGGATAAATGAGTCACTACTTTCTAGGCAATTTTTCAGAGGTTCTAATTAATTTTGGCAGCACACGTGAAACCTTTGTCCTAATTCCCAAGGGAGCCCTATCTCCTGCTCTTTAGAGGACCTTTCCTGATGAAGTTTCAGCTTCATCACTCCAATATAACACAGGTGCTGAAGGGAAAAAGATGAAGAGGGACGAGAGGTATGCTCATACTTCACTCGCACTGTGGAGTTTAGTGATAGCCTGAAATGTGAAGGGTTTAGCTGCATCCTTTAACTGGAGAAGTGAAGCTGTCACAGACCAAGCACTACCCAAAATTCATGCTGCTGTTCCTGATTGCTTTCTCTCTTATAGAAATGAAGAGCAGCCAAGAAAGGTCTCTGAAAAATAGGTGAGGAGGGTTGTGTAATCTCTGATCAGAAATCAACAGGAAGACTGTGTTCATACTTTCTGTGGTATGGATTCATGCAAAGCACAACTCAAATCATTTAATCTTGCTTTTGTAACAGACAGCAATACTTTGATTGGTAATTAGATGAGGCTGTATTAAATATATGGAAAATTAAGTCTTTAATTTAAAGTCTTCCATAAAAGGACCTTTTTAATGTTCCCTCCTCCCTTACAGATTAATTTTTTATCAGCTAAAGCAAATATCATGTAGCTGAGTTAAATTAGCGTGTTGTTCATGAAGAAAATCTATCCTGAAACAGCTTTTCAGAGAGCTTAAGTAATGTCTTGACATCGATTGATTTAAATACACAAATCATAAACTCTTAGATTGACTTTTTTATATCTCCATCTACACTGCACAAACTACAAACTTCTCCAGGCATTTTGGCACCTTCTTAAACCTAAACGACAGAACACATGCTCCACAAAGAAACAACTGCAATACCAGTGTTCCTCTTTTCTTCCACATACTCTGAAACACCAAGGGGAAAAAATATCAGGATTTGGAGGACTCTCAAAAAGCTCAGGTCTGTCCTTTTGCCTGAGCAGTGGCAAAAGGTGGCAAAATCCTAGAGACATGTACCCCCCACAGCTGATTTCAGTTGTTTTAACAGGACACTAGGAAAGAGCCAATATTTGAAGTATCCACACTAAAGCTATGTAGAGTTTTAAAAAACAAGGACATGATAAATTATATCCTGATGTGATTAGGAAACTAGTATGTTCTGTGGCCTTTATTCTGGACCAGGATTAAACTGTTAATCTAAGTTCTGGGGTGGCTGGCTGGGATATGAGGCACTTTTACATTTTGTACTTAAAATAGATTTCCCAATGAGGTCTGCAACATACCTATATTAAACTACATTCTATAAGTAAACAATTTATTCTTTATAGCTGGTTGTCATGCTACTGCCATCATAACTAGATAGAGATCCATTTAGTAAATGGAGGATGTGATAGAAAGAATACAAACTTTGATAATGTAGATTTTAAGGGTGACATTGACTTACTGATAGTTTCACAACCCTAGAGGTGTATGAACAATATTTACCAAAACCAAAACCTTACATATGCTGTATTTCGTCTCTGTTTTCTTGTATAAATCTGTAGGAAACATCTAAGTCAAACTCTTTACAATACTTAATGCACCTCAGTATGGAAAGAAGATAAAGCAATAAATAAGGAGCAAGATCTTCTGTAGAAAGTTTGCACACCTAATTGAAGGAGGATGGTATACTGACAGCCATTATATCTCATAATCTCAACTCAACCACCAGCTCCAGAGACCTCTATGGTTCAGATGACCAGAAACTGGAAAGAAGCATCAAGAAAGGATCACTTCATACTTGCCCTACCACTTGCACTCTTTATTTAAGGATCTTTGGAGGAGACAGAGCCTCAGATAAAGCAAATTCACCCAGCTCTATACATCTTGGAAGAAATTAAAACTCCATTCTTGGTCTGCTCCCTTCTATGTATAGTACATTCACTTTAAAATTGCAAATGAAAAAAACCCACAAAAACCCCACAAGCCTAAGACTGAATACGAATTAAATCCCATCGTATTACAAAACCAAGTCTAATTCTTTTTTAGATCAATGCTATCAGCACAAGCACAGAAAAGTCACTCCTAGAACATGCTGGGACATATTCAAATTTTCCAGGAGTATTTTGTCTGACAGATACATTATACTTAAGTTAATCAAAATACATTGCAAGGCCCCTAAGAAAAAAGAAACCTTAGTCCTACAGCAGCCACAACTTTTCAAAGCATTTTCAAGCTTTTTCCACAGACTGTTTTTCCCACACTTTTTGGATGTCATGGCATAGTGCATGAGGGAAGTAGATATTCTTTTTTTGTCCAATCTGAAAAGCAAGTTTCCTCCACAGATAGAGTCTATGAAAACTATATTGGCTTTGGGGGATTATTTTTTTTTTTCTCCAAAAAACCACTCAAGACAAACTGTATTCTTTCACAGCTGATAGCTGAGTCGCAGCAGATCTCTACCTGCATGTAGTGTGACTATTTTTAAGCCAACAATGAATCACCAGCAGGAGGACCAGACAAAACGCTGAAGCACACATTCTAGGTGGTTGCACTATACAACATCTCTTTTCAGTAATTTGGTTATTTCTAGAAGAAATGAACCACATGAGCAGCAGGTGCGTATGCTAATAGAACTACTTTGCGTTTTAATTAAGCAGTATTTCCCTACAGAGTAATTATATATGTTGTTTACTCAACTTTTTTAAAGATCATTAAAATAAATCTGCAATCTCTTTCTTTCCTGGGCTACAAATAAAAGATCTCAAGAACCCTAGGAAAAAAAAAGCAGCGAACATACTTAGCAGATCTTATATATACACGATAAACTCTTGCTAGGTACAATTTCATAAGGAGCTTCTATAACAGATGGTGTTATCTGTACTCCCAACAAAAACTGTTTTGTCTCAGACAATGCCACTGATTCTGTTGACTGCCATAGCTGTAAGAAAACTGATGTAACCCAGTAGATATTGTAAAATACCAGTTGAAATAGAGACTACAGAGCCTAAAGAAGAAAAGTAGATAGATTTAATGAGACATTGACTTCCTAAGCTTAAGCGACAAATACAGAATTTTCCTCAAAGGATTTACAATCTCTAGACCCTCTGACTACTATGCATCTCTCCAAAGGTGGTCTAGTAAGAGACGAGATCTGCTGCTGCACAACTGGCCTTGCTTCTGGCCTGAATCACCCACAGCTACAACTGCTATTGCTGTTATTCAGCGGTTCACCAATCACTCCGTACTAATCAGTACTATTTTCTGCTCTGTCAAAGCATTACTATGTTGGCAATATTCAGTTAATATTATAGAACTAAAAATAATAATGCAGCCAAAATAAACTTGCCATTTCTTTAAGTACATTCACAGATTTATCATTGGGCTTTGCCTATTAACTCCAGTTGAAGAGAGAGAATTGGAAACAAGTCAACTCCCAGGCAGCACAAACCCTTAGACTTGAAGATGATTTAGCCAAATGTAACACTGACATCTAGAAATACAGACACAGAAACAATCAGCCAAATTCAGAAATACTGTGTGCAGATGCAACTCTGTCAAGACCCCTTCTCCAAACTGTGATCAGACAGCGCTTTCAAGCTTCCTCCAAAGAACACAATATGCTCTCTGCATGAGAGACTTCTACAAATTCCACCTTTGAAAAAGAAACTTGTTTCACGCTTAAAGAGCATAATACACACCAAGCAATGTTTAACGGAAAGAATTTTAGGTAGTTTTTTTCAATCCTTTGTGCAAAATTATACAAATTCACATTCCATTGCATCTATCTTAAATGCAACTTCACTAGAGAGACATATTTTCCAGAAAATAAAGATGGGAGTTCATCCTACATTACAGGAGAGATGTGTCAAGTACACGTCACATAGCTATTAAATTGAAAAATGGAACTTACAGGAAAACCTGATAATGTTTTTGAGAGCTAAAAGCCTCATTTTGACTTGCTTCTCTTGTGCAGGCATAACTTTCTTTTATAATATTTCAATAAGGATTGTATTTTTTTCAGGATTCTCTCTGTCCATTGTCCATGTGAGATTTGTGATTTTCTGTCACTGTAGCACTTCTACTGCATCCTGAAAAAGCTATTTCAGCAATTTTCTCAGAAATTAGGAGTTTGTATAAATACAGGTTCCTAAAGAACAGCTATAGCAAATACAGCTTACTGTCCAGATGTTGGTCTGTCTGTAATCTTAAAAATAAAATAAGCAACATATTCAAAGCACCTGGTTTGTCTTGAAAAGCCAAACTTCAGGAAAAACAGACCAAGAAGTGGTTTGCCAGAGATTAGGGAAACAGAGCAAGTAGTTTGGGTTTTATTTCTCCCTTAGGGCTTTATTTCTCCCTTAAAGCAAAGATTTAATTTTAGAAGAACACTTATAAAAGCCATCTAGTTTAAAACTAACTTATCCAATTACTTTCTCAGTTCCACAAACTAGCAAAATAGCCGATAAGATAACCTAGTTGTTATACTGTCAGGAATTGGCACAACAGGTAATTTTCAGGGCTATGACGGAGTCTTTCCATATCTACACAAATGTCAATGCATTTGAAGTCTTTGTTTTCTTCACAGTTTCGTAACACATGTTACTATTGCTTGTGGTTTACTTGCTCTGTGTATTTCAATCTTAACTCCAAACACTCAGAACAGGAGATGTTAATACTAAGCCCACTGAAATAACAATGAACTTTACGGGAAGCTTTTAGTCCAAGGAGTCTAAAGCAGGGAGGAAAAGTGGGCACTTTTGAAAAGAATACTTTTTAGAAAGATCCTAACCATCACAATACACTCTTCAAAATATTAGCTAAACAGAAGACAGACTACTCAGAGAGAATAACCACGAACAAACATCTGTGATCCAAGTGGGTAAGAGACAGAATGCGAATTTTTGAGAAAAGTATTACTTTTAGGTTTATCATATGCTTTATCAGTAAACTTAAAGCAAAATAGCTTGAACACTATCTCATGTTCCTCTTTTCTCCTCTTCTTTTTCTACTTGACATTCATATATTTTTACAGATAATTCTCCTGTCCTTGCTCCTCAAAGTTTCAGATTTGAACGCAGTAATTGTTCATTTAGAATCTTATAAATTAAGTGATCTTTATATTCCATGACCAACACTGACTGACAAAAGATGCAGATTATTAATCAAGAGGAAACCAGGCCAGTTTACCACCTCGAACCACACAGAATTTCTCAGAAAATGTACTCAGCAAGTAATGAATTTTGCCTACCATCAATGATTGTTCTGCATGAGCTCTACAGTCTAGTTATATAGAAGATTTAACAGGAGTATAACAAGGACTCCTTTTGACTTTATAATCTCCAGCTGAGGACACTTACATGGCTAAATTACTCATCCTTGGCACAGCCCAATTTTGCTCTGAGAGTTGGTAAGTGAAAAGCAAAACAACACAGATCATCGATTCTAGCTGAGATAAGTTTACTCTCAACAGAAATATTATTTCTGTTGAAACATAAAATATGCAAACACGTATAGCATATATAGCAACAAATATTGCTCACAGAGCAATGGCACCAATTCTCAAAGGGATTTAGCTAGATGAGGAAATTATATAACATTGACTTTTTTTTTCCCTAAACTGAAACAAAATTATGCAAGAAAACTAAGTTTATAAAAGTACAACTTTAGAGAACTTACAGAAATACTTTTTTTTTTTCTTGTAAAAGACAGTATCAGTTTCTAACAACTAAGACGTTGAAGAATATGCCAGTAGAAGGCAATTTTAGCTTTTGTTATGGAAGAATTCTCAACTGACAGTGGTCTTAGTGTACACATATATACATGATGAGACTTAAGAAATAAATATAAATTGACTTCCAAACAAAAACTTACTGAAAAAGAAACAGAACAGTGAAGTATGTCACTGAACATGCACTTGAAGTGCTAGCTGCTCAGAAAATGCTCTGTGTGCAAATTACCTAATGTCTTACCTTCATAAGATTAACAGGTTTGCTTCCATATTAGAAAAGATAGTTGGAAATCTGATAGAACTCACTGTGCAGTTGCTGTGGAAAAAAAACAAATTCAATCTTCGCCCTCCCTCCCCTCCGCCCCGCTCCTGGTATTTACTTGGAATATATTTCTGATAAATTTAGTAGTTAATCTTCCTCCCCTTATTTTTTATCAAGTCACTTAAACATTACAAACTGATATATTATTACATATACTGGTGAAAATATTCAGATTTTGAATGCTGTGCTGCACTGCTCAGTAGAAAACTCACTGTACATAGATTGGGGTTTTACAGTTCCCCAAGTCCAAATTTACAGAGCTCAGTGATGCCACTAAGAAGTAGATGAGCTTGCTGATGATAGATTTTTACTTTGTGAAACACAATTCTTTCCTCTTGCCATCTGGATGGCATACACTTCACTGTATATTTGTTTTCCCTGGAAAAAATAATTTCTTGAAGTACACAGGGTTTGTCATACCAGTCTTATGGATTTTCTCGTGATCATATTTTGAGAGTATTATCTTATCTGTGATAAAATAAGTCAGAATCTGTCAGGGGAAGAAGGTTTGAAAAACCTTTCTAGGAGAAATAGATATATTCCAGCTGAAGACCTTTAGTATTACTCAGATTTTTGGAATTGGACAGATGCAATTTCATTTATTGAGTGTTTTCTCTGTGTTTTGCAGCAGGATAACATCAAGAACAAAATGAAACTGATTTATAATGTAATGCATGTGGAAACAAAATGCATTTAGAAATCTGATTTTATTATTTCAATCCACATAAATTCAGAAACATCAAGACACACCAGTAAGAACTGATTGCTGTGGTACATGGCAATATTTTATGATAAAAAACTACCAAAGGGACTGTGTAACTTCTTTTGTCTGACTTTTATGTGCACGCCCAGTTTTTTAAATCTGCAAGAAAACCTAAAATGTGGAAAAACTTATTTGAGAATATTTTGTCCCTTATATAAGGTGAAAACAAATTATCTGAACAAACATTTGAAACATGGTCTATCAGAAACACAACTGATATTTACCTTTGGCAATACTGCCTTGGGTCACTACCTTTACAGCAGGTCACTGAAAACAATTAACGATGTTCTACTGTTCTGTTGGCAGAAAAAATACCCTTCCAACATAACTCTAAAAAACAGTGAAACATGAAAGCTAGGCTCTTCCACAGGTCTTTTGGGAACTGCATCAAAGAGGAGGAGAACAGAAAATATGAGTAAGATACAGAGAACAAAAGTCCTTTTCATACCTCTTTCTTGCCAGCCCTCAGAACACTTCAGGCTTAAAGTTACTGAATACCAGTGACTGCTCCAACTTGCAGCATCTTCCCCACAGATACTTGTGGTCTCTCTGTGATTAGGACAGAAAAGGTAAAAAATATTGTCTTCAATCCTCTGTTTGGCACTTAACATGTCCTTAGGAGAGGGATGACAAAGGGTTCCATGTGGTCTGTTCCATCCTGAAGGATCAGCATACAGGGCACAACTCTCTCAAATCAATAGCCATGAAGAGGCATTCAGTCAAACCACAGGTTTGTGCTACAGGTGACAGGTTGATGTGCCCAGCAGGTCAGACCACGATTCAGACAAGTTGAACATCCTCTGGTGGTATCTCTTCTGCTGATGATCAGGGAATGCAGATTCCTGGTTTAGAACAAGCATCTAACTTCTAAATGGCTACAGTTAAGTGGCATAAACTCATCTAAAGCATTAGGGAAGATCCAAAATCTGTTCTAGTAGCTTGTAAACACAACCCACGAGAAGATTAAGAGGCAGCAAGGTTAGAAGGAGGAAGAGAAGTAAATCAGATCACCAGTAGCAGCAGAGTAGAGGCTGAATAAAGATGTTATACCATAACTTGTTGCCATGCAAAAGAAATGTCTGTTCTAGCATTTGGAACTAATAAAGGGAAAGCAGATGCAACTGTGGAGCTTTGTGGTATTTCTTATTTTCTCTCTTTACCTCAGTATCTCAGGATTGGAGCTGGACCACTGCATCCTGCTTTTTCACCACCCCTGAAGGTCTGGGGAGCAGCTGCAATGACACAGGACACTGCTCATAGGGCTCAAGTGGATGCCATCTCACTGCGAGCTGGAAGGACTGAGTGGAAACCGGCACTACCCAGAGCTGGGAGTGGAGGACTGCATCTGAAAGAGGCCAGTGTAACCTATTGGTGAGCTACAGGAAAGGTGTTTTTCCACAATGCTGAGGAATTAGACACTGTAGGAAGCAGACCTGTAACATTACCTGAGAGCAGGATTCATCTCTTTAATCACCCAGTTTAAGCCAGTCATCCAGACCCTTGCTATAATTGATGGAAAGAGATAAATACCACCAGAGTTGATTCAGCCCACCAATTTTAGATAATTACCTTAGGATGATATAAGCCATCCTCTGGAGGTGCCTGTTCTTTTCTACTGATTATTGAGCAAGCCCAGAGCACTTGCCAAGGCCAGCAGTTAGGTGATAATTAGGTTAGGTGAGACTGAACAAGCAATTACAGAAAAATAAAAACTGGAGACTTGTCTAGTTAAGAAATTGGTCCAATAGCCTTTTCAGAGATGTAGGAGGTATCGACAAAGATATCCCACATGGAGGTTTCTTCTTGCTGAAATAACTTCCATATTTTCTTTTTCCTTGCAGAAAAGCAGAAGCAAGGTCGTAGGAAAGGCATGCCTACACTCTTCTTCAAAAGACACAGAAACTGAGACGGATAGGAGAGCAAACATGAGCATGTGTATGCACTAACACATGACTCCAGGATATCCTTGAAAGACTTTTGCAGAGCCCTCTATGTTGTGGTGCCTTTTTTTCAGAATCTGCACTTACAATCTGTAATTTATTTATTTATTCAGAGAGGATATAAGGAGAAAGAAATAATATTGGATTCAAAATTGGTAAACAATAAATTCATGACACGTTTCAGTCATGGACATATGCAACTACTCACCCAGCAGTCATGCATTAGCATTTTTAAAGCTTCAAGCAGTATTTAACCTATAGTAGAAGCTTTTCATTCTTGAGAAGGGAATCTTCTGGGGGAGAAAGGTAGACTCGTCTATTTACAGTAACAATAAATACACAGTAGAAACATAAAATTGCTGTGTCCATGAACTTAACATAATGAAACAAATAAATGTAATTTCTTCTCTAAAACTCAACTCTGTTCCACCTATTGTACACTCATATGCACATGCAAATAATTGCATGTTCTCAGCATAGGCTCTACAGCAGTTACAACCTAAAGAATTCAGTCACAGAATTGCCACTAAAGGTCAGAAAGGTGATTTTAAGATGTTACCTTGTCTAGGTTCCTGCCTGAAGGTGACTCCACCCTCTGTGCCTTCTCTAGCCAGTTCACTCCTGAGGATCACTATCCCCCTTTATTGTTAAAGTTTCCCTAATGCCAAGCTCTCCTGTTGCAATTTCAACCCAACACTTTCCATCCTGTCTGCAGTGAACACACAGAATATTTTTTACCTCTCCTCTGCAGCACTGTGTCACTTGTTATCTCCTCTCTGCCTTTTAGGGGGACATGGAAGGTGCCTAGCTAGCACATTTCCACTTCTTCATTAGTAAAAAAGCAATATTCTTAAATATAGATTTTGGGTAGATAATATTCCAATTAATATTTAAGAACTGGTATCCAGTACAGATAAAATTATTCTGGTATTGATTAAACCTGTTTTGTATATGTAATTGATAAAAGTTAACTACAGTCTGTAAGTGGAGGCCTGTATAATTTTTTTAGGTTGTTAGTTAAAATCCAAATTTTAACTAATTATGTTCTTAATCTCTCTAGCTCTGCCTCATTGCAGCAATTCTTTACAATGAAGCTGATGCCACTTGAGAGGTGGTCAGTTTTTGATTCAGAGAAGTAATGGCTAGTTACAAAAAATTGCCCAAGCAAGTGAATTATGTGTCAAACTTCCCAAGCCCAGTCAACTGTGCTGGTGTTTTCCTATATTCCCCAGTCAAGGTTCGTATTAGAATTATGTATATGTCTCTATGTATGTGTGTTGGGTTTGATTAATTAACCCGTGATCATCAGCTATGAAGAACAGATTATGCAGTGAATTTTCCTAAAGTGTAATCTAGAAATATTACATAGAGTCATTAAAAGCAATCTGTTTTGCTCTCTCACCTTGTGCTACCTTTGTACCAAAGGTAATCACTTTCTGCTTTTTTCAGGAAAGCTGTGCCCCAAAATTCTGACCCTTACCTGTTACTGTAACTTCATCTTCCACATGACTGTATCTAATATATGAGCAATGTAAAATGTTTTTGTTAGACCCTGTTGCAAACATAGGTGCTGAGGTACTACTCTCAGAAAACCAAAACAACTAAAATGGGAAGAAGACCTGTTGTATGAGAGACAAAAGAAAGAAAAGCAAGGAAAAGCAAAACAAAGGAGCTGATCATATACTAATAATCTATTCAACCAAATATGGCAGCACTCCAGCAACACGCACTAGTTTGTGCAGAACTTTAAATATGTGAGTTGTCAAACAGAAGTAAAGAATTTAAGTGATCTGCTGGACAAGGAACTAATTAAACCGGATGTATTATTTCATTTAAAAACAGACTTGTTCCATAAGGTCTTCTGCTGAAATATTCTAGATCATGAGTCCGTAGAAGTAATTGATTTTTCTATCAGTGAAAACTAAGTGAGAAAATATGCAGTGACATGAGAAGTATCATCCAAATGATTAATGAGTTATGCAGTGATTTCAGTTATTTATAAACTACTTCACTGTTTTTGCTTGAATGACTTTGTTCCAAGTCCTTACTGCAGGGCATTCGACTGGTATGAGCATAATGAAAAATAATTTCGGTCTAAACCACTGTTAAACTGGCAGAAGTCATGCCTGAGAACAGAAAGCAGCATCATTTCATCAACAAACTTCCTCCCATAGTTTAACAATATCCTCCTTTAACATTCTACCCTGCTTCCATAAAGCATATATTTCTCACTCCTCTATGCTGACCATAGCAGACGATGGGCTGATGGTGTTCACCCTCTGAAAACTCCATTAAAAATGCATTAAGATGGTGACACAGAACAATAAAAGCAATGGAGAGCTCAGTTACTGGAGAAATGTACCATATGTCCTCTCACACTTACCCAACCAAACTGATTATCCAGTTGGGGTGCCTAATTATGCTGAGGTGCTGAAAAATGTAGATATGCAAGGAAGCCCAGAAGTTAAAATAAGGCTTATTCATATATTTGTTACTATTATGCATCAGATGCATGAATAAAGCAGGATAATCTGTGATCTATTTAAAATAAAAATATAAAACTTATCTTTTGTAATATTTAAATGACAGGTGTAGTGAGACAACGCTTAACCTGAGGAATAGGTTTTTTTGGTTTTTTCCCTTTCCTCTCCACTTCCCTGCTTACCCTTTTTTCATTTCCCTAAGAAGAGTATATGCACAACAAAGTATGCAAATGCCCTTGCAGGCTTTGGTGAAGTTGCGAGGAACTTTAGTGGACACTGACTCTTCAGATGCTGACTGACCTGTTTGGAAAACTGCATCACTCTTGAAAATGCAAACACTGCAGCTGTTCACAACCTACATCTTTCATCAAAATTCTGCCTTCCTATGGCCTGCTTGCTGAGACAAGCAGCTTGCGACTGTGTTTACAGCAAACTTTTGAGAACAACTCATCAGAAATTTGGGCTCGCATGGTCACAGTCTGAAATTCTCCTCCTTTTAGCATAATAGTTGGAAAGTTGGAAAAATAATGTATTGTAAATAAATCCTGCAATGAAGACAGCCCTGCTTTGGTCTTTGAGACTGTTTTAATCTACTTTTTAATCTTAAGAAATTGCTACAAACATCAGAAAAGGATTGTCAAGGATATTCATTTGCTTCTGTTCCTGCTGTGCACAAGGATCATTCAAATCCAAATGAAACAAATGGGCCAAAGTTGATTTACTGAAGTAGCAATAGATGAGGCTCAGAAGCATCATCAAAACTCATTGCCACCGCCATTAGAAAACCTCAGCTCTGCAAACACTGAAAGAAAGGTCCCTAAGTCTCAACACAGAGCTCAGGAGGAAAAGCCACAAACCCAAACAGTGCTAGCAAAATAAGCAGCCTCATCGCAGCAAGGTCCTACTTAAATAATCTTGATCTATCACTACTTTTCATGTGGATGAAACAAAGACTGGGGCTGGCATATTCTAACTGCCAACATTTTATCCTAATAAATACTTTTAAAACATGCCTTAACTATATAAAATAATAAACCAGGAACATTTTAAAAATATACAGTATGCGGATTGATTTGCACTTGTCACATTAAGTGACATAAATTACAGACCTGTGGCTTTATAAGAGAAAAATTACAATACCTCTCAAAGTACATTTCATCTATAGACTTCAAAATGTTCTAAGGAAGTTATTAAGTGGGCACGTTGGCTCTGGAAAGGGAAAAGTAGGAGCCAGCGGAGACTGTGCTGGTGTCACGGCTCGGCACAGGCCTGCTGTGTGCTGTGTACCAACAAACAGGCACTGCCTTCAGACCTGAGCCAGCACCCCCACAGCAGCTGCCCAGCCCTGCCCCAGCGCAGAGCATCTGCGGGGGTCCCACTGGCCCACGGCACTTCCCCACTCCACACACAGCACCAAGCTGAGGGCTGCCATGGCTTCTCTAAGGCTTCACAGCAGGTCAGTAAGTCAGGTCATTCAGAGAGCGCCAAGAGGAAAGCAACAAGAAGAATCAGTGAACTAGAAAGCATGAGCTAGAAGAAAAGACTAAAGACGCCGGGATTTTTTAATTTAAAATGATGTGAACCCTCCACAATAACAGTTTTCAATTATGCAAAAGGTTGCTGTCAAGGGAAAGGGACAAAACTATTCTTCACAGGATAGGACAAGAAGGGTTAAACTGCAGCAGGGAAATTTAGTTTAGACATTAGGGAAATCTTTCTAGCTGTCAAGATAGTTCAGCACTGAAATCAATTGCCAAGGGAGAGTGGAATCTCAATCACAGGAAAGTTTTAAGAACAGGCTACCTAATTAACTGTCAGGCATGGCTTAGGTGTAATTGCTTCTGCTGGGGCTGAGGGCTGAACTACCTGACCTCCTGAGGCTCCATCTAGCTTTACCTGCATCGATCACAGTATCTCTAGAGTATCGGAATAATCTGTCCCTTATAAATTATATATAGGCAGAAGATAAGAAAAACAAACAAGCCTGAAAGTTAATTACAGATGCTTACGACATCTAACGCTAAGTTGCTGCTATCTTAATAATTATAGGATAAAATCCATAATACTACCTCAGTAATAACAATATACTATCAACATTTTAATCTTATTCAAGTATCGATCTTTAAGTCTTACATTGCACGGCACAAACTTATTTTTATATTCTGTACAATTACAGTATTCAAACCTTTCATTCACAACACATCATGATCACAAGATATTGTGCACATTATCCATGCATGTACATATAACTGCCTAAAAATGCAGAGAGAAAAAAAGATAGAAGACAGTTTGTAACATTTCATTCTACTAATCACATATACAAAACATCTAGCAATAATCTCAGAGAGATAAGTCCCGACCTAAGCACTCTTGAAGAGTTTCAGCTTTGTTTCCAAGTGTCAGAATGAAAGAAATATTCTTGCAGGATATTTGTTCTACTGTTGCAGTATTCTACATAAACGTAAAATTCAAATTAATGCATTTGAGACTAATTTGATATGATCCCCTTCTTTACTCCATCTGTAATTAGCATCGCTGTCATGCTGCTACATTCCACTGTTCTTTTTTTCTTACAGAAAACTGTTCAAATTTGTATATATTTTTTTTAATACCTCATAGCTAAATGGTTAAGAGGCAAAAAGAAATTCACTCCTTTACTTTAGGAACTCCCATTCTCTTTGTTAATTGAAACTGTAAAGGAAAAACAATTTAATAAAACTAGTTTTAAAAAAACTTATTAAATTAAAATATGAAAAAAGTGTCAATCTTTCCATGAGAACCTGGAAAGTATTTCCAAGATTTCTGCACAGAATTCTGTAATTAATTATATGGCCAGAGGGGGCTACAGAAGATTGACACAAATCAGTGAAAGTGTTGCAAAAATTGCCTAAACTCACTTTAGAATTATAAAACATTCAATATAAGCAATAATGTTGCACAAAAATCAATTATACAGCTGGAAGTAATGGAGTGAACTGTAACCTTATGCCATGACACAGGCCACAGTGCAGAACTTGCAGTATTTTCATGGAAAATAGAGAAGTCCTTTAGTCCCATATAGAAAAATATTCCAAGAATGAAGGAAAACTCACTTCTTTGAGAGATGATGGAGCCAGCCGCCCCGGAGGACTGAGACACTTTGCCAAAACCCCAGATTACCATGCGTTATAGATCCAGTCAAGCATCTACAATATTTTCTACCGTTCTTTGCAATCGCCCTTTACGCACGCCTTACGCGTGTGGTACACCCCCATTTATCTCCATTACCACACACCACAGCCATCAGGGAGAGACAAGCAAACGGTACTACAGAGCTAATTAAACATGATTAATGGGAAGGTCGATAATTTTGCACACTACAAAGTTTCTTTTAGTGTACCCATGTAATTATGTTATTTTATGTATCTGTGTTCAAGGAGTTTGTCACCAGCAGCACTTTAGCCAATAGTAAGCAATGCTATTGTACTCAAATACAAGGACATTTAGGACTGATGTTACACACAACTGTAGACAATTAGTAGCTAGATCTTAGGAAGTCTGAGTGTGATTGTGGCAGAGAGACACATCACTGAATTTACACAAACAGTCCTTTGTGGGCTGCTAGGCCCCACATCTGCAGGTACAAATACACAATTTTCCCCCCTTACACAGCTAATTTGGTTGACTGTTCCCACAGGAGAAGCTGCACTTGTGAGGTTGAAGCTTCACCTCGTGGTGAGCCTGCCACCCTGACTTGGCACAAGACTCAGTACACCACCAGACCCAGTGGCACCTAGGAAAGCAGAGTGGAAGAAGGCCAGGTCCCAACTTACAATCCTCAATCTAGAGCTCTCCAGGAGATTATACAGGGGCGAGGCTTCACTAGGCCCCTCACTGCTTTTTTGAAATCATCCTCTGCAAGCATTTCTACCCATACATTATAGAAGCTCTACCGACAATGCAGGCCTATAAAAAGGGCAAACAGAGGTATGTGGCAGGAATGTCCTTCTACCCAGAGAATCTCTAAGTGCCCAGAGAAGTTATCCAGACTTCACATGACTCAGATTCTATGCATCTTGCAATACCATTACCTCTTTGCAGTCACTTTTTCATTTCTCAGATTAAATGCCATATTGAGTATTAACAGTTCAGTTTGGGTTTAGAATTTCCATTTAGTCCTTTAATATTATAATCATAGTGCTGGTTACAAAATGTTTTGGCTTTTTCACTAGTTGTTAACTGGAAAACATAGGTTACAGGATAATTAGTCATTTGAGTCAAGTAAAGCTTTTTTTGTTTTGCTTTTTCAAATAAAATGAAGCATAGAGTAACACACCAACACATACACACTGGAAAATATTTGAACTAGGTATAGAAACTCGTAGAAAAAATACCAATAATAGTAATTTATAATCAAGACTGGGAATTCAATAACGTAACATGGGGAAACTGGAATCAAAGTTAACTAATTACTAAATCACTGTAATCTTTACTGCATGCACTGCCAATCAGTGGCTGGCTCTTTCTTGGGTTCTCTTTTCCATCTGAGACTCTGGGTACAAAAACAGAATATCTGACAAGCTTTGGGTGCCGTTTTCCTTCTTCTTCTACCATTCTGTTCTATATTTTTAATTTGCTAAAACCAGACAAATTTTTTCTTGCATTACAACGGCAATTCTTCTGAAGGCTACTGATCCCTCAGTGAATACAAAACATGAAACAGGCTGCAGTGCAACATTTGTCAGTGAAATCCCCATAGTCTTGTATTAATCTGAGAAAGCTTTTTGGTAAATATTTCAAAGAACAATAGATAAAGGCATCTTGCATGTGGACTCCTTATGCTGTAAACAAGACATTTTTTATTTCAAAGCAAATATTTGTTTTATGAATAAAATAAAGTACCTTCAAAAGTTGTTTTCTTTCCTAGGTTGTTTTTTTTAAAAAAAAAAGATTAGTTATTAATCTCCAGCATTTCACTTAAAAGTTGTTGCCCAAACAGCAGTATCAATTAAAAATGTAGCTACCAGCTCTCACGCCCCATTTAGAAGTACAGTAAGTATCCATTAACACATAACCATTTCAGAATTTCCATAGTATTAGAATCATGGAATCGTTTTTATTGTAAAAGACCTTTAAGACTATCCAGTCCAACCATAAACCAACACTGCCAATTCCACCTCTACACCATGTCCCTGAGCACCTCATCTACCCATCTGTTAAATATCTCCAGCGATGGTGACCCCACCACTGCTCTGGGCAGCCTGTTCCAATACTTGACAGCCCTTTCAGTAAAGAAGTTCTACCTAATATCCGAACTAAACTTCCCCTGGTGCAACTTAAGGACATTTCCTCTTGTCCTGTCACTTGTTACTTGGAAGAAGACATTGAGACATACCTCACTACACCTTCCTTTCAGGTGGCTGTAGAGAGTGAGAAGGTCTCCCCTCAGCCTCCTTTTCTCCAGACTCAACAACCCCAGTTCCCTCAGCCGCTCCTCATCACATTTGTGCTCCAGACCCTTCCCCAGCTCTGTTGCCCTTCTCTGGACATGCTTCAGGACCTCCATGTCCTTCTTGGAGTGAGGGGCCCAAAACTGAACCCAACACTCAAGATGCAGCCTCATCAGTGCCCAGTACAGGGGGATGATCACTGCCCTGGTCCTACTGGCCACATTATTGCTGATACAGGCCAGGATGCCCTTGGCCTTCTTGGCCACCTGGGCAACTCTGATGACTCAAGTTCAGCCACTGTCAACCAGCACCCCCAGGTCCTTTTCTGCTGGGCAGCTCTCCAGCCTCTCCTCCCCAAGCCTGTAGCATTGCATGGGGCTGTTGTGACCAGAGTGCAGGACCCGGCACTTGGCCTTGTTATAAACCTCACATAACTGTCCTTGGCCTATTGGTCCAGCCTGTCCAATTCTCTCTGTAGAGCTTTCCTGCCCTCAAGTAGATCAACATTCCTGTCCAACTCATTCGTCTGCAAATTGACTGAGGGGGCACTCAATCCCCTCGTCCATATCACTGATAAAGATGTTGAACAGGACTGGCCCCAGTACTGATCCCTGGGGAACACCACTTCTGACCGGCTGCCAACTGGATTTCACTCCATTCCCCATCACTCTTTGGGCACTGCTATCCAGACAGTTTTTTACCCAGCAGAGAGTACACCCACCCAAGCCATAAGCAGCCAGTTTATGCAGGAGAATTCTGTAGGAAACAGTGCCAAAGCTATACTGAAGTCTAGGTAGATAATATCCACAGACTTTCCCTCATCTACTAAGCAGGTTACCTTGTTGTAGAAGGAGATCAGGTTGGTCAAGCAGGACTTGCCTTTCATAAATCCATGCTGGCGGGGCCTGATTGCCTGGTTGGCCTGCACGTGACATATGATGGTACTCAGGATGGTCTGCTTCATGACTTCTCCTGGCACCAAGGTCAGACTGACATGCCTGTAATTTCCCAGATCCTCCTCTCAATCCTTCTTGTAGATGGGCATCACATTTGCTAACCTCCAGTCCACTGGGAGCTCCCCAGTTAGCCAGGACTGCTGATAAATGATGGAAAGTGGCTTGGTGTGCCCTTCTGCCAGTTCCTTCAGTAGCCTTGGGAGGATCCCATCGGTCCCATAGACTTGTGTGTGTCTAAGTGGTGTAGCAGGTCACTAACCATTTCCCCTTGGATTATGGGGGCTTCATGCTGCTCCCCTTCCTGTCTCAAACTCAGGGGGCTAGCTACCCCGAGAACAACTGGTCTTACTATTAAAGACTGAGGCAAAGAAGGCATTAAGGACCTCAGCCTTTTCTCATCCTTTGTCACTATATTTCCCCCTGCATCCGATAAAGGATGGAGATTCTCCTTAGCCCTCCCTTGCTGCTAACATATTTGTAGAAACATTTTTTGTTGTCTTTTACAGCAGTAGCCAGATTAAGTTCTAGTTGAGTTTGGACCCTTCTAATTTTCTCCCTGCATACTCTCACGATATCTTTGTAGTCTTCCTGAGTTGCCTGCCTCTCCTTCCAAAGGTCATAAACTCTCTTTTTTTCCCCTGAGCTCCAGCCAAAGCTCTCTGTTCAGCCAGGCCAGCGGTCTTCTCTGCTGGCTTGTCTTTTGGCACATGGGGACAGCGTCCTCTTGCACCTTTAAGATTTCCTTCTTGAGGAATGTCCAGCCTTCCTGGACTCCTTTACCTTTCAGGACTGCCTCTCAATGGATTCTGTCAACCGGGCTCCTAAATAGGCCAAAGTCTGTTCCTCCAGAAGTCTAAGGCAGTGGTTCTCCTGACTCACCTCCTTACTTCTTCCCTAAGAATCAATAATTTCATTATCACTATGCCCAAGATGGCCTTCAACCACCAAATCACCCACAAGTCCTTCTCTGTTTATAAACAACAGGTCTAGCAGGAAACAAGGAAGACACACATCCATTTGTTTGGAGTTGCAGGTTTCCAAGAACATGACCGAAACATTTCATATTGTACACCATTACTACATAACAGACGTGATAAAAGGAACATGCATGTTTACTGCTTTCTTAATGAAGGAAAAAAACAACTGGCCAGTTGTTAAACCTAAGAGAGCATTTATTAGCTTGCTTTGTGTGCTTCTATAGCACTACCACTGCACAGTACTACCATAGGACATTTTATCTAAGGCTATGCTATATTATCTCTGTGGGTCCTGTCCATGATAAACGTTTGTCAGCTTAAGGGTGAGAGACCATAAAAACTCATTCTGTTACTCTCTTTTTTAAGCTTCAGGTATATTTATCTAAGTGCTACAATGGCAAGTCACTAGAAAAAGAGAATTCCAGACAGGAGAAATACCATTTATTCTGGTTCTTTAGTGACCATGAGGATGGACACAATGATCTGGATCAAGTAAGAATCACTACCTTCACTGAGACATTGTATGTAACTGTACCGTCTGTCTGGATTTTTATTTCCTCTGGTCTCTTAGATGTGGCTAGGTTAAACGTGACAGAGAAACAAAACATCCTGCAAAAGGCCATCACGACAGCTTCCCTTAACAACTGGAAGTACTTACAGGAAATTCTGTCCTCACAACACAGCACGTGCAGTCATACGCTACACCGCACTCAGTCAAAATCACTGAGCAGCTTCTAGAAATCGGTAAATGCAGTCTTTTAGTTTCACTAGTTGCACACAATACAGTCGGGCAATGCTGATAAAAGCTTTCTAGACTAACAGAATGGTATGTGTCTAAGTGCTGTAGTTTATGGCCTTTTAAACAATTGTAACAATTTAGTTAATCTGTCAATCCATTTGCTTTTTCTGTCCAGTCTGACACAAATTAATTCAACTCAGAGTTAAATAAAAAAAAAAAAAAGGACTATAGAATCAGCAAAATTTGAGCATCCTGAACTCACCCTAGCCTCTTTATAAACCTAGAACTGAAAGTATTTCTGGCAACTTTAAGAATCAGTAAGAGATGTATCATTATAATAAACTGCCAAATTCCTGAACTGAAAACCTATGAGATAAAATGGAGCATGAAGATTTTCTTGTTCCATCATCCTTGTTTGACTGAAGTCTATTCTTTTGTTACTCCAAAGGTTTCTTGCTGAAAAGATGGGGGGGTTAATTTATTTTTGTCTTCACTTGATCTTTATCGAATGTAGTCAGGCTATGCTTCTCATCATCAATCTATGGCATTATGTCTCCTGCAGGAATCCAACTGTCCTGCTGACCATTCCTCTGTAAACTAAGCCTTGAGCAAGTCCACAAGCATGTTTCTTATCAACTACACAACCACTCTACCCAATGCATGCTCTTTTAGCTCATACCGTCAGAATGGAATTTTTGGTCATTCTCTGCATTCCAGGTTACTGAGCAGTTCTGCATTGAGACATATATGTAACATCCTGGACTTGTAACCTTTGAAGCCTTGTCATGTAGCTAGGGCCTCTAAGCACTGGCATGATTAGATGTGCTCTCTAATATCCATTTAGCTCTACAAATATTTATTTTCCCATTCCTGCTGTGCCACCAAGGCTATGCACAGCCTATTAGTGTTTCCTTTAAGAGAAAAAATTAAGCTCAGTGTCTAGTTTGTTAATCCAGATTAAGTATTAAACAAACACACACTGAAGAGCAACACTTCACCAGTGGCTAAAATAACTTTCCCTGAGGGAAGAAGACTGCAGGATGGGGCTGCATCTAGTCTATCTGCCTGGAGTCAAAGGACTTGCAACAAAATGAAATTAGCATTTTATGAAGCTCTCAGTGAAGAAAATATTAATATTAATAAAAATAATAAAAATGTCAATGCACTGGACTTAGACATGATGAAACAATCTTTCACCTAACTGCTTCTTAATAGTTGATAGACCGGCAGTTGCTGTAGTTGCAGGATGTTTATTTAAAATACAGAACACTTATTAATTATATTAAATCAGCGAAGCTAGAAAAGAATTTACTGAAGTATGTTATAAAGTTAGCACTTAAGATAACTTTCTGTTAGCTTCTGTTATCGAATCAAAACCAAAAAAGAGTTTTGATTCCATAAATCCAGTTTACAAAGTCCCCGCCTTCCCCACTCATTCCAGCTCTTAATCTGCAGTCCAGTGCACTCCAGCTGTGCTGAGATAATTTATTACAGGCACATGCTATAAATCAGATAAAGAATAACTACATTCATCAGAGTAGATGTGATATTCTGCACAGACTTGTAGATGGATAAGTCTAAATTAAATATATTAAAGCAGCTATCTGAGAGTCGCTCAACACAAACCATTGTATCTCCCTTTGTATACAATGTAGAAAGAAACTGTAGGTATTACACAAGCCAGGAACATCCCTGGCCCCCAAACTGTGAACCATACTGGTGAGATGTGGAAAGAAAATAATAAATGGATGGGTAATGTAATAGGGTCTTACATTGCTCTGAGTTAAGCATATAGCTGAGACAGAAAGCAATCTGCAAATTATAAAGACAAACTATCAATTTTTATTAATTTGATATATATACAGCACATCAGGGTTATATATTAGTACAGCTCAAGATAAACTGAATGATTATAACTGCAAATGGTTGTAAGATCCACTTAAAAACACTTAACAGACATTCAGTCCAGAAAGGTTTGCAGAATGTGCCTCTAACCTACCTACGATGGGTAAAAAAATGTTCTCCAAATTCCCATTGGGAGACCAGGAAAGATCACAGGCTTTGTCAAGTCTCAAGACCCTGACATAACAACAGTTACATGAAATTTCCAGGTGCTCCTAGGAAATAGAGCACTCCTCAGACTACAGAGCAAGGGAAAACCCCAAGTGGTCCTTGCCAAAGATGATGTGAGAAAAACATAGCAGCAAGTGCAAAAAACAGTTACTTTGTGGAGACAGACCTATTGGAAATTTTGTACCAGCACGGCACATTTTGTACACATTAGATTATTGTTTGAGACTCAGCTAAGATCAGAAAAGCCTCAAAGTTACTGCTGACTACTGTCTTTGGCTGTGTAAAGTTACTAATTGCATTCCATTTCCTATGAAATAGCAATCTACATCCTGCCAATTTAAGAAGAAACTATCGAACCGCAGTTTCAAATCCACATCAAAAAGATTTTCAAATGACATTGGATTTTTTAACACCACTTTTTACATTTGATCAAGCACAGCAAAATCACCCTCACTTTTAAACATTTTGTGGGATGCCTTCCCTACCTTTTGCAAAAACATCCTTTTTTTCCGTCTTCTTCTAGTGTCACATATGCCTCCTACTTCGGCTTTGGCTGCATCATCCACTCACACTGTAACTGAAGAAATAATTTTATCACTGTCACTAATTGATTGGCATACATATTTGCATTTAGATTTAATTCCTTAGCCATATTATGACAACTTTGAGTCTCCAATTTTGGCCTAAAAACATTTGAAATCTGGGCTCATTTCGTCTAGCCCATAATCTATCAAATCGTTTGATTCCCAGCCTGTAGGGTACTGTAGCAAAGGAACACAGCACTATTGATGTTTATTTCACAATTCTTCAGACTATTCTCTCTCTGAATTAATGCTCTTCATGTGACATAATTCTCTCTGACCACCTTAGATTTCAGTGTGCACAACTGAGATGAAAATCCATGTTCAAGCACATTCATTCAACATGGATGCAACACTTATCACTCAAATCTATGGTTATTTCACAGCATAAGACAGCAAACCATTTACACTCACTTCATAAACATCAGCAGTCACTGGTGTTTGAAAGTACTGATAAATGCATTAATGATATCTGTACTGCTTCTGGAAAGCTGGGGGTTGTTTTTTGGTTTTCTTCTCTAAACAGCAGACATTCTGTAAGCTGGACATGCTCTGCAAGATCTACACAGCTGTGGTGAGTTGACCTTGGCCCGTGGGGCAGCTGTCAACAGGAAAAGGGGACAAAATTAGCATGTGGGTCAAGCTAAAGACATAGAGATCACTTACTGATTGCTTACCAATCACTTCCATGGGCAAAACTGACTTAACTTGGTGAAAATTAATTTATTTCCAATTGATATTGAGATGAATGGTGAAAAGCAAAAACACTTTACTGCCACCTCCCAGGCTCACCTTCATTACTCCATCCCTGAGTCCTCTCCTGACCCAAGCCAGGCAGAGGATGTGGAATGGGGGTTCCAGTCAGCCCATAAGAGCCCTGCTCTCCCGCTCTTTCCTCCCCACCCCTCTCCCCTGCCCCACCATGGCCTCCCCTCACACTGCAGGGGAGTCTCTGCTCGGGCAACTGGACAGCTTCCACCTCTCCCCTCCTCGGTGCTCACGGAGCTGCTCCTCACACTTTTTCTCCTCATTCCTCTCCTTCCTAGCCTTCTCCCCTTTCCTGAAATTCGTTTCCCTGAGGCCCCACCAGCCTGGCTGAGGGGCTGGGCTGTGCCCTGGGCAGGGGTGGCTGGAACCGGCTGGAACCGGTCGTGCCCGGCCCCAGGCAGCCCCAGCTGCTCCTCACAGAGACCCCCTCAGCCTCTGCTGCGGCCCCTGGGCACAGGCACCCAGCACAGCATTATTTTAGAAGGAATTTTTAGCAGTTTTATATATATTACATAGCTCTGGGAAGCATTTAAAATATGAGATCTAGAGGGAATTTAAATAGTGGGGTTTTGATGTAATGAAGCACTTGGCAACTCCTGTAAAGTCCTGTACAGGACTGAGATTTTGTCAGTAAAAGCTGCTCAGTACTTCCTCAGACCGCCATGACAAATGGAAACACAGGCTATTTATCTCAGCTCATGTACTCGGTACGAAGAGACAGGCCAGAACCCATTCGGGCAAGGCGGTAGGCAAGTTGCTGTGGAAAGCTACAGTCCTGCTGAATGCCTCTGTCGTGGTAAATGCCATTACCAAAGGCACTCTGAGAAAGGCCAGACTGTATCTGAAAAAAACTGTAGCAACCACACCCCAGAGATACATCTTCAGAGCTTTTTAATCTTAACTAGAACTCTTTTGTCAACAAAGCAAGAACAACTTGCTGCTTTTTGATAGCTCCATGTATTATTTATTTCACAGGTGCCTCTAAGCGTAAGAGCTGACATCTACATTTGCCTTAAAAAACGTGATTTGAGACTTGTTATTTTCAACCGCTAGTGATTTTAATGTTACTTGTTGGATTAGCATGATAATCTGTTCCAGGTAGTTGCTATGTAGTTGCAGGATAAAATGTAAAGCCACTCTCCCAAGGTGGCAGTGGTGGTGGAGGCCCTTTCCAAGACCTGCACACAGGACCTTCAAGTTCTGCACTCCATGAGATGGTGCTGGTGAAGCTACTCTTCCTTGATAACGCACAGAAATCCTGGGGACAAATGAAGAGCACAATGTAGCATGGAAAATCAGTGCTCTAGGCTTAGCCGGTGACAGCCACTTCTATTCCAGGTTAACTTTAGTTCTCTTCTGCCCACAGCAGCTTCTTTCCATGCAAGAAAGAACACCAGGCAAACAGCCTTGAAACAGGGCTAGGGAAAAACACTGTCATAAATTTGAAGGTATTTTCCCCTCCTGCTCACTCAAATATTTACATACTTTAAAATCCCCATAGATTTTAACCTGTAATTAACTGTCAATAATTATGACAGTTATTGACTCCTTTCTCACATCAGATCAGATTTAATGCCCAAATTTATCACTGCTGATAACACCAAATGTGTGCAGGTCTCAATGCAATCAATGAAAGCATTTGCTTAATTCCAAAACTCATTAGATCTGAAGCAAAGCACACGTGTACAGTCCTTCATAAGATTAGCTGTTGTCCATGTCTGGAAGCAGTTTTTTAAGCAGTATCACTCGGTACTCAATCCATTCTGGTCTGACCATACAGAAGACCCTCTGATTTATAAGCAACTGAACACAAGGACCAGGTTTAACACTCATCTTTTATCCAGCAAAACCTAAAAGCCTTCCATCTCCAGGAGCAGAGCCACAAGAAGGTACTTTGGTGGTAATCCAGGCACATGTTCTTAGATGTACACTGGTTAGGATGTGAACTTGAACTGGGAAAAGCTTTGACATGAACTAAACATTATCCTTCAAGCAATATCCCCAAAATACACAACTTTGTTAACCCTAGTGCCGTGTTTCATAAGACTACAAACTAAAACGATCGTGTTTCTTCAAAAGCAGATAAAACTCACAGTAACACTGAACAGAAATGAAAGAAGTTTGCTAGGGAATCTCCCCTCTATCCACTGTATCCTTATAGCATGGAATCTTTCTTCCAGGTCTGCCCCCATTTCAGCAACCTCTAGAGCCTTTCTGTGCTGTAACAGAACGCCCTAAGCCTCTCTGGGCCCATCAAAATAAATTGTCTATTTTCTGTGAGGTCTGGTTGCAGGCCTGCATCCTGCTTTTATTGAAAGACATCCTTTCTCTAACAGTGCCATCGTTTTCTCTCTTGCTGAGACAGCAGGTTGCCTTCTACATGCACAGTCCTGGCCAGAATCTGGCAAACCTCTCTCAAGGAAGGATGCTCAAGTGCTGCCAGGGAAGGAGTGCTCCCATCCCATGCCCTCCACCTGCAGTAGCCAGGACAGTATACTGCCATCAAGCAGCTGAGATCTTTTTCTCTTATCAAAATCTTTTAAAGGAACATGACCTTAATTAGCAGACACTAAGTCTGCACACAGCAGATAACATCCACTGCACTCTTCTTACCACTGAAGATCTGCATCTCTTCAGAGTAATTACTGGACAACACGGTGCTACAGGGCTGAGCAGTCCTGGGTGATGCTGATGTTGCTCAGCTGAGCTTGCAGATAGCTTTAGCTTAACCTTATTTCAAACAGTCTTTGTAAGCTAGAATAGCTCTAAACACATCAAAGATGGATGGGGAAAAATCAGGATGTTGTGTGGTATGTGTGTGTGTCAAGTACATAAAAGTGACTTGGTAGCCCATGCAAGTGCATCTCCCACATGAGAAAGTCCTCACTAAGGAGTGTCAGAATCTCACTGGTGATCTGTCAAGTGCTGCTTAGCTCTTTTGGCCAGTGGTATGCTTGGCTTGAGCTGTTCTACTGCTTATATTTCTGCTTACATTAAAGGCACTAAGAGAAACGGACATGAGGGGCGGGGCGGGGAAACAATGCCACCCTTTTGAATGACAGCAGCTTTCAGGGCCAAGGCACATCCACTCAGGGCCGATGGTCCCTGCTCGCCTTATAGAGGACAGAGCAGGTAGGCAGCAAAGGACCACTGACACAGTGAGCAGAAACAAACTGCTAACATTGCAACCACTCTGCTCCAGGAAAAGGCTGAAACAAGCTGGTTTACTCTAGAAAAGCTGAAGCTGTGGTGTAGAAGATTTGGCAATTGTCTGGGAGAGGTCAGAGGGTGGCAAGAAGGAAGGAAACAAGGGAGATGGCAGGGAGTGCCCAGCTAGTCACCACGGTGTCTAACCCTGCTTCTGGTTCATACAGGTGACAGCAGCACGTTGTCCCACTTGCCTTCTGGGGCAACGACAACAGCTTCCCTTGAAGGAAAATAAATCGGGTAACAACATTAATATGACTATAAGAACAATTAGGTCCTAAAAGAGGTTATAAAGGAGGTACTGGAGTCCCTTCCACAGAAGGAACAGATTAGACAAAATTAAGCTAACATCTCTATTTGATCTGGACTTGCTATAGACCAGGAACAGATCTTTTCTTGAGGCACCTCTTTCTATGATTCTATTTTATTTATGTGTATTATGTACAGCCCAGTTAACCAAATGCCAGGTTCCAAAGTGGGAATTTTATCTTCATTTGAATGGATTTTAATCTCCCAAATTCAATGAAAACAATAGGCAATGCTATTTAAAAATGGAGTTAAAGAAAAAAGCTTCTGTTTGCTAAACAGATTTTTTTTTCTTAAACTGTGTTACCAAAGATATAGTGTATGCAGTAATTAAATAATTAACTGTTCTAAGACAATTTTCTGGTTAAATAAATATGCATTATATATAAGTGTTCTGTGTTTTGCTTAGAGGTGAAAAAATAAATCCAGAGGAAAAAACATCTTAAAAAGAACAAGATGACATAATTAGTACCATCTGTATGGATCCTGTTTTACTGGTTTTACTGAAGAGTAATAGTAATAAAATGTTATTCTAGGATTTTATTTTTTAAAGACTGATTCAACTGAGACGAGTTTTGCTTCACAGACATCAATGGAAACATATTTGCTCTACTCCTAAAATGAAAGAAAATATAATTCCAGAGTTTTTATTTGAAGTGAATGCCAATTTTTCTATTAACTTCACAGAATGCCTTCAAAAGTTAACTCAAAGGGATTATAAAACACATTTTGGGGTTCATCAATACAATTTCACAAACAGTATTAGTGATATAGACAGCTTATATTCAGTTTAATATTTTGTTAGCTTAGTTTGAATAAATTATGGTGTGTCAATTCTGAAAGGTCTCACATGTTTTCTAAACTGTTTTTTCCAGATTAATTTTATAAATACAAAAAGCGACTTGGATTTTAACCCCACTGTAAAAATAATGTTTGTTTTTAATCACCTTTAATTAAACTCACTTCCTCCAAAAAGCCTCAGATAGAAAGTGTAATGGAAAACTTTATTTCATAGCCTATGACGTGGTACAATGTCAAATTAGCTGTAGTCAAGATAGCCCTTCCTTTCCTTTTATTCATTTTACTCTAAAAGTAATTCTAAAGTTATTTTATCCCTAGCTTATGTAAATAGAAAGAGAACTCAAGAAGCAGAGTTCTTTGTTCCTAACAAAAAAAACCACCAAAAAAAAAGCAATGTGCCACAATCTCCCAAAATATCACCCGCAATAATGTTCCAAATAACAGCTTCTTTAAATGTGCTTTTCAGTAGTTATTCTATCTACATTGCATATTCAGTTTACAACCACTTCTTAACCTCACTGGTCAATATGATACTACTTTTCATCCTGTATCACCATGATTATATTATAATTACAAATTATCCTGCCATCTCATTACAGCAAATGTTCCAGTTCAACAAAATTACCCCGTCTTTTTGACCTTTTGATCAACAAACAAGGTCAACTTGACCTTCTGGGGTAACCAAAACTCTTGTGAGTATCTACCAAACCATAATGCAATTCACTTGAATCAAGCAATATTAAGTCTAAATTTTCCCTTCTGCAAATCTAAAAGTCCTCCACGGAGTCACTGAGTTGATTACTGTACTCTGCAACGTATGTAACATGCAGCAGCTTTATAGTTCATTTTGTTGTCAGTGCTGTTGTTCCCATATTCACTGAAAGGCCCATATTCTTTGATAGCTTAGCTGATACAGTTCTGTTTGTGACGTTGAAATCTTCCACTGGATTACAGGTCTATTTTCTCTTTCTGGGTGTGGGGGTGAAGGGTGGGATATCTCTACTGCTTCAAGCACCATGAAGCACTTCGCATCATCAAGCAACAGGTTTTGGCTAGGAATAAAAATGGGTATTTTTTAATGTGCTCAGCATCATTATTTTACTGTCAAATATAAGGATTACATGCTTCTCTCAATCTTTTATTGTGGAATGCTAATATTTTTCAGCTTCGACAAGCAAATGGGAGCTGATGCCATTGGAAAGGCACATCTGTTCTTAGTGAGTGCGGCAAGAAACACAACTGTCAAGTCTACTTTTGTTTAAGTAGATGTTTGTAAAATCAAAGTTACTCAGGACAACTTTTTTGAAGATAGGAACTCTTAAGTGTTGAAGTCCTTTGAAGTTGGTGCTTTAAGAGCCGAAGCTGCAGGCGGCCTCAGCCTTGAGCAATTAATTCCTGATCTTGAGTGAAAAGTAAAACAAAGTGGAAAAAACAAGCTAGAATGTGTATGAGACAAGATAAGGATGGTTTGTGAGCTGTAATTAGTAACCAGCTAGAAGTAAAAGAATGGCTCGTGAACAGGTGGAATTATCCAATCATGTCAGTTGTTTAGGCGCGTGTGTGATAAGGGGTAATGAATCAAAAGTGAGAGAGTGCCGCGTGCTTGGGGCGTGCTGGAGGAAAAAAGGATATATAAGCAGTGTAAAGCTTCAATAAAATGATGATGCCTGATGTCTGAAGACATCTTGGTGTTGGTCATTTCTTCATCCACCACACTGCAAAAAACACCCCTTCCTAAAAATAATACTAAAGTATTTTTTAAAACTTTGGCACAATAATATTTCTTAAATGTGGAAGGCATAGAAATTACTATACAGAATTACAGACTTATCTGGGTTACATACTTCCAAGTCTTGGTTTTACTGGCATAAATGTTTGTGTGCTACAAGCCAACTTTCTGAAGAGCTCAGGAAGGAGCCTTAGGCCCTGGAAGGACTGGACAACAAAGGGAGAGAGAGCCATAGTGTCCCTGCAGAACAACCAGACAGGTGTTTAGAGCACTCAAAACATAAGGGGATTCTCCAATAGAAAACCCAGCTCCCCAAAAATTAGGAATCTGGAATAGAGCAGGACTCCCCCCTGGCTTGTTAGGCTATCTTATTGCAAGATCACATCATGTAATTGCTTCTACAGACTGAACTACTTCACCCAGGAGAATAATGACTTGTTTAGCTCTCCCTTTTCTGGTTAGATGGCTGTTCTGGGATCCCAGTGCTCCAAGGTACAGAAATGGTCACAAACCTCACTGACATCCAGCCTTAATGGAGTCAACAGCAGTCTGAGGCCTTCTGTACTTTACCAGCACTAGCTTTCAGTTTAAAAGGCTCTTTTCTCACCCTGCAATCATATCATCTCTTAAGCTAATGAGGTCTAACCGCACATTATCACATCATGTTTGACGGAGCACCTAGGATTCATTTACATTTTTTAGTTTTGTATGTCATTAGTGACTCACAGTCATCATGCAAGAGGACTCGTTCGTTTGAACTCTACTTCTCCTCCTCCATTACTTCTAAATTCCACCTGAAATTATTTTTATTCCCTAAATTAACAACCTTGAATTGCATACTACTGAACTATTTCCTATTTCAGTTATTCCAGTCATTCAATTTTACTTATTTCCTTCTCAAAAAAGGTTAGTAGTACAATCTTACTCCCCATCACAGTCATTCATACAACTATGACATAAAGTTGGTTAACCAGAAGTGAAATCCGTGTCGAAATCTGTTTCTGTTTATCTCTGAGTTTTTAAGTCTTTCTGCCAACATGGACTTAGACTGTGATCTAAGTGACAATCAAATATAATTGGAAATTCCTGATGGGTCAGAAATGGGTTTTTTATTCACATTTCAAAATGGCAGAACAATATGAGAAATTTTGAACCTGAAGAGAGCTTTTGAAACAACAGTATCAGTAATCAAAAATATATGTTGAAAGTTAAAGTGCCACCTCTGCATTAATTATAACATGATTACTTTGATGCTACACTTGGCCGGGTAGCATCACAAAGCTATGTTTCAAGTCTTGGGAGCAGCAATGCTAGATTCAGACTGTTACACAGGGCAATTTTACACCTGAAGTTTACAGGGGTTTTATGACTTTTGCTTAGCATTCTGTACTTCAACAAAAATTAAAAGGTCATCTTTTCAACTTCTATGGGACAAGGCTAATCACTCAAATTAGGACTTGGAGCATCTTGGAAAAAAAACAGGCTCAACTTAATGCTGACAAGTTCATTTATCTTTTGATAAATTCTGTCAATTAAAATGTTAGCAACAAAGGTGATTGCTCATTCAAAGAATATCTTCATATTTTGTTTTTCAGGCAGAATGAATTTGGTTCATACCCAGTGACAGTAAAGAATTTAAATGCCAACTGAGATGTCCAATTTTAGCTGTGAAAAATACAGAGTTAGATCACTCAGGAATTTGAAAATAGCATTTTTTTCCTTGGCCATTGTGTTTGGCAAGAAAAGAATGTAGCCTTGCCAAGTTCATTGCAAAACCCAAGTTATACCATATGATTGACATCACTGATAGATTCAATTGTAACACCGACTGATTTTGTGATTTGAAGTTAGTTGGTTAACTCCTGCTCACTCTTCTGCTGGATTTGCTCTGTAGTATGAAGTATCATTATTCCAGTGTCATGTAAGAACAACTATGTTTCTTAAAACTTAAGATAAAAGCATTTTATAAACAATGAGCTGAATGAGTTCCCAACAAGACTCATGACCATAATCCTAGTTGTTTATCACTAATTAAGAAAAAAAACAACCCACAAACAATAAAGTAATATGGATTCACACTACACATTCCCAGGTTGCAGTAATTGCTTTTTGTGTGTAGACTACCTGTAAAATATCTGTAAATCTTTAAAAAATTATTTAGTAATCCCTAAAAACTTTTAAAATGCTTTTATAAATAATTAGACATTTTTCTTTTTAACTGTACTTCTTTCTCATTTCTGATGCATATGCGTTTGTTGACAAAATGATTGCCTGTCACAAACAGCACAAGTTCTAAGCAGGCTTGGAACTGAGAGCCTGCAGTGCTCAGGAAAAGGAAATATCCATTCCATTAGCAAGGAAGACTTTCTGAAGAAACTGGAATATCAAGCTGTCTGACTTGCAAAGAGGAAGATGGATGACTCTTCTTGAATGAGGTGCTTGAAACTTACTTCTGCTCAAAAAAGAATATAATTAATTCAGGAAGGAGTTGAGTCTAACACTGAGAATGCTTTCTCATAAATAGTAGATTGTTTTTAAACTTCACTTGAGTGTTTTAAAGGTATTATTACAGCTTAACCTTCAAAATGAATTAACAGTAATCTGTGCAGTTGCTCCCTGAAATGGATTGAGACACACAGTTTAAGAAATATTCTACCCTATCCTTTATATCCTACTTTTTGTATTTATTATTGGCTCAGTTTATTTCTCATCTTATTTGTTCATCTTTAGGTTCAGAGATGGCAGATTTGTTCCTTTGCGTTGGCACCTGAAGGGCATGTAATCAAACACGAGCTCGGACCATCCTCTTCAGGTAAAAAGCTACAAATGGACTCTCTCAAGCAAGCACTTGGTTTAGCTTCTGACCTTACTCTGTTCATATATAACCTTCTAGAAAGAAGCGCGGTACTCCAGCGAGTGTCTTTAAAGGTCACACTCTGGGAGAACGGGCTCTATACTATAATGGCATAATTAATTCTAACTCTCCAGGTGATGACTCCTGAAGGCTCAGAACCACTTCCACTCTTTGTAAATTAAATTAATCAAGATCTGGCACTAAGCCTTTCAGCTTAGAAACCTGTATCCAGGATATCACATACGCAAAGAGAAGTTTCAACAATAAAGTTTTAAGTAGCCCATCACACACTGCAGCTAGGTGTTACTTTTTTTTTTTCCACTAAGGTCCACCACTGGCCAGAACACAGTATAGATGAATCTCAGATACTGTAGTTACTCTTACACTCTTCTGCGAGCATCCATTCTGAAAAACTCCATGCAATTTATATCCAGTATCCATACACAAATATGTCTTTAATATTGTTAGGGGTTTTTTAAGAAGAAAAGTTATCTAATAAATTAATTGGAAAAAAAAAATCCATCTAAAGTCTGGTGCCATTTTAATGACTCTACAAATAATTCAACTATCATACAGGCCCTGGATTTAACTAATATACAATCTACATCTGATTTGCTAGCAACACTAATTCTTGGAAATTAATTGGGATAGTTGTTCTTACATAAATACAGATGCCCACTTCCTTTTTGAATGTGGCATGCATGAATCTACCTGCTTCAAGAAATTGTTGCCTTAGTTCTTTCAGAAACAGGTATCTAGATCAGAAGTGCCAACTTTCTTATGGAGCAACAAGTGCTAATTCGCCAAAAATTACTAAATGTTTTTTACATTTTTCTATTACACTGCAATACCTTTACGCTCAGTTTAAGGCACAACTAAATTAAATTATTTAAAATAAATTTAAAAATAAATTTATTTTTAATACTTATGAAACTAGCATTGGTGGTGTAAAACCATATAAATGACAGGAATATAAGTCATGCAGGTGAGAAATGAAGAGAGAAGTTAAGCCAGACAAGCTTTCAAGGACTGTTTTAGTCCACTAAATGTACTAAAATAATTCATTAAATAATGCAGTCATGAATTATACATTTCTGTAATAGTAAAATATGTCAGAATTTCTAGGGCTGCTAAAAGTTAAAGTATTATTTTTTATTTAAAATATAAGCAATTTGCACTGAAATGCTATGCAAAAATAGTGTTTTAATTTAGCTACAGACAGGATTCTTTACAATTCAAGTGAAGGTGACAAAGTTAAAGAAAAATCCAATTTTCGGATAAGCTGCTTACAAAATGTACTAATAGATAAAGAAGATGCGCACCCCCCCAGGCCAGGACCTCTGCCCTGTCAGCCACGAGACTGTCCGTAAGGGATGTGCTCCCTTTGTCTCTAACCATGGCTCCCCTAAGGAAGGTCTCCAGTGTTTTGTTGCTGTTTCATTTCACTTAAGCTACATTGTACTGTAAAATAGTATTATGAAATGGATGGTATTGTCAGAAGCAAGTGAAATTACCTAGATGGGGAACAAAAAGGTAAAGTACTACTGGAATTAAGGTTGCTTGCTGTACTAAACAGTCCTGTCTTAATTTCTGCTTTTAATAAACTCATTAGTTTTACACATTATTTAGCCTAGTCATAAGTCAAACTAAGTATCATGTAGGTCATTCATTTTCACAGTGATTTTCACTTGCCAAAAACATGGTAAGTATGGACTAAGACAAAGTTTAAAGGTTCGGATATTTATTTTTTAATACTATGTGATTCTAACTTAATCTACTCACCATTTTAATGATGAATTCATAGAAGATCAGGAGATTAGAGCCTAGAGAGCAAGTGTGATGAAGAGCAGCTGAGAGAACTGGGGTTGTTGAGCCTGGAGAAAAGGAGGCTGAGGGGAGACCTTCTCGCTCTCTATAGCTAATGGTTGGTATTTTCCAACCAAAATGATTCTATGATTCTGTTTTATGAACTACCTGAAAGGAGGTTGTAGCACGGTGAGTATCAGTCACTTTTCCCAAGAACAAGTGGCAGGACAAGAGGAAATGGCCTTAAGTTGAGCCAGGGGAGGTTTACATTGTATTATCAAGAAAAATGTTTTCACTGAAAGGGTTGTCAAGCATTGGAACAGGCTGCCCAGGGAAGTGGTGGAGGTATTTATAAGGTGTGTAGACATAGTGCTTAGGGACATGGTTTAGTGGTGGACTTGTCAGTGCTAGGTTTACAGTTGGACGCAATGATCTTAAAGGTCTTTTCCAACCAAAATGATTCTCTGATTCTATAGTAAGACTTAAGCCATTTTGTAGAATAACCTTACAGGTACAATGAAAATAAATGTCTGGATGACTAGAAACTCTCAATCTAAGTTTACCATGCATATTCTTTACAGTCTGGGTGAAAAAAAGACAGCATAAGAACATACTAGTAAAATTTTCCATATATTTATGTGCTAGCACAGAAAAAAACTTTATTTGTTGGCACTTTGGAATTTGCCAATTTATCCATCCAATGTTTCAACGGTCTCTTCCTTTGAGCATATTCTCCTAAATTTTATTTAAATGTGCAGCCACCAAATAAGAGTTATTCAGGCAGAGATGCAGAAGAGCACATCAGGACCGCTTTCCCAATATTGCCCTGCAAGAACAGGTAGGCAGGAGGAGAATAGAGAATAGCAGGAACTGTAATATCCAAATATTTGGATCCAGATGAACTATGTCTTATTTATGTTTTCTGTTTTGATAGATAGACACTTTGATTTTTAAAACTTTTTTAATGGTAGGTCACCTTTTTGTTTTTCCAAAGAATAACAGTGGCTTAAAAGGATCTTTTATCTCACTCCTAAAAATTATAAACTTTATGGAGATGTATCCTGAAGAGCAATGCTTTATTTCGAGTGAAAATTAATCCCCCTCTTCTGCTGAACAGACTATAATATTCTTCACAGCATTCACCACTTTCATAACTGAAGATGTTAGTAAGATGCAGAATCTCACTACATTTCCATGTCCAAATCACTTTCATTTATTTATTTATTTATTTTTAAGAAAAGGCCCTCTGCACAACAATCCCCTTACATCTCTGACTTGCTATGAATGCTTGGGAGACAGAGCTATCCGCCACTGGTGCATCACACCATTTTAAGGTAGTACTGAAATTGCTATTACACACATTATGTGCTTAAATCTGGCCTCTGAAGGATCAAGGTGAGAATAACTGGTGAAGAGAATTCTCTGAAAGTTTCAGAGGCAAAAAAGACTCTCTCACACCTTTTAAAAAATAGCAGGGATATGCCAATCAATAATTATGGAGTACAGTTAATTCACTCTTCCAAGATGAAAGTCTGAGGCTGGGTAACTGCAGAGCCCATTCACACCAGTACTCTCAGAGACAGAAAGTCGGGCCCTTTCCTTGTTTAAAATGAATACTTCAAGTGAGCCACACAGCAAGTGTGGGCAGATTCAAGCATAGATGGAGGTGATAACATTCACCATTACAAAAGTGTTACAGTGTAGTAGTGGGGAAAGAAAAGGGAGAAGACAAAACAAGACATCCCTGGAAATCCTGCTGGGGCTATATAACTGTGTGACATTACTGTATTAGAAAAATCCCTAAAACGAGTTATGAAACTAATTAAGCAAATATAAAAGCCATGGATAAAAAGTTCCTTGTTAAGTATAATTGATAGTACAAATCTAATTTGAAAGGTTAACAAGCTCTTGAAAATTGTTGAATCAAGTACAGACTGATGTTTTTAATATAATTATATACAGCTAGCAGATGGTATAGTCCTTTTTATTATACTGCCAGCTATTTGAATTTCATTTTGAAAGCAAATAATGATTTATACTAAAGATATGTATGGTTATTTTAAAAGATTTGTCAGTTTTCTATTATCTGTACATATTGATCAAATGCATAATATTTACCATTTAGAAAAATCTGAAAGACAAGATTTAAGTAAGAAATTCAGAGTATTTCACTGTCCCCTTCTAAAACAATTTTATTTTAAATTTTCTTAATTAAAAGCTCAATTGTCTTAATGAGTGACAGAATTTTAGATATGTGAATATCATTCAGACCAACAGAGAATTAGAAGTAAGAAAACAAAGCAGCAGGAAAAAAATACTTTTAATTTTAAAATTCTAGTTCCAAAAAGCCACTGGAAACTTAAACTTAATAAGCCAGGTGATACATCAGATCATCCAATTCAGAAATATGAGGAGAGGCAAACTAAAAAACACCAAACAAACAAAACTCCCCACATTCCTATCTGTGCACACAGCTAAAGTTCTCATTATACCATGTCTCAGTGACTGCAGCAGTCCTTTCTCAGGCCTTGGTAAATGTAATCTTATTCTCTTGATGTCTAGGTGGTCTTTATAAAGACCTGCTCTCCACTTGCTACTGCAACCATGTCAAACCTGAGCACAAGCCTTTCCCTTCCCTCACCCCTCTGTACATTACATTCAGCACAAGCCGGCTGTCTTCACTGCCAAAACCCCTGCTGCTTGGCTCCCCTCTGGGCAGCCATCCAGCTCCCCGTCTCTCACCTCTTACCCTGTACCAGAAGGTCAGTGGTTGCAGTGGATGGCCCACAATTCCTTCATTGCTCACTTGTCATGACTTAAAGTGAAGGCTTGACTTCCCCACATGCTCCATGGTACAGAAGGAGGGCTCCCAAACAAGCTCCTGCAAAGCCAAGCTCCCCTTCTCCTCTATGACTGTCTTTAAAATTGATTTTTATTCAGCACTCACCAAACAAAAATCTCACAATCATTAAGGGCAATCATGAGGCAGTTTGACTATTGCTTGTTACAGTGACTGGTTATTATCTAATTCATACACTCTCCAGTCTGCCAGCCTGTATCTGATTATTACTTTATATATGTTCTGAAACTCCCTAGGGTAAGTAATAACATTTAATTCAGTGTTTTTAAAATGGAGTCTTCATCTAAGGCTCAGACCTCTGGCTCCTACTGTGCTACCTCTTCTACTGAACGACAAGAGTCTATGGTCTTTTTATGTATCAAACCAAAATTCCAGAGAGTTCAGGAGATTCATAGATGGCATATTATAATAACAGGATATTTTCTCATTACGGACGATGAGATTTACTAAGAAGGGGAGTGATCTAATTAATTCTTAATGGTACCAGACAAAATTAATTTAGTCCAAACTGGATTTGGAATTTGCAGCAGGCAATATTCGGTCGAAGTCCTTACCAAGTTGAGAAGTAGGACATGAATTACATCCTTTGTATTAGTGTTCATCTCACCTAAATGTAGCCATCTAAAAGATGTTTAAGGTTCCTCCACAATCACAGAGGCTAACTACCAGACATCTGCCATGCCCCTTTGGAGGTGCTTGTTTGCCTTCAACAGCCACAGGAGAAATCCAAAGAGCTACTGAAGAGAATATATTAAAGACAGTTAAGTTGGATGGAGAAAGGTGGATTCTACAAACTTAAGAGCAGCCTCACTAAGTTAGAGCAAATGTCCACCTAGTCTCTAAGTCTATTCCACAAATGCATCAGTGGCAGTTGCCTTGGGAAGGGAACCAGGGATAGCAGGAAGCAAGGCTTCCCCAAAGACTTTCCCAGCTGTGCTTTCATTTCAAATTCTGCAGTCTAAGGCTCATCCCTACCAATAACCAAAAGTTCTGCTGGCATAGCATGCGAAGAATGTAGAGAAGCCTGTAGATGAGGCCATAAAAATAGATAGCCTGAGCCTGATGGCTTTTGAAATAATCACGCTATATCACTGCTTCAGTTGGTATAGGAAATGAAGTATGGAAAATACTCCTTTTGTGAGGTAAGAGTAAATAACTCACCTGACAAGTTCAGACATCCTGCAGTTTGAACTTCATAAATTCACTGGACTCTTGACTAGAGTAAAATAAAATATTACACTTTCTCACTTGCAACTTGCCTCAAAATAGTCAGAAAACAACTATCAGGTCACTTGAAGGAAATAAAAGTAATCTAAAACTTCATGGCTGTTAACCAAGTGATTACAATCAGCTGTAACAACAATAAATTAAATTGTACTATTTCCTATTCTTGTAATCATTGCCAAAAGACTGGGTATATGTAGGCCTTCCTGTCCTTGTTACAATCTTTGTCACAAGAATGAGGCATTGCAATTTTATAGCCTCGTGCTCTCTGAAAGATAACAGTAAACTATTCCTTTGACCTTTTCAATGTTCTATAATTTTACTGAATGGTCACTCTTATTTTTCCTTTTCTGTTCTCAGCACTGATGAAAAAGTGATGAAATGGCCAATAAAATACAGAAGTATTAAGAGGTTAAAGTAGTGAGCCTGACGACTGTCTCTCATACAGCAGAAAGGGCATAAAGATTTTTGTTTCATTCTTGTCACGGCTTTCTTGTGAAGTAACATAACACTACAAAACAAGCTCCCACGGAAACTACAGAACATATCAAGCATCACCACTTTCTAACCTAAGTAGTGGGCATGTTTGAGTTGATTCAATGTCCTCTAGCAAACGCTTAGCAAGGCATGTGTGCTTCCGTCTCTTTCTGTGCAGATATGTGTAGGTATGGATCAAGATAAATCTAAAGTAAACAACTCCTTTGCAAACACTCCTCCTCCTACAGAGAAGATGAAAGAGCCAGTGTGTGACAGATGTTTGTCCTGCTGCTTAATACAGTACTGGAAGGGACATGCATCTGTAGCAATGGGTGTAGCATAGGAAACTACGCTGCAGAGCATTCATGGTGTTTTAGAAAGAACTTAAGGTGGAATAAAACAGTAAGTTCTTGTTGGGGAAAACAAGATGCAGTGCAGTTATCCTGACATTGAACAAACTTTCCAACTGATCTACCTGTGGTTCCTCTGTTATCTTAAACTGGAAGCAACCCTTTTGCTTAAACAATGTGACATCAGTTAGTTACATATAGGCCTATGAGGCTAGGCCTAGTCAAGTTTGTAGTCTAAAATAGACAACAGGAGACCTGAGGCACTGAATCTTTGATAAGGTAGTGATGCTAGAATAAACCATTTTTGTGGGGACAGAAGTGTTGTAAAGAGGCCAAGAGATGGACTAAGCATGCACAGAAGAAAAATTCAATTAAAGGGCACAGTGGCAAAAGTTTCTGTGATCATCAGATGACCCCCAAAGACAACCAGTAGGCATGCAAAAGGGACATTTAGAATATATTAATGAGTTATTGGAAATGTGATGAATATATGAAAATAAATGAATATGAATGCTTTGATAGTATAAAGCTTTTGTAGAGGGACAAGTTGGCATGCACAACAGATGAAGCGATCCCCTGTGCATCCAGCACTGTAATAAGGAATGCCTGCTTTCTGAAAGTCCAAAACGAGTCTTAAGAGAGTTTCTTCCAACCGTTTTTTTTGGTATCTAGGGAAAGAATCAATGGGAAACAGGTACAGTGCCAACAGAATACAGATTAAGGAAGGACAGAGTACTGCACCACTAACTGTAAGATAATTTCCTGGACCTGCTTCACCTGTGGTTTAATTTCTGTTTTATGCAATATACTTGCATATACACTATTTTTAATGAGAAAAGAGGAAAGGAAATGACATCATTAGAACTTCTCTGATATTCAAATTAGTTCTTTAAATCAATCTTCATTTTAATGCTTTCCCATAAATGTGAACATCGTGGATCAGACTTTCAAGTGTTTTACGTCAGCTACGGCTCTGCAGACTGGAATGTAAGCCTACACTTCCAACATCTGAAGATGTGAACATAGAGAAGGTCACTTTACAACACTGGAGAGTCTCACTCTGGCTGGTTCCTTCTTTGTTTAGAAGCTGTCCTGACCTCTGACCATGCTCATCTTCCTCCTCAAACCCTTCTGGGTGCATTGCGTTATTGCTGGAACCTGAGGCATCAGGATCATGTCCTCTCCTTATTCATCTTACAAGAAGAATCTCATACATACGGTGGCAGAGACACATTTCTGTTCTGTTTCATGTTCTTATCTTGAAAATTCTGGATGTGCCAAGATTTAAGGTTTCTGGCATTTGAGGCAGAGCCTGAGGTGACACATAAAAGAGAACTCAACAAGGGTTTTTTCATAGAGGCTTGTATCTTCCAATCTCATTTCTGCCGCTAGTTGGGAAGCCGCAATATGCTCAACAGTGATAAACTCCTCCGCAGTAAGAAGTTCTGGGGGTGCGGCTAAGTAAAGAGTAGAAACTTCTCCCTCAAGGACTTAATTGCACAAAGTATTTAAGCACATGTATAACATTTAAGGGTAGAATATTAAACATTTTGCTGAGTCATCATCTAAAATAGCATAACTTACTAACAAGCAAACTAAGTTGGAAGCTACAGAAATACTTCTCCTGTAAATCCCTACTTGAGTACTTTGCTGAAATATGATCTTCCCAGCTATAAAAAACCCAACACTTCCAAATAGCTGAAAATTAGCCACAAGTTGTTACCAGGGGGAGTTATATCTTCTTTAATTGAGTGTTCTCTGCCTTCTTATTCCTCTGATGCCCTCATAAATGCTGTATTTTATAGGGCAATACAAATAAATGTAGATATAACTCCTTCAAATATATACACAGACTAATATTAAGTAGTTTTTTAAGTATTGTCCCATCAAATTGTCTTTTTATAAAAGTTCAAGAGAGGTGGATGTATATTACTGTGTGAAATGTGGCCTGATGACGCTCACAGTAGAAAGGTTCAGAGAAGTTTGGATGCAGCTGGAGGCAAAAGATGTATTCAAAATACACCAGATACAAAAGAACATGTAGGACAGTAGGTAATTCAAGAATAAGAAACACCTTTGGGCCAAGAAAAAGTGGAGGGCATATATGATCTCATGGACAGAAAAAGGATTCAGAAGATTTTCAGTGAAATTTTTCTAGGCCCTAGAGAGGGACAAACTTGGCCTTGAGCTACTACAGATCAACAGATGATAGCTCACGGTTGTTTCTGCAAGGAACCTTCCAAGATGTCCAGGCAGGAAAGACAGCTCTGGCTGGCAGACTCTCCATGACAGCCAGTCTCTCACTCCTCTGAAATCAAAGCTGGCAGAGTGGAAAAGAGAAGCATTAATCAATAAATGATGTGGGTGATTTTTAAAAATTCTGTTTAAGGGAAGAAGAAACTTGGGTAATGCAAGAATATGCAGAACATGAACACCATAGGACGAGGGAAAAGATGGAGAAAACATTAATAGCAATCAAAGTAAAAGGAGGATGGACAATGAGATTACTCCAGGTCTAGACTCAATTTAATTAATGTATTGGGCAAGGCTGGAGAAAACTGTATTTTTTGTAAACCAATGCAGTGCACTTGAGGAACAGAACAGAGGAACTAGAAATAATGTATAGGATGGGAAAACAGGTAACAGAAAGATAATGGCTATCATGATGAAGATGCAAGAGCAGAAAGGAGGAAAGAGTAGAAATAAAGGTGGCAGTGGGGTGTAGCATTTTAGGTATATTACTGAGTACACTTTGAAGAAATAAATTCAAAAACAGGTAGAACAGCACTGGCTGGTAAGAGACACTCTCCTAGAAGACAGCAATAAATCTCATGGGATACAGGCAGAGGTCATTAATGTTACTCAGGAGACACACTCCAAACAGACAGTCTAAAGCAACAAGAAATTGGTGCCCTGCTGCTGTGTTGCTCCAGAGTGCCTGTTGTTTAACCAAGTGGGTAATACAGCATATCGCAGACATATGGCTCAGGGGAAGGAGTAGCTATTGCTCTTACAAGGTCTTACTGCAAACCAGAATGGACCCTTGCATTGCCGTAGAAGGCAGAAGCTTCCCTGGTTGATGGTGGAGAAATATGTCTGTAATAACAGTAGAGTCTGGTTAGTTCCTGGATTAGTGGTAGGGCCTCATTATTTCCTTAGATAATTCACAGGCTTTGACACAACACAATATGTATTATACAACAAAATACTACACATAACATATACCCACAGTGAAATATATATTAAGCCAATAATAATCAATACTACCTCAGTTAAATTTTTAGTTCTTAATGTTATTAACCAGCATGAAAATAGCTGATAAGATCATGAGTTATGGCTAGTTAAAGGATAAATAAAAACAGACTGTAAATAATTGACTGTTTTCAATTAAAAATAACAATAATGAAAAGAAAAACACAACACCAACAACAAAAAGACAAAGAGCAGTAGTACCTGAAATGAACTGAGGAGTTTCAGGACTTAAACTAAGTTAGAAATTCAAAATAATCTAAAACTTTTTTCTAAAGAAAATGAACTAACTTCTTCAGAAGGCCTCCAGCCCTAACTGGATGATAATCATCCCTGAAGAGACATTAGCTACACACTAGAAGGAAAATAAGCAGCATGGGAAAGCTACATCTTAGAGACAGAAGTGTAGGAATAATTCAAGAATGTCCCTAAATTAAATGTTTTCTACATAGTAACAAGCAATCCTATAATAGAGAATGTAAAAAAGAAGAAAATACCTTAAGATTCTATGATAATGGATTTAAGATTATTTTTTAGAAATTTATTTTAAAATTAATACTTTTCTTTGGCTTTCAATAAGGAAAAAAATGAAGTCTAAGGCAAAAACCACACTGTCTAATGGGAATAAAGTGAAATGGAGGCTGCCACTGTCAAAGAAGAAACACAGATCAAAGGATTTAATGTGCTTATGCCATGAGGCCCAGGTAGTCTCCATTCCAGAATATATGAAAGCATACAGAGATGAAGTGCAAGTGAACTAGGACAGGCCTCTATCAAACGGAGGTGAGGCACTGCCTGACCAAAAAGGAGCTGAAATCACACTTCAGAGAGAGGGCACAAGGTGAGCCAAGCAACAGCAGATCCATTAGCTTTAACTCAATGATAGTCAGGTCCTTGAACACGTTCTGTAGGAAAGCATAATTGAAAACATGGAGGTAAAGAGAAGAGTGAGATTCAGCATGACAGGCTGTACCAAACTGAACAGGCAGCTTGTGCTGGTACAGCACCTTGGTATCGCTTTGGCTTGCTATTAGCAAAGGAAATGCGATAGAAGTAATTGATGTGGACTTCTACGAAGCACTCGAAACCATACTACTGTGAAAAAATAGCTAAATCCCATAATAAGGAGATTAGGTAAATCTGTAAAACATATAAGGAACTGGCCAAGAAGAAAGAGGGAGAAAGAGAGAGACTAATACAACATGCAAAGTCAGGCACTCTTGTGACATGCTGGGAGCTTAGCACCTGGAAATTACAAGGAAACAGAACAGAGTGGTGAGATCTTCTCTAGAGCACAGCTGCAAAGCTGCTTCCCAGATCTCAGTCAGGACCAGACCCAGAGCAGGCAGGAGGGTGATTAGAGGCTCTCCCCCAGGAAGAGATGAGAAAAAACTAAAGGAATTTCTTGTTTAGCCCAGCAAAATGCCAGCTGCAAAGCAATACAGCTATGTTAAATATACACAGTGGGAAGGTGAAAGAAGTTCAAGCATAGTGCTGGCAAAGGACAGACAGGTTTAAACTGGCAGATCAGCCTTGTAGGGACAGGTGAACCCCTCCAGCCATATGCTTTCTCTTCATAAGCACTTCACAACAATAATTTCATCATAAATACCTCTCTTCATGTTGAGTATACTGAAATTTGTCTTGCACTGAAGACACTGGGTGTGAATTTGGTAAACCAGAACATATTATGCTGTAATAATAGGTTTCTACATATTTTGGGGGTGAGGTGTGGGGGTCTTTTATGTCTGTATCATCAGAGGGAGAAAAAAACCCCTCTCAGCTGACAAGCTCAGTAAGTCACAGGAGCATAGGACAATTCAGCTCAGGAAGGACTTCAGAAGGTTTTTAGACCACCTTCCTGCTCATGGCAGGGTCAGCTACATGAGGTTAAATGTTGGTACTCATGGCTTTATCCACTTTGGTCTTGAAAAGCTCTGAGGATGGAGGCTGCACCACCTCCCTTAGCAACCTGTTCCACCAATTAAAATACTTGATTGGAAAAACCAAACAAACCCACTCTCTCTAAACCACAACCAAACTATGAAAGTTAATTTAGCAGAAAATAATTATAAGTAATAACGTAACAATTGCCTTAGCTCAGACTTCTCTGTTTTATGAGTTATTGATTTAAATAGGTAATAGTTCTAAGCCCATTCAGCAGAAGAGTTCAGGTAAAATATAATGTTTAATTCTAGTCACCACTTTCAAATCTAAGTGCAGATGAGGAACTGGATAGTAGCATTACCAGCCAGTTCTACATACCTGCTTGAGACACACAAGCCAGCAACCAAAATGGTGCATCCTGCTGTCAAAAAAAAGAGAGAAGACCATCAACACCACTGTGTACACGCCTCACAGCACAGAACAGGCAATGAGGGCTCCTCTCATCTCACCCTGGAAGGTGACTTAGTAAAGACTGCAGGTCAGGACTCCTAAACTTTGATTCTAATGGGATCCAAATTCCCTGCTCTATTCTTATGAACAGGACAAAAGAAACTGCTCTGGATTTAAGTTAGTTATTAGGACATCCTTCTGGTGGTTTGGATAGGTACAGACCAAAACAAACTGATCAAATATTCTGCTAAACCTCCATTAGATAGACAGACAGACAGAGGTTAGCTAGCCATCAGCCAGAAAGAGCAGCAGGCTAAATTGTCTCTTCAGATCCTAACTCTGTGATTCAACCAGTGAGCACACAAAGCAAGAACCTCTGGAGTGCTCACCACAGTTTTCTTTCTTGTTTATGATAATCCATTGTATGGTAGAAACAAAGGAACAGACACCATGTGCCTCAAAAGCCAGTGAGAAAATTATTTGTTACACTGAGTAAAGCTCCACACTTCATTAAATCCTTGACACCTGGTTAGGATTTGGTCAAACACAAACTCTTTCACTTAATTCCTGTGCGCACCCTCTGGCCCATATGCCTCCCAGAAACCTCAAGGACAATCCTCATTTCAAGATGCTCAAAAATCTGAAAGCAATAGAGAATGAGATATAGGTTAAGGGAAGGAGAACAGAAGCAGGATGTAAGTTAATTCAATTTGCTGTAGGCAGCATGACAGAAATGGGTCTTTAAGATGGACATCAATGTGCACAGTCCTTGGGGAAAAGTTTGAGGAGGTTATACCATGCTTGAGAGATACCAGAAAGGTTCAGCGAATGAAGTGACAGTACCTTTCCCTTGTGGGTGTTCTGAAGAATGAATTTAATCTGACCCAGTACAAGAAAAGAAAAGAAAAGAGAAGAGAAGAGAAGAGAAGAGAAGAGAAGAGAAGAGAAGAGAAGAGAAGAGAAGAGAAGAGAAGAAAAGAGAAGAGAAGAGAAGAGAAGAGAAGAGAAGAGAAGAGATGAGAAGAGAAGAGAAGAGAAGAGAAAAGAAAAGAGAAAAGAGAAGAGAAGAGAAGAGAAGAGAAGAGAAGAGAAGAGAAGAGAAGGAAGAGAAGAGAAGAGAAAGAGAAGAGAAGAGAAGAGAAGAGAAGAGAAGAAAGAGAAGAGAAGAGAAAGAAAAGAAAAGAAAAGAAAAAAGAAAAGAAAAAGAAAAAAGAAAAAAGAAAAGAAAAGAAAAAAGAAAAAAAGAAAGAAAGAAAAGAAAAGAAAGAAAAGAAAGAAAAGAAAAGAAAAGAAAAGAAAAGAAAAGAAAGAAAGAATAGAAAAGAAAAGAAAAGAAAAGAAAAGAAAAGAAAAGAAAAGAAAAGAAAAGAAAAGAAAAGAAAAGAAAAGAAAAGAAAAGAAAAGAAAAAAGAAAAGTTAGCGATTTAAGCAAACAGAGGACAGCAAAGATTGTTTTTTTCTTGGCCTGGAAATGCATACTGAAAAAGAAACCCAATACCTATATAGACAATGAAGCTTAACATAGCAGGCAGTTTGTGTGGGTGCATGTGACTGCTCACAGGCTCACACAAATGTTCATAAACAAGTTAACAGGACTACACCTCCAAAAATATACTGTATTAGTATCAACTACATATTTCTTGATATTTCACATAACTTCTTTGATTTTCAGGAACTAGTTCTAATCACTGTTAACAAGTTGTAAAACATCCTTTTAATCTTTACAAATATTAATCTTTTAAAAATACTAAAGATTTGTTGACTTTCCCAGCTATGTGTAGTTTTGGTAGTTCGATGCCATTAAAAAAAAAATCACAGATGATTCTTTAAAAAAGAACAAATATCCCAAAATACTTTACAATGTTTCAAGCACCTCCTGAAAAACTACAGAATCATTCCCCTTCCATTAAAACACGGGATGTAGACCTGACCCCAGCTGAAGGTAATAATTTCTGTTTGTGGCACGTATCTTAAACATACTATTACTGCAAGTCATACTTTGAGACAGTGAAATTAATTTTAACTCATGAGCATTACAAATTAAAATTACTGTTCATTCCTTTTGCATTAGTACACTAATGCCGTAGGAACAGGTCAATATATTTTAGTTTTAATGGAGCCACTTTAGATATTCTTTGATCTGAAAATGAATCAAACATTTCTCTAATGAGTACTTTAGTTAATTGTATTCTCTTATTTTTCTGTTTATCCTACTGGTGCTTTAAAGGAGGCACTGCTTTTGTTTATTCTTATTTTAGCTTTTTTTTTTGTTTCATTACCTCATCTGAAATTCTGTTTTGTAAATCAATTTATTCTTACAAGTGCTGATTAAGAGCAAGCACTCAAACAAGTATAAACACAAACAGCAGAAGTCCCATCCTGATGCCCAGAAGCTGCGCTTATTTTACTATGAGCCATTTTTTAATATTTTCAGGTAGTGAACACAGGACTTGTTTAAATAGATGTGGATTTTGTTTTGGGTTAGAACGTTTTATCAAGGTCTGCTTTCTAATGAAGAGCATGTGAAGGTGTGGTGATCCTCTGGAGGAACATTATTTCCAGACTAGACTGTACTTTTCCAGGATGGTGACTGACTACTCAGGGCCTTGGTGCTTTTGACAGGCACAGCCTATCTTATATGAATTACTGATTTGTACTAAGTGGAGCAAACAGAATTGCACATGTTGGACAGTATTTGTTTCAAGCCAATAAGGCTTGAAGTTCATGTTAAAATTTTCCAACTCTCTAAGCCTTAAGAATCTAAAATAATTTTCTCTTTCCATCCCATCCCTCAAGAGAGGTTACATTTTTTGAAACTTGGAAATCAAGGTAAACAAAGGCCTAAGAATTGTCTCTTTGTGAGCAGAATCACATTTGCAGAATTTACAAGCAATCATTTCCAAATATTAAGAGGAGAGGCTTTTAAAAATGTAAGGCAAAAAAGCCATGAGAATTAGCCTTTAAAATTAGTCTGTACTATTTATGTATGTCACGTCTTGCTATTTTGGACAGGTGATAGTGCATAATAGCAAACACACTGTGGAGTATATAGCTGAGACACTTCAAAAAGTAGCTCAAATGTCTGTCCTCTCCAATGACCTCCATCATCTAATACTGAAATGACATAGTCACCAGACAGCTCTGCAGCTAACAGAACACACTTTTTATCATTTTTTGTGCAACATTAGGTCCACCATGGGTCTCTGGGGTGTGTGTAGAAGAAATGCAGTCTTCTGTGTGTTTTACCTTAATGTCTGTATGTAGCCTGGGGTACAGAAACAACTTCAGGAGTTATGTGTCAACCACACAACTAAACCTAAGTAATTCCCTGTTTTATAGGTCCAAATCTCTCCATTTAAACAAGCCTTTCCCAAGACAGAATTTTCAGAACCAGGTTAGGTTTACAGACAGCGCTTCTTAAATCAGCATGGACATTTTGAGGTAGGAGGTCTTAAAGGGCTCCAGAAAAAAAAGACCAATGAAAGAAGCTCGTGAAATAACACTGTGTTAGTTTGTGGGTTTCTTAAAATAAGTTCTGGCTCAGAACAAGATCTGTGATTCTTTACAGCTGCCATATGCTATCGTGGCACAGGATGATTCATTTTAAACTAGTTCAAAGAAGACAGAAGAAAGACAAGCCTTAACTCTCTTTCCAGTGTAATGAATCCACGGAACAGTCTCAGGAAAGTCCAGTCATTAAATTAAAAGAAAATTAAGATGCTGGACATATTTGATATACACTTGATATATTCAACAATGAGTACTCTACAGTGCATATAAGAATATATTTTAAAGTAATGAGAGCTTAATTCCAAAAGAAATAATTAACAGGACATGCAGAAGTCCTATCTGAAACTTCTGGAACTCACACAGAAGTCCTTTGAGTGTGAGTAGAGACATACAAAACTGAGTGTGAAATAAAACTGTTTCAAATACCTAGAGACTGAAAAGACAATCATGGTTTGCAATGGTTTCTGTGCAAACAGTGACTAATAAATCAGGATTCTTCAGCTTGAGAAAGATGACTGAGGAAGAGACAACAAATTTCTATACAGTCATGAATGGCATGGAAAGGGGGGATAGGGTGTTGTTTTGGTTTGCTTTGTTTTTTTTACCGTACCTTCCAGTACTAGAAGCAGGTGACAACCAGCAAAGCTACAAGTAACATATTCAGAAGAACCAAAGGGGGCTGGCTCTTCACACAATATGTGGGTGAGACACAGAACAAACTGCCACAGGATGCTGTCAGTAACAGGGAAACTGGACAAATTCAATGGACAAATGGAAGAGGAGTCTCTCAAGAGAAACCCAGAAACGCTCCAAGGCACAGTTACAGGAAGACTATTTAAGGGAAATGCCCCTAAATGTTTCCTCTGCTCTTACACCCCTTTCTGTTGGACACTGCCAAAGACAGGACACTGAGCTAGACTGCTCCACACAGATTGCCTGTAATGATGTTCTTACATGTTAAAAGGCAGCTGACATGCTTGACACTTGCCACCTGAAAAATAGATATACAGCTCTTTAGAATTACATTGCTGGGCTCTGTATGACCTGTTCCCTGCTCCAGACTGTTTCATCTGGGCTGGAGGCTGAAAAAGGCTCTTATTAGCTAAAAGATACTCCCTTAGCATAAAATCACCTACAGATTCACTGCAAGCTGCAGAACTTAAAAGAGTTAAAGAAATTTTTCGAACTTTCACCTTTAGGGTGGGCTGTTCCATATATTTTTCTCTGCTGTCACACTACTGAAAAATTTGTTCTCAGTTGCTAGCTTAGTGCTCTTGCACCGACCCAAATCCTTACTTAACTGACAGCTTAGGGCTTCATGCAAGTACCACCATTCACTTTGAAAGGGTAAGATTTGATGCATTTAATGATTTAACATTGCTGGTTTTACTGTGTGTTTGATAGTGGCTCTAGCTACAAAGAATCAAGGCACCTCTAATTCTACCATAGGCAGCCTCGATACTCCTGCTGCCCAGATGTTTCAATAGGAGGCAGGGTGGGGGAAGAATCACACAAATCTCAAAACCCAATGGAAAATATTTGCAGAGAGGACATAATAACTTTTTTTTTTTTTTAAAGAACCTTAATTGGCCAAGACTTGCATTCTCATTATCAATGTTTAAAGATGCATTTTGACCTGTATTTTGAAGATTTTCTCAAGTCAGACATTCAGCTACCAAGAATAAATAAAAATCTCATTACACCAACTAGGTAAATAAAACACACAGCCTATCTAGGATTGTAGTGTACCTTTCTGCATTTGCCGTATAATTACCAGTTTCTAAAAGGCTTAATTATAAAACACTCTGCAACAAATTAGCACTTACGTTACAACTGCTCCTTAGAGATCAGTCTAGCTCCCAAGTCTCCCTGATGATGTGAACCACAACAGCAAAACCCTTGCATGGGCAAGATACACAAACTAGAGACTACCTGCCTTGGGAGCAGTGCATGCACAGGTGGGAGAGATTGATGGATCCCTCAAAGTCCCAACAAGCGTGCATGAGGCTGGGCATCCTGTAGCATCTCCCAAAGCCCTGCTGGTGGCAGCCCCAGGAGCCCTTCTGGGTTTTCTTCTTCCATGTTTAGACCCAGTCTTTCATGTGTTGCTGCTGGAACAGATGTATTTAAATCATTCTGGTTACCAGTTGTGCATGTGTCTCTATGTATTAGGAGATAAAGAAAAAGGCAATGATATGTTTATATAGAAACAACATCACACAGAGTATGAAACAAAAGGCTTCCTCATAGTAAGGAAATGGCATGTGCTTTCCCAGTAGTGCACTTGGGTTCAGATGGTGGTGGTGTTGATGAAGTGCTGAAGCAGAAGGCAGTAGTGATCCTGTGCAGGACCTCAGTTTTGAAGTTGCTGGCAGTAGTGATAACTTTAAAAAAGTACTTGAGTATTTAGCTTATTTTTTTTTTTTTGCTTATGCTTTCATAGAATGAAAAGCAAGGAACATTTTATATGAAAAAATAGCTCAAAAGGTATTTAAATTAACAGTATTAAAACATCATAGTTTTCTGGCTTTTTCTTCTGGTATGAACAATCCAGCATACATAACGAAATAAAAAATATTATTAACTACTGACAAGCCGTAAAACGGCATTTTTTCCTCCTCAAAAACAATTTTTAACTGAAGAATGCTTTCCAAAGACAAAACATACTGGTGATCAGCCGAGTATATATAATCTTCATCTCTCTGGGCCTCCTGCTCCCCAGTTGCTCAGAACTGAATGCTCTACTTCCTTACACATCCATAGTGCCTAGCACAATTTGATTATAATGAAATATTTTTCCACTGTGCCTTGCATCAGTGCTGTTGCCACTAAGCTTCCTTTTCCCCTCCACTTCAGTTATTTTGAACGCATTAATATAACCATTGGACAAGGGACTGTGACTGAAGGTACAATACAGCCTCGGCTCAATTCTGCTAAGAAAGTTGTTGCTAAGGCATGAGAAAGTATATGAGCTAAAGTAATGTAAGATAAGAAAGGTAATAATGCTGACAGAAGAGCAATAATTGCAACAGTAATAGCTGACAGATCAAGAACTCAAAGAGAAAACATACCAACACAAAGTTGTACACAACAAAAGGAGGAGGAAAAGGCAAGAAAAAGAGGAGGAAAAGAAGAGGAGGAGAAGAGGAGGAGAAGAGGAGGAGAATAAAGGAGAACAAAGGAGAACAAAGGGTAGTAGACAGCACCTCAGCAACACAAAGGATCAGTCCAGTCCAAGAAGTGATGGAAACCAAGACTTCTCCAGCTGTCTGACAGCTGCTTGGTCAGTGGAAATGCATTAACGCTTAGTGCATTAGTCCCAGCTATCCATTCTGGGTGGCAGCCAATGAAGGACACCTTTCTAGTCTTGCCTGTACTCTATTTAGTGAGTCTCTTACTGAGCCATAAGGATGCCTGAAAAAGCAACCCACTGTGTGATGGTCACGTTCATAATGCCCTCAGAGCAAAAGGAAGCTGGATTCCTCACTGGCCTCTAAGCATCAAAGAAATACAAGGATCGATGGATTTTTTTAATGTACCTACTGCCCACAGGTTTCCTTTGCTGTGCTTGGTTTTCATTTGCTATGGAGAAATTCAACTTATGCCCATTAATAACATAAGGAAAATTAAAAAAAAAAAAAATCTTTTGCAGGTTCATAGGGGTAGCATTTGGCAATTTTAAGGAGCTCTAGAAATTGAGATAGCAAATTTTACCACATAGCAGAATATTTACTATTTTTCTCTTTGAAACAATTAAGTACTAGTGATATTATGTCAAATAGAAAGTTTTCTCCTCCTGTTTATTTTTTTTCCCTGCTTGTTGAGTGAAAACATGCACAAGTGAAAAGTGAATGCCAAAGAACAAAAAGTAGGACAGTGAGAAACACAAGCAGAGAAGAATATTGAGACAGAGCTGTCTATGAAGTATTTCACAGAGCATTACTTTTATTCAATACAGAGGAATTTTATTTCACTACATTCAGGCCATCCATTCAATGAAGTCATACTGATCTGTCTTTATTTTTCCTGATTGTATTTTGTATTCTGTTGCCTTCTTCCCCTACCAACCAGTCTGGAACAAAGTGCTTACATGAAATGAGAAAATTAATAGCTAGTGTTACTTCTCCCACCAGCTGTAAGATCACTAAAATGCTCTGTAACTAAGCAAGAACAAATTACAAATCTCTAACATCCTTATTTGACTCCAAAATATGCCCAACATTACAGGGGTCTATAGAGAGCCCTCAACCTATTGCTGGCCAGAGAAGGAAAAGAGATTACCCAAGATCACAAGGCAGGGCAAAGAAGTCCAGCAGAAGATACTGTCTTGATTTTGATTAACTGATGGGATGGATCACCTCCTGGAAGTGGCTCACTCTCTCCCTTAAGAGTTCAGTGAGAGCTGACAACTAGCTAAGCCCAACTTGTAGACAATTGGAAGGGTAGAAACGCATTGGATCTTGCTAATCTTACTGAAAGAAGAAAACTTTTCTATTGATAAGTTCTGAGCCATTTCAAGCCAACTGTATAACTTGTTTGCATATTATTCAGGAAAACTGTAAATCTCAGATAAAAAAGGCCACAACCAAGATGTTGAGAAGTTGCAAGAAAAAATGAATTGCAGTCAGGGGATGTATCTTCAGATACAACAGTTTGTTCTCTTAATCATTTTTATTCAACCGGCAATATCAAGATGAATACCCATTTTCCCTTAATGCTCTCCTCCTGAGAATTCTGGCACTCTGTAGACTGCCAGCCAAAATAATACATTTCTAAGCTGAGAAGGCTTAAAGAGTCTAGGAAGACAACAGCAACAAATCCTGAACAATGCTGCTGGCTGAAAAAACAGCAAAGCAGACAGCCTCAATGGCAGCCATAAAAAGCCAATAAACCTTGATTCACCCAGATATAAATGTCTGAGAAAGGCACATACCCTGGTATGTGCCTTGTCATTTAGATTTTTGTTCCTTTTGTTATACTTTCCAGAAAATATTTTATTTCCCACATTTCCAGATGTTTCTTTCTTTAAAACAATATTCTGGAGGGGAGAGGCTGTAGCGATCAGTCTTCAAAATCAGCATATGGCTTAGGAGCACTACCTATACATACACACTGTATCTACACACAGACTAGTGCTATGTTAATCAGTTAGTACAGCATTCTAGATATATATTAAAAGAGCTCTTACCCATCTGCCTATCAATAGAAAACGTCATGCTCATAAGATTAAAAGCCTTTCTGATCAGAACCAAAGTAAAAATGGGAAATTCATTCCACTGCTAATCATGTAATTTCTCTACAGTAAGACCCTTTTTGACCTCCAGGCTGGTTCTGTGTTTGACCAGCCCTTAAATAGAACTTAAATGTAGAGCACAGCATAAAATCACAGTTAATATGCTAAAAAATTCTCCTCAGTTGTTTCTCCCCACTCCCCCATGCACAGCATCACAAAGTTGCCCAAAGACATGCCACCTCTAATCTCATTTAAGTTACATGAACCACCCTGATCTTTTATCTTGTGGTCAGCTCCAACCTGCTCGCTGTGATCACTTCCTTTAATTTGTCTTCTCTTTTTATTGCTTTCTGGCCTATTTAAGTGAAAAACCTTGCTGACAAAGCAGAAGATTTCTAAGGCATCTTCCCAAAGATCTATGTAGGTCTATTAACATCACTACATTCCCCCTGGCTTTCTTCATATATACTTTATATTTGGTCTCTAGACTTTTTGCTGTTCAGTGTTTATAGCACACAGCACAAAGAGTCTGCAGTCTGTGTCTGGGGCTCTGAAGACATTTTACCTTCTTTGGGGTAAAGATACGCCCCTCTCTGTGCATTCAATGGGCTTGTTGCCTAATTCAGACTAGTTGCCTAGTGGCAGAGTCAGACTTCAATGAGCACTGAAACATGTAATTACCTTTGAGACTCCAGTCCTTGCTTACCGCAGCCTACAGGTAAGAGGGTATTGGAAAGTGTGCAAAAAAGCTCTCCTTAAAAGGCAAATATTCTTAAGTATTAAGCTGTAAGCTGCCTTCTAAAAGTCTTAAAAAAAATAGAAGCATTTAAAGGTAACTTTATTCTTTCTTAATTTCTTCTGATAATATTAGAAATAATACATTAATCAGTCTTTCACAAAAATCTCTTTTATCTCAGGACTGTTCCGCAATCCAACATTTTCCTCTATTTAGTCTCAGAACACAGCACCCATCCCTGCAAGGAGCAATACTTGCCTATCACAAAGAAGATCACCAAAGGTAAAAATCATTCTGGTACCACCAGAGGAAAAAAGGCTGAGGAAAACATCAGAAATTTTAATCAAGAATTTTCTGATTCCATATTGCTACTCCTCATGTGAGCATGGGTGGCAACCAGGATGCTTCCAAAATCCCTGACTCCTCCTAGCCATCATAAAGCTAAAGATTGTGCAGACTCTGGGAACCTCCTTTCAGAACTGCTGCAAGGCCTGCACCCAGCAGAAAACAAAAAACCTACCACAATCACAAACACTGTATTGGTCTATCTTCCAGATTTTTTGAGAACTTTTCAGATCTTCCCCTCTACCTATCTTCCAGGGGTGGAGAGCCTGTCAGGAAATGTCCACAGGTGGAGGAGGCAACAGTATACCCAGCTACAAGTTACATCTGCTTCCTTGAAAGCCACACTGTAAATGCTAAATGTTTTAAGTATGGCTGTGGTCCAGTGTATTATTCCACAGAAACACACCGCTATTCCTTTCACATCCATCTTTCATTGAAAACTTCTGTACCTGACTTGTTCTGTGAGAAAATCAAAACCAGACTGTTCAACCAAGAACACTGCAAGCTCAACCTAGTCCCTGAAATGCATATAACAATACCACCCACCACCTCATTGTCTTAATAAAACTACTGGATTCAAAACTTATCTGTCAATAATTATAATGATGTATGAAGGGGAGTAAAGAGGTTTGTTCTACATACCTAAAGCATAGTCCGGACGTAGCAAACTCACACTAGAACATTACAGAAGCGTACATAAATAGGTGAAGCTACAAAATTATACTTTTCTGACTTGTTCTGTGCTCTTAAACTGGTTGTCGTTATTGGTATACAAGAGAAATAGATTTGATTATTGAACTTAATATCGAAATGCCCTGTGCTTTCCACCAGCTTCATGGGAAAGTTTGGGATCTGCACACACACTTGATTCTTCTTCTCCCCTCAAAAGCCATCAAGATCTGAGAAGTACTATATGGTCATTTGGGGAGGGCACAACCCAGTGACGTGGAACATTCATGTTAGTCCTGTGGAGCACAGCAGGTTAAGTGCCAGACCACAGAATACCAAGTTCATCTTGTTTGAAAAGACCTTTCTGTACTACTGCACTGCCTATAACATCATGGGCATTCCGCACCTAAATGCAATAACTGGTGACTACACACAGCTTGTTTTGCATGCACAAGTGGGAATTCATTGAGCTGCTTTGTATCTCACGTAAAAACACAGGCCAATAGTCAGACTGTTCCTTTAGTTGCTCTAGAATATGTTTAAAACCTAAATTAACAGTAATCTAATAGCAGAGCTAGAATCAAATCTTCCAAATGCTTGGTCTTACCACTTCATCATTAGTAAAATGCCTTTACCCATAACTGTTATAATTAGCAGAGAAAAAAGCAAGAATGTAAACAATACAGAGCTTGGTATGCAGGGGATGGCACATCCATGGCTGAGAGGAATATGCATCTGCACACTTGTTCTTAAAATTGGAGTCAACAATTATTCCACACATGGGAAAGAATAAAGTTGAAAATGAATATAAGGATGTGATGATCTGCCAAGTGGTGTGTAAATGTGATCTGAGGCAGCCTGAACAGCCTTAATCTAAGTAAAGGATTCTCAAAGATACTATTTTACAAACCTTACGGGTTCAAAGCACATTTTTTTTATTTTAAAAGATGTGGTATTGTACTTCCTTGATCAAAATGACTCATCAGGAAGAATTTATATTATGCATATTTTTCCCTTCAAATTGTGAAAATATGCTTTTAATTATTAATTATTCTTGCTAAGAAGTAGCTTTCATGACTACATTTGATGTTAGGATTTGTCTCTCTCTGGTTCACTGAAATGACTGTAAAGTCTCTCATAGCTGGAGTTCACTCTCTTCACAAATTGCAATATGTCATTTAGAAAATCAGCTCCTGTTCCTCACTGAATGGCCAACTGTTCCTGGAAAAAATGACCTGCTGCACACTGATAGCATGATTTGGAAAAGGACATTTTCAATCTTTTTAGTCATCATGTGAATTTTAAAATTGTATTTTAGAAATCGTTTTCCATCTTGTACTTCATTCCCTCCTTTTGTCCTGAATAAGTGAGAAAGATCAAAGTCAGATTTGCTGGCTCACTAGCACATGTTATGTTCAATTTTCTTCTGTCACATTCACATAAGTAACAGCAGATGTTGCTAGAACATTCACGAGTTTAGTTCTGAAGTGTGCAGCCAGACATTTGTCAGGCTAATTTGATTTCCCGAGGACTGCAAGGAGAGTTCTGCTGGATAGTTCCCCATCTGGGACACTGAGCCACTCCTGCCAAATTCACCGGAAGCCTCCAATGAAGACGTTTTCCTTTGGATGTTTGCTTAAGGCTACTTTTTATTAGTTTTCTTCAAGAAGTCTTTCTTTCTTCCCCCTGTTAACAGTGCTATAAAGGTGGGAATAAGCAGGTTTAGGAAAATAATGAAAACATGCATGCTCTCACAAGATGATCATAATCTCTGCCATCTTAGCATTTACCAAACGCCTACTAAAGCCGGCAGGAAAGAAACATAGATTTCAGTGAAAGAACTTTGTATTCTCCCACAGCTGAAGAAACGTTAGCATTTAAATAATTACATACATGTCAGATGCAAACTTTCTTTTAGGACTAAATGCCTGCAAATCATTTTCCAAGAGACTTCTGAAAACAGCAAGTCACTTTCTGTATATTTGTACATAAAAGATTAACGCACATTTTACAATGCCCTAGAAAACTTCCAATTTTCAAATGGACATTATTATATTTACTCATTCCATATTTGAATTTGTAAATAAAACAAAAGTAGAATAAAGTCATTGCTGAATATTACCTTTGAATAAAATATGTCCAAGTTTTGCATAGGAATGGAAATGTTTCCAGATTTAGGTAAGTTATTACCTTAAATGGGTGAACACATTATCTCAAAACTAAAGAAAGGTTTCCAAACATTTTCGCCATGACTGCAGTGAGATTTGTGCACACAGGAGGAATTAGGAAGTGAATTTCTGTGGCCAAAAAAAAAAAAAAAAAAGAGAGAAATATTATAGTAACATGCAAAAAACATTTTTCCAAATTCTTTTCTAAGAGATTGGATCTAAATGTCAAGCTTTTGGTAAGTGATGCATTTGGCTCATATCTGTGAATCAGACAGATGCTCAGGCTGCAGACTTACAGGAGCAAGGAGCAGAGCAGAACCCAGTGGAATAAAGCCTGGATTTTGTGAGGCTTTCAGGGTTTCTTTACCCAACACCTCCTTCAGTGTTGGCTGTGTGCACATCTCTACAGAGGGACTGGGAGAAGCGTGAGGTAGGACTGAGCTCTGTCACCGAGCTCATACACTGAGGCGGGGAGGGCCCGACATGCCCCCGCCTCTGTTCACTCCAGCCCCATGGTGGCTGGCCGCTGCAGCTCAGGAGCTGGGAAGTGAACTCAAGGTTATGTTGCTTTCCCCAGCCCTACCGAATGTCCCACCACCGTGCCAAGAAGTAAAGAGAAACTCAGGAAAGATGCGTATTTGTTTCCATTCGCTTCCAGCTCCTCTGTTCACAGAGAATTTTAGAAGGAGGTGAGGTTAATATGCGAGTTGCTGAGCTCTGCCCTGTATAGAAAACCACTGGCTCTCCACAGAGGGAGGATTATTTTAACATTATTCAGTCATCCTCAGCATGGCTCAGCGGGCATCTAATTTCCCTGTCTCTAGCTGTAGCAGGCAGAGGAAGGAAGAACCACTCTTAGGGCTACGGAGATGGTGAGAGGACTGAAGCATCTCTCTGCTGAGGAAAGGCTGAGACACCTGTGTCTGTTTAGCCTGGAGAAGAGAAGACTGGACAGAAAGAGGGTAGACTCAGATGAGATCTGAGGAAGAACATTTTTCCTGTGAGGGCGGTGAGACACTGGCCCAGGTTACCCAGAGAAGTTTTGGATGCTACTCCCTGGGAGTGTTCAAGGCCAGGTTGGATGAAGCTTTGAGCATCCTGATCTAGTGGAAGGTGTCCCTGCTGATGGCAGGGAGGTTGGAACTGGATGAGCTTTAAGGTCCCTTCCAACCCAAACCAGTCTATGATTCTATGAAGACTAAGAGGGGATCTTATCAATACCTAAAGGGTGGGTGTTGAGAGGATGGGGCCAGACTCTTCTCAGTGGTGCCCAACAGCAGGTTAAGGGGCAATGGGCACAAACTGGAACACAGGAAGTTCCACCTGAAGATGAGGAAAAACTTCTTTACTGTGAGGGTGCCAGAGCCCTGGGACAGGCTGCCCAGAGAGGTTGTGGAGTCTCCTTCTCTGGAGAGATTCCTGCTTTGGCAGGAGGTGTGGACCAGATGATCTCCAAAAGGCCCTTCCAACCCCCATCACTCTGTGATTCTTCCCTTTCTTCAAGTACAGAATTATAGAAGTCACATAAACATAATACATCTGACATGTTCATGTTTATAGGAATACAACTATCTGAGAGTATGTATCTTGTTTTTACAGGTCAAATTCTTAGGAAAAAAATTGTATCATATGATATATTCTAAAATGTAAAACTCATGTCTCAGATTAAAAGTCTAAGTTTACTGCAAAAATAGCTAAACAATTTCAAAATCTGGAAATCTTAAGCCTGAGTTACTTTTTTTTTTCCTATGACATGAATGAGAAAGCATAACTATTGTATATAAGAGAAAGGTAAGACCTCTTCATAAATATCTCCAAAGGCTACTTAGCTCAATCAGCAAACTAGGAGAACGAGCTATTTAGCATAGTTTAGTGACTGAGTTTTCATTTCAAGGTTGAATAATGACTTAAAAAAGAAAAAGAAAAGAGGCTTTGAAATGTTTCCTAACCTTCAGCTCCACTAAACATGAAAACCAGCTGCTGAATTTTGGAGAAGTGGCCTATTTCTCAGCACTTCAGAAAGCTTAAAACTGTGTGCAAATGACATTGACAAAAACGTGACCCATGTTTTCTAAGCTTCCTTTACACAGTATGGCAAAAACCAAGTAGAATATAAACACTATCACAGGGAAAAGACTTAAAGAATAAAGGTCCTAGATGAAATGCACTTTTTCTAAACCTTTATTTTATTTCTTCTTCTAAGACTTTTCCATAAATTGGATTAAGAAGAAAAAACTGAGCTCCACTTACTCAAAATATGACCATTTGATGGAGGGTTCAGTTACAATTACAATATAAATTAAGAAGTTTTTTTGATATTCCTCTCCAGCCAAAATTTTTCACCCACCACTGCCACCACCAGTGGAAAAAGTATTTCCACTACAAATTGAAGGACAAGACACCCAACATTTTACATGATCATTTGCAAGCACAGCTCACCTGACTTGAGTAAAAAATGTTATATAGTACTCACTGAAGCATCCAGATTAACTTGTGCTTTCCTAAAACACTGACAAATACTTCCATTTTTAGAAGCTACTAAGAAACTAACCCAAACAATTTTCTCAACTACTGTTCTTCTTCTTAGCAATGCTTTGTCAAAATCAACCATGAGAAATGACGGAAACATAGATAGAATTAAAGGACCACCAATTAAAAATCAGCTAATTTTCCTCACAGTAAAAAGAAGTCTCTCTTCAATGCAGGCTTAGTACTAGACATGATCTCTAGCAGCTCCAGTTCTCTAAAGAGGTCCAAAGCTAATTTTGAAATTTTAAGATAAATAACAAATACAAACTTCTTGCCCTAATTTCCATTGCATTATTTGTTCCCGTCTATAGTAATGATATTCCCCTTCCCAGCTCTGATTCATACAAAGAGAAACACTGAAGCTGGCATCTTATTCAAAATACGCTTGAAAATTACTGAGAGACAGAAGCAAACAACACAAGCTTGAAGTCACTGCTTAGAGCCAGGCAGGATTTCTACAAATACAACACGTTATGAGCAGAGACAGGCCGAGAGTTTTGTGTGATTCCTCTTTTCTTGAAAGAGATAGAAGGTGTGTCTACAGAGGCTTGGGAAATTCAGGTTTTGCTAATATTGAGCAGGTAAATGTAGCAATAGATGTACAGCAAGAGACAAGCCAAACTCCTTCCAAAGGAGGTTTTTCCTTCTCCTCCTTTCCAAAGCACTCACTGGTGTTTTGCCCAAGTATAATTTCTCTGGTATGCACAAAGGCTAGCACAGAAATCATCAAACTGATCTTCAAAAGCCATACCTACACTCCCTCACAGGAATGGAAGAAAGCTTCAGTGTGGAATAACTGGAAAAATAGCTAATATTAAAACCTAAAACTATAGATTCTCTCCAAGAAGACTAAACGGGGAAAAAAAAAAAAACAAAATTTTTTTCCTGTTAGAAAAAACAACTATATATGTCAGGACAGGTGATGATCAAGAGCCTTTATATGCTGAGGGACTTGCTATCAGGCAGGCAGAGGCACTCACCTTTAAACAAACAATTAAATTTCACTGAAAATTTTATATTCTACCCTGGTAAGTCAACTTTTAACAGAAAAACACATCTATATTTTATAGTTTCTATTTTATTACAGTCTATGTCTTACTAAGATTCTCTCATTTTACTGACAAAGGCTTTGTTAAGGTTTCTGTAAATTGCAAAATGATACTGTGAAATCGACAGTGGATGCAAATCAAAACCTTATCACTCAAGGCCATCCCCTAGGACACACCTTCCTGACAGCACTAAAAACTAAGCTGCTTCAGCTGGGACTACATCTAGTGGGGATTCTCAGCACTGCAGGAATGGTACTACTCAGAAAATTATCTTTTGCTCACTGTTCAAAGCACAAAGCACTTTTATATCACAAGGCCTGATATAACACCGCAGGCTACATTATGAAGCCAGTGTCATCAGCACATCATCACTGTTTCTTGGAGCTATCAGAAGAAGAGTTTGTTAAGAAATGGAGCACTGATTGGAAACAGTGCTCACTGCTGCTCACAGCTATTATTTGTCTTCCACTGGAAAGATGTCTGATAACAGAAACTCTTCAGCTCTTCCAAATTTGTTTTGATTTTATTTAACTGCTCGCTGCTAATGTGACTTCTTCTAGAAGCATGCAATCAGACTGCTGTCCGTAGCCTCAGGCAGTGTAAGCTTCCTGTAATGATGGTATTACAAAGATACATTGAGAGAGAGGAAAAAGCCACAAGCTCTTTGTCATATGCAACTGAAAGAGCCATGCACATTTGCAAAAGGCAGAGTTTTCACTTGGAATGGAATGTCACTCAATAGGAATTGATTAAATAATGTTGCCATTAAAGTGCACATACACTGCAATAGAAAAGTATGTTCCTCCCTTAACTGCACTCATGCCCTTCAACTCTAGACTAGCTTCTGATGGAAACAAGGCTTCTGTGACGTGTGTATAAGGGAAGGAAAGAAAGAAGCAAGGAAGAACCTCTTAGTCTTTTTCCCACAGTAATTTCTTAATACACTGATGATTTTCCATCAGATTTGTCAGAGAGATTGACAACTGAAATGCAATTACATGCCTGTAAGATCCATGCAAATCACAAGCAGGTAGAAGGGACAGACCCATAGGCATGTGGACTTAGACTATCTAGCTTCAATAACAGAATACCAGAGAGGTCATGGAGCTTGTAAAATGACTACAGAAGAGTAAAGAAGGTCAATTATGAACAATAGGAAGAAGTAAGGGAAAACATTTGGTTTCTAGGCAGAACTTAATTACTTATTTCTTCTTCTAACTATATAAATTCAGTGTCTAAACATTTACAGAAAGCACATCTTAGAAGTACATTCAACATGCTGGTCACCCCAATTAAATTAGGAAGGGTAATGCATACCTTTTGCTCAGCAGGTTCTCAGAAAAACTGAGGAAAATAAGAGCTGGCATTACTGATAATTCTAGGATAGAACATAAGAAAAAAGTTTAAAGTAACCATCTTTGAAAACAAACACTTTTATAACCCCTTTTTCAAACACAGAGGATCAAGAAACCCAGTAAGTTTTTGTTTGTTTGTTTTTCAAAATTTCTTTCAGGTCACTTTTCATATATATATCCACTACAGTCAGTTCTGCTTTTGTTTGTATAAAAACCTAGTTGTTAATTGAAATTATAAAAAGATTAACAATAAGTGCTGCTTACAGATAAGAGTGCAACAATGCTTAAGAGGAGATATAAAGTCTTCAGAGTTGCTGATCAAGCTGAATATATGCAAAACCCAAACACAGCAACCCTCCAGCCCCACCTACCAAGCTTTTTTTTTTTTTCCTTCTCCCCTGCAGTGTACACAGAAAAGCACCTTTGAAATAAAGTGGATAAGTTAACTCTTTAAAGTCAGACATTGGACCAAAATATTTTTGCAAAAAAAAGCTGTGATCTAAGTTAGAGAGACCCTTCAAAACCCATGGCCATTACATGAAAATAAGTGATAAGGATAAAATAAGGATTTAAATCCCCTCCCTTCTTAGGAACATGTGGAGAAAACACATTTAATAGAAAGATTTGGGGTTTTTTAGGCTGCACCTTACAAACACTTTCAAGGCTTTTTAATTTTTAGTCTGTTTAAGAAAGGAATGCTTGACCATCTTGGAGGATGGACAAAATATGTTTCCATCAAACTGCGAATGAGACCATTCAGACATTAGAAATAAAATACACATGCGATGCTGTAAGACAGGAGTTTGCCACATTCTCATTAACAATAATGAAGACTGCTGTAATACTTCTTCTGTATCTTCATCTATTTTCAAGCACAATTCAGTTCATCACTTACTATTTGTTATCAGGAATGCTGAAATTCATATAACCTGGCATTTTTTAATGTGATGAGAGAGTTTTGTCCAGAATTACGCACTTAAATCTATAATAGTAAAAACAATTTCTCTTACTTGCAAAATACTATTCTTCCTCTCACCACATTGCACAGCACAAAGCAGCTAAGAAATCCTCTCATTCCTGTTTTAGCTGAATCCTTTTCTGAGTGTAGGACTAACTGTGAGAAGCGATACTAACAGCGAGCCTGCAAATTCACTCTCATCTACACAACAGACAACCAGCTAGCCCTTGCACACAAAGCCTGTACTGTTTTGCCACCAGGGTTTTCACTTTAATGGTATTTCTGGTAATGAAGACAACTGCTTAAAATATGATCGACCAAAGTGTGCCTCAAAGACACTTCCTCTTGCTGTGTCACTTTGCACTATATGGGACCATGGGGAGGAATTCCAGACGAACGCATCTTGCACTGGCTTCTAGAGCTCTTCTACAGCAGCAAGAGTAAGAGCTGTGAAGCTCTGAAGGGCTTTAGTTCTGCTCTCTTCACCTCCAGTGCCTTTTCTACTCCCACTCCTGCAAGCCCTTACAGGGAAGAAAACAGAGAGGAGCTTTGGGTCTATTCTCTAGCCATTTTCTCTAGCAGAGGAAGGCTGCTTTCTGGATCAGAAAAAGTTTAAACTGGTAGAGAATTGCTAATTAGCTCACAGTCACAGTGGGAAATGGGAGCATTTCCTTGTTTTCTCAGTAATACACTTCCATGGGTTTATTGAAGTTAAATAGGACGGTTTGCACCAAACTCAGGTGGAACAGAAATCAGAATTATTTGCTCCATTCTTATTGATTTGTCCTTATAGTTACATCAATCTCTCTGTGCTGTAATGACTTCAACTAAAACGATGTAGCTCTCTTTATTCTGATTTCTGGGTGTAAATTTCTAAAGGCAAAGCAAGGAGGGGATCCAGCAAAGAAAATACAGCCATTTAGAGAAATAACATGTTTTTAAAATTGGAATTTTATTCACACTGACATTCTGAATGAGCAGTCTGCTCTAGTATAAAAATTACGTCATTCTCTAGTTTTACTATCAGTACTTACCAGGATCACAAAAGCTTGGAGGACACTGTAGAATCCTCTGTCACAAAACTGCTGGCTCCATAAGCTGTTTTCCAAAATGGACAGATTCTGTTAAATTAAAATTTAAGACAGTGAATCTCTCATTTTGGCACTTATTCAGCATGTGCTAGAAAAACAAATCACATTTTTTGTCTCTGTCAATGGCTGGCTTTCATAGCCACCTCAAAAGCCTTAATTCCCCACTGAGTGTTTGCTGGATTATTCTTAATATCCATCACTCTTTATCCTTCATAAGCCTGAGTGTATTTCAAGCAAAATGAGGTCAACCTGACCGAAGCAGGACAACTTAAGTGAAGCCACATGTTTTGGGAATCTCCTCAAGAGTGCACTGGAGTCAGTAAACATCCATCTGTTGACTTGAATGGGCATTAGATCAGGCCTTGAATACCTTAATTCCTGCAGATAAAACTTTAGCTATTATACTTGGCTTTATAAACAATACCTTTTTCAAACATGTCCTGCTCCAGAGAAAACTATTTTATGATACCTTTTTTTCCCCCTTCTTTTACCTTGATTACAGATGCCATATAATTTTCTCTTCTTCAAATTGACAAAACTATCATGCACATCATGGACCACCCCCCACCCTCCATGACAGATAATTTATTACTAGCTTCATAACTTATCATCTTTGGTCAGATAGCCGTTATCTTATTTTAACTGCCAAGCATTGCTTAGGCATCTTTAAAAGCTTTCTTTGATTTCCGATATTCCCGTCATCTCCAATTATATTTTACACATCACAATCCATCAGTAACATGACAAAATTTCTTCTTTCTCTACAGTAGCTTTTTTGCTGCAATTTCACTATCTTTAGACTGAATTAAAGAAGCAGCACCGAACCTTCCTTTGCATTTGGGTTTTTTTGACATGTGTGGAAAATGTATATTCCCTCTATTTTTATAGGATATATGAATTTAAAATTTCACCTCTATCTTCTTGCTCCAGCATAGCATTTGCCAAATAAATTTTTCTCTTATATATTTTATAAAACCATGGAAAAAGGAAATTCCATTTACTCACGTAAACTATGCAAAGAAAAACTGCAAGCATTTGGTAAAATATTACGAGGTATGGAACCATATTTTTACTTAAACATTTTTTAAAAGACAAGTGAAATGAAGTGGTATCTAATTTATGGAACGAGATTCAATAGTAGCTGATGCTGTATTCATCTCCCCTCAAATTTCCAGTTGCATATTAGTTACTTTAGCAATTTTCCTCAATAACTTTTTAGGGATTCCAGAGACTCTGATATGATTCCATTATGCCATGACTCAAAGTTAATGAATGTTCTTCCAGATCACACTATTGCAGAAATGAAATGTGTAAATGAAGTTATTAGTTCCTAAAATAAGGTTTCCTTTCTCGTATGGTAGAATCATTTTGATACTGACCACCATCAAACTGTGTATGAATGAATGAATATGATTACTTTGAATTTATTAACCAGATCTTGTATAAAATATAGTCATTAGTCACAAGAGGATTACCCAGAAAAGAAGGCTATAGCATTTCTGTATAACAAGAACAATTCTAAATGTGTTCCCAAAGCCTTTGGAATAAGAGCCGTTTGCCCTCTAGACAGAGAGATGACAGGTTCTGGATTAATGCAAATTAGCCAAGGCTAGATTTTTTCCTTAGAATCCAGAAACTATAAAACTGTACCTGTTTTCAAGCATACAAGTATCAAGCAAAGTCCTATTTTAGATACTTGGACTCCTTTCTATAAATTATAATCTCTTTTTGTATTAAAGTATACATGAATGTTCTACTTAACCTAGTATCATTATCACCTCACAATAAATACCAGGTACAGGACACCTAACTTAGAATTTCCTTTATCTGGCCCGTGCAAACTTCTTTGGCTGTAAGAAACCAAAAGGCATTCTAAGGTGTCCGAAGCCTGCATCCCCAGCATGTAAGTTGGCTCACAGGGAGCCACAGTATGACTTGTGTCATAGTGAAGAAAAAGGGAAGGGAGAAGATGCCTATATGTATTATCTCTGGAAATAGATCATCAAGGTACCATGGTGGGGGGGAGGAGAACCACAGCCACCTATATCCTCTAGCCAACAAAAAAGTAATTCTTCAATTATTCTTTGAAAAGCCAAGGAATTATGTGAAATCACATTCCCAAACCTTAGTAGTGCTACTTATCCAATTTGAAAATACACTGTTAAACCAAGACAAAGTTCCTTATGAGTATGTTATGCCAGATTCAGTCTCTGTTCAAATGTTCCAATTTATATGTCTAAATCCACAAGAAAAAAGATTTCTGTTGTTTTGACAGAAAATAAAGAAAAATTCAATCATTTACTATATTTTATTGTTTAGTTTGTGGAAATGAGAAGTGGAAACAGGAGCTTTGTTTTACTTTTCATCTCTTCAATTTATTAGCTGTGTTTAGGAGGCTGTTTGAAAACTAACATCAGAGGATTTTGTGCTTCTTCAGACTATTGCTGCACTTTCAAAATATTATTATAGCTCTTTTCAGTAGCTCTCTGCAAACTACTGAAGATTTTGTGTATCACTTCAGTTTCTCAGTTCACCAAATTCTGTTTTTTCACCGGCTCAAGAAAATCACTGCAGCTGAGAGCAGCCTAGCAATCACAGGCCCTGGTTGTTGTGGGGGATTTTAACTACCCTGACGTTTGCTGGAGGGACTACTCAGCCAGCCACCCACAGTCCAGGAGGTTCCTCCAGTGCATCAATGATAACTTCCTGATGCAAATGGTGGATGAACCAACTAGGAGGGGAGCAATGCTGGATCTCATCCTCACTAACAAGGAGGGTCTGGTTGAAGCGGTAAAGGTTGAGGACTGCCTGGGCTGCAGCGACCATGAGATGGTGAAGTTCAGGATCTCATGTGGCAGGAACAGAATTCCAAGCAAAATTGCAACCCCGGACTTCAGGAGGGCCAACTCTGGCCTTTTCAAGCAATTGCTAGGGGAAATCCCATGGGAAAGGGTACTTGAAGGTAAAGGGGCCCAAGATAGCTGATTAGCATTCAGGGACTGCTTCTTCCAAGCTCAAAATCAGAGCATCCCGACACATAGGAAGTCAAGGAAGGGAGCCAGGAGACCTGCTTGGTTAAACAGGGAACTGCTGGGCAAATTCAAATGGAAGAGGGGAGTTTACAGATCATGGAAGGAGGTGTTGGCCACTTGGGAAGAATATAAGGCTGTTGTCAGAGGATGTAGGGAGGCAACTAGGAAAGCTAAGGCCTCCTGAGAATTAAACCTTGCCAGAGGGGTCAAGGACAACAGGAAGAGCTTCTTCAAATACATAGCAGATAAAACCAACACTAGAGGCAATGTAGGCCCACTGATGAATGAGGTGGGTGCCCTGGTGACAGAAGATATAGAGAAGGCAGAGTTACTGAATGCCTTCTTTGTCTCTGTCTACCCTGCCAGAAGCTGTCCTGAGGAGCCCCGGACTCCTAAGGCCCCAGAGGAAGGCAGGGCAATAGAGGAGTTTGCCTTGGTTGATGAGGACTGGGTCAGGGACCAATTAAGCAATCTGGACATCCGTAAATCTATGGGTCCAGATGGGATGCACCCACGGGTGTTGAGGGAGCTGGCTGAAGTCATTGCTAGACCACTCTCCATCGTCTTTGCTAAGTCATGGGAAATGGGAGAGGTGCCTGAGGACTGGAGGAAAGCAAATGTCACTGCAGTCTTCAAAAAGGGCAAGAAGGAGGACCCGGGTAACTACAGACTGGTCAGCCTCACCTCCATCCCTGGGAAGGTGATGGAACGACTTATCCTTGGTGCCATCTCTAGGCATATCAAGGATAAGAGGGTCATTAGGGGCAGTCAACATGGCTTCACCAAGGGGAAGACGTGCTTGACCAACCTACTAGACTTTTATGAAAACACAACCAGGTGGCTAGAAGATGGTAGAGCAGTGGATGTGGTCTATCTTGATTTCAGTAAAGCATTTGACATGGTCTCCCACAGCATCCTCGCTGACAAATTGAGGAAGTGTGGATTAGATGATCAGGTAGTGAGATGGACTGTGAACTGGCTGGTGGGAAGAAGCCAGAGAGTGGTGGTTAATGGGGCAGAGTCTAGTCGGAGACCTGTGTCTAGTGGAGTCCCTCAAGGGTCGGTACTGGGACCAGTTTTATTCAATATATTCATCAACGACCTGGATGAGGGAACAGAGGGCACTGTCAGCAAGTTTGCTGATGACACAAAGCTGGGAGGAGTGGCTGACACAGCAGAGGGCTGTGCTGCCATCCAGAGAGACCTGGACACACTGGAGAGCTGGGCAGGGAAAAACTTAATGAAATATAATAAGGGCAAGTGTAGGGTGTTGCACCTGGGCAGGAACAACCCCAGGTTCCAGTACAGGTTGGGAAATGATCTACTAGAGAGCAGTGTAGGGGAAAGGGATCTGGGAATCCTGGTGGACAGCAGGATGACCATGAGCCAGCACTGTGCTCTTGTGGCCAGGAAGGCCAATGGCATCCTGGGGTGCATTAGAAGGGCTGTGGTTAGTAGGTCAAGAGAGGTTCTCCTCCCCCTCTACTCTGCCCTGGTGAGGTTGCATCTGGAATATTGTGTCTAGATCTGTGCCCCACAGTTCAAGAAGGACAGGGAACTGCTTGAGAGAGTCCAGCACAGAGCCACCAAGATGATGAAGGGAGTGGAGCATCTCCCTTCTGAGGAAAGGCTGAGGGAGCTGGGCCTCTTTAGCTTGGAGAAGAGGAGACTGAGGGGGGACCTTATCAGTGTTTATAAATATATGAAGGGTGAGTTTCAGGTGGATGGAGCCAGACTCTTCACAGTGATATCCAATGATAGGACAAGGGGCAGTGGGTGTAAGCTGGAACACAGGAGGTTCTGCTTAAACTTGAGAAGAAACTTCTTTACTGTGAGGGTGCCAGAGCACTGGAACAGGCTGCCCAGGGGGGTTGTGGAGTCTCCTTCTCAGGAGACATTCAAGACCTGCCTGGATGCCTTCCCTTGTGATCTCATTTAGGTGTTCCTGCTCCTGCAGGGGGATTGGACAAGATGATCTTTAGAGGTCCCTTCCAATCCCTGACATTCTGTGATTCTGTGATTACTAATGCTTCAGTGAAATAAAAATATGCAAAACCTGTCAGTTAAAAAAACTCTACCAAACATCTCCATATGCCCAACACACTTTGCTAATTAGGCACAAAGAGATAAAAAAACAAAAACCTCCCAGATTCTGTAAGAGTACAGTGAAACACACTAGGCACATGGCTGGAATATCGTAATTGCCTGAAGGCAGGTAGGATTTTCCTGAGGGTCAGAGAAACAATCCTGTTCTTCCCAAGGCTCCTAAAGAAAAGCATTACAATGGCAACTTGCACTAAGAAGCTCTAGGCTCAGCAGGGACCACCGTGGACACCTGCGAAGTAGGACTGCAGAAACCATTTCAATCTAGGACACGAGGTGTATTTCATAATCATAACTAATCTTGTTTTAAAGGCCCAAATGGTAGTAAGATCACCACTTCTGGAAATCCAGTCTTTAATCATCTTCACTGTAACATACTGCTACTTCTTTCATTATTGAATTCAACTTTATTTCCAATTTCAGTAACTGAATTTTTCTGTATGTTTGTCAGGCCCATGGAGAACCCCAGCACTATCACTTCTTTTCTGTGCATAATTAGCTGCACAAAAAATGTAAAGGCACCTCTCAAGTTGCTCTTTGGCAAGCTCTGTTACTATTTTTAATATATTCCCCCAAAAATTAACAACAGATGTGTAGAATTTTTATTCAGCATATGTTTTTCCATTGGTGTACCTGCTAAAACTTTTTTTTAAAAAAGCTAAAAACTACCACTATGTTTCTTTTTTATTACAAGAAGAAGCAAATTCACTATTGACTTTTAACCAAATCTCCCACAAAACAAATCTATTTTCTTATTGTGACGAGACTTAACTCAGCTACGAACATTCCATTTTGACCTAGATTGCCCTGAAAAGGTGAAGCAAAGAACTTTTTAGTAAGCCAGTGATAGCTTAAATGGATTTAACCTCTTTTACCAATTTGCAATCCAAATGTGAGAATACCATCTCTTCCCTATTACTTCTATATTAGCATTAGATATCCTGAGGATATTCTTAAAGTAGTCTGTAGAACACTTAAGTAGAAGTGTTAATATCCTACGAGCAGAATTCTTTGTTCCCCAAAACCCTCTGAAGTAACGTTTCACCATCTGCTTTCCTCTGTAAGTGCAATGGGAATGATTGTAATTCAATTATTGATGAAGGTGGAATAGGTGCAAGAGACATTCTTTCTTGTCTTTTCCGGAATAAATCAGATCTGGCTGTCTAGTGCTTGCACAAATGATGAAAAATTGCATCTGCATGTTAGTTGCTTTTGCTTTCTTCAGCAAAAATAAACTGAGCAGCCTCTGAGCTGTTACAGTGCTCAGAACTTCTCATCGATTTTCAAGTCTTTGAGTATGTTTCCATTACTAATATTTCCTAATAAATCCCTCAATTATGACAGCCTAATAAAATGGCAGACAAGTTCAAGATATCTGCTTTCCAATATTGTTGTTGACCTACACATTGAATCTTTAATTTGTTGAAAAGACTCTACAGACATTGGTAGGGCACTGAGTATAAAACAAGTGCTCCTGAAGGTTCAGTGCCAGCCTGTTCAGAGCACAGTGTAGCGAACCACCTGTGCAGCGTACTTTGTTCCAAGTGTTCTTACACATTTCCAACAGCTATGTATACAGATGCACGCGATTTTGTAATGCAAAGCTTCTCTTACTATTAGCCACTGAGTTGCCTTTGCTTGATTGGTTGTTTTGAAAAATTATGGACATTTTCACATATCCATAACCCCAGCTCTCTGACAGAAGAAATACGTTTATTTTAACTTTTCTCCTTTAAGTTAATGTGGAGCAGGAGATGACAGCTTCAGAGGATTTAGCATCTTCTACTATTATTCATGAAGTAATGTTACGCTTCCAGATTGTCCATAATATCTACTGTTTATTTATCAAATATTAACCTCTTCAAGCAAAATTATTATCTCTGTAACCTCACTGGCAACACTAGGAATACAGGAGATATGTCTGGTCCTTTTAAGGTCACGTGGAGCCTAAATGTAGAAGACAACCTCAGCTGTGAGATGTATTGCCTAGGCTGTCTGATCTGGGTGATGAGCACCCAAAAGTAATCAACATTTATCTATCACAAAGGGAAAAGCATTACCCAAAGGTACCCACAGAATTCTGATACCTGGAAAAACAAACCAGTTACTTGGAAAATGTTGGTTACCTTGGAAAACATTATTTGATGTTCAATGCGGTAATAGCCAAGAAAACCAAAGAAGCCTGAAAATACTTTTTCCAAAGTATCAGCTCCAGCACAGCTAGTTCAATAAACAGACAGATTTGAAGATGTAATTTCTATTTCCTAAGAACAGCAGGGGATTTGAAGCATTTATCTAGTGACCATACACACAGTAGTCTATGGACCAAGAATGCAATGAGGACAAAATAGGAGTTCAACACAGAAGGATGGTAAGGTTGTTACAAAAAAAAAAGCAACAGAAACATCTCACACATAAAAAGGGAAGCTGATCTCCTTAGAACAGAAATGCACATTTGTTTTCTGAGCGCAACTGTCACAGGACTGAGATGATTCTTCCTGTATTTTTTGACAGCTATCTCACAGAGTTGATTATGTTTAGTAATAATTTATCTGGAATTTTTGGAATTCTGAAATGCAGAAGACTGTTGAACACCAGGTTCTAGCAGGAGAGAAATCATCTCAATCCTTCCAGCAGAACCTAAGGTGTACAGCTCCTTTTTCAATGCTTGCAATAAGCATGTTAACTTTTCTTTACAAATAGTGCTTTCGTTTGAATGAAGCCCATGACAATCTCCCACTCCAAAGTAGAACTGGTAATGCCAAATTCCCACCAGAAAAGCTCCTTATGTCAACTCTGCTTAGGCAGAGAAGAGAGTTTCACTCTCCAAGGAAAATATGTACAATTTCCAGCCTAGTTTGGATCAGCAGGAGACCTCTGGGATACTCTCTGCAGCACAACCTTTTGATACATATACACTGCCAGCAAAAACAAACATTCATTTAATGCCAACTTTACCGACAGCACATTTTTGCAGACAGAATTAAGACCAAATAGAGGTGAAACATGGGAGATTTACAGTGAGAAAAAAATATATTATATTCTTTCCATAATAAAAACAACTTCCTTAGTATCCTTTCCAACTGGACTAAAAAAAAGGGAGCCTCCTCCCCACCCCACCCTGTTTCTAATGACCCTCAAAACTGAATAACTCTGTTCAACACAGCCGTGAGATGCATTTTATTGGAAGGTCATCTGTATAAGCACATGTATTTTAAAGCATGGAGAAGACAGTCAACCTTTTAACAGAAAAGAGTTCACAACCTTAACAGCAGAACTAGTGCTCTGCCTATAATAATTATAATCCATTCTTTGCTAGCTCTTAAGCACCAAAAAAGGGGACTTACAAGGATGGCTGATTCCTTGGTTTCTATGTTTAAATATCTAACTGAAAAATCAGGCTACTAACCAAGCAAAGGAGCACTAGCTTGAGGTCAATATACGCTCTATGTGTATAGCAGAGTATTATATAAAATAAAATTCTTACAATCTTGGTTTTATTTCTTGTGAGTTTGCGTCAAGTTCAGCCATTTGTATTTCAAATATACTGGTGGCATTAAGGTGACAAAAAGACCCTGATCAGTACAAAGAAACTCATGAATAATTAGGCATTAAGATAAGATTATAAATTAATAGAAATATTTTTTCCAGTAGCTACTTTAAATTAAATTTTAAATGTTATCATCATACATTTTTAAATTTTTAAATCATTTTTAAATCAAAGTTATCAGTGGCTTTCTTCATTATTGAAATAGTGCATGTATATGCGTACATATATATAGGCAAGTCTCACATACCCATTTGAGTTGATCTTGCATACACTCTAGCTTGAAAAGAACAAGCACAATAAGCTGGTAAACTCCCTCTTGTTTCTTGTTCCATACTTCATTGCTCACAGAGAGAGAGAGAAAAATCTTCAAATTCTTTTCCAAAGCAGGAATGTGGAGAGAAGAATCTTGCTTTGCAGTTTGATAGGAGCTAACAGTAGAAAAGCCCAGGTGCAACCCAGCTTCCTCTAGGGGCTTAGGCTGAAGCATTTAAGAGCCTGGTCACCTCCTCTCCTATTGTCATGGATAAGATAAGCACATTAAGACAGCAACCAAGCCCACTTCATATCAGACTTGCCATTTTCTGGTAGCTGACGCTCTACAGAGCAAAACACAGCCTCTCGTACCTAATGTAAAGCAGGATCAATACTGGACAAAGAGAGATGCATATGTCATACCCAACTGCAAAGCTGTTCCTTAAAACCAGGAAGGAGCAGAGGTGAGCAGCAATATCTACTCTTACTTGTCAGCCAAGTGCAAATAGTGTACGGATATCTGCAGAATAGAAAGAGTAAGTACATGGCAACAGTACCTGAATACTTCTGATATTAATAAAGCCTCTCTATTGGCTTTAACAGAACCATCTATGCACTTTTACAGAAGGAGGTGTGTGCCTAATTCAAACTTAGGCTTTCTCTTTTTTTTAATGAGAAGTGAAAAGATTATTTATTCCAAACAAACAAAAAAAAAAAAAAAGAAAAAGAAAAAAAAACCAAATCAGTAGCATAAGTATTGGAAGTCCTGACCTAGCAGTTTCCTCCAGAAAACTCTTCAAGAGTTGCTGTTATCTGCCCACTCCTGCCTGCCCTTCTCTCCGCTTGGGCTCTGTACAATCATGAGGTTATCAGTTTCTCTCCTTTCTCATCTCATTGCCAGTAAAGCCGCACGGACTTCCTTATAAGAAAATAAACTAGAGAACTTAAGGCTCCTAACACCGACAATCATAAGAAAGGCAGAAAGAAAGAAATACAAGAAAGCAAGTTTCCTACTTTCCATTTGTATCTCATTCTCTCACTTAAACTTTTTTTTTTTCCCCTCACATCCATCCCTGTGACTTCTCCTTATAACTTGTCAATGAGCCTCACCCATCCGTGTTTTCCTCCCTTGTGGCTAAACACAGCCTGGGATAAGGCAGCCCTTTTTCTTTCTCTTGATGAAGTCTGGGTGTACAATTATATAGGGAACAATTGTTTATTAATTTTCATCAGAAACAGAGCTGATGGCCTTTAGAATAGACATACCTTGTCATAGCACTAATTTCATGGGTGTCAAGAGAAATGCATGGCTATCTACACTAAAACTGGAATGAGCAGATTGGATTCTATGCTGGTGAGTGCAGAAATGGCTTCTGATTACAGAGAGCATGTGTTCAGTGATGATAACTGTGATTATTCAAAGACCTTCTAGAACTAGTATCAAGTTTAACTACAAGTCTCCATTGAATTTACATCAATGGCAACCAAGGAAAAGGCTTTTTGTTGTACGAGGGACAGCCCTATGACATCTGGAAGTCTCAGGGAGTATTTTAGATCTTGTGCTCTATTACTTTCTCCTGTACGCTATGAAGCCTCGCAAAGAGGAAGCAAGTGTTGGCATAGAAAACTACAGCAATCTGCTTTTTGAGAATAGACAAGGGAAAACTTTTGTCTAATCTTGTACCTATTGAAATAGTGCATTTGAGAACTATACAGTTGCTTTGTGCATTGTACATACAAAAATTTGTTTCATTTAATTATCACACTGCCACACCAAAAAACCCCAAGCCCTTACGACTAAATTACAGTGGAAGTATTGCAAACTAATTTCCAAGTACAAAGGCATAAATCATAGTTTGATAGATCTACAGAGCCTAGTAGTCCATGAAAATTAGTGATCCCAAGTTGAAACTAGAATGTATGTACTAAAACTGCACTCTAAACTAATGATGTGCAAATTACATGGTACTACAAATTACTTTCCACTGATGAAACAAGATGCCCAAGTTTCTGAATCACAAGTACAAAATCATGAAGGAAGGGTAGGCTTTCAGTTTGGCACCTTGAAAGTAATAGAAGAGTCTTCTAAAATACTGTATGACACAATAAACACCAATAATAATTAAAAAAGACTACTACTGTTCTTCTGCAGTAAATTCCAATTTTTAATGATCATGAAGTTATAAAATACAGTGTTCTGCTGCTTATACTGCAGCATCAAATCTTTACTTGGGCTGCAGGTCATGTTAATGAGGAGAATGTATGTTCTCACTATCAAGCTCAATTTGAATGAAATGTCAGCCTTACTTTTAGCTAAATCAATTTCTAGTCCTTTCACTGCTCCTTCTTTCTATCAAAATCAAGAAATAAAAATATCCCACTCACAACAGCATAAAGAGAAAACAAAATAACATTGATTCTTCCAGGTTTGTATCTCAGCAGACTGATTAAAAGAAAAAAAAAATTAAAAACTGCATTTATAAACATATCCACAAAATTCAGGTTACAGTTTAGAATTAAAAGCATTTCCTCTTCATGAGACCCCAGCCAAAGCAATTGCTAAGCCATTAGGTTTTATTTCACAGCTCCGGGCAAGGGAAGCTTAAGTGCCCAGAGGTTCCATTTGTTCTTCTCCAGAGGAGAAAAACACAGACCAGTCAGGCTCACCTTGACAGAAATAGGTGAAAATTAATTGACAAACACGTACCAAATAGAAGGTCATTAAAATCCCAAAACAAAACAGGGTCTACTGAAAACAAGTCATGCCAGAAAGGTCAAATCCTTTGATGGGATAACCACCGGGGTGAAAAGGCTGTCACAAACTGCAATCTGCGAAATGGCTGACTGCAGCCAGCAAGAGGCTGGACAGCAAAGTGCCTCTACTGCACTGACTTTGCTCATTTGGGGAATGTATTGCTGGCCTACAACAGTCCTAAGGATTTGTGAAAATTCTTATAGATGATGTGTAATGGCGTAGACAAATTAAAAATTAATCTAGTGACCCTGTTCATTTCTTGTACAAAAGTTTAGGTTTCCTTAGAGGTTAATAACAGATATGATATTATAGATATGACATTTTATATAGAAATATTTTAGCTAAAAGAAAAACAGTATTGCTTGAAGCACATTGTTGAAAAGAAAAGAAAATCCATCCACATTTTTTTGTAGGCTAAACCAGCGACAATAAAATTAAACAAACTAATGACACCAATCAGTTATTTCAGAATATGGTACCTCAGGAAAGAACTGTCCATCTCAGTGCTAATGTATTGACAGCACAGGCACATTTTTATTTTTGGCAGGTGGCAAATAAAAAGACTGTATATATAACATTTGTGTATATTTCATACATACATGTATAACCTCAGGTGGTAATCAAGCTGACCGACATTTCACAGAATCACAGATTGGTTGATCTGGAAAGGGACCTCTGAAGGTCATCTAGTCCAACCCCCCTGTTCAAGCAGGGGCTCCTAGATCACATGAACCAGGATTTTATCCAGACGGGTTTTGAATATCTCCAGGGAGGAAGATCCCACAACCTATCGGGGCAACCTGTCCCAGTGCTCATTCACCCTCCCAGTAAAGAAGTTCTTCCTTATGTTCAGGTGGAACTTTCTGTGTTGCAGTTTGTGCCCATTGCCCCTTGTCCTGTTGCTGGGTGCCAATGAGAAGAGTCTGGCCCCATCCTCTAGACACTCTCCCTCTAGGTATTTACAAACATTAATCAGGTCCCCTCTGAGTCGTCTTTTCTCCAGGCTGAACAGGCCCAGCTCCCTCAGCCCTTCCTCATATGAAAGATGCACCAGTCCTTTAATCATCTTAGTCGGCCTTTGCTGCACATGCTCCAGCAGTTCCATGTCCTTCCTCTACTGGGGAGCCCAGAATTGGACACAATACTCCAGGTGGGGCCTGCTAGTAAAGTAAGAATTCTTCCTACGACTGGATTTAGACAAACTATACTGTCCAGAAATTAAGGTTTCAAAAAGAGAGGATAGCCACAGTGTGACACCTGTGTTTTTCCTCAAGGGTAGATCAGGCAAAGTCAGATCACCTAAAGATACATACATTTCATCTACTGGAATGAAAAACTACAGAAGTGACTTAATTTATTTTGGATAACAGAATTATTTTCACCAAAAACCAAGGTAATGCCAATATTGCGGTCATTCATATACATCTGCACATGGGTGCACATACACAGACACATACATAGAAAATTCTTAAGCGAACTGAATAAACCAAAACAGGATGTGGAGAATAACCAGTTTTGGATTACATCTTTAAGATGTAAAGTGAATAAAAGTGATAAAGTGATAAGTGATAAAGTGAATAAATCAAGCATTTTCACCAAAAATAATGAAGTCTACACAATTTTAAAGAACTAGTATATTACCAAGATAGTGTAACATTCACTTTGTCCCTCAACAAGATTAGGTTTAAATGCTGTTTCCTGTTCACTGTGACATTTAAAGGCTGTGGTTTAAAAGCTCAAAGTACCAAAGCCTCAGCGTGGGCTCCAAGAGCACACAGTTCACAATGAAATTTCCAGCAATCACTCGAGAGGTCACCTGTCTCCTGATGATGATATGGACAGGTACATCCCTCAGGTAACATGAAACTGTCATCTTGGAAGGTGAAACTCATGCAAGAAAGACATAGAGCTTTCTCATATGGTGGCCTAAGGCTGTGAAATGCTCCTGCAGGAGTTTACAGTAAGTGCAATTTTCCCTGCTAAAAGTGAATAGATTTCTGCAATCTACACAAGTCGGAGACAGGGAAGGAAAACAGATTTATTTTTAAACACAAACAAGAGTTTCACTGAGCCACCTTTCAGTCTGTCTAATTGAACCACCCACCCATCATGCAGCCAGGAATATCTCGGGAAGAAAGAAAAAACATCTATTTCCCCGGAGTTCCCAGGCAATGTTTAAACACTATGCACTAACCCAGGGGAAGCTACAGCTTCTGTATACTTCACACATACCTGGCTGCAAAGTCCTGGAAAACTATCAAGGACCTGCTGCCTGTTACAGAAAAGAAAGCCACTTCTATTTTAATATCACAGAATCACAGAATGTCAGGGATTGGAAGGGACCTCGAAAGATCATCCAGTCCAATCCCCCTGCCGGAGCAGGAACACCTAGATGAGATCACACAGGAAGGTGTCCAGGCAGGTCTTGAATGTCTCCTGAGAAGGAGACTCCACAACCCCCCTGGGCAGCCTGTTCCAGTGCTCTGTCACCCTTACTGTAAAGAAGCTTCTCAAGTTTAAGCAGAACCTCCTGTGTTCCAGCTTACACCCATTGCCCCTTGTCCTACCATTGGACATCACTGTGAAGAGCCTGGCTCCATCCACCTGAAACTCACCCTTCATATATTTATAAACACTGATAAGGTCACCTCTCAGTCTCCTCTTCTCCAAGCTAAAGAGGCTCAGCTCCCTCAGCCTTTCCTCATAAGGGAGATGCTCCACTCCCTTCATCATCTTGGTGGCTCTGCACTGGACTCTCTCAAGCAGTTCCCTGTCCTTCTTGAACTGTGGGGCACAGATCTGGACACAATATTCCAGATGCAACCTCACCAGGGCAGAGTAGAGGGGGAGGAGAACCTCTCTTGACCTACTAACCACAGCCCTTCTAATGCACCCCAGGATGCCATTGGCCTTCCTGGCCACAAGGGCACAGTGCTGGCTCATGGTCATCCTGCTGTCCACCAGGACTCCGAGATCCCTTTCCCCTACACTGCTCTCTAACAGATCATTGCCCAACCTATACAGGAACCTGAAATGCCTACGGGGTGATATCCAAACCTTCTCCAGGAAACTTAGAAAACATCTATGGAATTGTTCTTTTCTTTTCTTTTCTTTTCTTTTCTTTTCTTTTCTTTTCTTTTCTTTTCTTTTCTTTTCTTTTCTTTTCTTTTCTTTTCTTTTCTTTTCTTTTCTTTTCTTTTCTTTTCTTTTCTTTTCTTTTCTTTTCTTTTCTTTTCTTTTCTTTTCTTTTCTTTTCTTTTCTTTTCTTTTCTTTATATATATTTCCCCTAAAGACAAGAAAGAAAGAGAGTTAAATTCAAGGGATAAGAATTCAAGGGATAAGATAAGACAGAAATTAAAAAGTAATGAGGGAGGTAAGCAATGGTGCTACCTTTGAGATATCTGGAGGCCAAGGAGAACCTCTTTGGCTGTTTTACCATGAGTGGAATAACCTTAGGTAAATGCTCTGATTTCTCCCAGAGAGGAGAGGTTCAGCTCTCTGATGAGGGCAAGTGGACATACATCTTGCCTGGAAAGCTGGGAAAGTGTCTATCTATTCCTTCCTGATTTTATAACCTGGTACAATGAAGAATCTTCTGCAACTTTGTTAAAACTTTTATCTCCCACAAAATGCAGGTCAAGGAATGTCTTATGCTTAGCCATAGGGACAATTCTAATAACAAAAAAACCAATGTGAAATGTTTGAAACTTTATTAATGGATCATCTTTATTGCAAAACTTATGAAAATACATGAAACTGGCAGTTCTTGGTGCTGAATTACTATAGACCAAGCCTCTGCCTGTTTTGCAAAGGTATTCAGAGAAAGCTAATAAAATAGTAAAGTCTCCAATTCTTTTCTTATCTTTGCTCTGTGGCTGGAGGACAAAGGAATATAAATCTGAATAATACCAAATTAAAAATGAGGATTAAAGAAAAAGCAGCACTGCCATACAATTGGTAGAATAAGAAAAGGATTTTCTTGAAGAGTATTTCATGCACTGAGTTCTTTTATGAAATATATTTTTCTACATACTAGGAAAACAGCACACTTGATTTGATAGTACTTGACCCCACTTAGACCAAATATCATGAAGTGGTGCCCAGTACTAGAATTTTAAACAGTAACTAGGGGATTTTTCTCTCATATTCAGACTCTGATAGCAATAGAAATTCTATTTCATTGCTGAAATGTCAGAAAGATATGAAATGCAGTGCAGAGATTTTTTTTCATGCGTAATTAGGGATAATCTGCTTCTTTTTGTGAGTTCTCTGAAGTGGCTGTAGAATCATGCATATGAGAAATGCAAGCATGAGGCAGTTTTAATAAGAAACAAACAAAAGAAAACAGTACATCAGAAGACTTTACATTAGTGACTATGGTACTGCTGTAACTGAAATTTGGTGGAGGTGATCTTACAACTGGAATGCTGAAGTCAGTGGCTAATTCAGAACTATCACCAAAGAAAACAGTGACTTAAAGTAGAATTAATATTAGTCTCACAGACAGAGAGGGTCATGAGCAGTAACACTTGCTGGAAAAGCAGTGGAAAAATTATAAGCAGATAGGAGAGTTCAGCAGGCCAGGTCATCAGTACAGTGAAGCAGCTGGTTCAAAGTGATGTTCAGTTTGAGACCCTGAGAGGTGAAGTGATGGAAAACAAAACCTTTGGAATAAAAATGAATTTCAAGGCACGCTCCTGACCATGTACCAGTGACATCAATCTGTTGGGGCTGGACAGAGAGGGCTTGCAAAGCCCCCTTCCAAGGTCAGGGAATGGCTTGAGCTGTGTATTAACGGGGATCAGTGAAAGCTTGTGATTTCTGCCATGAAACAGAAAAAAAGTGAAACAGGCAGATTCTGACAGAAGGTGGACAACACAGGATTCTCTGTCCAGAAAGCCTCATCTTGCAGGGCAACAACTGCTGCAAGGAGATTACATGGGCATACAGCAGGCATAAGAAGTTTTACATAAACTGAAACACTCTCTAGAACCAAAATAGCTGCATGACATACAAGATGTAAGAGATACCTGCTCTAGATCTTTGATCCCTTTAAAGCAGAGATCAAGAGTTTCAAAGGGACAAACCCCCAGCCACCTGCCCAATCTGCCGATCAGTGAAATTAAGTGTTACCAACCACTTCTTTTGATTTTCAAGGGCATTTCAAAAATAGGATCTTCACAAGAAGGCTGGTGCCAGAAAGGTAACGGTGACCTGACAGACAACAGCTAAGAGTCAGGTTTTGCTGAAAGCACAGAGACAGCAGAACAGGCCCATGAGGCAGTCTCAATAAAGTAAGCCCCAAGGCAAAAGGCCATGGCTATCACATGAGTGGCCCCACTGCTTTAAAAATGAGGTCAAGCACCAAGGCAAAACATCCACCATAGGATAGGTCTTTCAACCTGGCTGATGAAAACAGAGGGTTGAAAAGCTGGAAGTCAAAATTTGGCAAGTTGAACCATGAATTAGCATGCAATTACACAGAAAAGAGAATAAGGAAAGATGGCAATGGTTTACTAAGAAAAATGTCACAATTGGCACTGTTTGGAGGCTGTTAAAAAAAAAAAAAAAAAAAAAAAAAAGAGTGGGATGGGATCTGGCTGCCTAAATACAGGCATCAAGCACCCTTTTGGATGCCCTGGAGTATTCCTGGCTGACATCCATCTGCCACTCAAGAAGAAAACAGTTTCCCATAGGTTTTGACTCATACCTGCAAGTCGCATGCTGATGTCTCATACCCTAAGGCATCACATGCCCTAGAAGTCTGCCCAAAAGAAAGTCTAACTTTGGGGAGAAAATGTTTGTTTATGGTCCATGATGACTGCTCGTTCCAACTGACAACCTCTCATCCAAAAGCTATCATCCCTTTTAGTCTCTCCTTTCACAGGCCTTGCAGAAAGCAGAAGTTTTCTGTGTTATTCTCAACACATTCTGAGCACTTTAGGGATTGAGCATATAACTTAAGTGAGCCAGGAAGCCTTTTCTCTTCTACACTACATAAAATCTATTTTCTGTCCTTCTCCGTAGCATTTAAGTTCAACAGTGGAAGAACTGCACATAATGGATCATAGCCCTGTGACATGACAAAAATCTTCACTCATAGCTGCCAGACCAGCTCAGTTGACTCATGCTCAGATTCACTCTGATCTGGGGGTATGAAGGAATTCTACACTTGGTGAAAAACACACTGAGGTTTTTTGCTTTTTCTTTGTACAAGGAAAAGTAATTTACCTGCTGAAAGGATCTGGTATATATTACCATATCAAATCCTTGCCAATGCAAGGGCCCTCCGGCACTAGTAGCACTCCTGCTCTTAGCTCATGACAGTTTCTACCCTAAGGAATGAATTTTTCTCTCTTTCCCTCCTTTTTTTTTTTTAATTTTTAAACTTTAATTGAAGTCTTTGTGTCTGTTTCAAAGCATGCAGGCATTACATATGACCTGTGATATCCAAGAAGTCAGACTGCATGCCCATAGTGTTCTGTGAAGCACTAAGTGGTTTTTAATTTTTATTATCAAGCCATTGTGGGGACAGACCCATAGCATTCATTTTCTCATTTGGAGAATAGTAATATTTTAAGGAGTGCGGGGCAGGTAAAATATTAAAAATTTAGACTCTAAAACACAGTCTATCAGGATGCTGAAAGTTCCCACTCTTTCTCTCTTCTGTAAATTAATGCACATTTTCATAGAAAGAAAAAACAATAAAAAGTTTTGGGCTGTAATTTTGACATTTTGCTAATATAACTTCCATTTATCCAATAATTAAATTACACACAGACCTGAGCATTAACAGAAGTTTTCCATTACGGTCAGAAATTATCTAGGATAAGTGAATCTGGAATATTTCAAAATATCTAAGGAAATGAACAGACATTTGAAGCTGCACCATGTGATCCATCAAATTTACTTGAAAAAGACAAAATGCTCCATACCAGAAAACAGGCTTTCTGTGTGAATATACCTCTGAGAAACCCATTTCCATGCTTAACTTCTTAAACTTTGCTTTCTTCACTACCTTTCAGAGTTTTTATTTTGATAAGTTTTACTGTGCTTGCATTTACAATGGATGTGTAGATTTTTATAGATTTCCATTAGTAGTTACATTTTAGAGAAGTGTTACATTAATAGAAATCAACACTGAGCATGGAAAAGAATGACCAATAACCAGTCCAACTTCTTTTACATATCTTCAGCTGAAAGCTCTCTAGCATATGTTGGTATGATAGGATCCCAACCTAACTACTTGATTTGTGAATGTTTGGGAAGAAAAAAACATTAAATTAAGTGTCCATATTTACCTAGGAATCAGAATTAATACACATTATTGATTTATTGCACTTTGCAGCTTCAGGTATTTTTAATGTCTTAAAAAGTTTTAAAACATAATTCTGTGTACTGAATGACACACGAATATTGCATTAGAACTTAGTCTCTAAGCTTCTCAAACATAAAAGGGTAAAATACTGCTATGCTACTCCTGTTGACACCTTCATTCTTCAAAAGTAATAAAAAAGTATTTCCAGTCAACCATCCTGCTGTCCCAGGAACACTGTCCCTCACAGAAGATAAGGACCTCAGCACACTGATAGAAAATACGCTTTCACTAACCACAGTCACCTAATTATGGACATTTTCCATCACCCCAGCAAAACATTAATCACGTGTTTCAGCCTTAAATTTTTTTTCAGTTCGCAAGATGAAAGACAAGCACAGTTATTGCTGTTGGACAGGTTGTGGGCTTAGTTACCTATATGACTTTCCACCAGAAATGGTAGAAATGGGGAAAGTTAAGAGGAAAGGAACAGTTGGAGAAGCAAAGCAAGGAAGGATAATGCATCTCATCTCCACACTCACACATAACAGAGACTCACAGGCAGTGAGTCAAAAGTAGTCACATGGGACAACTGGAGGAAGGACACAGAAATGGATGGACAGCTCTATTAGAATGATTTTTCCCTTAGACACAAGGATTGACACAGAAAAAAAGTAATAAGATACTTATAGGTGAGGTGGCTGAAGAACAGTAAGTCCTGTGAACAAGCAGGAAACTCAAGAGAAAACTGGGCTTTACAAAGAGAACATAGGAGTAAAGGGAAATTGCTCTTGAAGCTTCAAGTACATGTCTCGGGAATGAGAGAAGACAAAAGCTACTGTCTTGGGGCTGGAGTCAAGATGATGATGTTCATATGGTAGGAAACAGAATGCATTAGAGTCCCACAGAAGTTGGAGCATGAAAAGCTGAGAACCTGGCTGAGTTCTGATGAAAGAAAAAAGTTAAATTCCAGCACAACAGTAATACCACATTCTGCTCTGTACAAAATTAAGAGAGAAGAAAGGTGAAAAATAAAAACGATACCGTCGGCAAGACTGACTGGAAAGGTAAGCAGGTTTCATCTACAGCAATGTGTACGCAGATGAAAGCAGAAGCATTTCAGGAAGATCTTGCCCTGGTTAATGACACATTTTTTAGCTACTATAATAGATGATTATTTAGATTAGGATCATTTTCTAGCTCCAGTGGATTAACTCCAAATCAATTGAGATATTCCCTCCTCAGTTTCTTTTCCTCTAACTTATCTGTCCTGTCTCATGCATTTATGTTGCCGTTTAGTTGACCACTTGTGCTTCAATTCCCTTCACTGACTTCTAGGCAATCCAATCAGAACACCACCATCACAATCTCCAGACAAGAAGGCAGCACATCAGCTTCAAAGCTATTAAAATTACACAAAACTGCAAGTTGTCAAGTTTGCCTTCATTACAGAGACCTTCCACAGCATCCTCCTGAGTACTGCAGAAGTCCTGTAAAGAGTTCCCAAATGAGTCACATTCTGAAACACTCAGTTCTCCAGCAGGAGTGGCAATGAAGAGATTTACAACAGCCATAAAGACAACATGAAAACACCATTTTCCATGTTAACTGTGACAGTTCAGAGAGACTTGTTATACTCATAGCATCGCTTCCAGGAAAAAAAAAATTGTCTAGTTTGTGGATGAAACACTAGGTGGCAAGTACAAAAATGTAAAGAATCACAAAAGGAAGAGCATCTACTGAATTGGGTAAATATGAGGTTGGGTGTGATAGTTCATGGCCTAAATAAATGATGAGGCATCCCGGACAAACTGAACAACCTACATCTGGAAACACATATATTCAATTAAAAAAAAAATCAGTGCTGTAAAATGCCTTGAAAATGTGTTGATTGTTTGCAGAAACATAAAACAATATCACCAAAAACCTCTGTTCTCCTCAAGATTTCATAGTGACACATAAACTTTCTGTGTGCTTTAGTAAGCAAAAATAGATAAAACACTTTATTTTGCAAACCACATTAATCTATCTCTGCATTCACACTTAGTCTTTGGTTAAGGCTCAAAATAGCATAACAAACTGTTATTGCCTGTAAAAAGAAATGTGAGTTTATGTTTTTCTCTTCTTCTTTCAAACAGTTCATTAAAAGGTTAATGTTCTTACCAGCAGTCTATTGCTGAATCTCTACAAGAGAAAAGAATTTTGTTTAAACTATTTTTTGTAATCTCTTATCAAGACAACTGTTTACTATGTCTTTGCATTTCCAATAGTTTCCAAATTCAGTTTCCTACTAAAAGAAGAAAATAGAGGAAAGAAAGTGAGAGAGTAGGCAAAGACTTGTCCTGGTTTTTAGCTGTGACAGAGCAGGTTTCTTTTTAGTAGCTTGAAGAGTGCTGTGTTTTGGTTTCAGCTGAGATTGGTTATGAGAGAAAAGTTGGTAACATCCCCGTGTTTGCATCTGTGTCACTGGGAGTGAAGGAGGTGAGGAATATTGAAATGAATCAGCTCAGTTGGCATTTGGCTCTGCCAACGGACTATTCCATCTCCTGTCCAGTTATGGTCAGGATATTAATGAGGGTGTCTCCCTCTCTGGCTCCTTCTGGCTTTCACTCAGGCTCTTGCTCTTCCGGGATTGCAGTTTCAGCTCAGGATTGTCGCTCCTCCGGGATCGTTATCTGGGAATGGGCCAGACTTGGTCAGCAGGTGATGAGCAATGGCCCTGGGTATCACTAATTTGCATATTTTATTACTATTATTATTATTATAATTACTATTTTAATATTAGTGTTATTTTGTTTTATTTCAATAATTAAATTGTTCTTATCCCACCCTATGAGTCTCCTTACCCTTGCCCCCATTTCTCTCCCCTATCCCCTGGCAGGGGGGAGAAGGCAGGGAGTGAGTGAGCTGCTGTGTTTGGCTGCTAGCCAAACGCTAGCTGAGTGAAACCACCACAAGACTTTAGAGCCCAGCTGAGCTGCAAAATTTGAGTTCTCCATACTCTCCAATGGGAAACTGGAATGTGTGTTTGTCAGTCACTGAAATCCACAGTTGTCAAAGAAAGTGGAGGAAATTCACTTATTCTGATAGTGGAAGACCCAGTTTGTACAGAAAGACAAACCTTGGAGACTATTTTTACAGTCAGGTTCTGTATAGATCTATTAGTACATGAGGTTTCAATTCAACAAAGCAGTTGTACTCAGGCTTCATTTCAAAATTACAACTAGACTAATTTCTATCAGTAAGAAACAGCCCAGCTCAAAAGGTTTTAGGCACCTCAGTTGCTATTACTTATGTGCACACTTTATAAGCCCAAAAACTGTTGTGTGCTAAGACAGCTGTAATGGTGGCAGTGAAATACAGTACAGGCTTCCCTCCTGGTGAAAGTTTGATTCAAATAGCAGCAGCAGTCACTTGTGGGACTGTTAAGGCTGTATTTTGCAAGTCACAAAGATGCCTCAAATAAATTCTCCTGGTTTTTGCTAGGATAGGGTTAATTTTCTTCTTAGTAGCTAGAAGAGTGTGTTTTGGTTTCAGTGAGGACTGTTAAGAGAAGAATGTTGATAAGGTACAAGGACTCTGTGCTTGGGCAGCTTCCAAGAACAGAGGACTGGAAGGGGGGAGTGGAGAAGAAAAGTGTAGTAGTCAGTAAAACCCAGAACTGACAGTTGGATGCCAGTGAGATATTCCATATCATATCACGTCATGTTCAGTACATTAACTGGGGCTGACTGGAAAGGGGGGGGATTCTCTCGGGAATCACTCGGGCTCGCTTTTCCGGGATTGTGATTTTGGTTTCGGGGTTCCTTTTCGCTCCTCCAGGATCATTATCAGCGAGTGGTGAGCAAATGTACTCTGTATCACTCATATATACATATATATATATAGTTGTTATCATTATTACTCTTATTATGCTAATTATTTTAATTTTATTTTACTCTAATTAGTAAATTGTTCTTATCTCAAGCTACAAGTCTCCTGACCTTTACCCCTCCAATTCTCTCCCTGATTCCCTGGGTGGTGGGGGGGGAAGGGGAGGCTCTGAGAGGCTGTGTCTTACTTGGCTGCCAGTTAAGTTAAACTGTCACATAAATACAACAGATTCAAGATCTGGACTTGCTTAGCCTGTCAAGAAAAAGTGCATAGGCAGAGGACGTGGGGGACAAACAGCTAATGGCTGTTTCTGACACTCCAAGGTTATTAGTAATTCCACTTTATTCCATCAAGTTCATTCACATACTAAAAATAAATCCCATAGATGCCTTTTACCAGTTAAAACATAAAAAACTAATAGATAAAGAATTTCTCTTTCAAGTGTCAGTTCAAATAATTATTCTTTTCAAAATCTGAAATGTCATTTACATCCTGGCTTGAAATAACTTTTAAGGTATTGCATTTAGAACAATCCCTTCACTATAGTATCTTGCAGCCCACAATATAATCTCCATTTTCTTTATCCAGTACACAGGTTGACATTGATGGGTTTTCCACAATCCTCTCTCTCATGCACAAATAACCACGCAATATGGAGCCAGTGTGTAAAAACCTCATAGACTGCACGGAAAAAAAATAGTAATAAATATTTATACTTATGCTGTGGTTTCAATACAAACCATATTAAATATCAACAGATTCCACATTTGTAAATATAACAGGAAAGTTATATTAAACCTGCAAACTGGAAACACGGTATTTCAGATGCAGCTAACCTTTCAGAAAATGGAAAAGACTTTTAGGAGACAGATCTAGCAGAGATTCAGACCTCTGTGCCTCTCTGCTAGAAAGAAGGCATGCAATAGCTAGAAAAAAACCCACCAACAAACAAAACCAACCAAATAAAAAAAACAAACCCCAAAACATTGGAAATATTTATAGGAAAAAAAAAATCCTTCAAAGGCAAATAGTTTTTCTGTCAGTGAAAAAAACAAACTGTTGAGAGCACCAGTGATCACATAAGCCAGTCACTGGATAAAGTCTCATCTCAGTCCAGATGATGATTTACTGTCTTTCTCATTTTTCAGCTGCTTCTCAGTAAACAATCTGAAATTCCAACCACTGAATGCCCAAGCAGGAGGAAGCAGGGGAGGCTCTTCAGATCCCCACTGAGCCCTAACCCCTGTCGACGGTGCCCATCGGCACATCTCTACCAGAGATGAGGCACTGCCTACTGCTGCTTTGCTTGCAGCCTTGACTCTCCATGGTCTCTCAGTCATCACCTTGTTGGCAATCTTACTGTGTTTCTTGAGAAAACAAATTTGCAGTGAAAGAACAAAGTAACCTTTCATGCAAGATTCCTTCATTTTTAAGTAACAGAGGTTGAGCCATTACTACTGTTATACTTAATTAAAACATGACTTTGCAAGAGCCTACTTCACCAAAAGTTTAAGCCGGAATGATAGCACCATTATTTAATAAAGCTGAAAGAATGACAGAATGCCTGGGAAAAGAGTTGACAAAGCAGTGAGAAGTAAGAGCAAAAGGGGTATAAAATACAGCATAAAAAATGAAAAAGTAATTTAATATTACTGTATGACAGAGTCTACATTTATTTAAATATGATTTAAATCTGTCACTCCCCTTACAAGGAACAGCCTATATACGAATATCTTCTGAAAATTTCTCACAGCAGGTAATGACGCCAACAAACAAGTGAACCTCCCATCCCATTCCCCACCTCATCAGCAACATGTCAGCCAATTTGCGTAGACTACTTAAGCACCTGCCAAACAACCAAAGTCATTTTGGTTTAACAAAAGGTACCTTGCAACAAGACAATACCTGCAGGGAATACAAGGCAGGCATAACTAACAGCCTAAAATACAGCATCGATACTTTGAGAATTAATATTCTGGAGAAAACATTGTAGAACATCCTGCCGAGGAGGTGTTGGGTCACTGACTGTACACTGCCCGACTACACCTTGGCTAGGAAAGCAGTAATTGGCCACAGAGCTGTAACTTCAGTCAAATATTCTGTCTCATATACTGGAATCCAGCTACCAGCAGGATGAGCTTCCTCCAGCCCGAGAGACAGAGCAAGTGAAATTAGCTAGAGGGATTCACCGAAGAGTTAAGAAAATCAAGTACTTTGAATATTTTGCTTCATCAAACTAAATCCTGCTTGAAAAATAAGTGACCAAACACTTCAGGAGAAGACTTGGTTGGGCTTCAGCACACATTGTGGGTGAAATGAAAAGCTTGGGGAGAGGTTGTCTGATTCATATTTAAAGACAAAATCACTCTCCAAAGCTAACTTAAAGTGGATGACAGAGATAGGGGAACCTGGGTCTGATGAGATGGGCAGGAAAACCCATTAAATCCCAACAGGCAGCCGTTGGGATATGAGCATGCACAGTACAGGACCGAATGGCAACACCACAGTGCTACATGCTGGATTCCACCAGGTAGCCGGTCAATCTATCCAGGTACTTCTCTCCAGCAGTAATCTCTCAGGTCAGAAATGCCAATTATTAATCATGTTTAGTAAATTGCTTTGTTGCTAAAATGTTCTGCCTCTAGTTTCATCAGAATTCTCCTTGTTCTACCCTAGAGAAATACAGAAAATGCCTGATTTTGCATATTGTTCCTTTGTATACTTCTGTCAGGATAATGAAAACATATCTAAACTGCAATGTCCCAGGTTATTTGCCTCTTTTCCAAGTTGTTTAACAACTAAAGGGAGGAGGGAAAAAACCCAAAGGTAATAAAACTTAAATTATCTGCATTTTTTTTCCCCTCTAAAATTTATTTATTTTAATGAATGGCTTCCACTTAGCCTAAAATTCCACATTACATCAATTCCAGAAGAAAAAAGAAAAGGTTTCCAAAGGTGTGCCACACCATTTCCACCTCCCTTATTAAATACGCCAGGACTTATTTTTTATTCTTTTTTTTTTTTTAATTGAGATCTCACAGTCACACAGGTGGTTACAGATGTGGCTTGAACAACATCCAAATATGTTTCCTAAGCAGACACATTTCTCTGTGACTTCAGTGAAGTTAGGGTTTTTATGTTTCCTGACACCCATCTGCAATACTGTTTTCTAGCCAACGGGTTGTTCATTCGCCTGGCACTGCAAGGCCATTCCTCTCTCACTGGCTCCTTCTATACTTGCACAGTGGTTAATCTCTTCTCTAACTGTTAGTCTCCTGAACAGCCTTTTCAGGCAGCTACTGCTGAAATTTGAAGAATTGCAGTAAATTGGTGGAGAAGATTGATTTAGACATAGGCAATGTCTTCATCAGATCTTTCAGTTTGTGAATAATAGATGTTCTTTAGTTCCTCTCCTAATAACCATTTTTCATGCCACTATAGAGAGGTTCACTGATCCCTCATTGCCAGGCTCAGCTGAGCACTGAAGACACAGTTTTTTCACTAGTCAGTCAGCCCACTTTTGAATGCAACCTTTATACCAATCTCACCATTTTGACTTGAATTTCTTTTTTTACTACCTACCTTACTTTTTTCAGTCCTGACTTCTAGCACTACTATGCTAACAGATGGCACAACCCTTCCCTCAACAATGAGAAGTCCAACACTTTTATAAAGGTAGTATTTTCTTAATGGGAATGAACAGGTGGGCAGACCAGAAGGATATAACAATTACTTTTTAACTAGTTGCCAATCAAGGATGATCCCAAATACCTGCTGCTAATGTAAGATAAGTCTCAGCTACAGTAAGAATGAAAGTAAGTGGGGGAAAAAAAAAAAAAAAAAAAAGGGCAAACCCAAACCTCCTACATGCTTGGAAAACCTGGAGAGCAAGAGCCACTGCTGCTGCAGCCACCTCTGATTCTGCAGGCACAGGCAGTGACCTGCCCTCACGTACGTACTGGATCGCAGAAGAGCTGCAACGTAATTGCATCTCTGACTGCCACTGTGGTGGCTCAGAGACCCTCTTCTACCAAGATCCTACCTTACCCCATTCAACCCTTCAAGAAAGCTCTGCCTATGCTCTCCAGGACTGCGTTCCCAAAGGGGAGTCTGGAGTAGCGGATGATTTACAGTATTAATTTATAAAGACATTTTCCCATCACTTTTGCCTAAAATTGCTTGCCATTAGCTCTCCTGAGCTCTCCTACTCTGCAGGCCTTCTGTACTAATATAGGACTGTGTATGATCTATTCCCTGCAAGCTTTATCTGTGCTTGAGGTAAATGATAAAGTGGGACTGATAACTATTAATCTATCTATCTTAACACCAGCAGCAATTACAGGATTTGGGGCCCAAACAGCTCTTACCTGAAGTGAAAAGACTGGGGGAAAAAAATTGCTGGGAAGGTTGTAAAGAAAGAATCACTCCCAAAGAAAAGCGCTTTGTGAATATATTACAGAGATAACAGTACTATTTTTAGATATGGTACATGAAGTACACCTAGGTAGGTAGGAAAAAAATTAAGTGGGTTTTTTTGGTCTTGCCTCATAAATGTAAATACATAAAAATAACTTATTACGTATTATGTCCTTTAGAGAAGAGACTGTATCTACTGGTAATTTTTCTCAATAATTTAGCCAGTAGTATGCTTCCAGAGCTGGGACTGGTCACTAGACAATCCTCACTGACTCCCAGTCATCCCTGCAGGCATGGTCCCAGCCATGGGAAGCACGACAGGATTCCCTCCCATACCCCTTGCTTCTCCTTTGCAGTGAACCAAAAGAGAAACAGTTACATGAAAGGAAGGATTCGGGATGGGAGTTTCTCAGGTGTTCAGCTGTTTAACATTAGAGCGTGCCTCAACAGACTCTCAAAAGACTCTATGCAAGCTACAAAATACTGGGATCTCGGCATCAGGACCACAAAACTATGTCAGGCATCCAGCTTTGTAGTTCAATGCCTTCATAGTAGAGCTTAGTAAAATATGGAACTTACATCTCATGTAATTTTTTTAAAATTTATTGAGATTAACAGGTAATTGTTTGGACCTCAGTATAATAAATACTCTATTCTGACATTTTCCATCCAAAGACTGGCTGCCATTTCTCCACCACCCTTTCCTCTGAGGCCACTGAAGTGGATCACAAGAGCCTGCGTCAGCCTCGTGCTGCACTGCCCTGGGCCAGTGCAGCCTCCTGGGAGCAGTACCACACGAATGGATGCCTCATTTTTCCCTTCTGGACTAGGCATCACTTTCCAGGATGCACTGTGAAGTTCAGCTCAAGGGAAGAATCACAATGTGTTAGGGGAGAGGGATTTTGCAGAGAGTTTAGCTTAGGGGAGTGACAGAGGCATGAAGGATTGGTAACAAAGTACTAATAGAGAACTGCTGCTAACTTGATGTGAAAAGAAATGTTTGCGGTTTTTGCAGAATCAGAAGTGAAATATTGGAATTGTGTTTTAAAAGACCCATGCCAAATGCTCGTACATTTATCTGATAAAAGCAACCATCACAGAAAAATCTATTTTCCTGACAGAAGCTGCAGTTTTGCAAAGAGTTCCTCTTCCATCAGAAAATTATTCAACCAAAAAACCAAGCCAGCCTCACAAAATCTATGAAAACTGGACCCTGTTTATTCAAGGGTCCATTACTCTGCCATCACAGCCTTCTAAGCTCTTCAAGGGCAAAAGAAACCCAAACGTATCCCTGTGATCAACAGTGTAAAATGCAATCCAGTGGACAAGGACTAATGTACTTTATCCAAACCACAACTGTAGAATAGCTTCAGTTTTCCTCTCTTCAGTTTCCCTTCTATAAACAGAAGAAAACTGTGATTAAGACTAAATAGGTTAAATGAAATTAACTCGAAATCCTTAATTTGGAGCCTACATTAATCACCAAGTTTTCTCATTGATTTTGGTAGAAGGGTAACATTACACAGTTACAAAACATCAACTAATCATGCTGAACTCTGCTTGGGCTCTCTGATTCTCTGCTAAGGTTAGAAATGTGATTCAGAGGCAGCTCTCAAGTCACCTTGTCACTCTCAATCACATAAGAGTTACTGCACATACTGCTCATTTGAAATACCATAGCAATGGTGTATGACAAGAATCAGAAAAAACTTTGTGACTGCATTTACAGCATTTAAAAGAACTGCCAATTCCTTCCTGAAGTCAAATATTTAGCTTTCTTAATATGTGAGTGAAAGGTCTTTAAATAAATAGGTAACACAGCCAAATGATTTAACATATTACAATTTTGACAACCAAATTTTTGTTTTAGCTGAACCTGCTAAATTTCCTATTAATGCTAACATTCTGTATGTAAGTAGAAGTTTGAATTATACAGAGCATACCACTTTCTAAGTTAGCCTATGAAAGGAGATGTGTAAACCAAACAATAGATCACCATTAAAATACAAAGTCACCATTTTTCCATATAATATCTACATGTTTTTTTATAAGCTGACTTCTCTATCATTCATGTTCAATCTTTTCTTCTCCTGAATGGCCACTGTTCTGGAATTTTAAAAATAAATTACACATTTGAAACAGAATGTAGAAATTGCAGTCTGTTATCCTAGGAGGAAATTACGAAGTAATGATAAATATCTGACACAAACGCCTATTTCCCATATTTGTGTTTAATTCGCAAACAGGTGAAAAACTCAACAAGTACAACCAAAGCCACAGCAATATTCTTATTAATACTCTTCAAATATGAGAATAGCTTTAATTTAATGTATTGTGTCCTGCACATCTTAAAACACAAGTGACAGTTTGGTTTCATAGCATGCCTTCCTGTACAGAGAATTAATCATCAACAAAAGGTATGGAATGTTTAGTTTAAACTCTGCCTAGGCTCCAGTGGTAGCAGTTTATTAAAAGTAAGAATAACTACTCCTAGAGAAAACAAAACACTGACCTCATTCTGAGGGGGATATCCTTGCTAAGTATCAGCTGCCTTTAACACTGAAAGATGGCAATGTCTATACAACTTTATTACAAACTAATCCAAGAGATAAACTGGTAGTTTGTCAACATTTGTACAAAAATGTGTAAAACACTGTGCAGAGATATTTTACAGGGAAAAGAACAGGATATGTTTTTATATACTTCAGCTTTATGATTTATTGGATGTCTGCTCAGTGTAAGTACACAATAAAGGAAAAGGATGTTTCCACTTTAGCAGACTCATGAAGCCAAAAATGCTTGAAATTCTAGTAAATATTTGCCTAATATCATTTGTGAAAGATATATGTCTAAATATGTTTTTATTTGGTAGGCATTTTTATGTAAACTATTAAACTAAAATATATTATGGATTGCTTAGAATCAATTTAACAATTATATCCTATACATTATTAAAACACTGCAAACATGGAACATTCTTTTTAAGGTATATGGTGTTAATGGTACCTGTTGAGTAGATGACAGCAAAGGAAACACAGGCTCCATAAAAATCTGAGCAAAAGCTGGACAAATCGGGAAACCTGGATCTAATTTCACAGATGTTCTTTGCTATCTTGGGCAAGTCACCGAATCAACCCTCTGCTGCAGCCCCTTTCTTTGGGTACCAGCAGTTGCCTGTGCGCTCAGGCAAGGCAGTGAGAAAGCCATAAATGCAGCAGGTCCTAGGTAAGGAACTGGAGAGCTTGTGAAGTGGCACCATTAACAGTCACAATTTTCAGTTCTTCAACATACATCATTTATGTTACTTTAAGAATCTTGAGCTTCAGGTTCAAATGCTCAGTGAAAAATCAACAACATACAGAGCTGCCAAGATTAAGGTTAATTAAGTCTCTGGTAAAACAAAAGCCAGTACTGCAAACAACACAAAAGGTTTCCATGAGCATTCATCTGGATTTCTATGTATGTTCCCTCTGGGAAAGGGAGGATATATTTAGGGACCATTTGGCGAACAAGGTCTGTTACTTACAGCCTTGTGGAAAGCATGTTCTATTTATACACATCTAAGCACCTTTACCAAAACTGGCATCCCTTCATACACAAAATCTCTGTTGTAAGAGGTTGGGTTGCTGGGACTTCTCATTAGGAAAGCAAAAAAGTGCCTGAGTTTTCAGAAATTCAAACAAGTGAAACAACAGGCCCATTTTTACCACATCAGAGGAATGACCTGTGAGATTACAAACACTATAGTTTTAGTCTTCTCCCACTACGTCCACAAACTTACTTTCACGCCTCTCCAGTAGCAATTTACGTTTGCATCATTTGCACAGGAATGTTCATCTGAAAAGCCTTCCTACACAATTAAGAAACAAAAATTAAGAACCAAGGAACCAAACAACACTGGACAGCTCAACAAAGCAATTATGTACAGCTCTATCCACAGACATTTTTCCTCATTTGTTAGTCAGCTCAGGCCTAGGTGTGGAACAGACTGCCCAGATTTTCTTGGTTTGCAACGTTTTCTTAAAAATGGAAAGCAAAACAGCTGGCTCAGTTCTTGCCACAAGCTAACTTTTCAGGCTGTGAGAACGTCAGCAGCTGTCAGTGCTGGGATGACCCCACTCCTCGCCCAGCCAGGCTGTCGAGCACAGCCCTGGTGACTGCCCCTGCTGTGCCTGCTCTACTGCTGACTATCGCATCCTTGTCAGTACAAAATGCAGAGTATAATTGTTTGATTTTTTTTTTTAACCTGACGACTGGATGACCTTTTATAATTACTGTCACTTACCTTCTGTGTCAAAATACATTTTAAAATGAAATATACCTAAAGGTTACAGTTAGCATTAAAATATATCAAGTAACTAAATAATGGTAAATAAAATAATGGTAAAACAATGAACAAATTAAAAACTTCTAAGATTCACCGTTGTTATACTGGATTTCATTCTAGCTCCTCTGTAATGAATTATGAATTTTACAGTGCACAAAATTTCAGAGTGATTCAGTTATCTTAGTACATAATCTGAATGGCATTTCCAACCTGACAAAGGCATAAAACCCTCAAAAAAAAAAAAAATTAGTATACATACTTACCCATGTTGCTGCTGTCAATCTTCCAATTTGCCAGTCGAACAACTGTGTGAAGACTTCAGAGCAACCAGCGGGTTAACTGAAAGGGAATAAAATTAAAGAATCATAGAATGGTTTGGGTTGGAAGGGACCTTAAAGATCATCTAGTTCCAACCCCCCTGCCATGAGCAGGGACACCTGCCACTAGACCAGGGACACCTGCCACTAGACCAGGTTGCTGAAAGCCTCATCCAGCCTGGCCTTGAACACTTCCAGGGAAGAGCATCCACAGCTTCTCTGGGCAACCTGTTCCAGTGTCTCACCACCCTCACAGTGAAAAATTTATTCCTAATATCTAATCTAAACCTACCCTCTTCCAGCTTAAAGCCATTTCCCCTTGTCCTATCATTAACTGCCCTTATGAAAAGTCCTTCCCCAGCTTTCTTGTAGGCCCCTTCAGGTACTGGAACACTGCTATAAGATCTCCCCAGAGCCTTCTCTTTTCCAGGCTGAACAGCCCCAACTCTCTCAGCCTGTCCTCATAGGAGAGGTGCTCCAGCCCTTGGATCATCCTCGTGACCTCTTCTGGACTCGTTCTAACTGGTCCATGTCTCTCTTGTGTTAGGGGGCTTCAGAACTGGACACAGTACTCCAGGTGGAGCCTTACGAGAGTGGAGTAGAGGGGGAGAATCCCCTCCCACCACCTGCTGGCCACGCTTCTCTGGATGCAGCCCAGGACATGGTTATTGGCCTTCTGGGCTGCAAGCGCACATTGCTGGCTCATGTTGAGCTTCTCATCTACCACCACTCCCAAGTCCTTCTCTTCAGAGCTGGCCTCAAGCCACTCATCGCCCAGCCTGTATTTGTGCTTAGGATTGCCCTGACCCAGGTGCAGGACCTTGCATTTGGCCTTGTTGAACTTCATGAGGTTAGCACAGGCCCACCTCTCCAGCCTGTCAAGGTCCCTCTGGATGGCATCCCGTCCCTCCAGTGTGTCAACCGCATTACACAGCTTGGCGTCATCAGCAAACTTGCTGAGGGTGCACTCAGTCCCACTGTCCATGTCACTGACAAAGATGTTGAAGAGCACCGGTCCCAATACCGACCCTTGAGGGACACCACTCGTGACCGGTTTCCACTCGGACTTTGAGCTGTTGACCACAACTCTTTGTGTGCCACCATCCAGCCAGTTCCTTATCCACTGAGTGGTCCATAAATCAAACCCATGTGTTTCCAGTTTAGAGACAAGGATGCCATGGGGGATGGTGTCAAACGCCTTGCACAAGTCCAGGTAGATGACATCAGTTGCTTTAGCCTTATCCATCAATGTTGTAACCCCGTCACAAAAGGCCACCAGATTGGTCAGGCATGATTTGCTCTTGGTGAAGCCATGATGGTTGTCACCAATCACCTTCTCATTCTCCATGTGCCTTAGCATAGTTTCTAGGAGTATCTGCTCCATGATCTTGTCTGGCACTGAGGTGAGACTGACCGGCCTGTAGTTCCCTGGGTCTTCCTTGTTTCCCTTTTTAAGAATGGGGGTTATGTTCCCCTTTTTCCAGTCTGCAGGAACTTCACCAGACTGCCAGGACTTCTCAAATATGATAGATAATGGCTTTGCAACTTCATCTGCCAGTTCCCTCAGGACCCGCGGATGCATCTCATCAGCACCCATGGACCTGTGCACCTTCATGTTCCTTAGGTGCTCCCAAACCTGATCTTCTGCTATGGTAGGTGGCTTTTCATTATCCTGGACACTTCCTTTGCTTTCTAGGACTTGGGAAGTGTGGCACGAGTCCTTGCCAGTGAAGACTGAGGCAAAAAAGTCATTGAGCACCTCAGCCTTCTCAGTGTCCCAGGTTACCAGATCTCCCATTGCCTTCCAGAGAGGGCCCACGTGTTCAGTTATGTTCAGTTTACTCATAAAAAAAAGGAAATGGGTTCAAGACGACAAATGAAAATAACACTAATTCCAAGAACCAGAACCAAGTTACCTAATGCAACTTCTGCTACAGACTGAATTTCATCTCAGAGAATGGAAAATAACATTTTTTCTATATTTTAAAGTTTTAAAAAACATGACAGTAACAAAACACTTAAAATAATAACAATTTCCTATTTCAATCAGGAAAAGTAATGTAGGGTCATATACTCATAAAATTCTACTCTGTGGCTTTGTCAGGTGCCTTTCAGAAAAAAAGAAAGCCTACACAAAACATTAATTTTTTTTCAATCTTATCTTCTATACTGCCACTGAAGCCTACAATCTGAAAATTCTATGAAGTTCACCAATGAGTGGAAAATGTTTTCCAGAAATCACAGAATCACAGAATCACAGAATATTAGGGATTGGAAGGGACCTCGAAAGATCATCCAGTCCAATCCCCCTGCCGGAGCAGGAACACCTAGATGAGTTCACACAGGAAGGCGTCCAGGCAGGTCTTGAATGTCTCCAGAGAAGGAGACTCCACAACCTCCCTGGGCAGCCTGTTCCAGTGCTCTGTCACCCTCACAGTAAAGAAGTTCTTTCTCAAATTTAAGCGGAACCTCCTGTGTTCCAGCTTGCACCCATTGCCCCTCGTCCTACCATTGGACACCACTGTGAAGAGCCTGGCCCTATCCTCCTCACACTCACCCTTCATATATTTATAAACATTAATGAGGTCCCCCCTCAGTCTCCTCTTCTCCAAGCTAAAGAGGCCCAGCTCCCTCAGCCTTTCCTCATAAGGGAGATGTTCTACTCCCTTAATCATTTTGGTGGTTCTGTGCTGGACTCTCTCAAGCAGTTCCCTGTCCTTCTTGAGCTGTGGGGCCCAGAACTGGACACAATATTCCAGATGTGGCCTCACCAGGGCAGAGTAAAGGGGAAGAAGAACCTCTCTTGACCTACAAGATTTTAACAGGATAACCAAAATACCAGAGCCTGGCTGGACAACTAAGTAATCAGAAAGTACCTGTAGTCCTCCTTGCAAAACAATGTTGGATAAAACACCTGCTGACATGTCTGCTTAAATATTTTCAGACCTGTCAAGCCTTTTCTACAAGTAGTTTCTAGTGAGGTCTTTATTTCGTTGTTGGTTTTTTTTAAGCAGATTGTCATTTTTTGGAGCCACCTTCCTAAGCATACCACATACACTTCTCATTTACAGTTCACTTAGACACTTGGTTGGTTTGATTTCTTGGACAAGTTTCTGGACTACCCATGTTATCTGTAAAAAAACAAAGTATACTAAGAAGTTTCGCATCACATTAACTCTGTTGCTAAGATGGAAAGACAGAAGAAAATGAAAACATCAGACAAATTCTCTGGGAGAAAAATGCTAAACCTCAAGGACTGTGTAAATTAAACATTAAAACTATTGGTGTCTCAACTAAATACCTACTTACATGAATGCCAGCAGACACAATTATCCCTGGTTTCAAGTAACTTTAATTTTTCAGCTCACAATGAAAAGCCTTTCACATTCATAATACAACAAAAAGAGATTAATTATTCAACCTTAAAAAATCTGACATTTAAGAAAAACAGGCCAAAGGATGTCAGAACGTGTTGGTTGTTTTACCAAAGTTCACCGGCCCATCTAAAACTGGATGCTGTCCTAAATGGCCAGCACCAGGAGCTTCAGAGGAGCCTCAAAGGGTTTCCTCAGGGTAGCCAAACAATAAACAACACAATAAAATCTCCCTTCTTAAACTCTTATATCAAAACATTTCCAGGCATGCAGTCTAAAGGTTATTTGAAACTTCTTTTACTGTTTAATATATTATATACAGTTGACACTCACATAAACTGTTTATATAGTTCTGAAGGTAATACAAGCAGAACATTATCCAGAGAATAAAGTCTTTTATGTTTCTGATACCTCTAGCTCTTCTCAACATTTTATATTATGTGGAGCAAATATCTGAAAATACTGAAGTTCTGCTTATGAACCAAGGCACTGAAACACTAAAATTCTTCCAAATATTTTGAGCTTTTTAGGCTTTGCTTTTTATTTGTAGTGTTGTCACACTGGATACATAATGGGATATTCTCTCTATCTTTATGAATAAGCAGACTTAACAAAAAAAATCTCACTAACCTCTTAGTTTCAGTGAAATCTGGAAAGAACTAAAAGTATATGCTGGGGAAAAGTAATTTCCTTTCAAAGATATGTTAGGTCTCATTTAAATGAGTATCTTTACCTCCTGTTGTCATGGGAGAAGGAGCAAATGTGAGAGCCCCTCTTAGCTTCACAATAACAAATGACAGAGATTTTTTCATATGTGTTCTTATTTACTGCTTCTCCACAGTGAACAGTATAAATCTTTTCACTCTTTCATAAAAGAGTTTTTCCACATCCCAAATCTTGCTTGTTATCCCTCCCTGGTCATTATGCCTTAATCTGGCAGAAAAACTCATTATGAGATTCAAAACTAGCTGAAATGACTTTGGAGTGCACATTTTTATACTATGAGAGCAGACACTTGCACAGCTTACAGAGGGATGTATTATGTTTTCTAGTTTCTACATCATGAACAGGCATTTTTAGAGACAATTTAGTTCAGAATCACCAGATGAAGGACATTAGAAAAGATTACTCTAATGATGCCTGAATGTCAAAAACCTGTGGCATCATCCTCAATCTAAGGCAGTCAGCAGGGAAACTTGGATATGGCTTACTTTGTCTTCACCCCAAAATTTGCCTAGCTATTCAGGGCAAAAAGAGGATAAAAGTAAAAAAGATTCTGCCTAGCTCCAAGAAATTGCAGTCTCATTCAACGTAGTGTCTTTCTGGGCAAAATCCTAGGAAACAATATGAGCCACTTCTTCATGCTTTAAAAATTGTTTGATCTCCCTTGCTTCATTTCTGCACATCCAGAAGAACCGTCCTAACGAAGTTGATGTGTAAATGTGAAAATTTACAGAGGTAATGACTGGCACAGATGCATCAACCTGCAAATGCCTCCATCTGGGAAAACCACAGAGGATTTTCAGTGCTAGTTCAAGGGAATAAACAGCAGAAATTAAATCATTAGAATCAGGGCAGTATTTCCCAAAGGCACAGGTAAGAAAGGAATGGTTCTAAGGTCATAGACCATTGCAGAAGGGAGGGAGAAGAAAATTAACACTTTGTATAACAGAGAGGTTTTGAAGGACTGTTTTACCTCAAGGCAGCTTAGCCCATTAGGGTGTGAGATAACAGCCTGTTGCTTTTGAAAAATCTCCTGCTGATAAAACCAATAGTTGAAATCAAGAGGGTTAAGAGCACACTGAGTGTTTTACTGATAAGGGACAGACTTGTGCATATGCCTAAGTGCTACACAAAGCATTTGTTACCATTGACAGGGACTGAAGATTGCCTAAATAATAAAGTCAGTCCTTTAAGCATCTACTTCAAAACGTCCAAGTGGTACACTGTGTTTATCAGTGCACATATTCCAGATTGGCTCTACAGTTCCTCATGTTTTAAGAATTAAACCCAATTCACAGATCTGGAAGAAGGTACAGTCATCTTTAGGTCACATCCTGCATTTTTAGAGATACCTGTTTGGTTTTTTCCTTCATGCCTCTGATACCATTAAATAGAACCAATGGCTGAACAGAGGCAGATGTTAGGTCATTTGGGACCATGGCACGAAATTCATCATCATCCAAGTGCATTACTTCTTAATCACCCTAACAAGACAGTTTCTATAGCTAAATGTAACTGCAAGGGCTGAGACCCAACAGGGCATGGTATTTCTGAACTTGAGGCTTAACCTTCAGTATGCTATCATCCCTTCTGTTTGACAACATTTTGGACACTGGCACCATTAATGATACTTCACACTTAATTACATATTTTTTGCTTTAAGCTTTTCATAACATTAAGTGCTACTATGATTTCTTTGTATACTTTAAAGAAAACAAAGAAAGCTCTATATGAACAGTAGCTACATTTAGTCAGAGACTACCCACTCTGAATTTGTAAGAAGATTATAAGATAAATATTAATAAGATTAGTCTATATGGGGAAATTAAAAGAACTTATGAATAACATTGCTCTGTATAATTTAGCACACAGATCTATCATGTTATTAATTGACTCTGATTATGTCTAATTTCTAAAACTAGAGAAAGTGAAATAATCAACTGATTAATGAATGAAGTTGGGCAAAATTATCTGTTCCTAGCTACCTGTTCTATTATACCAAAATCTGGCATCTCCAGTAAATGAACTGCACAGATGCCTCCTCCTCCTGCTACAAACATTTCAAACATGTTTACCCACATTAAATAAAGAGGAACATAATATAAATACTACCGAAATAAGTGAACTATGTAATAGGCCAGGTTGAAATACAGGTACAATTCTCCATTCAATTCGGTAGAATTAAGTCACAGGATTTTTTTTGCTGTAACCCAAGGTGCTTGAGAAGGGTTATGCATGACTCTTCAGCATAGCCATTACAGGACAGATCAATGGTGACAGTACCTGTAAGTGATCCCTTCAGAGGGGACATTCCCTGAATCATACAAGCTCAAGCACTGACTGACTAAATCCAGGCTAGCAGTAAAAGAGACCACCACGTATCCCTAGAAAACTGAGGAGTGTCTTAAGAGGAGAGCATGCTTATTTTCTTTATGAAGTACTGACTGTTACAGGCAACAATCACAGTGTGTATGACTACATCAGCAAGGAAAATAGGAATTCTGCATTATCTTTATAATTAATTTAACTTCCTGAACTTGGTTTGTATTTTATTTAATTTATTGACAGGCACAATCTTCAGTGATTCAATTCTCATGCCTCTAAAACTGAAGGAGTAATGCCAGTTACACCATACTCTCTACTACAGGTTATTTATTAAGAGTTTGCCTTCCATGGAATTTATTTTCTGCATGAAAGCAAATGAAAATGCCAACCTTGAGAGTAGGAAACAAAATAGGTAATAAAATTAGTAATATCTAGAATTGTAGCACTAGCATGATCCTTCAAACACTCCAAGCAGGTCCATTTACTAAGACTCATAGCAATAGGAGGGTCTTTAAGTTAGGCCAGAGTCTTCATATTACAAGCTACTCTCTAAAAGGATGGATTCACCCTCGCACACTTTTGGCATTTCTTCTGATTGGGAACTCCTGTAAACAGGTCATCCCTTCAAGATGTTCACAAATCAAAGAACTGGAGACCATAAAAAAAGGCAAACATCTATCCACAAATGTCAGTGTTAGTAGAGACCCAGGCTCTTCTAAGTGATGGGTACTCTTTACTCAGTACACACGTTACATGCCTTGACACACTGGAAAGTACATACATTTAATCTCATTCTTTGAAGTAACACATATTGGATGCTGGCCTTTATTTATTTTCCATTATCTATATACATTTTCCATTATCTACACACATTCCAATTAAGAAAGTATTTTCTTAATTGGAATGTATATAGAGCTCATTTTTATGTAAGGAGCTCATTTTCATGTAAGATTTAATAGCACAATCTGAAAAAGATAGCTACATGCATATATCACTGAATTGCCTTGATTGGAAACTACTTTTAAGATCATGAAGTCCAACCGTTAACCTCACACTGACTCTACCACTGCCCTGGGGAACCCCTTCCAATGCCTGAGAACCCTTTCAGGAAAGAAATTCTTCCTCACATCCAATCTCAACTGCCCTTGACGCAACTTAAGGCCATTTCCTCTTGTCTGTCACTTGTTCCTTGGTTGAACAGACCCATCCCCACCTCTCTCCACCCTCCTTTCAGGGAGTTGGAGAGAGTGAGAAGGTCTCCCCTCAGCCTTCTTTTCTCCAGCCTCAACAACCCCAGTTCCCTCAGCTGCTCCTCATCACACTTGTGCTCCAGACCCTTCCCCAGCTCCGTTGCCCTTCTCTGGACATGCTCCAGCACCTCCATGTCCTTCTTGGAGTAAGTGGCCCAAAACTGAACCCAGCACTCGAGGTGCAGCCTCACCAGTGCCCAGTACAGGGGTAAGAGAACTTCCCTGATCCTAGTGGCCACACTATTGCTGATACAGGCCAGGATGCCCTTGGCCTTCTTGGCCACCTGGGCATGCTACTGACTCAGCTGTCAACCAGCAGCCCCAGGTCCCTCCCTGCTGAGCAGCTCTCCAGCCACCCCTCTCCAAGCCTGTTGCATTGCCAGGGTTGTTGGGCCAAAGTGCAGAACCCAACACTTGGCTTTATTGAAACTCATGCAGTTGGTCCTGGCCCATTGATCTCATCTGTCCAGATCCCTCTGCAGAGCCTCCTTACCCTCCAGCAGATCAACACTTCCACCCAGCTTAGTGTTGTCTGCAAACTGACTGAGGGTGCACTTGGTCCCCTCGTCCGTATCACTGATAAAGATGTTAAACAGGACTGGCCCCAGTACTGAGCGCTGGGGAACACCACTCCTGACCAGCTGCCAACTGGATTTTACTTCATTCCTCATCACTCTTTGGGCCTGGACATCCAGACAGTTTTTTACCCAGCAAAGTATACAACCATCCAAGCTGTGAGCAGCCAGTTTCTCCAGGAGAATGCCGTGGGAAATGGTATCAAAGGCTTTACTAAAGTCCAGGTAGACAATGTCCACAGCCTTTCCTTCATCCGCTGAGCGAGTGGCCATGTTGTAGGAGATCAGGTTGGTCAAGCAGGACCTGTCTTTCATAAACCCATGCTCACTGGGCCTGATCATTTGGTTGTCCTGCATGTGTTTCTATTTTTCCTAAATCAGATCTTTAGCTTTCTAAGACCCTGCCTACAGAGGCACAGAAGAGATCCTGCTCTGAGATAAGTCTACTTCAAATGACATTGTTGCTTGTCTGTAGAAAACCTGTGTGGCTTGTAACAGGTGAGTATTGAATGAGTAAGATGAGGCCAAAAAGGAAAATGGTGTCTTGCTGTGAAGGCAGTAGTTGAATGATGAAAACAGCAGGGAGAAAGGAAGTATTCCAACACACTGTTCCAAATGAAACATTTCACTGAAGGCCACAGAGTTCTTAGTGCTATGGGTGCTGAAATTGTAAGTGGGCTGCTGCACATGTGAGTCTCTGTTCCTGCAGAGCTTACTTAAAATATTTAACAGTACCTTTCTCTTGCTAAATTATCCTGGATACTCTACTGTATTAATATTAGTATTTTTCCCTTGTGCTTTGCATATCAGAAAATTAAATTCATAAAGCACTTCCATTTCATAATTACTAAGTAACCTAATTTAGCAATCTGCAAACATCTATGAAGAGTACCATAATCTCAGAATATAGCAAATAATGTTTGAATATCTTACTAAAAGCCCACTTTCAGCTAATAACAGTCAGTTTGGAATAATGCTGGTCACTTTTCCTGTGCTATGCACTCAACCAGATGCTAGAGCTATTAGAGAAAGAGAAGAAATAGCAGTGAAACATCTGTGGCATGTGTAACTGAGGAGTTCTGCAGTTTACTTATCCTCTAAATTATATGCAGGAGTTGTCTATATTATTAGGTAGTAGTATTTGGGTTTATAGGTGGTGCCGTGAAGTTGCAGAAAACTTTCTCATTATTTGCTCAAAAATGCTGAGGCTAAGTGGGGGAGGAGGAGCAAGGCAGGAAGCCAGTCACACCAGTCATGACCTAAACCATAACCAGGTAGATTGTCTTTTTTTCTTCTTTTCTGTCAAACTAGACAACTTTTCTCAGATTCTGATAGCATGCCTTATAAGAAGTCCTTAAAGACTCTAATCATCATATAAGAATTAATAACATGTTTTCTCATTTATTGAGGCTTTGTAGAGCGCTGGCTTAACGAGCCTTAGATCCTTACTGTCATCTTAGAATGCCACAGCAGTACAAACAGAAAATGCAAACATAGTCACTACATAAACATTAAGCATGCAAGTAGAATAATGACTCTGGAAAAATGAAGCCCCGTTAGCAGTCAGCAGAGGTGGGGAAAATCTACTACTTGAATTAAAAGGGTTCAACAGTTCAAAGTATCCCAACACTTGCTGGATCCAAGTAAAAAGATGAAAAACTCTAAGCAGAATGAAGCAGGAAATAGATGCAGCAAGACATTGAAATAGATTCTCCAGAAACAGGAACAGAAGAGAAGAATTACACCACTAATGTGGAAGTAACGCCAGCAGTGAAACTGAAGGAAGGTGAATCTCCCTTAAAGTATTGTTAATAAGCTCTATCATTTTGCCAACTTTGCTTCTGAGGAAAGATGCTCTGTTGTTCTTAATGTTCCCAGGAGAAGGCGAAACACTGATTTCTAGGGATATGACTGCAAAGACTGAGGATAACTCAAAAGACTTTTTAAAAAACTTGCATGCATCACCATGGCCTTGCTGCAGTTTGCAGTAGTAGCTTCACTGGTTTCCAAAGCGTTAAGATTTCATTCAATGACACAAGAATCCACATTGATCCCTGAACAGTAATGCTCTAAACCTGTCAGAACACCCTATAACCCTCTCGAAGGAGAAGATCGATCTAGCCATAGACTGGACTACTCTGAGCTGGATCGCCATGCTGTGAAGAACATACAATCGAGGACAAAGAAAGCACACACACACAGGAGCTGGCTGCTGCAGCAGTCATACTGAGCTTAGAGAAAGAGGATATGGCCAAGGGTGTTTGCCATTCTGCCCAGGGTCTTAAAAGGATCTCCTGATGTGGTTTCCACACCTATACTTCTCTCTCCCTCCCCATTCCAGTCAAGTTTACTTATTGAAATACATTTATATATTGTATGTATAAGCCTAATGCATAAAGCAAAATTTGTTTAGCATCTTTCATTCTGAAGAGTTTTAGGGGACAGGGAAGCCAAGAAATAGAGGAGCATTCTGCAAACATCTAGTGCAAAGGAGGGATGGTAAGTAAAAAGGACTAACTGTCAGGCATTAAAATGTTTGTTTTCATGAGTTATTTTACTAAACTAGAGATATTTCTTATAGGCAGTGATACAACTATCAGACAGTAGAAGAGAGCTTGCCATTTATGATAATGTATGAAATTATTATAAAATCACCCAAGCTCACCCTAATCAAAGCCAATACCTTCCAGTATCAGGGTACAAAAACAAAGAACCTAGAAAACTGAGGAGGAAGCTTTACGTAAGTGGGTATGAGCTGGGAGAAGCTGTTAGGGGGTCACTGATACGCTAGGAGACTGTGTTAGCTCTCAGTGCGACATGCCCTCTTGCTAAGAGCTGCAATAAGAAAAGCTGTTAGCAAGGCTGGTACAGTTAGCTAGAGCAGTGGGTGGCAGGGAGCAACGAGGTAACACTGGAATCCAAGCAGGTCACCACACAAAACCCGACAGCTAAATCAAGGCCATGCTACCCAGCATGCCTGAACAACTCCAAGCTGGAGTCAAGGGATAGCACAGAGAGGGAGAAACCAGCTGGTCTAACACTCATTTCAGTAGACGAAAGCGCACTGAAAAAGCGTTACACCCGAGGAACACAGCAGCGCATGCTTCTCTATCTACCATGTTACAATTGCACTGTTGCCCTTCAGTATAAATCTTGTTTGCCAAGCCAATTTAAGCATGCAACATGGAAGATTAACTCACTGCCATCAGAAAGTGTGGTTAATTTTCCTCAGCTCAGCTAATGTGGTCACACTGGTGACCCTACATCTGAAACAGGCTTTGGTTGCTGCACACCAAGCACTAGCAGAAAGGCCACCCTTGTGAGTACTTTCAGAGCACCCAACCAGCATTGCTGTGCTGCTGGTTTCCAACTGGAGAGCTGAACTGAGTAATTTTAATAGGGATCCCCGGACTCCAAACTTGATTGTGCTGCTAACAGTCAATGCTGAGCAGTGCAATATAAGACGAGCCTGAGAGAGAGGGCAGAAGATACATACTTTTATTTTTTTTTTTCCTCGAGTCTTAAGCCTAGCGTTAGAAATCCAGACATTTCTCAGAAGATGGTAACTCAGTGTCACAAAGCTCATTGCACGTTTTTAAAAGAAGCCTTAGTGCTTGCCTACAGGAGGATGCCATAGCTTTCATCACTGTTATCATTTCTCATCTTTTCCACTCATTTCTGCTTCACTGCTGAGGGAGCTGGTGAATAAATTAGTTCCATTTTCAAAACCAGGCTGTGTCATTTTTCTTGAATGTTAGTTCCTAAGAGTATTTTCCTTTTTGTGATACCACTATCAATTTCAGGCCCAATTCTGAAATCAGAGAAATACAGAGAAGCCCTCTTTAATGAAGTCAGTGAAGCAACAGAGATGCATCATCAGAATCAAGCCCGTGAAATACAGAAGATCAAACTTTGCCTTTCCTCTTTGTCCAAATGGAGGATTTGGAGTGTCTAAAGAAATGCGGCCCTGACAGAAGCAAAAATCCACCAAGTTTATGGAGTACAAGAGGTCAGTTTTGCTACTGAGAGCCACAGATGTGGTTTCCAACATTCCACTTGCAAATCCTCAAGGTTTGCTTGACTGTTTTCAAGGGATTCATAAAACCTGAAAAAAATAGCTGAGGAAAGCAAGTGATGTCTGGGGAGAAGGTGTGAAAGGCTATGTGCAAATCAAAACAGGTGAACAGTTTCTGATTAATTCTATTTCCTCATTTTTTTCCTCGCTGCAAAGGCAGCAGCTATAAGCAAAAGCTAGATTTTTTTTTAAATTATTTATTTATATATATATATATATTACTCATTTAGAATCATACATATTTATTCTGCTATTGTTTCTTCCTTTGAGAAGGAGATATACCCCTAACCCATTGGAAAGCAGCATGGCAGTCATTCAGAGTGAGATCAGTGCAGGATTATTACAGTACATAGCCACAAGCAATTCAGCAGTTTGATATTATAAAGCCATGCACAGTTAAATTAATCCCAAGCCTGGAAAAAATGTTCAGTGCCATCAGGAGCTTTAGCTTGGGAGTCACTGCCAAATCCTATTCCCCAAAACACTATTCCCTCCAATTTCAGTGATTCCACATGATTTTCCTCCAGATTGACTCTTCCATACCAGGAATCAACAGTGAGTTTTCAGATCTGATCCCATTTATAGTTCAGGCATAACATAGTCAACAAACTAACTGCCAGAGGTCAATGTAGAAGTAGAGATCTCCTTCCTCACTTTGACTTCTATCGAAAAAATACGGGGTGAGGATATTTCCTCCTGCAGTATTGTCAGATCAGAGGTCATCAGTAGCAGCTTTTGCATGACTTTGCTATCATGCTGGAAGCTGCACGTAGAGAAACAGCCATAAAGACATAATTTGAAAACTTAACATAGGGCATAAAAGCAGTTCACCAAAACAGCATTGCTTTGGTTTAGTTCAGTGTGGGGGTAGTTGTTCTGTTTTGTGGTTTGTTGTTGTTGTTGTTATTGGGTTTGTTTGCTTTGTTTTTAATACATCTTTCTCAAGAGCTACGCATAAATTTTCACTACAAAGTGAAATTAGCTTTTTTGAAACTAAATGCATTATTTTACTCTCAATAACGATGCTGGTACTAATTAGGTCTGATTGGACTAAAGCCTGTAATTTGAAGAAAATTTGCAATATAATGACATACACCTACAGGATTAGGTTTTTTTGGAAGCTACATGGGCCACAAAACTCTTACTACTTTTAGTTCAAACCTCCATCATGCTGTTTTTTACCTCATTTCATTTGTATTTATTTGCAGATATACATGTCCACTGAAAAGAAAATGGAGTGAGGAGCCTGACTCTGCTTTCCTGAGTAAAGACTTTATGCCAGTACTAGTCTAGACCAAAACCTAAGAAAATCTCCAGCCCCCTTCAAATACTGATCATGCCTCCTCTGTCACTGACCTTGAGGATGACTTAAATAGTTTTTGATGCAATCAATGCTTTTTATGCTGTCAAGTGTAATGACAGCACAGCTACAGTGATGATACTTGCTGATGGGTGATGCAGGATTTGATTTGTCAAGACAGACACATTCCTACCGCACACCAGTCTGCAATCAGAGTAGGTAATATGAGCAAATTCCAGGAAGCTTTCTAAATCACACACACAGCAAGCAATAGCAGACAGAGGACAAATTCTTGGTGAAACTTTGTTCACAAACCCAATGTGAACCCGCAGTCAAAGCTGTGTCATGTACTGCTGCTGAAGACTGCATGAGTAGTTTGCCTTTCAATCCTGTAACGGACCTAAAGGGCAAAACGCTTCCACAGTGGCAATACTGACTGAGGCAGCACACAGATGAATCCCCAGTTCTGTCATTTCTGGGTCTTCTGCAGGGGAGCCGAGGTTCAGCTCCGTGCGCTTTACATGCTTGTTTCCAAAAGGTAATGTTGAAATCTGCCAAGTTCAAAAGTGAAAACAATCCAAAACGCACATTTTCCTCAGGCTTGGTTGCAACTGTCATTGCATTGCCAAGGAACTTTAGTTTTAAAGCAGCATAAGCGATGCCAGTTAGAATAATTGCAAAAGTATTATCAAGGCTACAGACAACTTCTGATGAGTAAAAAGATATTACCAAAATGGTTGTGTTTCTCAGTCAAATTTAGACTTTGCATCTTATATAATCCAGCACATATTTAGCCAATCAGCACGTAAAATGGCATGTGACAACCAGTAAGGGAGGATGTGATTGATTACTGTGACATGTCAGGGTAAAGGCTGGGAAAAGGTAAGATTTTTGGAAGTGTTACATATGCCTTAAGTCTGAACTGCCAAACTCCTTAGTCCCTGGCAACTTTATTTTCTTTTGAACCTCAAAGATGGGTGTTCTTTTACGCACGTCATTTGTTAACCAGAATACTTTCACACGGTTCCCCTTCTGAAATGTATTATGAAAAAATCTGCACAGCTACTCATGCTGTAGTACACCTGAAAATGCAAGTGGTTAGCATTCAACAGCATCTTTTTCAGGTAACACTGTGTGGCTGTGGTTATTGACTTCTACAGTCAATACTAAGGAGAAAGGCTTTTCTTGAACTATTACTAAATACTTGCCAAAGTGTCAGTACAATATGAAATGTGTGCCTCAAGAGAAATCCCATTTAGTGGTTTGTCTTTAGATATGCCATTAAAAGAGTGGTTTATATGTATTTTCATTCCTTCTGTAAGGCACTGACCTTTAATTATCAAGCAAACATTTGCTGCTTATAATAGTATTTGGAATAAATGTGAAGAATAAACTGCTGGAGAGTTTCAGCAAAACAGGACGAAGTTCTAATTAAAATAATCTAACAAAAACAACTGTTTGTGCTTATTTTAAATGGGAAGTTGTGTCTTCCCATTTAAAAAAAGCTACCTCATGGGAGAGTGTAGAGAAGGCAGATTCACATTTGTCTCATAGGTGTACAGCTAAAGGACAAGAATCAACAGGTACAAGGGATAACAAAGGAATTCTCTTTTTTCAACAGAGAGTGGTCAAACAATGGAGCATGGGTCCAGAGCGTCTGAGGAATCTCCATCCTTGGAGATACTCCAAGCTCATCTGGACAAGGTCTTGAGCAACCTGATCTACTGGGACAGCTTTGAGCAAGGGGTTGGACTAGGGGCCCCCAGAAGTCTCTTTCAACCTCAGTTGCTCTTCAATTCTATGATTCTAGAGTTGGGACTAGGAATACAGAGAAAAAATATTTTGATTCTTTATTCCTTCTTCCCAGTAAGCACCTGAAACTAGTCCACAGAAATAGACTGCTTCCTTCCAGGGCAGGTTTGAGTCTATTTGCAAAACTATTTTCTACCCCAAACACTTTTATAAAATATATACATGAGGATGGGGGAAAAAAGGGAAAGGACAAAGTCCATACATTGTTAGCACTGTTTACACAAGACTGCAGCTCCCGTTGAAGTGAAATCCAAAACTGGAAAGAGAAATGGAAAAAAATGGAAAGAGAAGTCCTTGGGGGAAAAAATTTTGGTGAGAGTAGATTGGTAGTATAAAGAGTTCTGTGATAGCTGTTAATAAAAGACGAAGGCTTTCTGGACTAGTTTTCATACATGAAAAATATTATTCCTCCTCTTAGTTGACTATAGACAGATGTAAGAGATGGAGAAAATTGTTTGGGAAACTCCAACATTTTAAACTGGATTTTTGGTGTGAATTGGAACATCATGCCCTGCACATGTTGAATATGTTGCCTTAATTAAGCCTGCCTAAGGATCAGTCTTAAAATATCATCACTTGCCTAAGAGAAGCGCTTCTCAAGAGTTTAAAAGGCCCATTCTGTGAAATATGGCTCCTCAAACAGTTTCAAAATAGGCTCCAAAATCATGTAGGCCTTTTAGAAGTATTTTAGGTGCTCCTGAAACACAGACAAAAGTAATACTTCTAGCACTACCAGTCAGTACTTTTTTAACAATCATTTAAAAAGATAGGTGATTTGTAGAGAGAGCTAGAACTTCTCAAATAACAACAATAACTTAAAAATATATCTCCACACTTAATATTGAAAGCCAATAGACTTAGTCCAAAAGCTACCTCTCAGAGATAGGTCTAGACCTCTCTGCAGGACCTTGTTTTTCTAAATCTTTATGTTTCAACCAATTAAACACTTCTATAGTCACTACTAACATCGTTACATTTTGTAGTACATTGTCAGCTGAGAGGAATTCATTGTTTAAGTGGATGTAAATCTAAGGTTTCTTGTGGTTCATGAAACCTAGCATAAGTTAAAAGTCAAAGCTAAAATTTTTGTTCCACCATCTAATATTTTCTTGCTAGTCCCAAACAGCATAAATTTTAAAAACACACAAAAATATGCTGCTATAGACAAAAACCCAAATACCTACTGTAAAGAAAACAGTACAAAGATGAAGGAGTAAGTATAGTATCTATTAACCTGAGGAGTGACTGGGAAAATGTAAATGAAAGGAGAAGGTAGCTTCAGCTTCACTTAAAAATCAGTGCTCTACCTTTGCTGCTTCTGGCATAGAGGAAAAAGGACTTTTAATTACGGCTTCTCAAAACAACAGAATGGAGACTCAATTCACGTCAACAACACATCAGAGACCTTTCTAAAGTAAAGACTAAAATAAAGTATAGGGGATTATTAGCTTAATTTTCCTGGGACCTTCCTCCATTCTCTTTTCTAGCAAATTCTTTTTCCTCTCCTCTCATTTTTCAACATACTAGAACCAATATAAGCATTAAATATTACTTGCAGGTATGATGAAAGTGTAACTTTAAATAATTCAGCTACTTTCTACAAATATGATGCCTTTCCTATGCCTTCATTAAAAAAAAAAAAAATAGTTTCTGACAGCAACTGAATGAGCTGACAGAAGATACAGTCCTGGTCTTCAACAAGAGATGGTGGCAGAGTAAGACAAACACCTTACTCATTAAATAACTCTGATACCATGACTGGATTACTCTTTTCCTAAGGATAATGTTTACCTGCTGTGTAAGGAAACACTGCTTACACACTCCAAGAAGCTGACAAACCACAAGTCTGTATGCTGCATCTGCCCAGCAATATACCTCAGCTCACCTGTGTTACAGGCACATCAATTAACTCTCAATACAAAAAGAATGCAAGCCTTAGCCCCAGTTGAAATAATATTGCTTAATTCATATCCTCTCACCTGTATAATCTATCTGAGAATAAACAAACAAAAAATAGCTATGGGATTTATTTTCTCCTGCTTCTTCAATGCTATTGTCCTTTTAGTGAGTTTTGTAACACCTCTGGAGGCCTGAGCAGCACATTCCTCTTCCAGCAAGACCTCTTCAGAAATCAATAGCACCTATTCAAGGGATTTATAGTGTGACTCTGCAAAATCCTTTCACAGTCGCTTGCATAACTTGTTAGGGAAACTGTGTGCAGCATTATCTTTACAAGTGTTCTTCTAAGATTTTTTTTTTAAAAGTCAATGAAGGGATAGTTGCACAAGAAGCACACAAATACCTAATGAATTGATGTAAGGTTTTAAGGTACTTTTCAGGATGACATACTGCAGGGAAAATTCTTGTCTCTCTGTCTTCAGGAAAGGTATAGCCACATAAAGGCAGAATACCATTTTATGAGATTGGGAGTACTGGATACTTTATTATTTTAAGTTCAGTGTCAATGTGTCAGAGGAAGGATGAGAACACTAAGATTTCTGATCAATAGCTGTCATCAGCAAATTGTCAGTGTGATGCAACTGGAAGTGATGAATTTGGTAATAAAACATTTAATAATTTGCTCTACTGAAGAATGAAACATGACCCAAGGACAGCAAAGTCACAGTTAAGCCCAAATTAGAGCAAGTACGTAAATCATCTTTAGTTCCTAGGTCTATCTGCAGCACTTGGAAATTTCTTCCCCAACCCAGGGCTGTTACAGCTCTGCCTCCCTCTGATTGCTGATAGTACATACAGCAGCTGTTATTTAATGTTCACCGTGCCACAGTTATTCCAATACTTTGAGCACAGTAGTTGAGCTTTTAGGTTATCTTTCAGATACATCCAGGTGACAACGCAAAACCCAAGCACAGAGGTAGGTGTAATTTCCTCATTGCTGTGAAGACAAGTGATCAAGTGCTGATTTGGTGCACACAAACCACAGGGTAGCCAGTATGAACTGAGAGTACTGGACAGGCAGCTCGCAACAAAATTCTTCCCTTTTTCCTCAAAACTCTTTCCCTCAGTAATCAAAAACAAATGGAGAATTCACAGCGATCTGTTTCTGCAAATAAAATACTAAATAACCTGACAGCAAAACCTTTGATAAAACTGAATTTAGGATCACCCTACTACTACAGAACACAATGCTGTCAGTGTAAGATTCCCAGAGAATAAATTCTGTTTCCCCAAAAGCAAAGAGTTTGCTTGCAAACAAGACAATGCATCTGACTGTGAGAGCATCCCAAATTTGCCATAGCTTTGAGATGGAGCTGCTCAAATATTTCCATATATGAGCTTCCACAAGAGGACTGAAATATCATTAAACACAGGAAAAGCCAAACTTCACAATAACAATTCCGGTATTCCATCCTTAAACAGAAACTCAAAGTGACATGAAAGACAGAAAAGTAAAACAAAAGTCTGTACACAACTCTCTATCTGCTTATTGTGTCCTCAAGTCAGGCCCCTGTTTCCACCCAAATAAGTGAGAGGGCAAGGTCTGCATGGGCCCCTTCAGTCCCCAGGAATTTATTACTCCTATTGATGGGACCAAACGCTGTTGGTCCCACCTGAGGTGCAGGCTCCCAGCACGGAGTGTGGCTCCCTTGCCTGCCACCTCTTCCCTTTGGGCAGGATCACTAAGAAAAGCTAAGACCTTGCTCTCTCCCTTGAAGAATTTGCATGTAATTGGGAAACAAGTAGGGGGGAAAAACAAACATCAACCCTCCTCCTGTCAAAAAAAACCAATTGCAATCACTGTCCATTATCTTAAGTATATTTAGCAAGCATTTAATTTAGAAAACAAAACTACCATTACAGAATAGTAATGGAAAGCAGAAAAAACTTTCTTTGGAGAAATAATATTTGAAGTGATAGTCACAATAAGAAGGTAGTATGTATGTATTTCTGATAGTAGTTTCTTGTGCCAAGTGGTAATACTGATTTAACCTTTCAACCTTTATTGTTCCTGCCCCACTTATTTTTTTTTGGTTTTACTGATAGAACTACTCATTAATTCATTTCAGATCATTATCTGGAAACTATTTTAACACAGCAAAAAAGCCTCCAGGGGATTGAAAAACATATTTTTCCAAGAGTTTCTCTAATTATGATAAAAGTAACACAGATAACTCAAAGAGACCACTAGCCTGGGATGTTCAAATAACAAAGTAATAGTTTGCATTCAGAAATACAATATATTTATCTTTGTTCAAGTATTAGCAACCAGGCAACTAAAGTATATGAAGGTAAACCATTATCACTTCTCCTGAAGAATTCTTAAAGAAGGAAAAAATATTAATATTCTTTGTTGCAGAAGTGTTTTAAATTATATTTAACATTTTGGGACTATTCCCATAAGTATGCATTCCAAAGCACTAAAACTTCACAGTGAAATATAGTGGAAGGTGAAAATTAAAAATAGAGAATTAGACATAAAAAGGTACTGAATGACTACTGCATTCTTTGATACTCAGTGTACGCTAACAAAACTGTTACTGGATGTAACTGTTACCGTCTGATACAAAGACTGCACAGACGTGTGCATTTCTTAATCTCCCCATATTCCTATAGTGGATGGAACAGAAAGGTTTGTGTAGAACAGCATGGCAGGAAATAATATTACAGAAATTATTTTAAAGGAGAGAGAAGAGTGGAGTTATTGCAATTTGTCCCTTAATACTGGCACTTGCCTTCACAAAGGAAATCTTTAAAATTCACTATGTGTTGCATTTGACAGCTGAAAAGTAACGAACTGTAGTAGTATGTGAATAATATATCTGACACGGTCAGGGGTTCAATCAAAACTAAACTACTGGGTACATCACTTAGTAAACATTCTGTATATATCAAAGAGAATTACTCATTCGGTTCACTACCTAGTCAAAAAAAACCTCGCAGAGAATGAAACAAGTATAAATAAGAAAAATCATGCAAATGTAACATCAGGGAAGTGCAGACACCTGATCAGTAAATAACATCATCTACCACCAACCATGGTGAGCCTCTTTGTTATGTCTTTTTGTTTGTTCAGTTTTATTTTCTGGGTGCTTTTGTGTAAGGAAGTTGAAACAATTATTTAATATTTTCATAATCTTGATTTTTTTTTTTGTTATGTTTGCTATAGAAAAGAGCAGGGAGGTACAACCAATATACTGGAGTTGTTCTTTACAGTCTACATTATTCTGGCTACCAGTTAGAGCTATAAAAACACATGCACACATAGACTTGTCTGGCAAGAAAAGCAGAGCATAGTGACCCAGTCTTTTCTGAGATAATATGATACAACCTTGGTCTTGAAGGTGCTCAAGAGACCATTGAGTTTACCTCACAGCATCAGGAGGAGGGCTGGAACCTCTCTGCTGAAACCGTTAGTGATGTACATTTATCCAGCCTCTTCTTCAAGGCCTCAGGGGATGGAAATACCACACATGAAACAGGAAACCTACTCCCATGCTTCAATAATCTTATTACTGGAAAGTACCCAGTCTTTAAATCCACCTTGCTGCTCTGCTTCCAGCCATTTTTGTACAGCTACGACACTGTTTCCAACTCTGTTGCACACAGTTTTTATGGATGCTGCATTTCCTTAGCTTGTTCAGGAGAATGCCACAGCAAACAGTGTCAGAGCTTTCACTGAAGTGAAGTTACACTATCTTACATTTATTGTTTCTTTCACAGCCACAAGGTCTATTAACCTGTCGCTGTCAGTTTGACATGATTCCTTTTTGACAAATCCACACTGACTGCTACTTACCATTGTATTATTTTTTAGTGTTTGCAAGGCCTGAACATTTGTACCAGTATTTTTCTGAAAAGGGAAGTCAGGTTGGCCACTCTGTCCTGCCCACATCCTGTTTGCTTTGGAGTTTTGATTTTGGTTTTTTTTTTAATCTCCTTTTTGTCCTCTTTCTTTCTCCTCCTTTTCTATGATAGCAATCATGCTGACATTTTTCAGCCTTCTAAAAAGGCTTTTTCTTTTTCTTAACATTTCTTTTTCTTAACATTTCTTTTTCTTAACAGCCCAACTCTAAAATGTGACAATAAAAATCAACCAAAGCAAAATAAAAAACCCTAAAAATACCAGTCCCAAGTCCCTGCATTTCCTTTACACAATTCCTCTCTAAAGTATATGTCAGCAAGCACCCCTTTTAAAGGGCCTCCTATGCAAGTCACAATCACAGAATGTCAGGGATTGGAAGGGACCTCAAAAGATCATCCAGTCCAATCCCCCTGCCGGAGCAGGAACACCTAGATGAGATCACACAGGAAGGCATCCAGGCAGGTCTTGAATGTCTCCAGAGAAGGAGACTTCACAACCTCCCTGGGCAGACTGTTCCAGTGTTCTGGCACCCTCACAGTAAAGAAGTTCCTTCTGAAGTTTAAGTGGAACCTCCTGTGTTCCAGCTTACACCCATTGCCCCTTGTCCTATCATTGGACACCACTATGAAGAGTCTGGCTCCATCCACCTGACACTCATCCTTCATGTATTTATAAACACTTATAAGGTCACCCCTCAGTCTCCTCTTCTCCAAGCTAAAGAGGCCCAGCTCCCTCAGCCTTTCCTCATAAGGGAGATGCTCCACTCCCTTCATCATCTTGGTGGCTCTGTGCTGGACTCTCTCAAGCAGTTCCCTGTCCTTCTTGAACTGTGGGGCCCAGAACTGGACACAATATTCCAGATGCGGCCTCACCAGGGCAGAGTAGAGGGGGAGGAGAACCTCTCTTGACCACAGCCCTTCTAATGCACTTCCTGGCCACAAGAGCACAGTGCTGGCTCATGGTCATCCTGCTGTCCACCAGGACTCCCAGATCCCTTTCCCCTACACTGCCCTCTAGGAGATCATTCCCCAACCTGTACTGGAACCTGGGGTTGTTCCTGCCCAGGTGCAACACCCTACACTTGCCCTTATTATATTTCATTAAGTTTTTCCCTGCCCAGCTCTCCAGCCTGTCCAGGTCTCTCTGATGGCAGCACAGCCTGCTGGCGTGTCAGCCACTCCTCCCAGCTTTGTGTCATCAGCAAACTTGCTGACAGTGCCCTCTGTTCCCTCATCCAGGTCGTTGATGAATATATTGAATAATACTGGTCCTAGTACCAACCCTTGAGGGACTCCACTAGAACCAGGTCTCCAACTAGACTCTGCCCCACTGACCACCACTCTCCGGCTTCTTCCCACCAGCCAGTTCACAGTCCATCTCACTACCTGATCATCTAATCCACACTTCCTCAATCTGGCAGCGAGGATGCTGTGGGAGACCGTGTCAAATGCTTTACTGAAATCAAGATAGACCACATCCACTGCTCTACCATCATCTAGCCACCACGTTGTGTTTTCATAAAAATCTAGAAGGTTGGTCAAGCACGACTTCCCCTTGGTGAAGCCATGTTGACTGCCCCTAATGACCCTCTTATCCTTGATATGCCTAGAGATGGCACCAAGGATAAGTCGTTCCATCACCTTCCCAGGGATGGAGGTGAGGCTGACCGGTCTGTAGTTACCCGGGTCCTCCTTCTTGCCCTTTTTGAAGACTGCAGTGACATTTGCTTTCCTCCAGTCCTCAGGCACCTCTCCCGTTCCCCATGACTTAGCAAAGATGATGGAGAGTGGTCTAGCAATGACTTCAGCCAGCCCCCTCAACACCCGTGGGTGCATCCCATCTGGACCCATAGATTTATGGATGTCCAGATTGCTCAATTGGTCCCTGACCCCATCCTCATCTACCAAGGCAAACTCCTCTATTGTCCTGACTTCCTCTGGGGCCTCAGAGGTCCGGGGATCCTCAGGACAGCTTCCAGCAGAGTAGACATAGACAAAGAAGGCATTCAGTAACTCTGCCTTCTCTGTATCCTCTGTCACCAGGGCACCCACCTCATTCATCAGTAGGCCTACATTGCCTCTAGTGTTGGCTTTATCTGCCATGTATTTGAAGAAGCTCTTCCTGTTGTCCTTGACCCCTCTGGCAGGGTCTAATTCTAAGGAGGCCTTAGCTTTCCTAGTTGCCTCCCTACATCCTCTGACAACAGCCTTATATTCTTCCCAAGTGGTCAGCCCCTCCTTCCATGATCTGTAAACTCTCCTCTTCCACGTGAGTTTGCCCAGCAGTTCCTTGTTTAACCAAGCAGGTCTCCTGGCTCCCTTCCTTGACTTCCTATGTGTCGGGATGCTCTGATTTTGAGCTTGGAAGAAGCAGTCCCTGAATGTTAACCAGCTATCTTGGGCCCCTTTACCTTCAAGTACTCTTTCCCATGGGATTTCCCCTAGCAATTGCTTGAAAAGGCCAAAGTTGGCCCTCCTGAAGTCCAGGGTTGCAGTTCTGCTTGGAATTCTGTTCCTGCCACATGAGATCCTGAACTTCACCATCTCATGATCGCTGCAGCCCAGGCAGTCCTCAACCTTTACCGCTTCAACCAGACCCTCCTTGTTAATGAGGATGAGGTCCAGCATTGCTCCCCGCCTAGTTGGTTCATCCACCATTTGCATCAGGAAGTTGTCATCGATGCACTGGAGGAACCTCCTGGATTGTGGGTGGCTGGCTGAGTAGTCCCTCCAGCAAACATCAGGGTAGTTAAAATCCCCCACAACAACCAGGGCCTGTGATTGCGAGGCTGCTCTCAGCTGCCTGTAAAAGGCCTCGTCAACTTCCTCACCCTGATCTGGTGGCCTGTAATAGATGCCCACAACAGTATCACCCATACCGGCCTGCCCCTTAATTTTCACCCACAGACTCTCAACTCGCTCCTCATCCGCCCCTGGACAGATCTCAATACATTGCAGTTGCTCTCTCATATAAAGAGCAACTCCACCACCTCGCCTTGCTGGCCTGTCTTTCCTGAGAAGGACATAGCCATCTATGGCCACATTCCAGTCATGTGAGCTGTCCCACCTTGTCTCTGTAATTGCCACCAGATCAGAATCCCCTGATCGATCACGGGTTTCTAACTCCTCCTGTTTATTCCCCACGCTGCGTGCATTGGTGTACAGGCATTGCAGGGAGCGAGCCGAGTACACCAATGTCAGCCTAGAGGGGTGGGAGGCCTCCCGGCCTTCATCAATTCTAGAGGGCTGCCCCACTGGCACGAGCCCAACTGTAACCCCTTCCCCCTTCCAATCTAGTTTAGAGGTCTCCAAATGAGCCCTGCCAATTCCTGCCCCAGCCTCCTTTTGCCCCTGTGAGATAGGCCTTCCCCATGCATCACTGTCTGGACTGGTGTCCTATGAAACCAGCCATTATCAAGGAACCCAAAGCCCTGCGTCATGTCCGCAGCCTCCCTTCGCTCTGGGACTGCCTCCTCCTCCTCAACACATGCTCAGCCGCGGAACTTACCGTTGCCGCCACTGTGCTCCTCACTGAATGTCATCTGGATTAATATTGAATCTACATTAAGGTGCAAGATAGTGTAATAAACCAAGCCTTGTAATCAAGGCAGGTTTAGTTTTATTTGTGAGGACAAAGTCAATAAAGCAAAAGCACAGCGCTGGGTGCTTGACCCAAGTCAGAGGCACACCGGGAAAGTCACGTTATCACTTTATATACATTTAGGATTGCATTAGTCACATACATATTCTTTTTAAGGTTGGGTTATTATAATTAGTTTTTTAAAGGGGCAGGGTTATCCTAATTACTTTGGGGGAACTTATTAAGATAAAATCTTATCTTTTCGTGCGTGTGCACTACTGTCCGGTGGTTGTGGGAAAGGTCCTTGGCAGGAAGGCCCACAGCCTTCTGTAGAGCGACCTCTTCACCCCTGGTGAAGGGGTTATCTGACCTCCAGACCGCCAGTTTGGTTCTCTCAAGATGGTGGGTGCAGTGGTGTTCATGTCTCCACAGTTCCCAACTTCCCCCCTTTGTTCCCTCCATATCTCCACAGTTTCTCAACTTCCCCCCTTTGTTCCCCCAGGATTGGTCATTTTAGGCCTCTTCATCAAATTCCCCATATGTAAGCAAAAAAAAGAATTATTATGGCAAAAGCCAACAACACTCTCCCCCATCTTTCACAATCCCCCCTTTTCTTATTTATACTACATTTGGCTTGAGCCATAATTCTCTTGGTGACTGATCTATTCATTCATCTTATAAATTAACTCTGCTTTATTTAGAGGGCGTGGTTTGTTTCTCACCCTTCTTATTATCATTATTCATTTAATCAAGCTTGAGGTGGTCATTTCTGGATCCGCTGGCATGGAGACTACCTGCATACCTTGGACTACAGCAGTTATAAGTCGGATAAAACAATGAATAAGACGGGGGAGAAACAACAACCCAGCAACCGAATATAAAAATATAAACCCGGTTTTCTTCCACCATGCTCCCCTAAAAATATTCTCCCACTAATCTTCATTCCACATGGGTTCCCGTTTCTGGACAGGCACATGCACAATCTTTTGGATTTCTTTGGTTATTTCTAATACTGCATCTCTGCTGTCATCTATTTTTTTTAGCAACAGTCTGAGGTATTCAATATCTTACAAACTCCACCCTCCTCAGCCAACAAGTAATCCAAGGCTAGACTATTTTGGTAAATTGCAGCCCTCATTTTCATCTTTTGTTTAGATATTAATTCTAAGGCTTTAGTAGTTTTATTGGAAATTATTTCTACTACTGCTTGGAGCCTGATAATATGATTTAACATATAAATGAGAGTTCGGTAACCCCAGCTACCATCCTGGGCCCAAGTAGCCGGCCCATATACTTGGATTATTCTCTCGGGAGGCCATTCATTCTCACGCCATTTTTGAGATCCTCCTATTACCTCCCTCTTGGTTCTCCCAAAAGAATCATATACCTGAACTCCTAAATTGTCTCCTTTGGATCCCTGTAATAGAAAAAACCTGGTTATATAATACTAGTGCACAGCTACCCCTCCAATTCGAGTGTAATTCAGAATAAGCTTTTTTTCCACGTATCCAGAACAATCCCTCTGGAGCCCTCCAAAAGCCCTCTTGTGTTTCAGCTATTTTGTCCCAATACTTAGCTATTATGAGGAGGCCCTTACAAGGGTTTGCAGCTGTACCATTGCACCAAAAAAATATTTTGTTATCTTATTGCATTTGCAATTCCCTGTCTCTCTGCTGAGAACCCAGATTCCCCTTGGTTCCCTCAGGTACCACCAGGTGGAAGTACCATTTGTAAGTTTTAATCTTTTACAGGGAGTATTCCCCACCCTCTTGGAATATTTTCCTCCTTCTCTCCTTAAGCATTCTCCTCCTAAGGTGGTAGAGCTTAAAATCCATCCTTCAGGCTGGTCCTCTCTGCTACTACTAGTACAGTTCCACTGGGGTAATTCTTTAGGTCCTAGGCTACTTTCTTTCCAAGGCCATTCCTTTGTCATGAGACGTCCCCCACAAATCCAACAATTGGTTACATTTAATTCTCTGCTTATCCTTTCTCCTAAGTCTACAAATAGATTCTGCCCCAGCTTTGGAAGTCCTATTTCTTCCTCCAATTGCTTTTTGCATATAAATTTTTTCCAGGTCCCAGAGGTATATATTTATGGGCAGTAGACTTGGTTCTATTTCTTATTATTTTGGTTTTTACCATATCTTGGACCCCACCCCCATCTGATATATCCCAATGGCCGGCTTTAGTATAACAAATATACTTTTCTCCTCTTGGGCACCCAACCCCCAGGCATTGGCCTCCTTTTCCCAAGTGTTCAGCCACCCAATATCACTGCCCACCAGAAATACAGGTTTGTAGATATCGGGTTGCATAACAATGCCAATTTATGTGGGAGTGAACAGAAAGTGTAAAAAGTTTTTGTCTCCCATAGTATACATCCTGGTAACACTTGGAGCATTAATTTGCTTGTGTTGGTATTAGGCTAGTGAATAGGAGAAGCCATAGAGGTCCAGCATGACTTATACCCCCACTTCCAATGCCTATGAGGGTGCCACCCGTAGCAGGGTAATATATCTTCTTGATGGCGAGTATAGAGGTCAACCCGGTCTTGCCTTCAATGCTCCTACCTTCTTTTCCAAGCAAATTGCTTTTTACACTCAGAGACTGCTTTCCCCCACTCTTTATCAGGAACCTCCCACAAAATCGGCACCAATGATTCCCATCCACAAATCAGAGTTACAATATTGGTAGCCTGGATCAAAGCCTGGGCCAGGATAAGATTTAGTTGTCTGCAACTTGGGCAGTATGGATGCCTTCTGGCATCTACCAATGCTGTTTGCAATTCAAACACTTATATCTAGTCCAGCTGTTATGCCGTGCATGGGGATGTATCAGGCAGGGTATGCTACGGGGCACCGCAGGGGTTTGCAATTCAATTGCCAAGTCTGGATAAAGTGGGTTATTTTCTTTACACAAATCACAGGCCAATGCAAATAAAAACCTTTGAGTTTGGTACAGCCCCGACCCTCCAGTCTGTAGCGGCAGTACTCCTCCCCAAGGCGGGTATCGAATTTTTCTTAGAGTCTGTTTGGGTTGCACCTGGAACCACCAATATAATTTGGGTTTTACCTCCCAAGTCTCTATAATTTCTTGAGTCCTGTTTGGCTCCTCATGCATTACCACATTGGTCCACGTTTAAAGGTGAGTTTGAGATCCCAAGGAGTTGAAGTTAGAGTCCAATCTTTGGGTTCTTCCACTGGTCCTTTAATCCTGCTGGCATGCGTCCATCCTCTTTCCCTGGACCACACTTCAGCTTCCGTTGTTAACACCTAAAAGGGACCTTCCCAAAACCCACTCCCCAATTTCCATGTGGTGTAGTTTGAAATCTTTTATATCCAGGCAGGTATGTTCAAGATTCTCCTTTCCATAGAAAAGCTGCAGGGTTAAGACATGAACTGGTAGATAAAATTAAATCATTCTTTTTCTATTAACATTACCTTGTCTTTCAAAATTCTGGAGTCACTTAACCACCTTCCAGCCTTTTCACAGAATCACAGACTGCCAGGGATTGGAAGGGACCTCAAAAGATCATCTAGTCCAATCCTCCTGCCGGAGCAGGAACACCTACATGAGATCATACAGGAAGGCATCCAGCTTTTGTGTCACGATTGTTTTTACTTGATGTGGAGTATTTGCCACTAATACCCCACTAAATATCAGTTTTCTGGTTTTGGTTTCAGTTTTTGTTTTGTTTTTCACCAGATGGGCAGTAGCTACCACTGCCTGTACACATTCTGGTTGCTCTCTTGATACCGGATCTAAGAGCTTAGATAGAAATGCCACGGGATGCCGCTTATCTCCCCACTCCGGGATTAAAACTCCTAAGGCAGCCCCTTTATCTACTGTGACAAACAACTCAAAAGCTTTATCTAGAGATGGCAAGCCTAAAATAGGCATGGTAATTAAGTATTGTTTTAACTCTTGTATTAATTCTTCTTTTGTCCAAATTAAAATATAGGGTTCTATCTAACAACCTTGAATATAGCCTTTTTTGTTTGTTTTGGGGTTGGTTTTTTTTTTGGGTTGGTTGGTTGGTTGGTTGGTTTTTGTGCATATGCATTTATTCACAGGCAACATTAACTAGTCAGTCCTAGAAGTTTTAAACTAAAGATATTATTTCTTCTTTTTTTTTAAAAAAAACAACTTGTCACTTCAGTACTAGTGATAGGGGCACTTACATATCTTAGCTGCCCCAAATTTTGGCCAAAAAAATATTGGGGGACCGTATCCTCTCTCTTGTCTTCCTTTATACCTTTAATAATTAGATTCCAATAATCGCTCATATTTCTGCAGCCCCCTCCATCATTTTGATCCCGATAATGATTAGCTATTGGCAATTTTTGATCCCCTGATGGGCCTTGTTGATTTTCTCGTTCCCATATCCTCATACCAGTCATTCTCATCATTTGTTGTTCCTCCGGGGAAAATAGTATGCCCAATATTGATTGCATTTCTTCTCAGGTATAAACACTAGGACCCAGGAATTGATCTAACTGCTCAGATAAGCGCATAGGGTCTTCCAGCAATCCTTTCACTTCCTTTTAAAATTCCTAACTTCAGTAGAAGTTAGAAGAGCATTGACAAATTCTATTCCACCTTGTATGCCCTCCTCACCCCCCCTTCAGAGGCACTTCGCCTAAAGGGAATAAACTTACTTCAGGGTTTTCTCCTATATTGTATTTTTTTTTCCCTTATTTTCATTATTTTAAAAGATGTTTTCTTTCTGGCTCTTGGAAAGAGAATAGGAGACCTTTGGGACTTATTAGACCTTTCCCTAGTGCTAATTGTCTGTCTGTTCCCAGGGGAGGGTGGGACAATCAGGGGATGATGGTACGGAGCACAGCGCTGGGTGCTTGACCCAAGTCAGAGGCACACTGGGAAAGATACGTTATCCCTTTATATACATTTAGGATTGCATTAGTCACATACATATTCATTTTAAGGTTGGGTTATTATAATTAGCTTTTTAAAGGGGCAGGGTTATCCTAATTACTTTGGGGGGACTTATTAAGATAAAATCTTATCTTTTTGTGCATGTGCACTACTGTCCGGTGGTTGCGGAAAAGGTCCTTGGCAGGAAGGACCACAGCCTTCTGCAGAGTGACCTGAAGTTATCTGACCTCCAGACCACCAGTTTGGTTCTCTCCAGATGGTGGGTGCAGTGGTGTTCATATCTCCACAGTTCCCAACTTCCCCCTTTTGTCCCCCCCATATCTCCACAGTTTCCCAACCTCCCCCTTTTTGTTCCCCCCATATCTTCACAGTTTCTCAACTTCTCCACTTTGTTCCCCCAGGATTGGTCATTTTAGGCCTCTTCATCAAATTCCCCATATGTCAGCAAAAAAAAGAATTATTACTGCGAAAGCCAACTACACTCTCCCCCATCTTTCACAATAGTATATCTCTAACACACCATCTTCTTATTAGGGAAGATGTATTCATGTATTTATGTCAACATCCATCACAGACAACAATATGCCATTCGCTCCAATTATGCACAACAGAAACACAGAAATACAGTATTTTATAGTCTATCACTCTCTTTCCATATGTATTACAGTCAAAAGAGTTTCTGACAATGCCACTTCTAACTTCAGCATCAGTCATGCCAAATCCTATTTCTAACCCAGATGACATTTTAGATCTTAAGGTCCTAGTCAGTTTGATCAGAAACAGTCCTACAGCGTCACTAACAAGAGATTTATCATTAGCAACACTGATGTGCTTTCAATACCCCTGAAGCCACTTGAAATACATGCTTATATCCACAAATAAATCAAAGACTGTTCTACCTTTATTGTTTCTGTTAAAGTGACAGTACCAGACAGCTACAGGAATACTACAGAGAGTGAAAGCAGAGCAATCTGCTCTCTTGTTAGAAAAGACTGACTCACAGTATTACTGCTTCCCATTAGAATGTTTTATATTTTCAAAGCAATTTCTATTATTTCCACTGATGATTGCATTGCTACAATTGAACAGAGTTTAAGACAAGAAGTATGCAAACAGCTACACTCTAAGTAAGGAGTTAGACACAAGGATAAAGCGTGTTTCGCTGTTTTCAAGCACCCTGTACCCTCTTCCAGGTGACCAGATTCTTGTCCAGGGCAAAGTTTAAAATTTTCTCAAAGCATTGGAAGAAAAAACTTCAAAGTAACCTCCTGCCCTATTTTTTTTTTTTTAATGAAAGAAGCCATTCCATTACATGAAATAAAGTAAAATATATTAAATGAGTTTAAAGATTAACATGTCTCAGGAAAAAGGAAGCCTAAACACTCACTAAAAGTGCTAATAGCAGAGAGATGCATAGCAATCTCTGAAACAATCTCTGTAAACCAAAGCAAGTTTTACAGCTATCTAAAGATCTTGATTAAGCTGTGGGGAACCAGGTGAAGCGTTGTAGTGAAAGATTAGCTCCTTTGTGCAGTTAGTGATACTAACAACAATTGAAACTGTGCCTCACTGTGCAGAGACAGACGATGATGCTTTGACAGAACCAAGCACCAAATTTATTAGGGGCTTAGTAAAATGCCAATCAAAACCAAAGTGACAGCCAGGAGATTCAGCTCACTGCTGTATGGTGAGGCATGATGAAACTACATGTAACTTGGGATGGCACTTTTTCATTATGAAATGAAAAAAATCCCAAAACCCTCAGAAACTAACATGCTTTGGATAATATAATCTAACATCAGTATCATAAACTAAAACAAGTTTAAGAGACATGTACCAAGACAATTACAGCAAACCACACCAAGACCAGTATTTTGGAGCAACTGGACTGGTCTATCAAATATGATGTTAGGATACTAGCAAGGCAATGAGCTTCAAAGGAGACAAATTGAAAGGTTCAAAAAATTAATATTACCTCAGAACTTAATTTCTTTCTTATAGTTTCATAATATACAAGAAAGTGAATAATAAAGGACTGCTGAAAAAAAGATTTGAAGACATAATAAATGCTGAAGATGAATGAGGACACTTGGGTCAGCAAGATGCTTTTCTGGCAACCAAAGTAATTTTGATCTGTGTTGGTCCCATGAAATTCAGTAAATGATCAGTGATCTGATCCAGGTATTAGTTTCTTGTACTTCTAGCTACAGGTGGTAAAGGAAAACCTACTCATACACTTATCCAAATCCTGGAGGCCTCCAACAATAATAAAATTGTCCTACATCACTTTTCAGAATGACTTGTTTTCATGCTGAATTTTATCTCCCTCCCCCTGATACACACTCTTTCATCTGTTAAACTGCTAGGAAACTGTTGTACAGACTTTCATTTTGATGAACAAAACCCACCTCCATCCATTATACTCAGATTCCCTAATGAAAATGGGCCACTTTAAAGAAGTCAAGCCAGAAAGTCTCAGGAGACCACAAGAAATTGAAAAGGTTGACTGGAGAAGGCCATATGGCTTCTACCTTGCAAATTAATAAGCTTGTTTGTACAAAGCATAACATAAAGGATGCTCGATGGCATTCTTTTCTTCATCTTCTCTTCTCTGCCTGCTCACTTTCCTTGCCTCCATTTGATTTTTATGACCCTTTTAAAAATCTAAAGTAGTAACTTACCTACTCCCCTTCCATCAGTGGCGATTTGGTGCTAGACAGCAGTAACATTTTTTGCCTGCCAATAATACTTTTTATACTGCAGACCTAACTATGCTAGCACAGAGATGCCAGGTTCCAAAAGCAGGAAGGTTTAAAATATGCTATGGAAACAAAATACAGACAAAAAATCTGGGTCCCACTAACTTGGTCCTGAATTTACATGATGTGTAAAGCACTTGACAAATGGAAGGGCAGAGATATAATTGAGTGGTCTGACCCTGTGACTCTTCACTGGTCACTATGGGGGGAGGGGTTCCTCACACATTTGTAGGAGTCATTTATGGCCTAACCTACCCTGTTAAACGTAGCTCAGAAAAACCTCTCAGGTATTAACCTTTGACTCAGCACAGCAGTTCAGTGTTCAATTCTTCTCTGCCTCTGAAGATGCCAGAGAAGGAAGAATAATCTGGCTAAGTATTTCCACAAAGGATAAGGGACAAGGGCCAGCGACAATATTTTCTCTTAAGCTGGTGCTGATAAGAAGTACATTTTTTGTAAACTTTACAGAAAATATTTTTCCAAAACCTGACTGAAACAATGACAACCAGTGTGGGGACCTAGTGTCAACAGAGAGAGTCACTGGAGAGTTTTGACATCTTTACTGGAGAACATCAGCTTCCATGGGAGAGTTCATCAAGATAAATTTAAACTCTAAAAAACCCAGCAAACCTCTCTTTCAGCCCAGGGATGTAGGTTGCAGCCACTCACAACCTTGACATCAAACCTTACTAGTCAAGAATAAAAGACAGCTGTTACCGCTCTCCTTTAGGAAAGTACACCACCATTTATCAGATATTGATGGCTCCACACCTCTCCTAGATGTATTTTTTAAAATCTTACCTTTTGCAGATTGCATCTAACAAAAAGCATTAACAGCACCCTGCAGGTCTACAAAATACAACATTATTTTTCTAAAGAATACAAGATTACAAATGCATTATAAAATAACCAGACTTCATTAATAAATACTACCGCTATTCCAAGATTGTTTTCAAGCAGAAGAAAACATAGAAGGATGACTTGCCAAGATTTCTTAAAAATACTTAGTTATATTTAATTGTCTACATAAAAGAAACAAAAATTGTCAGTCAACTGGAGGTCCTCAGTGACACCTAGATTGTGAAATCATCAGGTAATTATAGATGCTTGAAGATTTGATGGCTTATTAGGTAATTTCCCAAGTCAAATGCTAAGATTAAAGGATCTTTTTCCCTTGTCAGCTGCCTAACCTATTGTACAACCATGGCAGATTGTTATTATCCTGCATAGCCAAAAAAACCCAAAGCCTAAACCCCTGGGGAAAAAAAAAATCACTGTTTCTCTTTTACACAATGCACTCTACGAAGCCCTATACTTCCAAGGGGCTTCCCACAATCTGCTGAAAAGCAGCAGAGGTAATCCTGTCCCAAAATGAAACAAACTATTTCAGAGTCTTGGAGGCTGATGCTCGCAGCAGTAAATCTCAAAATAACTGGACTGGTGGGAATTTTTACAGTTTCTGCCTCATTTGCCAAGTCCCCTTATAAGGAGGGATTTTCCTAGGAGCAAAATGATTCAGTTGGCAAAACCTTCCCCGTGCCCTTTTCCAAACCAGAGCTTCCCCATATACCACCACTCTTGTGGCCGTTGGTCAGCCACACAAACACACGCATGCAGGAAACAGTCTCTGTGACTCAGTTTCCCAGAATGCACACTTGAATAATTTTTATAAGAAACTCCTGTTGAAATACTACAATGAGCTAAGGATCCCCAAGAGATGTTGACTTGGCTGCAAAAATGAAGTTAATTCTGTGTCAAAGCTCATGTTAGCATAGCACAGCAACTGTGGAAATAGGAACAGTTGCAAGATTTTAACCTCCAGCTTAATTACCTAAAGAAAATTTAATGCATACATGATCAACAAAGCTGGTGAAAGGTCTGGAGCACAAGTGTGATGATGAGCAGCTGAGGGAACTGTGGTTGTTGAGCCTGGAGAAAAGGAGGCTGAGGGGGAGACCTTCTTGCTCTCTACTACTACCTGAAAGGTGAGTGTAGAGAGGTGGGGATGGGTCTGTTTAACCAAGGAACAAGTGACAGGACAAGAGGAAATGGCCTCAAGTTGCACCAAGGGCAGTTGAGATTGGATGTGAGGAAGAATTTCTTTCCCGAAAGGTTTCTCAGGCATTGGAAGGGGTTGCCCAGGGCAGTGGTGGAGTCCCCATTCCTGGAGGGATTTCAGAGTTGTGTAGACATAGTGCTGAGGGTCATGGGTTAGTTGGGGACTTGTCAGTGTTGGGTTAATGATTGGACTCGATGATCTTAATGGGTTTTTCCAATCGAGGCAATTCTGGGATTCTGTGAAGACAATATCATGCTCTAATTATTATTCTTTCCTCCTCCATTTCCAGTGTTCACATGACAGATATTCAATAGTCATGGTGTTAACCAACTTGAAAGAACAGTATTGAGGAGAATAAATTAATAAAGAAAAAAAAAAATCAAACAAAAAACTCCCCAAAACCCTCCAAAAAACTCCAAAACCAATCAAAAAACCCCAAACAACCAACAGACCAAAGAAATGTACAATATGACAATCGATTTGATGAATTTAGCATATTTTCCTGCAGAATTTAAACCCTAAATTTATCAAAGACATTTCAATATTAGAAGTCATACAAACATACACAGCTCCTCTATGTTTATATGAAGATAAAATGAAAGTTTAATTTCCAAAAATGAAGTAAACGTCTTCTGTTTTCCAGCTCAAGTATTTTCTCCCTTTCCTGAACATTCCAGAGAACCTTGGGTTCAATGGCACATTGAATTGTTACCAAGAAAGAAGGTACCAAATCTGAACTTGACAAGAATAGCTATGGTCTGCCTTGAAAGAAAAAGCACTTACTGAATAGCTAAAAATTAAGACAAGTTCTGCAATTAAAGCAACCATATATCATTGAACTGTGCTTTCATAATTTTTGATGAGTTTGTTTTAGAAGCTACTGCCATTACATTTGGCTTCATGTTTTTTAGAAAGAGAAAAAAACCTCATCCCTTTTTCAAGGGTGTCTTCTAATTTAGTTATCAATTGTCATTAAAGTACCTGCATTGGCAGTAACTCCAGTGAGGAAGTCCTGTTAGCAACAACCATGCAACCTCTCCTCTTCAAATAGGAAATTTTTCTAGAAAACTTAGGATCATTATAGAACCAAATTCTGCTTTGAGCACTACCTGTAAATTAACTTGCAGCTGCCTGCAGTGTGCATTTTAGAGGACATGTAGTGATATGCCTTCAGGAAAAAAGGAAAGCATGGCTGCCTTTAATAGAATCCATAAATTAAAAAGGAGGAAGCTGCCATCCGAAGATTAGCCACAGTAATGAGGGCCATGCAGAACAGCTGCATAGACCAAGACTGAGAAACACTCATTACTGCAACTAGGAACAATAGATTTTACAAGCTTACTGTCTTTTTTTTTTTTTTTTTTTTTTTTCCATCAGAGCAATAGTTCATTTGTTCAAGTTTAATAGTTTATTATACCTTTAATTATGACAGTCTTTCCCATACCATTTCAGCTTTGTAGAATGATCTCATATGGTGGGTGACTGAAATGTTTACTCACAGAGAAAACAACATCTGAATGAGACCTGGGAATTTACTGCTGTGTAAATGAGGTCATGAAAGCCTCAAGAGCTCCCTGCAGGATGACTTTATAGTAAACTGCAATTCTGGAATATACGTGCGGGTGATAATTCTAAAGCCACAGAACATTAGACTCGAAACACTGACATGGGATTTTGATGGAAGAAGATGGTGAATTTACTAGAAAATGAACAGAAATAAACTGCATGCAGATTGGCTGTAATTACTCAAGATACCAAGATAATGTATTTTTGAGCCACATTATGACAGAAATGTTTGTGTAAACATGTGGATACTTATAAACAAACATTTTAACAGCCTTCTTCAGACACCAGCTTCTAAAACAGTAAACCTCCAGGTTTGCTTTTCTGTCTCAGAGAGCTAGCTGGACTACAGGCAATGACTCCATGTAAAGCATAAACTCACAATTATAAAAAATTCTGCTTTTGCTATTGCTGATGCGTTGCAGGAATTCAATTCTCAACTTACAGAAATTTCAGTATCAGAAATTCATCCAGGCGGCTATATAATGGATTTGGATTTGTGGGATAATGTCGGAGTTGACGGAAGAAATGCCCATCCGATGATGTTCAGCAAGTCTCACTTTATTATCAGAAGGCTGCTTGTTATATACCTCGTTAAGTTCCGCATACGTGTCCACACACTATGAAGCTAATTACTATTGGTTAATAGCACTAATCACATATTGAGCTCTCAGTCTCATTGGTTCACTCTTATCTTGGTTCAGGTTCACTTTCTCATCGTAATTTCCAGCTGGCGTCCATCTTGTCAACATTGTTTATAGTTTCGTACGTTTTCCGTACGTAGCCGCATTCCTTTCTCAGCTTATCTCTTTTGCCACGCAGTTGAAAGCAGCCTGGCTGCGGCCTGGCTGGTATTATAGTCCTAACTCTATTCTAGGAACACAGATATCCTGTTCTTACTCATATTTTAACAAGCTAATTTTTCTCATGACCCTTGTCTTATAGCCAAGCTTCAATAATGCTGTCCACAGGATAACCCAAAAAGAAAGCACACATAGACAGGCCCTTCTAATCATGCTTTAGATGGAGAATGTCCTTAGAACATCTCACTTCCTTCATCACAGGCAGTACTGCTTCTGACACTCAACAAGGCTGGGGGAACATTTGCTGAAGCCAGGAAAGGCTTTCCATGGAAAGCAGCTGGGCCTTTTCTCCATATCTGAACATGTGGTTTCTTTCCCCTCTGTCAAGATGATATGCCTCAATCATATGATTATTTACACTTGTAAGAAAATGAACAGACCCTCATTCTGCAGCTTCCTTGATCTTCAAGAATCCCTGTCATCTCTTCAACAGTCAAGAAGAAATTGTCCCCAGCTGGAACAAATCCTCTGGAGTGAAAGCTCATCTCATTATCTGATAGTAGACCTCAAATACCAGCTAAAGCCACCTTCAGCCCTCCATGGACATGTCTTTGAAAACTTCTGCATCGTCCTAATCAAATGACACTCTCTCAGAATCTGAGCAGTGCTTTGTTTTAGCTAGTGAGCTCCCACTATGGTGGGGTTTTTTGTTGGTTGGGGGGGGGTGGGAGTGTTTTGTTTTGGGGTTTGTTTTCTTTTTTTTGAATATGGTAAGTTTCCTTCTGGAATATCCTTCCAAGGAAAAGCATAAAAGCAACAGAGAAGGAAGAATTGCTAGAAAAAAATGACAGCAGACAAGAAGGCCCAAATATATGCCCTCAAATTCCAAGCTGCACACTAGCACTGGACAGGAGTTCATTACTGCTTTCTTAACACTCAGCTCAGGCTCTCTCTCATAAACATGTTTTCTTCTTGTGTTTGTTTTTGCAAGCACATGAAAGCAGCAGACCACATTGCCATGCTGAAAGTAATCAGAGATAACCAAGTGCCTTTCCAGAACAACACAACAAATGCTAGGTGACAGAAATTAATTAATATCGTTTTGAAATACTTGGAATAAGTTAAGGACTGCGAGGAGAAAACTAAGGGGGATCTAACTGCTGTCTCCAGCTACAAAGTGGAGAAGACAGAGTTGGATTCTTCAAGAAGGGTAGCAGACAAACTGTAGAAAGGGAAACTGTGGCTTGAGCATAAGGGGAAAAATAGTACCTAGTGAGGGCACTGGGACTGGTTGCCCAGGGGCACAGTGGAGCATCCAACCCTGGAAATATTCAAAACTCAGCTGGATGAAGGCTGGAACAACCCAGTCTACATTTGAAATTAACCCCGCTCCCAGCAAGAGAATGAACCTCACGGCCTCCAGAGGTCCCTTAAATCTGAATGAAATGCTTTATTCCTGGCAGAGGGCTAGACCCAGTATTTTCTATGTGTTCTTGCAAGTTGCGTTAGAGGGAACAAACTCCTGTCTTCAGAACAAACTAACTACTACTCCTTCCTGAATCAACACAAGGTTTAGACATCTCCCGTCTGTCTCTCCTCCTCCCTCTTTCTTACTTTCTTTCTCTCGCCCATGACAAGGAAATTAATTTGCCTTTCAACATCTAGATGTCTTTTCTGCTCTGGAGGGGGAACGTCATTCCAATGGATTACTTCAATTCTTTGTTTCTCTAGCAGAAAGAAATGTTATTGCAATAAATACCAGTACATGTGTTTATTAGTCAAATACACAAGGTCAGTGAATGAACTAAACCAATGACTGAGGGATAGGAATTACATATTCTGCTGCTGCTGTTTCACTGCTTGCGAATGAGTCAGCAAAGATGACCAATTACTTTTATGTGAAACAATCTCTTACCAGGCAGTAAAGTTTTGAAAAAGAATGAGGCACACTAACATGAATCAAGGACAGGAGACACCCTGAAAATACAACTAATCCAAGCCCCAGTTACACTAAAGACGTCTCAACTATTATATGACCTGAAAACTAGACTCCAGGTCATTAATTGTCTACTATTATCTAGGAGGTGCCCAGTTCTCCCCCAGATTGGCTGCCATCGTCTTCACTTCCACCCTCACCAGTAGAGCACTTGCAGCTGTTCAAAGTGCCGTAGCAATGTCAGTGGAAGTCCAGCCTCTTGAATGCCCAGTAAAAAATAACTGCTTTGGCAAGCCCCCAGAATCTTCCAGAAATACCAAGCGGACATTGAAATAAAATGCTACACAACCATTTATTTATCAGGAAAATCCTGAATGCTATTCTAAGGGACAAAACAAGGTAATCTTAATAATTCAGTGGCATTTTTCCTTCTCCCTCACTTTCTCACTTGATGTTAAGTATTTCCTGAAAAAGATACCCATCCTATGAGGCTGTAACAAAAAGTCATGAAGGATTTTCCAGTGCGTAAACCAAATGTGGTTACTGTCAGTTTGTCCTGTAGAAAGGAAGACTGTAAGGCAAGGTATCTATCCTAGGCACATTACACAAGAAGAAACATTATATTAAAGAAAAAAGCAGAAAATTGAATCATCATAGAGGAAAAGCATGCTTTTTTTACACTCCACATATTTAACCTGATAAGCTCACTGACCTAAAGGATCAGTAAGGCCAACAGCTTAGTAAGACTTAAAAGGAGGTTTAGCCATTTATGTAGGCACTGAGAATTTCCATGGTTACTTCTGATAACGTTAAACATTTATAAGGTATATTAAACCTTATGTTTCAGGTATGACACAGCCACTTGCTGACAAAGGATAAGGAGGAACATGATCACTCTGAGCCCCAGGAATACTGGAATAGATGGCTCAACTTTTAATGCTAATCCCAGTGCTGGAAATCCTTACGATACTTTGAGGTGGCTTCCAAGTTACAGCTTAACCAATGAACAAGAAAAAGCATCATCCAGCATAGCAAAAGATAACCAGCATAAACAAACAAATCAAGAATGAACACCAGCAATACCATTTCCAGATTCACTTTGGAGAGCAAAAGCATGCAAGTAAGGAGTCAGTCCACCAATATACATATCTTAGTACTGATGTATAAAATAAGGTATTGAAAAAAAATGATGGCATGCATTAGTTAAGGCATTAGAAAAATTTACTAGTTTATACAAGAATTAATCACGAAAAATTTCCTTGCTATATGATTATATTGTATATATGGCCTGGATTAAAGTCCTGAGTTTGTCAGCCCACCTTTTTGGACAGAATCCTACTCTGTGTTCAGACCCCTGCACTAAAACAGAGGACATGTATGGCAAATCCACTGTGGCTATTTACAGAGAAGTTGACAAAGTATCTGATAAATAGTTAGTGTTCTGCTGTAAGTTCACTTTACATTCGTTTCAGCTGCTGCCTGAGACTCTTCAACACAGACTTCTGTCTGAATTCAAACGGGCAGTGACTGCCAGTGCAGAGGGACAGGACAGATCCAGGCAGCAAGCCAATGCTGTTTAGGTCAGCAGTGGGAGAAACTGGGGGACCTGGGAACTCTATTCCATTACTCCCCTCCACAGGTCCCTAACGGTTGAAGGTGTCTTTCAGCAGTCATTGCAACTAATTCTTGTCCTTTCATAGTAATGGTTAGTTTAAATTCCAACTACTGGATCCCAGAAAATCATTTAAAGCTCAAGTGAGCCCAGGGAATCACAGCGTTAATGTGGTGGTTTGGGCGGATTCATCCTTGTTGCTTGCAGCTTGCAGCCAAACACAGCCTGCTCTATCGCCCTCCCCCTCCCTCACACAGGGAGTAGGGGAGAGAATTGGAAAGAAAAGGGCAAGGAAACTCATGGGTTGAGATAAAAACTATTTACTAATTTTAAAAAAATGACAATGATAACAGTAATAAGAGAATACACAAATAAGTGATGCATAATGAAATTGCTCACCGCCCGCTGACCAATACCCGGCCTGTGCCAGCCAGAGATCCCGAAGCTGAGACAGTGCTGAAACCGAAACCCCGGAAGAGTGAGCCCAAGCGATCCCTGAGAGAATGCCCCCGTCTTTTGGTCAGCCCCAGGTAATAATACACTAACATGCCGGGATATGATCTGGAATATCTCATTGGCCCATCCAAATGCCAGTTCTGGGTTTTGCTGTTCACTGCGCTTCTCCCTCCCAGTCCTAATGCAGCTGTGAGCAGCCAAACACGGTGGCCTTGAGCTCCAGTAGCAACTCACAACACCAGCACTGTTACCAACGTTCTTCTTATAACAAGTCTGAACTGAAACTAAAGCACAGCTATTCTAACTACTGAGAAGAAAATTAACTCTATCAAAGTAAAGCCAGGACAGTTAACTTCAGAGGGGCTGGTGCTTTCGAGGCCTGAGTGAGGGCATGTTCCAGCTTGGGCTTTAACAGTTTGGACAGGAAGACTCTGCAGATTTGAAGCTAAAATTTGAGCCAAGCTCTAAATGCAATATAAATATACCCTTTTAAAAGGTCAAATTGTAAAACTCTATGTGCATATTATTTATTCCTAAACATACACAAAAGATGGAAATCTATTGGAAGCAATAAAAAACATCTAAATACTTTTAAAAAGGAATTTCTGGAAATAGGTGTCAAACTGAATTTTTTCATTGATTCCAAGACCTACAACACACTCTAATCTGTAAGCTTGCTTAGAAATACAAATTAAAGTATTGACATGTATGTTAAACCCACATCAAAACAGTTTCTTAAAAAAAAATAAATCTATGTATCATAGGCCTGATTCTTTCTGCAAATAACTGCATGGATTAAATGTTGAATTAAAATAATATTTCGAAGTTACAAAAATGTTTAAAAACAAGTTACATAGAAACTTTCAATGCAGTTCACATAGCTTGTTTCCAAATGCAGCTGGTATCAAAAGATACAGGAAATGATGCAATTGTGAAATCACCTGCTTCCAAAAGATGTTTCTTCTTAAGCTCCAATAAATAGAGGTTGGCTAATCTTCAGAAACCTGAAATACTTCTCATCTTACATCCCACTACTTCACCAGGTTAAAAATTCATAATGCTATGTATTTCTTTTCCTTTAGTTCTTTTTCTCAGAACAAAGAGATTTCATCTGATAGTAAGTTGGATCAAAAAACCTATGGGAAGATCTGCAGCATAATACAAGATATACAAGAGCCTGAACTGGATATAAGCAATCAAAGGCAGATTCTACCCAGGGAAGTGGCAAAGTAGACAATTTATGCAGGGCTTCATCTTGTCGATATGGGAGTCTACATCTGCATCAGTCTTCTGGATTAACTTTACAGTCAGTGACACTTTTTACAGGCACATTTTCTTAAAAAAAAGAAAAACAAAACACATAAAACCATATCAACCTTGTAAGATGACTCATACTCTACAGCCTGGGATTTTTGCATGAATCAACAAGAACTGCAGAATGTGGAAGTAGATCACTATCATTTAAAGTCAATTATAACCTGTACCTTTAAATAGAATTGACATGAAAGTAGAAAAGATTGGTATAAATAATGCAGTCAGTGCAGCAGTCTGCTTTCTGCTTAATTCAGAATTTATCCTCATTCATTGTCTTGTTAGATTGGCTGCACTAAAACAAAACCTCCCAAGCAGTGACTTTGGAAAGCTACACAAATTTCCTTCGCTACAGTCTCCAACTAAGAAATACTATCTCTACAATGTAATAGGCCTTTTATCAACTATATGATCAGTTATAGGTTAATTACGAAGTAACTTAAAACAAAATCCTTTGAATTTCTTTGCATAAAAGTCACTTTCCCTTTTTGCTCAGCAGTGACTTATTAACTACTGCAAGAAAAATCATTATTATAGTAATTAGGAATCCTCTATGGATTAAAATCACTTGGAAGCCTCTGTAATCCTTCTGAGAGCTAAACACGTTTTCATTGTGTTGCATTAGTATTCTGACTGTTAGCCATGAAAATAAACCTTTAATCTCCTCGTGCCCTAGAGATCCATCATTGTATACTAATACTTAGAACGATCTCAACCTGTTTAAGTATTTTTAAACGTATTAGTGACTACAATAATCTGGTCCTGAACCTTGACTTTTCTTCATTGGTATTTGCAATCAGCACTAGTAAGACAGAGCCACATATAATCTCTATCAAAAAATATACAGGAATATTGCTCTTACATGTCCCTGGACACAATTATATTGAACTTCCGTTTAGTGTCCCCAGGATGACTACATGGGTTCCCTCCCATTATACATTTCCCATTCTCTGCTCCACCTGAGGGGAAGTCTGTGCAACTATTCATCCAGGTCAATTTTTGCACCATATGACTAGAGGTAGAGTCTGCTAACAGAAATCTGGATTTGGTTTAACAACTGAAAGCATCTTTTTAAATTTATTTGCTGTCATATGCTGTATCACAATACTTCACATACAGAGACGGTGACAGCTTCACTTACACTAACCAGTATCTGAGCTTATTCCCTCAAGGACAACTCCCTGGGACAATTTGGGTTTCTTTTCCCAAAGGTGTTACCTGCAGAGAAGACTTAGAATAATCTCAACTTAAATGGTTAGAAAATCCACTCAGATATTGGCCATGACAAGTAACCATGCAGATGAATTCAGTACTTCTGGTGTAGAAACATAACAGCACAATCTAAAAGTCAGGCAGGTAAAATGCCATCTCAGTGAAAGCGTGCCTATGGATAGTGCAGTCAGTAATCCAGTGATCCCTTGGTTTTCTGCATGTTGTACACTGTGGGAAGGAGGCTTGCATACACATCCATCCCCTTCAGACTACTGAACGTTTCAGCTGGAGACACGGTCACATCAGAAAACACCTGGGAAAGGGTATAAAGTGGAAAGAATTAGCCTGTGTCACAATGTACATTACATAGATGAGGAATGAAAGCAGGGGAAATTTGGCTTCCACTTGGAAATGCTGATTACAGTGTCACACCTAATAATTATCCTTGTTATTGGAAAACTATCAAAATAAGCAGCTTTCCTAGCATTTCTGAATCAGGTAATTTCCAAGTGTCACTGTGTTTGACACTACAGGAAAAAAAAATAATTCTGTCAATATTAATCTTTTCCACAGTCTTTTAAAAGCATCTAAAGAAGATCCAAACAAAATGACATTTAACTACTTCCTATGAAGGAGAAATTTTTGTTCTCAGCTGCTAACAGGTTGGCATTAATAACACTGTGACCCACAAAGTCGGTGCAGCACATCCTAGTGTGTCTATTCAGTGGCATCATGTTCCATCCTGGTTGAACACTACAAAAAATGAATCGGTGAACTAACTTAAAAAAGACACATCTTAGGATCCATTCTCAGTATCTGATAGACATAGGTGATTTTTACTGACTCTCAGCTGAAGTTATACATATGTATCTGAGGACAGAATTTAGCAGAACTAGTTTGAGAAGCTTCCTGTGACGTGATACAAAAGGGAGAGTAAAACAAACAAAACATCACCACTTTCTTTATGTAGAAGGGTGTAAACACACAGCAATTCTGAACCAAACAGCCATCCTTCTGGAGAAGGAAGCTCAAGGACTGCAAATAAAGTTCACTGAACAATAAGCACCTAGCAGAATTGAGGGGAAATGCCAGAGTAAATTAAACAGTCTTTGGGGATATAAGGAAAACAAGAAACTTAATAACAACAAGTTCCCATGCATACAGAGCAACTGAGCTAGGGAGATGAAAGAATGACTAGAATATTCAGTCTCTACAAACAAGCAACCAGGCCATCCCACAGAAGCACTTACTTTTTACCTGAAAGAATCGGTCCTGCAAATATGTTCAATGAAATGACTGCAAATAAGAGAAAGAAACCGCACAACCTCAACCTGTCATCCACCCCAATTTCCTCACTTACCTTCCCTGCAGGCCAGGTTGATTCAGTGGCTACTCCAGCATAACTATCTCTTAAAAGATGTCACAGAATAAATAATTTTTGAAAGAAAAATATCTACTAAGAGCAAGACAATAGTAGAAGAAAAATTAAAAAACACAGCTACTAAAAGTAGAAAAAGACATTAAAAAACCACGGGATAATTGACAGGAGGAGAATAAAATATGGGAGATCCTGGAGGCAGCAGGAGTTATGGGCTTCACTGATGTCTCAGCCAGAGGCCATTCTGTTCAGCCCTGGGCAAAGGCAGAGCTCTGCTGCAGGGATGACTCTGTGCACAGGCACCTCAGACAGGTACAGGAGTTGTTCCAACCTTCCCTATCACCTCTTCTGCACAGCCCAGCTGCAAGCACCAATGCAAACGCGTGTACTTCCACGTCTGCCTCGCCATGACAGGAGACACGTCCCACCTTCCCTTCTGCTGCTCCTAACATGAACAAATCTACAGTGCCTTCCTAATCAAGTGCTGGATTGTCTATTCTTCTGGCAGTATTTTTGGGAATAACAAAGGCCTTTTGGCAACTGGGTGGTTTTATTCTGCCATGTTTTTTGCAAATGGAGTAATTTCAAGGCCTAAATAAATAAGCTTCAGATGTGGCAAGTGGTTTAAGTATGCACACAAGGTTAAAGGCTGTCTTTTTGAGTAAAACTCCAGGTTAATTCCCCAGGGAAGTGACAGGACACGATTAGATCTTCCTACTCTCCTTTTTAAACAAGCGGTCTTCTCTCACCCTCCTTCTTATGTTTCCCAGGGACAAAACTAATTTATTGATGAGTGACATGTAGAGGTAGGAGAATGGCTTTATAAAATACAGAAGATGCACCAAAATAAATTGTTGAGGTGCTTATTACATAGAATGAGAAAGTACCAGTTAATAATCAATTTAATAATTAATATAATTAGTTAATAATAGGCTCAAGTCATTGCTATAAGTTTTGCTCTTAATCCAGTCAGCCAAGAAACTGTACTCCCCATCTAAAAAAATACTAACAGCCATTTACATCTAGCCTTGTCACTAATAAATCCTATTTAACTTAAAATAGGATTGAAATAAAGTCATCATTTTATTGTGACAGAGCGGCCAGCCATCTGAATAGAATCGATTAACAATATGATGAAATATAAAAGGCTGCAAATGTTCTCCAATCATCACTATTAACTGTGCAGCAAGATGTAAAACAGATCCATCAACAGCAACACATTGGCAGTAATGAGAGCTTAATGAAAATGCAAACTCTACACTAGGTATTGCAATGAATAATTTGGAATTATAAAGTATGGCAAATACAGGATGTAAAAAGATGTTCAACATCCGCTTTAACACTCTACTGTGAAGATGTGTAACTTTTGTTATAAACTAGAACTAATAACTAATACAAAGTTATATTACACCAGGAATCTGTGAAAATTTCCATCATAAATGGCAAGGGTCCAAAAATATAGTAACTAAGTAGTTATTAAAGTTATTTGATTAACTTATTTTCCATTTACAACTGCATTTAATCTCAGACACCTAAGGATATAACACATGTGGGTCTTGGAAGTTGTATTCCTGAAGAAAATTGTAGTTAGGCTGCTGCCTCCCTCTGTGGTTTTGATGCTGAATTTCTCTACAAGAGTCCTCCAGCTCCCTAGTAACTGTGCTACAACAACCTGCTCCATGGACACATTGCTTCCTCTTCTCCATCTTTTGCCTCTGCTTCCAGTCTACTCTCACTTTTCTCTAACACCTCATGCTTTTGTCTCTCAAACAGCTTTTCATGTAGCAGACTGAGCACCAAGCCAGTACAAGACAATCACAATGCTATTAGATCAGGGGATACCTAAGAGTAAGCCAGTAAATGCCATAATTCAGCCATGAGTCCTGACCAGGATGGGAGGCCAGGGTGGACCACAGCACACAAGCAGAGTACCCGAAAGAAATATAACAGAAATTCACTGCAGCAAAATAAAACACCAATTTTTTGGCTGATTCAATACTTGGATTGGAGTTCAAAACCATACGTGTCTTCTCACCTTCAATTTTAACACAGCAGCAGCCATCAGCAGCACAATGTAAGAGATAACTGACTTGGACTTAAATCTCAGTTGCTTGCAGTAGAAGAGACAATTCTTATGTTTCCAGACCAACCGCCAAATGTATTTTCCATGTAAATCACACAGATTTATGAAAAATACAGGCCCATAAATTATATATTTAGAGTTATTCCCTTTTCCCTGTTTCCTCTGTGTAAAGAAGTTCTCATGAGGCTATGCTATATCAAGTTTTACTGTGCCTGGGCATCACCACTTTTCTGTGCAGCAAGAAAAAACAAACTTCCCTGCCCATGTGCAAGAGGTCAGCTTTCTAATGCCATCAGATATGTACCACCTTCTGTCAGACTTGACTGGACTCCGTTTCCCTCCTAAAATAGGCTTTCTGGCTGCCTGGATAGCCAACTCACAACCTGCAGATACTTCCGTAAAAATCAGGTTCTTTACACTGAGTTCTTTGTAATGGCTGAGAAGGTTCCATTAAACTTGAATTCAGACCATTCCATTACCCTTGAATTCAGAATGATAGGTACAGTGGCTGCATGCTAGCTGGTCTACTCCATCAACATGAGAACCAGTATGGCAGCTTTTTGACCAGCATGACTTGACATATCTAAGAGTTCCCAAATCTCTCAAGACAGAGAGAGATCAATTTTAAAAGTACCTGAGAACTTTCCTTTCAGAATCAAGCCAGTGTGTTAGACTGAATCTAAACAAAGGAGAAACAATTGCTTTCCACTTAGAGACATGGAAAGAACAATGCCAGCACATAATATAGTCATTTTATTTTCACCTCTCTTGAATATGTACAATAACTTCACACAAACATGCAGATACAAGAATTTCTCTTTGCACAAAAAGGGAGGCAGGAAGCTTGCCTCAGAATTCAAATTCCCACATCAAAAGGAAGTAGGAACTTGATACATTCACCATAGATCAGCAGTTTCCAAATTTTCATCAAGAACACTGTGAACTGCTTTCCATGACGACTTTTCATGAACCATTTGCTATCATCATCAAGTTTTTAATGAAAATAACAAGAAATTGGTTTCCCCTATGGACCAGCTTTGAATTTCTTTGTACAATCTCAAGGACTAACCTTTGGGAATGATTGTCTTTAATGGTTAGAATAATACAGCAGAGGTGTTCAATATGGGTGTAAAAATTTAGGCAATCAAGTAATCACGCTGATTTTTCAAAAGGCTATGTACTGACAGCTCATTTTGAAATTACTTTTGGAAAATGTGGCAATTTCGGGTCAGATCAATGGAAAAAATGCCAGCTTACTCCCATGGAAACAGAATAGGTCTCTATTTCGGTACCTGCATATAGGCATCTGTGACTGAATGTTGTTATCTTACGTTGGGAGGTGGGGCGGGGCATAAGAAAAAAGATACCTACTTAAGATTTATTAAATTTATTATCCAGAAAACTTATTTTTCAACAGGCATTTTAAAGAGCAAGCAGTCATTTCCAGATGCGTCACCTACTCAATCAGTAGTACTCAACCGTGGACACTTTATTTCAAATTACTTTAAAAGGGCAGTTTGCCTCGTCTTTACAGACTTTCAGTTTGCTTGCATCAATCAAAGTGACCTCCATATTGAGTCATGCTCTTGACATACCTCTCCCCAGAACAATGATCACATTACAGCACAGACATTCCAGTTCCTTCATGTATTGACTACTCCACAAGTCCTACTGCAGCAGCCTAATATCAAACAAGGACCAGAGCTGCCTCTTAACCATTTAAAAACTACAAGGCAACAGAAGCACATATAACCTGTAATCAGCATGGTATGCATGTATTTTCTCAGCTGCACATGACCTTAGCAATAAATTATGAAGGAAACATTTGAAACAGTAAATTGCCTGCACAAAACCATTTCCATTTACTTTCTTTCTAAATGGATTATCAACCGTTTGATACTGTCAAAATCTTTTGAGGGCTTTTATAAAAGGATGAGGGTTGTAGTACGGTACAGTTCAAGAAAATAATTAACATCCAGTTAAACAAAAGTATCCAAGACAGAGAACACAGAACATGCCTGACACTTCCTAGAAGTCTGTTGAATGCCTTCACAACTTTCCTTGCCAGTGTACCAGTTTTTCTCTGACATTGTAGTATTCCAAAACACTGCAAAATTGTGTTTACATACACTACTCATAACACATAAACTAGCCCCTTAGTTTCAGAATTTTGCCAGGACATGTTATGACATAGAATTGTTCAAAACAATACAATGTAGCAATAAAACACTAGTCATTAAATTCCTTCTAGAGACAGAATACCATGTACTAAGGTATGACCAGAAGAATAAAAAATTCTTAAAGCTGTCTAAGACAAGGTAGTTAAAAGTCTTTAGGTATCTCAACAAGACTTCCTAGTCTCATTAATCTAGAGACCATATACATTTGAAAAGAAGGTGCCTCTGCTCTGACAACTGCTACAATTGACTGTGCTACAGCTGATGTGAATCAGACCGAGCTTCACAAACCACAGCATATTTGTGAGAGACAGCAGCCTGGCTGCAGAGCCAGTCACCTTTCGCCATAGCCTAAACTTCTAGTCTAAGAGCACAACAGCTCCCAAACATGCAGTCTTCCACCAACATCTGCTTGGTGGGCCCAATAACTCTGCTTCACCTGCTAGTCTAACCCTAGACCCAGCAGGGTTTACCCAGTTGGCACGATCCTTCAGCTGCTTCGTGGTCCCAGTGAGACAAGGCTCCCATAGGCTGTGTGTTTTCCTAGGCTCTTCACAAAGACAAAGCAGGAAGGTGGACTGCGGCAGTGAAGAGATGGAAACATTCATTGTGCTTCAGCTTTTTACCTAGCATAGATCGTCTGTGAGGAAGAAGAACAATTCACTGCAAATTATCTTTCTTAGTTAATTCCTCTTCTGAAAGATTCTTCCTGAGCTGCTTGTAAAGAGTTATTCTGCTTCACAGGAGTTGGAGGACAAGAGAGAAAGAAAAAAAAGGCAGTGACACAAAGAAGACAGTCATTGCCTTGAAACACAGAAGTGCAACATTCAAGACACAAAGTTACCTGCATGATTTTTGGCTGGAAGTCCAGTTAGATGGACAGTAAGGCTCCTTTAGAGAGAGTAGGGCTTTGCTTGACGAACACCTATGCAAGTCTGTACGCAGACCTGCTAGGATGTGCCACAAAACACTGACACTCTAAAATACAAGGGAATTTTCAAGTAGCCCAGCAGAAACAGACTTACTATTCTGGTTTGCTGAATAATTACTAGCAGGCTAGCCAGGTCATTATCCTCTTTAGCAGCAGAGCCAGACAAATTAATATTGGAAATAACATATTCCTCATACATAGAACTTAACTCATGATATTTTGCTATTTATATATATATATATATATATATATATGTGTGTGTGTGTGTGTGCGCATAATAAACGACCAAGCCTTGTAATCAAGGCAGGTTTAGTTTTATTTGTGAGGACAAAGTCAATAAAGCAAAAGCACAGTGCTGGGTGCTTGACCCAAGTCAGAGGCACACCAGGAAAGTCACGTTATCACTTTATATACATTTAGGATTGCATTAGTCACATACATATTCATTTTAAGGTTGGGTTATTATAATTAGTTTTTTAAAGGGGCAGGGTTATCCTAATTACTTTGGGGGACTTATTAAGATAAAATCTTATCTTTTCGTGCGTGTGCACTACTGTCCGGTGGTTGTGGGAAAGGTCCTTGGCAGGAAGGCCCACAGCCTTCTTCAGAGCGACCTCTTCTCCCCTGGTGAAGGGGTTATCTGACCTCCAGACCGCCAGTTTGGTTCTCTCAAGATGGTGGGTGCAGTGGTGTTCATATCTCCACAGTTCCCAACTTCCCCGCTTTGTTCCCCCCATATCTCCACAGTTTCTCAACTTCCCCCCTTTGTTCCCCCAGGATTGGTCATTTTAGGCCTCTTCATCAAATTCCCCATATGTCAGCAAAAAAAAGAATTATTATGGCAAAAGCCAACAACACTCTCCCCCATCTATCACAATATGCTTTATTAAGTTTTTAATGAACATATTTGGGTCAACTCTTGAGAAATGCTGTGTACTTTAACCTAGCAATCACAATTAAAATTCAGTCCATGTGGCTGGTTAGATGCTGTGCTCTCTATTTTTGCTCCTTGTTGACTGACAGAAATAGTTCCAGGAAAAACTTATCAGTCAGTCAAACAAGTTTAGAAAATGGTAGTACCCTCTGGTTCCCTGCCCTCCCAGCCCATCCACTACATGTTCAAAATTTATTGCTTGAAGATTTTCTTTCAGCTCAGCTCTTAACACAAAACGAGCAGGTATTTGTTGGCTGTTACCATAGCGATAGTAGGCATGGAATTTTTTGACAGCACACTGTTTGACATAATGTTGCTTCTTTAGCTTGCTAACAAATGTCTGATTAAGCATACATGTTCCCACAGACATTCATTCCATATGCATAACTGCTTTCATAAAAACTTGACCCAAATCCTAGTTCATTATGTGGGTGAGGTGGGAAAAGAACCTATCACAGCACAGCTTTGCTGCAACAAGGCACAATTGTTATTTGGAAACTAAATGAAGAGCAGGAATGAGATCAAGCTCCTATACCTGCACATACTACTTGAGTGAAATATGCATGACACTCTTTACATGCACACAGGCACACAAAAAGGTGTTGAAATCACCACTTATCACAAGGCTATGACACCTTCTGGAAAGCATCATAATGGTTTCTTTAAATTTAGACGGGTTCTCAGTCTCCTCACTGATCTGCTGCTCCACAAAAGAGATAAAGATCATTCTCTGCTGGAGGCTGCAGCATGAATTGGTAGAATGGGTGTCCCTTTTAGGCTTTGAACATCTCGGGTAAAGGGATCCTCCTCCTCCTCCTCTTTACCCTCACACAAACCTTTCCACTGCCCTGCTGCCCCTCCAGGAATTACACAGCTATCTATCTCCTGTCCGATCACTATGCACTGCTAAAGTGTTTTGCTGGGGAGAGGAACAAAAGCTTTGGCTGGGGAAGTGGAATGATGAATACAAGGTGCTGTTCGCTCTCCGCTTCCCAGGCTGGAACAAGGATGCTGTATTTGTACTTCTGAGGAACACGCAGTTGCAAATGAAAGCTGGAGCACAGGGACAGTGTACGGCACTGTGGAAAAGGACCAGCAGCAGCAGCACAAGGGAGGCACAAAAAAAAGTTCTGTATATACAAACATTGGTGCCTCATGACTGTTTTTGGTTGTTGTTGCTGAGGGTTTTGTTGCTTTGTTTTACTTTTAGAATCTCATGTGATTGATGTATTACCCTCTGCTAGGAGGGACCGCACAGGATCCCTAGAGAGGCAGCCTAAAGGCTGAATTCAGACCTCGGTTAAGTCATTAAACATGCTCTATTGGCATGCAAAAAATGTTCTCTGTCCTCTTCCACAGTAACAATAAAACATACTTGTTATCACTTTATTTTCCATCCTAAAGCAGAAGGATCTGTTTAAGGACAATGTGTCCTATGTTCAAGGAATAACTCACGGAAGTGGAAGATCCATAGAAGATCTCATCTCATTTCCATCTTCTTTTAATCTCATCTTTGTCTTGCTTTGTCTTGCTTTGCTGTCCTTCCCTCTGGAGGTCATGCTAGCAGGCATTGGCTGGTGACACTGTGATGATATATAGGGCTCCTAAATCACAAATGTGGCACCTCTACTCACTAGCACTCTGCTGGTGTGGGACTCTGCATTACATTAGCAGAGTGTCATCACACTGGTGACGAGTTAGTGTGAAACATCAGCTGAAAGACCTTCCTGCTTGACGTACGGCTCTCACAGCACAGCCTCAGCAGCAGGACAAAAAACTTCTAGAAACATGGCTCATGGAAATATTCCTATAACAACTAGCATCAAAAACTAGAAGGGTTTTTGTTGTTTTATAAACAACATTTTTCGAAGTCAACTTCTGTGACTGTCAGTGGTCACTCCTAGCGCCTGTGACCCTTTAGAGTAGCATTCATATCGGCCTGTTAATACATGATACAGTTGCCCATTCTGACTTGGAGCTACACCAGACTAGACCTAGAATCCAGGCAAACTGAGTCATCATACTGCCTCTAGCCTAACTACAGTTTGCAGGAACTTATGCATACAAGTCACACTGGCTGTAGAAGGACTCCCAGCTGCAAAACCTTTGTGACAGCCCTCCACCTAGATGACTGTAGGGTAAAACTTAAAAATACTTGTTTTTTTCTTTCAAATTTAATTATTTAGCTCTGGATAGAGATTGGCTTTGAAATGTTTTATCATGCAAATGTCTAGTTTAATCTGTTATTTCTCTTCTCTCCAGTTTGTCTTTATAAATAAACAAACAGAAGGGCTTTTTCTGCTTATATGTGGAATCACATAACTCTGCCACTGATTTTGGAAAAGGTTATATTTGAATATATTTGGTATCAATTTGTTCAGGAACACTGAATATTTTACAATCCCTCATCAATTAAAACTCCGACATCTAAAAATAAAAATATGAAGCCAGAAATTGAGCACCTCAGAGACATGGCTCAAACCACGGTCAGGTTTAGCCAACAGGAACTACACAAAGTCATTAAATTAGTAAGAACAACATCTTTAGCAGCTTTTAGCCACCTGTGGTTAGCCTAACATGTAGAGGTATTTCAAAAGCTGAACTTCAGCCACTTCAGTGGCTAAAAGAACACTAAATAACTCAGATACACTTATGCTTACATTTCAGTTCTGCACATATTTTTTAAAATGCATATTTTTCTGTGTGTTTCTGCCTCAACATTACTTTAAAGATATGAAAACACTGCAGGAAGTGGTTGAGTCTGAGCCCACTCCTTTTACGTATGTGTTCTGCCTACGATTATTATTGCCAGCTACATATCCTTGTTTTCAAGTGTCATTTCTGACTGGTCCTTCAGAATGTTTTCATACCTGTGAGATTACTATGCTGGCAACTGACCCTTTCTTCCCCTGGAACATTTTTGTCCCTGAAGGTCAGAGCTTGCATTTGGAGAATTTGTAATGAAAAGCCATTTGAAGAATCAACATTTCTTGGTGCTCCAGACATGCTACTCTCCAGACCTCTTGCTGACAGCTACTATTAAAATCCTGAGCTGCCTCTCTTGTGTCAGGCAACTGAGAGGCAAGGCAGGCTCAACAACTAGTGCAAGGAGAAAGAAACAGTTTTGAAAGCATTAAAAATCGCAGAAAACTCTCAAGAGATTCTGACTATCAATCAAAAAAAAAAAAGAAGAAAAAGTTTTCAGACAGGTCTCAGGCGCTAACACAAACATATGAAAAATGCTAACAATCTGCTATCCCATCATCTGTCAACAAACATGGGTGACAGAGCCAGAAGGTGTAAATAAGGGTAAATTTCATGAGACATAGTAATTTGGCAAGTGAAATATGACTTAAATTGTGATGAATACCTATGTCTGCTTCTGCCCTCTTCCCTTCCTGCGTTTAGTCACCAGCATGAATGCTTATGCTTGTTTTTCTCTTGAACCTCTTGCAAATAAATGGTCAGAATCACAGCAGTGAAATACTTGTCCACTTTCTTCTGTGCAAGACACATCGCCTCTGTAATCTTTGCTCTCAGCACTACCTAGGCATTTCTAGCTAAATATATATTCAAACTTCACTTCTTACAAACAAGCTAGTTTTTTTTCAAGCACTTTGATTACCAGACCTGAGAGCAAGATACAAAACAAAAGACACAACACAAGCCAGACCAACAGGCACGAAAACATTCCAGGAACACAAAACAAACACCATCTCTGACAGGTGACAGTATTTATATCCTGCTACAACGCAGTAAACTGAGAAACTCAACAGAGTCCTCCCAGCAGGATCACAGTGGCATGGCTTTCTGCCCTCAAAGAAATCAATGGGGAAGAAAAAAAGACATCAAGCAGCATGGGAAGATAATGACTGCACAATTTAACAGTACTTTTAAGCCAATCTAATGGCTAATGGCTGATAAAGGGGTGTTCCCACTACTGCCTCCTTCCCAGCCACTCCAAATGTACCCTCCTGCAGATGGCTCTGAGCAGTCACTTCCTCGTTTTTCCTAGACATTAGCCAATCCAACACAAAAGTACATATGCCAAAAATTCCTTTGGTCAGCTTTCCAGGAAGTCAGAAAAGTGTCAGTGCAAGGAAAAATTCTGGGAAACATGTCTAGGATGAAATCTGGGATGCCTGTTCAATGGCAGTGGTAGTGGTTCCTCAAGCTATACGCAAAGGAAGCAACACAGCCGAGACTGCCTTGTATTGTGAGATACATTATTTCCCAACTGCAGTTATCTTTTCCAGCACTTTTATCTTCCCTGTTGTTTCACAGGAAAACAGCTTATTCCTACCGGTTCAGACCACTTCCAACAGGTAGACCTCAAAATATGACCAGAAACTACATAATATCTTCACACACAGCAAGGAGAAAACAAGTCAAAGGCAAAGCTCAGTTCCACTGGCCATATGGCAATCCTCACAGAAAATTTTCAAAAAACATCAGGATCTACTTTGTCTCAACATTGCAAGAAAGGCCATTATGTTAGTTCCCCTCTAGTACACCCAATTCACAGTGAACTCATACAGCAATATCCCTGTGAAATGAAGAGACAACAAAAAGTCCTCAGCCTTGGACACACTCCCATCTCCTGGGTTTCATACCCAGGTTTGACTGCAAATACCTCAGGGACCATCTACTACATTCTCTTTTTGAAAATGATTCCTCTAGATCTCAAAAAACTGTAGATCATTTGATTAATCCACTTTCACTGGGCCCCCAAGCCAGGAAGCAACTCAAAGGTCTGGCCTGTGGTGTCTGTTGCCGATACACTTGCCTTAGCCAATCTTCTCCCTCCTCCTATTGCTCTCTAGATCTGCTGATCTGGATGACAGGTGTCATCATCATCTTTTCCCAGATGCTGCTGAAAACCCAGAGGGCCAAGTGCCTATTTTTCATTCCTGAACTACTTCACAGTTTCCGTCCACATGTAGAATGACTTTCTCTACCAGCAGTCAAGAAGATGGGAATTTCCAACAGCACAGCTTTTGTGAAAGGAATTCCTCAGCAGAGGTTGAGAACTTCAGCAAGCAGAGAGGCAGCTTCCAGACAAGAAGAGGACAGAAGGCTTTAGGGACAGAATGCAAACTAATTCAGAAATGGATGTGTTTGTGTGCAGGTGTGAGTGTATGTGTGCATATGCTGAGCAAGATGGAGAGAGATGTTAACAGCTTCTCCCAAAGCCACCAAAAAGAACACCTGAAGCTGTTTCAACACATACACCTTAAAATATACTTCTGACATAAAATACAAATGTTCAGAACTTCAAACAAGTATTGGGCTGACAGCATCTGAAATGCTGTAGCCGTTCTGTTTACTTGGATAAATTTTTAATTTGTATCTCCTCTATCAGTCATTGGAGGAGGCATTTGTGAATGAATTAACCAATAAAACAAACTCAAACTAGTAATTTATTTCTCTACTTACAAGCAAGATAAAGTGTTTAAGGTGCCATCTGAATTAATAACATTGGATTACACAGAAAGATTAAAAACAGAAAACAGAAAGAGTGGAGGAAATAGTTTTGAGAATTTATGAGCCAAATAATTATTTTCATCTTAATCAGACTAACTTCAACTATTATTACTTTTCTAGTAAACAGCAACTTCTGCCGATGCTGTACCATTGTGACTGAAAGTAAAAACATGGTATGACACAGCACAAAGCTTGTACTGCTGTCTGCAACAGTGCCACTGATAAATATTACCAATGAGGGAGGCTGCAGAAGCAGCAGGACTTCATGCTTTCATCCTTCTCTTCCCAAAAAGGAAATCCCAGCATCACAACTCAATCTTTCTTCCCACTGTGCACCCCAAACTTTGGCTCCAGCTTCCTAGCCCCTGTCTTCTCCTGTTCTCTTTAAGACATGGCTTTGCCTCCTCAGCCTGGGATGCCCCAGATCTTCAGAGCTTTCTCTTTCCTCACTCACTGCTCCTTCATCTCTATCTCAAGATCTGAACTCATAATTGCTAATACTCACAACGGAAGCCACTGGCTGATAGCAGCTGAGAGACAATGTCCTCACAATAAGGTGTCTAAAATGGGAACAGAGCTATTGTGGAAAACCGGGGCTTAATTATGTTTACACAGTAATTGGCAGCAAAACCTACAACAATGCAGCATAAGCATTCATGCAACTCCAAGCACAATTCACCTCCACTGCCAAATAGGACTTTTGGACACATCTAAAACATAAATTCATCATTATTATTACTAATGCATTTAAATTGCCTTTTATATCCTCAAAGTGGCTCAGTAAAAATAAACTAAACATTAGCATATTTCTTACAATTAGATTCTCATCAGATTGCTAATCATATTCATTCTAGTGAATAGGGTTATTTGAATAATCTTAGCTGCATCCTTATATTGAAAGGGAGACAGGACAAAAGAAATTTTCTGTTAGAGCTGGGGAAGCCATACAAAATGTATAATTAAGTATTTCACAACTGCTCATTAAAAACAGAAGTAAAAACAAAATGATGGGTGTTTACTTGGAAGCATTGTCAAAATATGACAGTATTTTAATTAAAGACAAAAACCCATCTGTGTGAAGAGAGGACTGAAGGAAACAATAATAAAGCACATTCAGACAAAAAGGAATAGGAGCAAATATATATATTTGCAGTGATTCTTTGATGATAACATTATATGAAGTTCTAAAATAATTCAGCATTCTCATTAATATATAGCTGAAAGAACTACTCTAATATTATAAAGTTATTTTCTCTTCCACAAAGACTTTCTATTGGGTCATTTCATTCTATATCACTTCTCGAGAATTCAATTTTCTGACATTGTAAAAATAAGTTCTCATTACATGCCTCAGACTCACTGAGCATGCCACATAGGAACGATCTGCAGAGAAGATGTAATAAACACATAAGTGCCCATGTGCAGGTGCAAGCAAACAGCACCCGCACACTAAACCCACAGACACATCACTTTCCTACTGCTTCCTTCATTGCAAATGTGTGCAAGCAGCAGTGCTGAATTTGTGCCACCACAATCATTTCAGTGCCTGCGGATTGCCACGTCATGCTTGACTGAGCAAAAGCTAAATTAGATGGCAGAGATAAAACAAAAAAAAACCCCAAAATATTGCAAGCATAACTTACTTTGTGTATAAATCGGTAGTTCAAAGTTTGATGCATGGGGAAAAATCCATTCTGTTAATTACTATAGAGGTAAAAATTTTGACAGTGAACTTTGGGTGACATAAATTAACGAAGTACCATTGTCTTCGACATTTGTAACAACTTAGGTACAGTCTGATAAGTATTAAAAAGAAAGTGCATATTCCTACCTATGTGATTCACCAACAGCACACAGCATATACCAGGAAAAAAAATGTACTGCTGTACTGAAATGCTGGTTGCAGATAGAAGCATGGATTATTTGATGTCCAGAACTGCACAGAGCTTTGACAGCAAAGGTGGCTGGTCACACGCATTTTTGTTTAAGTTCATCCTCACCAGTATAGTATGCGCTTCCACTCAACTTAACAAAATCTCACTAGCAAAAGGGAAAAAATAGGTGTTTCATCACCAGTCAAGCTGGTTAATTTGTTCAACTTTATTTAGGGACAAAGTAAACTTTTTTCAATCAATCTTCCACCAAAAGTTACATCTGCTTCCCATGGGGCAGTCTGTTCCAAGACAAACAACACCACTTAAGCTACCTTAACAGAGGAGAGGACTTTTAAATAGGGTCCTGCAGTTATATATCGGTCCTATTTCTACGGTTTGCTGACAGCTTAGATGCTGAAACATAGAATATATTAATAAAACCTATGGATGGCTGCAAGCTGGGAAAGACTGTAAACACTTTGGAGTACAAGAACAGAATTCAAAACCATAGATCAGGGAAGCGGTCTGAAAGCAAAGAGATTAAATTAAATTTAAAATAAAACAACTAAAAAATCAAACCTCTCGGGAGAAAAATCCATTATAGCGTGGTAAAACCCGTGCCTGAATATACTAGGGTTAGATTATTGATCTCAAAATATGATACAGTAATTGTATCTCTAACAAAATGAATGCAGAGGAACAACATGATGTTGATAAGGACAACACTCGGGCTGTGATGCACTAATAGAAAGGCTGGGTACCTATTCACCTGCTCTTCTAGGGTCTCAAGAAGCCCTTTTAGAGTATGACACTGCCATAAAATTATAAACCAACTGGATAAAGTCCAAAGGGGCAATATAGAATAAGAAGAGGATCAGAAAGTATGATTAGTGGCTACAAAGTAGGATCTTAAGGCTAAAGATTAAAATGGCACTCTTACAGTACTTAGGTTACAAGAATGCAGGTAATCAGTAGTGCTCTGTGATGACTATGCTAAGGACAGAGAAAAAGTCTCAACAAGCTTAAATAATAAGCAAAGAAAACCTTGTTAAACCAGGTGGTGAATTTCTCAATCTAGAAAGGAGGTGGAACTTCCTTTGCTGTAAGATTTTTAAAAGAGATTACATAAACACCCATCACACAGAAAATCTAGGACAGAGCTTCTCAACCACTGGTTTACAAAATCCTGGGATGTACACACATTTTTACAGATTTTAAGGGTTTATGGGTGGTAATGAAGAGAGTCAAGCCTGTGAGCAATAAATTCACTACAATGGAACACAGTTCTGTAACAAGAAAATAGATGGTAGTTGGAAACAGAAGAACACCTGGAAACCCATGGGGGCAGCTCATTTCCCGGGGTTGTACTTTTTGGTTTTATTAACAAAAAAGAGCATGTCTAAATTCAGAGAAAAACTCATAGACTTTGGGACCAGTAAATGCTCCCAATTCTGGTAACACCCAGGAGAATTTTCCTTTTTACAGCTATTATACAACTGTGCATCAGGAACAAAGATTCACAGGCCGTTAAGCAAGAAAGGACCTTTGTATATTGTTTTTTAGTGTATGAGAGGATTAAAGTCTATGTTTCTTCTCTGAATAACACAAGGTTTAAATGTTTAGAACATGTCTCTTCTGAAGCCATTTCTACTCTCTACTTTTATCCCATCCCTTCAGTATTTTTAGAAAACGTCAAGTCTCAGGAAGGAAAATCTTGTCTTTTGTGCCAGTGTACACACAGAAACTTTAATATGCTACTTTCTACAGGGAAATGGCTGAGAAAGAGACAGATAGCCTATTCTGACAGAATTGCAAACAAAAGCTCAGCTCTTATACCTGAAGAATTTTCAGCATCTGAAAGTTAAAATATTTAAGCTGCAAGACTTTGGAAAACTGAATGCAAACCAGGATTTTTTTAAAAAATTAAACTTCAGTTAAAGTGACCGTGGCATTTATGAGCACATAATCCAAGCATAAAATGGAAGAATGAGGGTGAAGTTGAGGAAAGATCTTGTCTGACTGGAAAATGGGTAACAGATATAGATATACCAAATGGGAGGGATGACAGCAAGGTCATTAGACCTCTCAGCATGTACTACTGTTTTCAATCTATTCTCACAAAAGATTTCTTTTCAACACTGTAATACTTTTTATGTCTTACAATAAGACAAAAGTTCTTCCAGTGTGTTAGCTGAGTTTCTTACCCCACTGCCTCTGCTCAGTATCCTACGTTCTTATTCTCTCTCCTCAACATTGATCAAAATGTTGTGTTTCCTCTAAATCTGTGCTTTTTTGGAAACCCTGGAGATTCACAGGGGATAGAATGAGAAAAATGCCTCAATTACATAATGTAAGCAGGAAATCACTTTCATTCTTATGAGAAATGGGAGAGAACCAGTCAATGCTGTCAGCAAAGAACACCTAACTGGTCATGCACAGTTTACATGCTCCCTCTTTCTCCCTCCTCACTGCTTGGAAACATAACCAGCTCTTCTTGCTTCTGACTGATCTGGTGTCACTAATTCAAATGGGTATTTGTACTTCCACAAAGGGAGTATAAATGCAATATGAAATCAGAAGAGTAAATGTTTAACTTAATACTTACTTTGTGCCTGTGTAAGTGGCCAATCTGAAAGGAATAAAGCCAAAGAGAAAAATCTACCAGTAGTTTTAAAATAACATAAGGTTTGACAGCCTGCAATTGACAGCAATTTTTACCTCTCCCAACAACGCAGGCTTTTTCCTGTAAGAGGATGCTTCACAATTCCTTCTGTTTCCTAGCAGGGAAAGCAAACTTAGTGGCATTTGAACAATAATATCTGCTTACTGGGCATTCCCAATGCCAACAGATTCCTTCAGAGGAGCCTCATGGGGCCACTTGCTTATATTCACTGAGGAATCTGCAGCAGGTCAGAGCTGCTGCCCTCCTACCTAGTGTTAGCAGGAGAGAGTCCACATCCACAGGACAAGTGTTGTAGCTCACAGCTGGGTGACTGTGCTCTACCTGCAACTGCAGCTTCCTCAGTAAACTGAGCCATGAGGCTGTGCTCCAGTCCCTGCAGTGAGTGTACTACTGCCCCTACACAGGCTGGGGGAACAGACAGAAGCCTCACCAGGAGGCAGCTCTTTGCAATGTATGGTACTACAGATCTCCTGCACAGTGACAGAGGTGAGAGCATTCACTAAGGAAGGACTAGGACTAGTGGGCCTCAAAGTGCTGCAGCCAATGTACAGATTCTTCTGCACATCCATCCCGGATGGTCACAAATGCAGTGTGTACTGGTTGTTCTTTATGTCCCCTGGATCTGAAAACACCATCACGACAGCACTGAGAAACCAGTGTTCAGCACTGGCACCTCTCACATGGTTTCACCTTTGCCATTATTCTGACAGGAAGATGACAACCACTTATATGATTTTTAATTATTACATTTTTGGTACCTTAACTGCAGATGGTAACTTTAATGGGGTTTTTTGTTTTTTGGTTGGTTTTGTGTGTAATACAGCTCCATCTACAGTGAAATGCAGCCTAAACTCAACTAAGAAAATCACAGGTTAGGATAGTATGTTTAAGCAGAAGGCTGCTCTCACAAAACAGAGCATATATATCAATTGTCAGAGTACTGCCACATAAAATAGGAGTAGCATAACTTTTGCCTATTTATTATATATATTAAAGTACACAGATAAAGCTTCTGTTTTATGAGAGGATTTGCATTTTGCTAACAAAACCACCAATTCAGACCTGGCGTAAAAACAAACAAAACAAATCACAACCCCAGCAACATGTTATATGCTGAACTTTGTTGAACATACCAATCCTGGAAAGAAAAGTCTTTTGTTGGTAGCTTAGCTGAGCTAAAAATTTACTTTCAAAAGAGTAGATCATACAGGTGATAGCCTGGCAATGAAGTGGGGAGAAAAGAAAAAAAATCACCGAAGGAAAATTACGGATGGTGTACTCTAGCAGAATTACAAACAAAATGTTATCCTTCTTCAAAATGTCATTTTTTTCCTTCTCATTTTAATGAAATAATAATAAACATATAAACCATATGGACTTAGATAAATAGAGAATGGAGACCAACAATTAAAATATCAAATCAGAGATTTTGCTAAAAAAATCTTATTATCTTAAACAACTTTTCTTATTAGTTACTAACATTGAGGATCTTGAGAATAGCTTTCAACAATACCTATTAATACTGAAGACAGTGATAGCAAGTGATACTGCTGTAATAAAGATCTGCTGTAAAAACATAGGCTCTGTTTCCCTGCTGCCTAAAATGACTATAAAAGATTTAAAAATTCTGTAGTAAAATAATCAATGTAAATAACTACTTGGCACGCACAGCAATAGAAACATAGACCTATAACATGACTTGATACATTAACAAACCAAGCCACACTGAAAGAGAACTAAAGATAATTTGTTTTGTCATTTGTGGCTCTGGAAGAGAGGTAAGAACTGAAAGATAGGAATTTTCTTTCCATGCACATCCACCTTTGTCAAAGGGGCAGAGAATTTGGTTATTTCCCCAGAAAGCAGCTCTCAGAGATTGACTGCTGCATAGCACAATCTTCCTGGTTACATCTTATGCTGGACAATAATCTCCCATGTTCATTTCCACTACCTAGTACAGGTCAGCACCTCCCTCTCTTGCCCCTTGGAACATATCTGCAGCCACTTTGAAGAAAAAAGGAGGATGCCTCATCTGGCCTCCCTGCACTCTGATTTCTGATTCTAAGGATGTTAGCAGGTAACAGACCCCACTCTCAGGTTTGCTTGGCTCATGTCTTGTAGATGCAGGGAGGGGACAGAGAGAATAGAAGTCCCCAAAACTCTGTAGTTTGAAAACTGCAGCCAGAGAACTACTTTTTTGCAAAGCTTCTTAAGCTCTTTCAGAAAAGTTCCTGTGCCTTTCATCCATGGCTTTGGTTTTTACCACATGCTTAAAGCCACTCCACGAAGCAACATAAACTTCCTGTATTTCTCCTTTAGGTTTTATAACTGTTCTGGAAACTGCAATTTGATATTTATAATTACATATACCAGACATGGTAAGAAAAACGGTAGATATAATTTCTTTTAAATTAATAGAGCTGGTGATATAATCATGTCATTAACCAAGTCTGGCTTCAGTATTGGCATTCTCAGATAGAAAGGGAATTATACTGTCTCTCTCTAAGGCATGACCTGTAAAAATGTTACACAATGCTATGCTTGTTTGAACTGCACTGAATGTATTCATACTATATTCAATTTACAGGAGAGACCTGCATGAGTATCCTTTAATTTAAAAAAAAAAAAATTCTTGAGAAATTTAGAAAAAATAAATCCCTTCTGATTTTTAATACTTTACATTAAACAACAAATGATTCTTTGATTTTGAGACTCACTGGAGACTTGTGAGATAAAACTATGAAGGCTCCATTGGTTAAGACCTTTGTCTAGACTTGTTACAGGTCCTGCTCTATCACAGCCTTCTGAGTGACCCTGGTACTACTGGTATCTCTGTGTCTCTGTTCCAGCTCTAACATGAAACCAGCACTCCCTTACTTCAGAGGAAAACGGCAAGGATAAATTTACTGAAGATTCTGAAATTCATATCTACTACACTAATTGATTAAATTAGTCTACATGAGATGAGTATAGGTGGTTTGCATAGGCAAGTTGATTTTAGGTCACAAGATATAAGGGTCACAGGCACTCCCAAGGCTGCAAGACTAAAATAACTTTTTCTAGGAGAGTAAATCAGGATGAAGCAGCACAGAAAACATAAAATCAACCAGCTTCTAGGCACCTACTGTCAAAAAACAGAGAATACAACCTTGTCTCAGCTTGAATGTCAACACAGAAGAATTAAATGCATGCCCTCATATGGTGTCCCACTACCTACCAGAGATGTATCTTTGAAGAATTTTTGTACAGCAGAGATAGTATTGCTGTGTTTTGTTAACACCAATGCAAACATCTGTGGGCAAAATGATCTGATGCACTATACACTTGCAACACTCTCCCAGTATAATTTTGCTTTTCTTGGTTCATGAAACTGCATGCATTTTTATTTTAGAAAAAAATAAACAGTTCTCTTGACTACAGGAAAAGACACCTGTAGGAAAAGGAATTGGAAGCAAAAAAAGCTTCTTGTAGATTCAGTCTGGACCAGATAATTTTCTTTGCCTTGTGAATTCAAATTACTTTGAAAAAGGTTAATTGTGATTCTTTCCATACTCTGGGGTTTCACTGTTGACGTCAATTGCAAGCTCCCAAGTACTCCTCCACAAGCAATTACAAATTGCAATAATGTCTGCTCAGTCTTAGATCAGACATTATATTTTCTTCTTTTTAATTGTACTCTCCAGTAATATTAGTTCTGGTTTTAGTTAGAATGTCATGTTTCCATAGATCTAGACTACCTTACAGTTTCATAGTCAGCCCTCCCTTCCTCAGTTAGCTGAAAAATACTAAAAAGGATAATAAAAACTAAGAAAGAAAAAACTAATTGCCATTTTTTATTTTTTTAGAAGCTATTATGTTTTAATCCAGAATAAAGTGCTGTTTACACACTTTTCAAGCATTCTCCATATTCACACCAGAATTCTCAGATTTTTGTTTCTGCTGTTCTTTCACTTGGAGATTTCCTCAGGTTGCCCGACTCCTACTACCATCAACTGTAGAGGAATCACCTCGAGTCCCTCCACAGGGAGGCTGTTGCACAAGAATAAACTATGAACCTCTGAACAGCCTAGCATTAAAAAAAAAAAAGTAAAAAAAGAAAAATAATTAAAAAAAAACAATTTCATCTGGCTTATGCCAGTCTGTCACTTAAAGGGCACCCCAGACCCAGAGCTGTAGGTAAAAATCACCTTTAACCTTTCAGCAATATGAAGATACCTACATGCCCATTATGGGATTAATGCACATTTTTTTCCTCTGTACTTATTACATTATTTTAGAATTAACACAGAAAGTACTTTGCAATTGATTTTCTTCTTTCCCTGTGCTTTTTAAAATCCTCTGACTGTACTTACTGAAAACATTTCTTTTTAAGTCATCCCTTTGAGATATATTAATGCTCCTACACGTGTCTTATTCGGGACTTTCACTGACCTTGTGACCGAGAAAATCACTTTCTTTCTGTATCAAACAAGAGCAGACTTTTAAAACAAGATATCTTTTGACAATGTCAGAATATCTTGAATTCCATATAGGAATGAATAATGAAGCCTATATAATTTATTTTAATAGGAAGCTTGACAGAGGTTGAAATATTGATTTGTATTAAATAGATACTATAAAAGTAGCTATATACTAGAATGAACATCTTGGGAAGAAAAGCAGCAGTCTGCCTCTCAGTTTACTCTCATTCTCCCTTCTGCCACTCTAAGCTCCTGGCAGGTGTGGTCTTTATTAAATCTTCAGCCCTTTACACTCCCTTAATCCTGCATTAGCAGCCCTGTGACAAAATCTTCCCCACAGAACCATTCTGAGTTATCCTCTAAGTCCACTGGAAGCACTCCTTTGAATAGCCCAAGATTGAAGTCAGAAAAACTGCCCAAAGGAAGTTAAACTATATAGCTTTCTGGTCCAGCCTTTGAACTCAGGTTATGGCTCAATAATACCATAAACCCAGCTTCACTGCTCCCTGCACTTCATCAGAAGTGCCATGGCTGTGTAGAAATACTGATCTGGAACAAGCTCATGCTGCTGACTGGGTACAAACTCACTCTGCCAGTTCAGATCTGCTCAAAACCTGATGAATGGTTAAGTCAGCACCAACAGGCTTTATCAAGGATTAAGCGTCACCTGCCCACCTGCAGCCAAGGTAAAGGAATAAAGGCGACACAAACTCCATCCTGAGTACTCCCGCTAATCCAAGAGAAGGGCTACCACACGGACAATCCTGCTTCTGATCAGGTTTGCCTTGCTGGGGTCCCTGCCAGTGCACAGATTCAACTGAACTGATCATGGAAATCGGGGAGAGAAATTTTTCAAGGGAAATTCACACAGGCTAAGAAAAATTATTCTTCTGGATCTCAGCACCCAGGCTGCATGTGGGAACAACCTTAATTTGCACTTCAGTTCTGTGGTGTCTCACATACAAAGGATAATGATAGTGACAGAAAACTGAAGGAAGATGTATTACATGGCAGCCTGCAAGGCAGAAGCATCATGAGCCCAGGAACTTCTGACAATTTCTCCCAGCAGAATAGTTCACTTGGGATACAACAACCTCTTGGAAGAAAGATTTCTGTCACCACAGCTGCTGCCCACACAGACTCACTGCTTCTGGGGGCCCCTAGAGGATTCAACTCAACAGAAGCTAGAGTAAGATCAAGGCTCAGTTCAGGGTAAGTTAGATCTCAACCGACAGAAGACATTATTGTGATTTGTTAAAGTTTCTAGCACTCAGTTTTCAATTCATATATCATATCCTCCTACACTCCACTGTTTAAATAAAATATATTGCTGAACTTTAAAAAAATCTATGGCCTAGGTTCTAGACATACTTTTGGAGTATTCAGACCACTACAGTATTTTATTTTCAGTTTTAAATTCTCTGTTTCCTAGAAATAGGACCTGTTGACATGCCTGAAATGGGATATAGGCAACAGCCATGTTCCAGAGAGAACAGGCACAGGGCCTCATCTTGGGAATAAAGCAGTATTAAATGCAAGTACTCATTCTCCGTACCAAGCTCCCACATCACAGGTACAGCCACAACATGCATGAATTTTAAGAGATTAACTGCATTCTTTATGTTCACTATTTTCTGCCTGTTATTTTACTGGTTTCTGTACAATGATTCACAAATTGTATGCCTCACACATCTAAGGAAAAACAGATTCAGGTAAGAACATGAATTTCCGTACTTAACAGTGTATTCCTCATACAAACCAGTCATTTCATTTTCACATGTGCCTGTATGACTACTGCAGAGGAATAAAACAATGTCTGTTCACAGAAGTACTGAGGACAAAGGTGGTTTCCTGAATTTCCTCAGCATTTTTTGGTATGCACGTCCACTATGTTATACCTGTGGTGTGTTATCACAGCCCAAATAACAAATTCAACACATATTTAACTGGCTTTGACTATTTTGTATATGCTTTATACCACCAACTTCAACAAATAATATAATCTAATTCCATTTGGTTATAAATTTCTTCCTTTAGATTAGATATTAGGAAAAAATTCTTTCCTGTGAGGGTAGTCAGACACTGGAACAGGTTGCCCAGAGAAGCTGTGGATGCTCCTCCCTGGAAGTGTTCAAGGCCAGTTTGGATGAGGCTTTGAGCAACCTGGTCTAGTGGAAGGTGTCCCTGCTCATGGCAGGGGGGTTAGAACTAGACGGTCTTTTAGGTCCCTTCCAACCTAAACCAGTTTGTGATTCTGTGAAAATGAGATTTTAAATAATTTTCTTGCTCTTAAATTCTTTTGGAATTAAATTTTCCTTTCAAATTTATTCTGTGGTTATTTAAACTGCAGGGTAATCCTTCTCCCACACTCCTACCTCCTTCTTCATGCAGAGAATTTACATGACCATGATTGTATGTTACAAGTATGTTTATGCTACAAATCTGATAGGGGTCTAAGCATTCTTGTGCAGTTTTGTGACCAACAAAGAGATACAAAAGAAAGCAGTCTCACTGCTCTGCTGACATCAAGGACTTTTCTGCCTCCACCAACACTGGCAAACACCTGGACCATGCTGAGCTAGCTCAGGGATCCAAACTCACAAAAAACTAATCCTCCCCAAAACAAACAAATAGTTTCAGTGTGGCAATCCACAGTAACTGAGTGCTGAGTCAGGCTTGCACTGCTGTACTCACAAGTGAAAGGAAGGAACAGACAACACATCGGGGTTTAAGCCTAGCTAAATTATATATCTAACCACATCTGAAGGGTCCATACTGACTGACAATGCTTCCTGTATAAAACTGTTATAAATTAGAGTCCTCACAATCAAACAAGGATGATATATGGCAAACCACTATAGACTATTACAAAGAACTTCTAGATAACTGAAAAAGAGTTGTTGGTCTTCTGTTACAAATGTGTTTTTTCAGATTCAGTACTCTAGAAACTATTACCAACAGTGAGCTCACCTCAAAAGCAAAGCAGTGTTTGTGAAGAAAGAAAATGTCTCTTTCTGGACCCGCTGACACAAAAGACACACCAGCGTTTGGTCACCGAAGTGCCTTGTCAGGTGTGGAATAGAAAGAACAATCTTCAAGTTAAATGCTTGTTGAGAAAATGACTCCAAATTAATTATATCTCTCAAGCAGAGAACTCAGAGAAGCACACTGATAGCAGCAGTGAAGCAGGACTATGTTAGGGTCAGAGATTATGCAACTATGGGGAGAAGAGACTGGTAGCCAGAGAAATATCATTAAAGTCAGGAAGGAAAAAAGGAATATTAATGTCTATATTGCATCAAGTTATTACGTACATAACTAACAGCAATGCCTTATTAGCATTTCAAGCCTTCTTTGGGAATCAGTAAAGTGTTAATTTTCATTCTCTTCCACACAGTCACAAAGGGTCTAATTTTCAGTGACAGGCTAACAATAAGTAATTTAAAACTTTTTCAAGAGTGTATGGGGTTTTTGACTTGTTGTGTAGTCAATCCGACAACTTGAGAAGCAGGAACAAAGCACTGGCAAGGTTGAGAAATCCTATGGTTGCAGCAAGGAATCAGAGAAATTGCAAAAGTATAATGATCTAAAAACAAAGGTACATGAAACAGCCTCAGATCAGCTCATCAAATACATTTATACTGCACAGAAATATGAGACAAGGCTTAACTTGCCAGGCTGATGTTGCAAGGCAATGAGGTTTTAGGATGCAGGCTGGAATCTAGGAATCTGAAGTGAGAGTAACACGCACTGTAAATGTGCTTTTTATATTTTACAGGGAAAAATAAAGGATGAATTACTGATACTCAAAATCAGTATCTTATGGATACTAACCAGGACTAACCATGTAATATACTTCTATATTCTGTTTAATTAAAAATATTGGGATTTTACTGGAAGACTTCAGCACCTTCTTAATTGAGAAGGACAATGGGAATGGTTGCATTATTTTGTATGATTAGAAATATCATGCTAAGTTTTTAATACCTCTTCATCCTAAACTATGCTTCTCAGATGGTATATGTACAAGGGTTTCAAGGGGGTTTTTAACACACAAGCACATATCCCATTTTTTCTATTTAAATATCAAATCATTCTCAATTTGGTATTTCCTAAAGCAGAAGTCTTTTCTTTTCACATAATCTCTGGACATCATTTTCCCCTCTTCCCCATCTTCTAATACCATTTCAATCAATTTTAAACACTGGACAAGGGAAGAGAACTACTCTTGGGACAAGAATAACTCACTGTGCAAATACAAGGACAAGAATAACTGGGCAGATAGCAATTTTGTAGAAAATAATGTAAACCATCACAAACAGAATATAAATCAGACTGCTGCAACACTGGGAGGGTCTCCCTATATGACTCATACTTTTCTCTGGTTTTAGAGAAGGATGCTCAGACATTGTGTTGCTCTATCTCAGCTGGGAGATGTAATCACCAGCAAAGAGACTATACCTCCTAAAACTGCCTTTGGCAGCTCCTGAGTATTTAAGAACTGCTGCTTTGTTTCAGTGCAAAGACAAGGGGCGGGAAGCAATGTTAAGCTCACCTATCTGCTTTTGGCCCATTTCTGTTCAAGTCATTCACAGGGTGACAGGTGATAAGGTCATTTTCTAAAAGCTTGTTGACCCTGACTGCTTCAGTACTTTTCAAGCCAGGTCCACTGCAGAGTCAAACATGCAACTTGGAATCAGCATCTTGAATTCACCCATCTGACTGTGCATTTAAGTGGTGTAAGAGTATTCATACAAGCTGGAACTGCTCAGGAATTGGTCAAAGTTTGGTAACGTCTGCTTGTGAAGATTTCAAACAAAGTCCGTCCTCCTCGCAAACATGTATGGCATGAGGCATGGGAATTCAATGCACTCCAACTGCTGGGCCAGTTCACACACACTCAGGTGTCTCTAGGTACATACTACAACTGGTTTGAAGTTGTACTAAATATTGGCCTAGACACAGCCTTTTGTATTCCCTTTTCCAAACTATCCTCCTTTTTGATACATTTTTACATGCTATCACCAGTCCTAAAAAAGATTAAATACTAGAAACAGTACTTTGAGATATATTGTAAAATTTGAGAGGAGGTTTTGGAACTGAACATTACATTCTTGTCCCTAAAGCAGTTTCATCCCAACCTAATTACACTACCATATTCTCCACTAAGAAGAGCTTAAAAAATGTTTTAGCATGGTGGTTCTCTGCATTAGCTCTAAAAGACTTCTCTAGAGATTTATCAGGAAGATTAACAGTTACTAGATGACCATACACAAGTTCATAGGTACTAAATAATTACTTCAATACATTTAGAGTTAGGACTACAACAGATGCCTTATTCACATACTGTTTCTGTGTGAGGGGTATAAGGATTCAGCACTGTTTCAGCACTTGTGATCCACACACAACATACAGCAAATGGGAACTCTGTAAACCTTCTACTCACTCTACACAGCAGGCTTTGGCTCTGCAGACAGCTTAGGCTCCAATCTGGGATGCCAATTTGTCTCAAATGACTCATTATTCACCTAGGTATGGTTAATTAGCACTAATAACTTCACTGAAGTGATTGAACAGAGACATTAAAAGCAAATATCTACATTTACTATTAGAACTACCAGGTTTGTTCTTTTAAAAATGACATTTACATTACACAATATAAATAAAGAGGGAACTGGATAAGCCTCACTGGGGATGCATCACATCTAGCTTTACATATTCTCACCCATCTTTTCTGGAAATTCAGAATACCCCTTTTTCTGAAGGCATGAAGAGTGAAATAAAACTTTCTGCACAGGCAGAAGACATAAAATATACATATTATACATAAATACACAGAAATAAAGCAACACCAAAATAGGTCTGCCAGAATACTACTTCTTGAACAAAAGCTCTATACCCTATCCTCCTTGAACTGATACAAACTGCTATTTGCAGCATCATGTACTGGATATGCATTAAAATCTTCTAAGTAAGGCTAAAATTAAAAGAGTTCTTAAGGGAAAGAGGGGTTGTGATATGCCAGAATGGCACATAATTTCTGTAATCACAAAATACTCACTTTGAAGTGTAAGGTAAAAGCTTTTACTTGGATCTGTCCCAAAATCATTCAAGGAGACTTACAGTTACAGGCAGATTCTGAAATGGGGGAGTTATATAATGTGTATTTTTCTCTAGCTTTTTTCTTTTCTTGGTTGGCTTTAATTAACTTCTTTCTATGCTCATAAACTTGGAGAGGATTTTCTCTAAGCTCTTACATCTCTAACCTATATTAAGATATTTTAAGCTTTAAACCTCTAGTACATTTAATGGATTTAAACCATTTAAGAAGGAAGGAAAAAGTGCTAGCAAAATGCACCCAAGCTGAACATTTTTGCATGAACTGTCTATTTGACACAACTGGAAGTTATATTAATATAGCCTAAAAACTCCTGAATGGGCCCAATCACAACAAAAATGAACTTTATTTCCCATGGAATAAAATGTGGCAAGCTGGGAAAGAAAAAGATGGAGAGCATGGGGATAGAAGAGAAAGAGCTAATATGAACCAAAGCATAAAAAGATTGTAGTAAACAGTAACCAAAAGGTCTGCTTCAGGGAAGGAGCTTTTTGAGTCCATTACATTAGGAAGTTGAACTATCAAAAGATGCTGGGCAAAAATGAATATTATAAAGAAAGCAAACCTATAATGAAAGGTAATAGTTATTGGTTAATAACTTGGTTTGAAAAGAAGCACAACCATTTAAGAAAAAGAGATGCTTCTGTGGTACATAGTGGACCTGACTAAAAATTCCTCTGTATCTGTATTTTTCATATTTCAAAATATTTGTTTTATCTACAGTGACAGAGCAGTTCTCTTCTACTTGCTGTCTAATACACAGAGCATTAGTAGCGTAACCTTAAGCATCACCTTCTCTGCTGGCAATATCAGTCCTTCCAGAACATGAAGGAAGTAATTCCTGCAGATAACCTTCCCTTTTAATTTTGTGGTTTAGGAGGACTGAAAATACGGTCCCTACTGTCTCTCCTTTTTGCTCATCTCCTCATTTTTGCCTATGCAGAGATCTTTGACTATATGTAGAATCCTGAATGGTGTTGGTACTAGGTGAATATATGGCATGACAGATTCAAGTCTTCCATGCCCCAAGTAGGACAGGAAGAAGATATGTATCTCAAGGATCAACTCCATACAGATTCTGGAGTCCCACTCACCCTTCAAGCAACAGTTCAAGTTCTTTTCTCCTTTTGAGGAAGCACTGTACTCCCTTGTAAGTACACTAAGGCTCAATTCTCTCTTTCTTACTTTGATATTAATATAGTTGAAGAGGCACAAGCGATACTGAAAAGGAATTTGATCTTTTACTATTCCTGCTCCTTAAGGTAACCACAGACACAATTTGTTACTTTGCCCATGCATCCATCATTTAGAAAGGAGCCATCAGCTTGTTTTGTGCTCAGCCATCTGAGGCACCATGAAAAGCACTGTGAGTTGGTTGGACTCTATGATCTTAAAGGTCTTTTCCAATCTAAGTGATGCTATGGAAAAAAAGTTTGTGTGAGACTTCCTCCTGATCTCAGTTTTCAGTATTTATTACCACCAAGATCATTATAATCAAAATGCTGTTACATAAATCATGTCTGACTTAAACTGCCATATTTAAAAAAAAAATAATTACACAATTGTTATCTTGTTCTTCTAATAATTCTATGAATTGTGTAATTTACGCATTTATGAACTAACTTACACAAGTGTTATTCTTGCAAAGGCATGCATAATACACATCCTGTAATTCAGTGGCCTGGTCTGCACTGACATATAGAAATAAAGCCATTGACACACTAAGTGGCTGTGTCAGAGGTATGGTGATGCTTCTTGTTCAAGCTTTGTGTTTCTGTTATTTGATAAATGTTGCCTGTTACAGTAATTCATCTGAACAAATACCTCAGTGATTAAAATACCACTTCGTCAGATGAGACTTCTTATATTAACATGGTAGCTAGTGGGATGGAATCTCTCTTCACATAATATAATGCAGAACTGAAATGGATTGGAGAGGATAAATACAATTAATCTTACATGGTTTTTAATTCTGTGAGTCTACATCTGTTATTAAAAGACATGTTAGGAACCTAATTTTAAGAAAAGTCAAAATCACGTGTTGTTAGTCTTCCTGATATTCTCAGATATCAGCTGGAATCTAAATAGATAAGAAAGCACTGACCCATTGTTATCTGCTGATGCTGTTAAAGGTCTTTCAGTGGTACCACATGAAGCCTGTAAGAAGCAAAAAGCCATTGCTCAGAAACCACTGCAGGTTTTATAACATTCATTTGTCATTACTCAGATAGGAGGCAGGTAGACTGACTTCAGACTCTGCTCTTGAAATGAGCAGGTGCATCTCAGAGCAAAGTGAGCACTCACAACCAGGAAGCCTATAACTTGCACAGGGACTGCTGCTTGAAAGGACAAGGTTTAACTTGACTTTCAGTCAAGTTTGACTTTCAGTCAAGTCTGGGGATGCCTCTTTACTGTGGAGAGGAGAAGGAAGTGTAATGAACCTCCACCTATATGGCCTGCCAGCCCTAATTTTGTTTCTCACAGTGACTTTATACTACTACAGCATTCCCTTCCTTACTCTTGAAAAGAGGTAGAGACTATGTCATTCTGGCCCTATTTCAAGTAGATTTTTGAATAGGTCTTGAAAGCTTGCTAGTGTGAAAGCAATATAATTTGCCTGCTGGGTATATGGAGTTAGAGCTTTCAAACAGAAATATTTGACAGCTATAATGTTGTTACTGTATTCTCATTTTAAGATCTCATTTAGCAGACCTATATACTTTTGCTCTGAGGGACCTCTGGGCTGACTCAGCAACTGAAGAAAAACTTTGTCACTGGCCTTCTATGCTGCCACCTGAAGTTCCTACATCTGGAAATACAAGTAAGCTGTAAGCATATATCATTTCCACAGTACTCTGTCGAGTATACACACTGCGGGTATACAGGTAAAAAGACACAACAAAGAGATCCAAAGAGAAACTGGAAGCAGATGTGGCGTCTTCTACACTGACCATAGTTCTGACCCATCCACGGATCCATCAAAATACTCCTTTTCCCCGATGACCTCATGATGACTCAAGTTAGGACCAGATGATCTTTCAGAGTCCCTTCCAACCTAGTTTGTGCTATGATTTTATGACCTGGAGACACTTAATACATGGCTGGGTACTCTGGTGTACTGGGAAAATAAAAGGTCATTCTTGTTCCGAGATTGTCGCCCACCTGCAGGTCCTCACCTACTCAGCAAACCAAGGCTTTTCAAGTGGCCTGCCAGCACCCCCAGGAGTAGTGTTACATTTTTGCTTTCAAAGATATCTGCAGGGGCATCTAAAATGAGATATCCAGCCAAAAGAAAGAAAAAATGTGTAAAATGAGTGCATTTGCATTGCAGTCTGGATGTTTTAATTGGCCATTCTGATTGGACTCGATGATCTTAAAGGTCTTTTCCAATCGAGGCAATTCTGTGATTTGTGATAAGAAGTATTGTTGCAGATCCCACATAGCTCAAGAATCCTGGGCAATGAGGTTTTGTCTGCTTCTGTATAAAACCTGTAGCCTTTCCTGACATCTTTATAGCTAATATCTTCAAATTCACATTGCACAGAACTCAGCATCACCCAGTGGTATTTATTCAATGCCTCCAGGAAAGGTTTTCAGTGACTTGGCATACAGTGCCTTTTGTATTTGGTGACTGAAGTTTCACATTACACTAGCTGCATAATTACAGAAAAGCAACTGCTGTTTAAAGGATAGGCAATTTGTGTGAGCAGTACTCGTACTGCAGTTTTGCAGCTCACAGGCAAGTCTGTGTGAGTCCATGTAGCTCCTGCCCCTCTCTTTCAATGTCAACAACCTGTTTCCCAGACTACAGTTACCAGAGAACCTCAGAAAAGCTGGGGCTTCTATACTTTGCCTTTGTTGGAGAAGTCCCTCTGTTCTTAAAATAAGAGTCATTTAACTTCATTAGCTATCCCTTGTTATACAGAACACAGTAATATGAGCAGCTACCACCAGTTTTACATTTGTCTTCACAGAGAAACAAGAATTGTCAGACTGTAACCAAATTAAGAGCAGCACTACTGTAGTTTTAACACAATGTACCAAGTACAGATTTCCTGGATGTTTAGCTGCTAGCTTGTGCCAATGTGTTTTCACTGCCCTTCCACATAAGTGCATCTGTTTCATTTTGAATTTTTTTAATTTAAGTAGCAAGTTAGCAAAATTGATTAGCCCTTCTTAGCCTTCAAACAAAAGCACTAGTGCAACTGATAAAATTAACATGTAACACCATATGCAGCTAATTAAAAAACCCTTCTTTATATCATGCACAATTCAGTTGTGACATTCTATGCCACAAGTTATGAGATATAAAACAGAGCAGAATTTTAATACACTATTTCCTTATTACATTATTCTAAATTTAAAAAATAAATAAAATCACAAAGTACATTCAGAAATAAATCAACAAGTCATCCAGGCTAAGAAAAGTTTAATCCAAAGTCATATCATTGCATAATTGAATTTTTTTTTACAATTTTACAAATGTTAATATATTTGAAATACCTGAGAGTTTCCTACTGTCACAGAGAAGTGATTTATATTAGTTACTGTGCATTCAGAAATTTTTGTCACTATTTCATGGAGAATCAAAATGATGCTTTATGCTCCCCCCTCTAAATACAGAGATGACATATCCTGGCCAAAAGAGTTTAATACGATAGGGAAGTGGCAAAATATCAAAAAGAAGGAAGAAATACTATGCTCCCAAGAAAGATTAATGAGTTATGCAGTGGAGCTAGACATACCTTACAGTTAGTCAAAAATCTCTGCTATGAGTAGATTTTTCTTGACATATAAATAACGCAATTCATTTTTGTAAGCTACATTCATGAAGCAAACATACCATGAACAAACACAAGTACAACTGTACATGATTAACGAAGCAACTAGTACACTACTTCACCCAATGACAAACAAACAGAGCAACTGACCTATTTTTGGACTGAAATATTTCTTTTACCATGAAATGCAGTCACTTTGATTTTCACAAGGTTAATTAACCACCGAGCTGGCACACTGTATTTTGGAATAACATCTGAAGTACATGTTCTTACAAAAATAGATTACCAGAAGTTATGTTCAGAAAGTAGAATTTCACTAAAACACAAATGTGTAAACTATAAAGTGAAATTAACACAAGTTTTAATGTGTCAAAAGTTTGCTTTTATTTTAGCATACTTTTGGTATGTACACAGAAGGTAAAAAGCCTCAAGCCCTGCTGCACATATCTATCCACAGACTTCCTGTACACACTGGGCTAGAAAGTCCACTCCATAGGAAACCTAGGATTAAAATGCACAGCTGTCCCAGCATTTGTTTTACAATTGTCCAGATAATCTTCATTTGTCAATGCTCCTCTCTTCAAAGATCAAATAACACTAAGATCTTACAAAAGTAAGTGGCAAATAATTAATGTACTTGCTTACCATACACCTCAACTTCATTGACTTCCACTCCTTACAGAAAGGGTAACAACCACTGTCATATTCCCTGCTCCTACTGCCATCTGTCAGGTGTTAGCTATTGGCTAACATGGGCTTTCCAAAACTTTATTATCCAGTGCTGCTAATTATCCCTAGTGGAACTAAGCAATATAAAGGGTTTTGAAATTGTTTTTATTTGGACATTACTTCTCTTGAACAGATTTTAAGCTGTAGGCAATGCTGTTGTTTGTTCTATTGTTTTTGCTGAGTTCTCACTGGTCCAGTTCCATTGTTAGCAAAGCAAAAACACAAGGATCACTGGTTAGACCATTTTATATAGCAAAACATAACTTGCATTTCCTAACAGGAAGTGTACCGAATTATCTCTAGGTTGTCTGTATCACTGCCTGCTACCAAACAGTTTTATTTTGCTCAGCTCAACTTCAGGAAATAATTTATAGAAAGCTGTTCATTGAGATTTTGTTGCCAGACATCAGCATTTCTTTCCTCCAGCATCTCCTGATAGTTTATTTAACTCCACCTAGCTTTTGTTTTGTTATCTTCTCCTTCTTTCAACACTCTAGCTTTGACAGAATCCTGTAGAGTTTCCTTTACAAATCTAGGAGTAGAGAATAGGATCACTAGACTCTTTACAGGTAGCTATATACAGACCAAGAGAGCAGAGCACCAAACTGTTACTGCTGTGTAAGCAATTACTCTCCTTGGATAAGCTAGTGCTGCAGAAACTTCCACATACATCTGAATGTGGTGAACACAAACGTTGCTACTCTGTTTGGATATTTTTGCCAGATCCTGCCTCTTTTCCTCTCCGTTCCTTCTCTCCCCTCCACACTCTGAAGTTATTCAGAAGATAGCACTTCATCCTGTAGGATAACTTGAGTCAACAGTGTCACGTGTCAGGCAATTATGATAATGCACAAGAAAAAAATGACCAAGTTACCAGCGAGCGGATGAATTTCAAGACCAAATCAAACAGAAGCAACCAGCAGACATTTTATCTATAGATGACCACTTCTCTTTTTTGGGGATAAAACCCAGATCTTACAGGAGTAAAAAAAAAGAGTTCAAGAGAAACAGAGATAAGCTTTTACTCTTGCCCACGGTTATGAGCTGTATCATGCATACACTATTACTTGAACTTGCATCTACAGTAATAGTTAGCACTTCTACCCTTCTCTTACATCTTCGAGCACTTTCTATACATTATCTACAGTATTACTTGTGATGGGATCTTACTTGTTAGCTTTGTTTTGGATGGCATATACACATGTTGTTGACTAGGGCACCGTTCATCAGATTACTAGGACTTACGTAAACATTAAAAACTTCAAAGGAACATAAGTGAAAAAGGCAATAAAAAGAAATCTAGATGATTAAATGGAAATTAAATTTTAGATTACATTAGAAAAAGCTGTATGCAAACTAAAATGTTTTATATTATTTCTCTAATTTGAAAAAGCAGGAGAAAGGGATATTGAATACTAGTACTTGTAAGTGCAGGAATTACAAAACCCATGCTTATGCTGAATGTGAATAGAGAAATAAAGAATGCTATCTATTCAGAAAGGAAGTATGGCCAGAAACGTCAATGAAACAGCGGAATCTAGATAGATCTAAAAGATTTCTAGCATGAGAAAAATATAGACAGATAGTAATGGATCTGAAAAATAAGGCTGTAGGTTTTGGGGGGATTTTTTAGCAAACACTAATGTTTTACTTTAGAATGACAGCACATTACATTGTGCACATTCCTCTAATAGGTTTCTGTGTCCTTATTCCCATTTGTGCTATGTTGTTCAAAAGGTCAAAAATTTTGCTTTGAGATGTTCCTGTAAACGTTCTCTCCTGCAGTACTCCTAAGATACCTATAAAGACACCACAGGTAACATCTACCTGCAGGAAATGATACATTGGCATCTCATGTTCCATCCTATATAAGGGTCCAAAAAGTAAAACTTAAAAGCAAACCAGTTTTTCAAGAAAACTGTGAAATTTATTTTGAAAAAATGTTATTTAAAAAACAAAGAGAATTATAACTCAAGATTATAATTGAGATCTGTATAAAACAGTCAGCTCAATACTCCACATGAATCAAAAATGCAACTTGAATTCATTTTTAAAATTCTTAGAAAAGGAAGGATGGACCAAATAGATATGAAAGTCACTACTTATGGTCCTGGTGCCCTTACCTCAAGGGAATACAGCAGAGCTGGAAAAACATGGAAAAGCATGACCAGAGCGATTAAAGATAAGAAACTGTTTCTGACCGTAGAAAGATAAGATCAGTGTTCTGCCAGGAAAACAAGAAACTGAGGTGGAAGATGATAGAGGACTATAAAATCATGTATGGCATAGTAAATAATTGTCACTGATCACAATCCCTTCTTTCACATGATTTGGAGGATATTAGAGTAAAACAGTAGATGTCATTCCTGATTATGTTGTCTGAAAAATTCCAGCACGATGAATTAGTGAGCTGAAGATCATCATCACATCTCCAATTTTAAATTAATGAGATCTATACAGTTAACTCCCTGTATACCTTCATGAAAATTGCCCCATAGTATGTAACAATCCTCGAGAACTCTCATTCCTTACCTCTAGTAATAACTGCCGATAACTGGACAATGGCACCTGCTTCTAATAGGCATTTAACTCAAGAATATAGAAGATAAGCAGGAGATACAAATAAATTAAATTCCTGGAAATTTACCTTTATTTTTCAGACTGTAATCCAAATCTTACAATTTGTGAATCTCAACAGCCTGATGATAGATTACATCATGCCTCCAGTATGGTACAGTGTCCTAAAGTTCAACTCTCAAACATAATTTTCAGATATAAGCATCCAAATGTCTAGCATTTTGCAGAAGGAATAGAAAAAGCAAACCTTACTTGAATCCTATTAACTGCATTGAACATCCTGTGGTTTTCTTGGTGACAGCTATTCTATAGGAGTACAGTAACATCATCTCTGTGGCCAGTGAAGCTCTCCACCCCCACAGATGCACTTTCTGCTAAAACACGAAAGAGTCAGCTTCAGCAATACTGGATACTCAGGCATCCAAAGCCAGATCTTTAACCATCTGGTACAGCCAGCCTTTCACATTAGCTTTCCTGACAGAAGCCAGGCTATTCCCAGCAGTTTAACCTCTAGAGAACTTTCACACTGACCATATAAATCTTACCAACTGAGATGTAAGTACACTGTAGGTTCAGAAGAAAAATTTAATTAAGTATTTTTTTATCAGAGTACTAATCTGATGAAACCAAAGCTACCTGCAGCATTAGGGCTATTTAGGGTATACAGCTTGCCTCAAAAGAAGAGAAAACTTCTGAAATTTGCTGCAAATGCTACAATATCTGCCACAGAAGCAACCTTATCCCCAAATCAGAGCACTCAGAGTTTCTTTAGGTAGGAGCCTGACAGATCAAACTCACCATTTTTCATTGTCTGACCCTGGATGAAAGGAAACTGCAAGTAAGACAGTCTACATCACTTCAAATGGCAAGCTGAGACCCTGAACATGGAAAAAGTCCTCTGCTGTGCAGAAGGTGAAGGAAAATTAATGGTCCCAACTGGAGTTCTGTGATCTCTTCACATCTACTTTAAGACCTATTTAGAAACAGAGTTTCACTGCAGCTGAAGCTTTAAAGGTCAACTTCTCACATAACCTTAGCTTAAGGCTTAGAGTGTTTTAATTCAATGTCTTATTGCCTAACGTGCCCTATTATCAGATTAAATGCAAAATATAAGCCATAGAACTCCATTGTACTCTAACTTGACTTACACTTTGGGAAAATTCAGAAAGGCAGAAGTCAAATGAATGCGCAGGGAAGTATTAGGAAAGAAACAAAATAAAATAAATTATTTGTGATCCCCATTTTCTGTACTTAGCATCTTACAATGGTAACTGGATTTTTAACCTCAAAATCATGATATGAGGAAGGGTAATAGATATTTGAAGAGACTGCTTCCAAAGAAATATGTTGCAATGAAGGTTACATAAATAAACTGAAACTTTTAAGGAGAATAAATTAAGTAATGGAGAATAATTAAACGTAGCTGAACAACTTGGTCCACCAGTCTACTGAGCGCTGTTCACTACAGCATCCAATAAAGTTAACGTAAGTCAAAATGCTAATACACTGTTAAGAGGGGAGAAAAAACACCAAAGCTCACAAAAATGCAACATGCTATTTCTCGCATGACAAAGGTTTCCAGGATTAAATGCCAGCTAAATTCTAAAGCACACATTTCCCAAATGGTAACTTACCCTAGGAAAAGGACATGGCCCAAGCCTTCAACATGAGCATTCAGGAAAACCTTACAAATGCATCTTGTATCCTCCACCAGACAAGATGGCAAACCCATCTTTGAGTGTTTTGGCCATCTTAACTTCCAGGCAAGGTAAAAAATAAGGACAAGCCCACTCTCTGAAATGTCTTGAATCAGGTGTGCAAAAGGCAGATAACTACTGGACTGCGTTTTAGGATATCTCCCAAAATTTATTATACTGTAAGCAATTTCAAGTTCTTTTCTATTGGCATAGTAACAAACAAATAGTAAGTGCTGCTGTTAACCAGGAGTTCCAGGAGCATGATGGTGACCAAGGGCAGAAATATATGAAGGATGCTACACCAAGGCCTGTGGGTGTAGCACTTCCATTCTCTCCCTTCATTTATCTGACCTCACCAGCCAATCTGACGGCAATGGCTGGACCAGGTTCTGTTTGTCCTGAACAAAAACACAAGCTCCGGCTCCCTGTGGATTAGGCAATCAAAGAGTGGATTAGGCACTCAGCAAGCTGAGCACAGAGTCGGCTTTGACTAACCTCCTACTCCCAACCTCACCACTCATGTTCTGTTTAACAGGACTCTCCCCAGTCTTTTAAAGATTGACTCAAGCTTTTACAACAGAGGGGAAGAGATCTTAGATCTGATGGACAAACTTCCTGCTTTGCTACTATGCCTCAAATAATGGGGTCAGGGCAAGTCCTATTTATTTCCTTAGTTTTCTGAGCCTCCTGCCTTTGCAGATACAGTATTTCACAACTGCCCAAATGTACTTTCCATCGCTATGGGGACTGTGGAATCTGTTTCGTGGTTTTACATGAGCTAACTTGCTCTTTATTGAGCATTCCTATAGAGCAAGCTTGGCATGCCTTACACAAAATGAGCCCAAATCCATATCTTTTTAAAATTACCTTGCTGATACTTCCTATAATACTCAGAGCAGTGTGCATGTGGCCTTGCCACAGAAGGGAGATAAAGTAATAATTTGTTTTTAAGATAATATAAAGCAGGGCCAAATCGGCATTGATATAATAAGTGACTGAATTTTTTTCCCCAATGTATTGAAGTTGAAATGGGGAAAAGACAATCCTGCTTCTAGAAAGGAAAAAAAATGTCAAAGTCTAATATGTAAATGTGGTATTTCATGCCAACTTGTGACATCAAAGCCACAATATTTTTTTTTTTAACATGCACTTCTCTTTGGGGCATTTCCTTTGAGTTTTCAAAAACTGCCTACTTTTAAGCACCAAGTTAAATACTGACTGAAAATCTGAATGTACTAAGTAATCTACACTGAAATTGTGCAAGTGTGCCTTCATCCAAACAAAACCAGTGACATTTTATTAATTTTGTCCAAAAAAAAAGGATTGTTTTGGAATATTTAGTTTTGTTTACAGTGTTCACACCTTTCATTTAAATCTTTCTCTGTACTGTCTGAGAAGCTGAGGGACTTCATATTCTTCTATTTTCTTTGATTTGAACAAAAAGTAAAAATAAAATAGTAAGAAATATTTACTATTTCTGATATAAAATAAAAGATTTAAAATGTTCTCACACAAAGCTTGTGCCTCACATCATCAAACTAAATATCTGTCAGCTGGACACCCTTTATCATCAATGAATATAAGTATTCTTGATACCTAGCCTAGGAAGAGATGACCTGTACTATTGAAATACACTGTTTCCAGTGATAATAAAAGCATGACAGCAGATAACAGATGTCTACATTGCAAATATCTGAAGCTTGACAAGATTAAACACATAATAAATGCAGTAGCAAACATTACATCTGAGGAAACATTAACATCTCTCATCTGATTGTATTGCAGATTTGCACATATGAAGGTGCATTTCTGCCATCACTGCTGTGGTCTGGCACTAAACAGACCCTCACATTCCCCCTCCCTACCCCAAACTTCCTTCCATGGTCAAATGACCAGGCAGCAGCAGAATGTCAGATCAGCTCATTGATCAAAGGGGAAAAACAGAGGATTTCTTGATGGGTTGTTTACCATTCTGCCAGATCAACAGCATCAACCTATCCCCTGTATCTGTACAGTTGCTGCATCTGAAACTGAGTGGGAATGCACAGCTGGGAATTAGAGAGGAGAAGCTTTCAGCTCCATCAGACTGAATTTAGAACCGTTTGCTAAGGCTAACTATGCATATTAATATTAGCTACTTAGCAAGGGGAGCTTGTCCAGAAAATGGTCAGAGGATTTTGGTTCTCATTATACTGGGCTTTGCAAGGTATCAGCTCAGGCTAGTAATGTAAATAATTTCTATTTTGCTCTATTAACACTCTCCTTGTTTTGATTTGGTAACATTTAGGAGAGGTCTTATACTGAATAGATATTTCAAAGAGCTGGCAACAGAAGAGATGAGATTCCTGCTTTCTCCAGAAGGACAGAAAAAAATGTGTATGAGGTGCTTTCTCCTGGAAATGTGAAGGGGAGGTCCCAGCAAGCAAATAAAGCCAGCGACAAAAGAGATGTCATGAGGGTAAAAGGAAGCTTTTCAATAAGCCATTTTTTAATCTAAAATTAGACTTTAATCTCCTGAGAAATTTAATGTGACATGCATAATCTTGGAGTGCAACACAATTAACAAATAGCCAATAGCTTGTACAACAGAACTTTATTTTATTCTTTAGATGCTCCAATACTTGCTAGGATCATAAGATTATTGAAAGTAAAAAAGAAGGAGAGACTTTGCCATATAAAAACATCTAACCTCAGGCAGACCTTCTTATAGTAAGCTCATACATACAACGAACAAATGCTCAGTTTTTCTGTACACAGAGAAGGTCATTTACTGGCTGACGTAGCTCAGTTCTTCCCTGGTTTGGTAATACGTGAGACGTGAAACCGTGGCAGAGTATTACGAATCATCCTACTGACTCCTAATTATGCATTTCTTAACTTACAATTTTTAATACAAAAAATCAAGTAGTACTAAAATCGAGGAAACTATTCAATGGAATGAGAGGTTTCTACAGTGAGCAAAATGATTACATTTATATCATCTTTAAAATGAGAATGAAAACTGTTTCATTACCAGCTGTGGGCAATTCACATTCTCAAATCATTGAAATCAAGACATTAAACTATCTTTATTTTAAAAAGGACCTTTTTTTCTTTTTAGAAAGCAAGAAGAATTATTTTAATACATTTAATTTGAATGAAAGAGCACAGCAGAGCTATCAAGAATGTCACTGGTAACTACTACAATCCAGTGGCAAACACCTAGTTAGGTGCATATCATTAAAACTAGAACACCCAGAGGCTATATCTTAAAGTCAAGTAGAATAATCAGCTTGAGAAGCAGGACTTGATTTTATTAAAGATCATCAGCTGTAATATCAAAATGGCTGTTTGAACTAATCTAGACTTCAAACTCAGTACCAGAAGAAAAACTGGCTTTATTAAGTCATTTCTCACAACCAAAACTGTCTCAAATTAATCTAATTTCATCTGCAGAAATAAAACCTCATGAGTTTGTGAGAAATTCCTTCTTTTTGTTAGACCAGATTTCTATCTCCAAAGTGAAAACAAATCTTAGACTCCTACATATTTCCACAAACACACAAGGAGCTCATCTCCTTGTCAACCCATGATCACAGCACTTTACCTCTGTAAGTATGTTTTACTCCCCCATCTTTTAGATGGAAAGCTCTTTGAGCAGCAGTACATTTCCACAGTAAGACCTGTCATACTGCATAAAGCCACAGGTCACCATGGCCCAATCTCACCTCTGACATTGCCCAGCAGCGAACACCCAAGGCAAAACACAAGACAAGTGCATATACAGTATTACTGTTCCCTGCTGCCAGTGATCTGGAGCTTGCGGATTTCTGAAGCTGAAACCATAGGAAGTACAGACCAGTGTGCTTAATATTCAGCTGCACACGCTCTCTACAAACATCTCTTCCACCTGCATTTATCTTCCATGAGCATGTTTTACCTCTTTTCATGTTTATATTTTAGGCCTCCAGAACATCCCATGGACCTGAATCACACAATGTAACTATGACATGTCAAAATATGGGGGGCTTTCTGTTTGTTTTAAACCGCTCACCTGATAATTTTACCAGGTTGCCCTGATACCTTATTTCCAAGGAACAGTGAGAAACTATTTTCTAATTATCTTTTCCCTCTCTCCTCATCATGATTTTCTAGGCCACTTTAATCTCTCTTCTTACTCACCTTTTTTTTCCAGGATGACAATCCAGTCTATTAGCTTCTCCTCCACCCCTTTATAGAAGCTCTTATATATTCTCCCTAGTCTTTTCTGCATTGTTCCTTTCTGCTCTGTGACCTTGATGACCAGAACACTACAAATACACCATGGAATTGTATAGTGACAGATGGAATAAGCAACCATGTTTGCAGGACCCAACACTATAACTTATTATAATGACAGCTTCCAAGAAAAAAAAAAAATCAACTTCAAATCCACTTACTAGGCACAAGGGTTTTTAACATCTACTGGATGTAATCCACCTTTTTGCTGCTTTGCATAGAAACAAAACAATATATTCAATATACCAAATAAGCATCCTTACTAGATATGGCTTCCAAATGGACAATATATTTTATGCAAAGTTCATCAAAATGTACAAAAGTAATGGTGAGGAGATGTTGGAGGGATGAAGAATTAATACACTGAACTTTCAGCACCTCTGTGAAGAAACCAGGAACAGAAGATAGGCATATGAAAATGCCACAAGCTCTTACTTTGCAAAGTGAGTAGAAATACTAATCATTTTGACTATATGAATTTCTGACAGCAACTAAAACTTTCCACTGAAACCGTGCAGAATCTAAAGGTGAGAGCAAAAAGATTACTCCTTTTATTTCCTATGAAATCCATTTATCTCATGTTTGGTCCTCCCAAAGGCACTTTCCTTTCACAAAGTCCTACTTTTCAAGTAAATAAGAAAAAACATGGATAACAAATTGAAAAGAGAACTGCTTATCCACTATGGACATATGATTAGAGGAAAACCGTGTGTCTTAGTGTTATACTAAGTTATACTATACTTAGTTATACTTTCTGGCCTCAGGCTGCCACACTTCCTAACTGAATTATGACTAGCTGAGCAACACCATACCAAATCTTCTCCTTCCTTTCACTAATTTCTCACCTGCTTGTTCTTATAGACTATATAAAACCTCAAAGTAAACTTGGTTAGTAGCTCTGCATAACAGAAACTGCCCAACATTCCTCTTTCATGGCTTTGATGTAGAAAACTACTTACAGTCTTCTTACTCTTATTTTACCTGTTTTTAACTCTTCATTTTTTCTTGCATTTGTGAGATTCCAATTTCTGCAAGAATTTCTGTTGGAGGAAAGAAAAAAAAATATTTTAAAGGCTACAGAAAAGAAAAGCAGGCAATCTGATTCTGTTCTCCTCATGCAAAAAAAGCTCAGATTCCTATATCTCCGAGTCTGCATCCTCCAGCTTAGTGTCACAGCATCTCCCAGAATTGCTTAACTTTGATCCCTGCTATGAAACTGCCACAGCTAAAATACTAGGTTCAAATAATTGACACAGACACAGAATCAGCAGCTATTGAGTAGAACTGTGCCATGAGAGGTGTGGGAACATCCAAAGTTTTCAATATTTGATAGAAAGTAGTTATTTTGGGTACATGAAATCTATGGAGCACAGTACAGAGGAGGCACAAGTCTTCCCCGTGTTCTGGCTTCAAAAAGCTCCCTGCAGTACAGAAACATCTTTGTGATTCCACCCATGATGACAGTTAAAAACAATGTACTTGAACGTCAACTTTTCTTGGCAAAATAATGCAGTCCAACAACAGCTGTTTTCTATGTCTGGGATCATATCACGGAATCTGAGCAGTTAACAGACATATTTCATACTTCTAGTAAGAGCTCACTAGTGTTCATTTGCTCTCTACCTTCACATATGCACTTACAAATAAGCCATAAAAAGGCTGTGACTGAAAAAGAACAGATTATACATTCTTCATTACATGTCTAAGCTAGCAGCAAGTAAATGAATGTTATGATTTAATGAGGTTGCAGTTTCATTCAAAACAAGTACAGCTGACTTTGGTTAGCATCTGGCTTAAAAGAAAATTTCCACTTTTTTTGGTTTTATTACACAGGCACAAGTTTAATGAAAATGAAGTCAAAATGGTGACTTGTACATTAGTGAAGCTGCGAGTGATTAAGATATGCAGTAAGTGAAAGGAAACATGGAGCCATAGAACAGCTAAGCCATTAAATAACTTCTAGTAGGAATATAACTCAGCCATGATTTTAAAACAGACAGAAGCTCCTGAGGCAGCAGCAAATAAATCAAAGAGGCTACAAGTTCAAAAGTTAACTCTGTATATATGATTCAGAGACTGCACACTGTCAAGTATCAACAGTACGCAGTATTTTTGCAATCACCTGGCCAAAGGGTTAACGTAATAAATGGCGACAAGCTCACACAGCCAATATGATGAGAAATACAGACTCAACTTTGGCCTTAGCTGTGTGCCTGCAACTCTCATTAACATCAAGCATAACTAGATGCATGTGTCTGCTGTCAGAATTTTGCTCACAGACATTTACTTTTAGAAAGCCCTTCGAATCCATTTCCTTTATTATTATTCAGCCTTCCATCTCAGCAGGCATAACAAGACACAGCAACTTCCTTAAGCACTCCTGGAAGCTACTGTCTTCATTTATGTAAACAATTATATTTGGCTGCTTTTTTTAGTATGCAAAGGAGGTTGGTATCCTGAAACACAATACAAATAGCACTTTATTTGACTTGCCTCTTAAGGGTACTTGAGACCAAAACATACATACTCAAGGAACATTTGGACATTTATCCATTACATGATCAACCTAGTGTCTGTGTCAAGTGACCAAAGCCAATGTACATACATTGTACGATAAGTGGGCAACTACCATATGACAGACATCTACCTGCTTATATGAAGGGCAAAGGCTGCCTGTAGCCCCCACATTACCTACACTAGTCAATAACCCAGACATAAGGAGCTTTCTATCACTAGCTGATACTAAGCTGAGCCAGGAAGCTGCTTCACTTAAAATTGGATAAGGAGAATGACTTCCTTGTCCCAACTGCTGCTGATGATACAGAAATATAGCTGTTAAGAGATTTCACCTCCATAGTCTTCCCAGTGATACTTTCAGAGGTTCCATAACTACACACAGAGAATTCCTTTCCAGCAGGACTGCAGCAGGGTGATAGAAGGGAAATGACCTTTCTATCTTCTGACAAGAAGCACCTCAGCCCTGAGGTACTTACTACATGTGACCATTTTACCTCAGCTAGGGCTACTGAACTGTTACAATAATTTTTCTGAAGCTGCAGATGCTGACAGGAGAATTCAGAGAGGTAATAATGTTCAACACAGTACTTCATTGAAAGTGGAATAAAATTGTCAAAGTCCAATTCAACAAGGCATTATGCTGCTTACTGTAGCCAATGCAGGAGTGAGATTACCAAAAAAGAAAAATAATAATGAGACATTTGACAACTAGTTGGTTGTGCCAGCAGGTAAGGTATCACCCCGCTGTTTGTATACCATTTCTAGTACTGAAGGACCTCACAGGCTCAGTTAGCTACTACAGCATACTAATCATAGTAAGTGACACAGAGCTGACTTAAAATTAAAAACAAAAACAGCACCAAAAAAACCCCCAGGAGAAAAAAAAGCTAAAAATATCTAAACTCTCCTCCAAATACTTATATGTTGTTTATTCTTCTCTAATTAAGTTGCCTTTGCTTCATACCACAGTATGGTGCTTGTTAATGAGCCCATTTTATTATATCCAAAAGTCTACATGGCTGCTCAACAAAACAGTGTGTTAGTGCACTACTATAAAGAGGGATTCCTCATGATTTGAGCCTACTCCTTTCTTCTGTTAAAATCATTTAGCAGAAGGGCTTCTAATCATCCAGAGGCTGAAATACTCATGTAAGAAAAAAATTCTAATCTATTCCTCAGAAATACACCCAAACTTTTGAATAGGCATTGTCTCAATGCACAGAGAAGGAAAAGAACATTTCATAATGAACTCTACTTTCCAAAAACCACCAAGAGAAATATTTGCAGCAGGAAACTTTGGGATGAAGCTAAGTAATAAATATAAAATGAAACTAGAACTGCAAGAGAGGAAATAAAACACCTGCAAAATGCAGTAGAGGGGAATCATGTGCCTAAAGAACTGATCATTCATTATAGATTCTCTAAAGATTTTTTTTTTCCCTTTCTGGGGAAAAACAAGACTGCAAAAGGTCATATAAGCCAAGAAACACTCTCCCTGCCCAGACAAGTTTGAATTTTTATATATTAAACTTTTATATAGTCTCCAAAAGAGGCCATTGTAATAGCTTAGTCTCATTTCCTGTCTAAAACCAGTCAATTTCACCACTCATTTGTTCATCAAAACTACAACTTGCTGTTGAAAAAAGTCTTCTTCTAGAGAGAAGTCCGTGCTTGACTGAAAGACTCCAAAGTACTGGACGACTAACCAAATTCCCTAGGCAAGTTGCAACTGTTATCACCCTCACTGACAAAAAGGTGCACCTTACTCCTAGTCCATTTGTCTGGATTTGTTTTCCAGAATTCAAGATGACCATACAGCATTATGCAACAAGCCTTTGTTAACTGAAATCTTCCCAGTTTATGGGGAGAGTATACATAGGCAGTGACTGAATTACTGTCAATATTCACTTTGGATGAACTTCATAGCTTGAGCTTTCTAAGTATCTACTCATTCTGGCAGGTCTATTCAGAGTATGTATTTTAAAATAGAACAACATATTTCACCCACAGTGTTCAAGGATCTTATCTGCTCAGTTAGGTATTGCAACATGCTAAGTTTATGTTCAGTTAAAACCCCATGAGCTCCCTCACTAATTTCCAAACAGTCCCCTATTTTGAAAAGAACTTTTTTCTTAGATGTATGGCCTAAGAAATCATCTTAGGCTTTGAACAACATCCAAACATGCTCAGCGATTTAAGGTATATGGTATCAAATTAATAAAAGCCAAAGAAAATTAGACACACAATTGGCAGAAAAGACTCTGATAGCCAGAATCTGAAGTCTCAAAAGGACGATCCGAAATCCCTGACCACTAGACAGAAGCAACCTACACCATGCTAATCTCTGCCAAATGGCAGCACCCCAAGAGCCTGGCACAAGTGCCTCCAAGCGCTTTGATCCAGAGCCCAGATATTCCTCTGAAAAGCTTCTGTGATTCCAAAATACTATGCAGTCATGAGTGCTTTAAAGTCAAATTCCAGTCACCAGAGAATCAGCAGAAAGGTATCAAGACAGAACACTGGGTTCCAGCAACTATTTCCAGATTATCTTCTAAGTTTTCTAGGTAGATGTACGAGGAGAGCATAGTCTGGAAGCCAAGACTGCTTCCCCTGCTATCTCATCCATGCTTTCCAGATGAAAGCCCTACCTAGCTTCATTTCATTTCTTCCTCTTTTTCCAACCATGTGCTCTATGCCACATGACTTTGGACACCTTCCCTACACTGATGCATTACTCCAGTGCCTTGTTGAGTGCTTTTCCCTACAAGAAGCTGGTACTGCCTGTAACTTCCAAGAAAGCAAGGAATATGGCTTTCAATTCCCTTACACTGAGGAAAGTCTTCTGTCCTTCCTTCTTCCTTTTTTTAACAGGACAATTTTGTGAAATATCAAGCTTCAGGGTGGTTTTGTGCACTGAGCACATTCATCACTGCAGCACTTTTAGCTGACTCCCCTTTCTTCTTTTTCAGTAATCCTAACAGGTTAAGGCAAGAGCTGACAGAGAAACTACAACTTCAGCTGCCTGGGGAAGAATTCAGTAAAGGATCTGACACATGGTGAACATGTGGATCAGAATTCTACACGTTAGTACTTAAAGCAAGCCTATGTCATACATTAGGTTTTCTGAAACTACATTAGGAAGGGGCAAAATGTAAGGCAAGTAACAGTATAACCTTTTGATCTAAGCCAAATTTAGGGAAGACTTAAATGTATGTTTTTAAGGAAAGATGCATAGTTTCAGAGATAAATACAAAAATTACTCTTGGTATAATCGATTCATGTTAGATTCATCTAACAATTTTCCTCACTAAAAAAACCTCTCAATTTGCTTACCCAGAGACTTGTAAGATTTTTTTGTAAAACCTGGAAAGATAAAATGTAACACAAGAACATAAAAATGTAATAATATGATAGAAAAGGGAAGGGGGAAAAAAAAAAAAGTTGGGCTCAATTAGGAACTGTCATGTACATAGAAGCTCACCAGACGAGTTTCCTAATGAATTCTTGAATTTATCCTATTAAGTAGTTTCATTAATTCCCATGGCCTAAGAGGAGTGCTACTTAAACCTGCCATGATACAAACCCAGAAGTCATCCTTAGTAGTCTAAGGAATATTTTGGAGGAACTGGAAAGTTTTGCTCTTACAAGGAAATGGGACGATATGTACTAGTAACAAAAGAGAAAACAGAACAAAAAAATCTGGTCCTTACAAGAAAGAAAGGTAAATGCTTAGGGAAAAATGAGACTTTTCAACTGCAAACGCAAAAGAGGAATGAGATTTCAATAAACTAATGGTAAGTATTTCTTTCTTTCCAATTGTTTTAAAATAATGAAAATTCACTTTTAAATATTCTCACCAATAGCTACACACACAAAAAAGTCAATACTGAAAATGGGAAATGAATAATCCCAGAGCTCTGCATAACACCCATTTTAAGTATAATGCATATTTTTAAAAGTAACAAAACTGCAAAAAGAATATTCTTTAAGAAATAGTATTAAATTATATCTCTAGTCATTATTCATCTAGCCCTTAAATAATTTAATTTCCTCCCAAAGATAACAGTTATTTTGGTCTGTTTGACAGCATTACCTATGTACAAAGAGCATACCCTGATGAACCAGATTTCAATGGTGTTCTAGCTGCATTAATAATAATCTTTTTTTTTAAATATTCTTTTATTTTTAACTATCTAGTCACATAGGTACTGCAATATTCTTCATGTGGAAAATAAAATTGTGTAGACATACACTTGGAAAGTAATGCAAAGCTTTACAAGTAAGCTAAATGCTAAACATTATATATTTTTAATAAACACAGCACTGATCACAACCATCTCTTCGAGACTTCTTGAGATTTTAATCACTCAAGTGATACTGACTGGCAAGAGTAAGACTTAAACCTTTCAAACAGGCCATGACACTCCATCTGCTTTTGACTGACAAAGAGACCCTTTTACTTTGCAGAATTCCCATTTTGCTGTGTTGCTATATCTATCAATGAAAATACCCAAATACTATTCATTAGGCCTGTCTAATAGGATCCCACCTTGAAAACACTAGTTAGGTTCTTAGGAAGAAATTTTAGGCAGCAGTCACAAACCCTACAGAATGAAAGAAAATTAAGCCTGTATTTATTTCTTGCTTTTATATTAAAAGTGTGTTTAGCATACTTAAAAAAAAAAAAAAACAACACCAACAACAACATAAAAAATAAAACCCCACAACTCCCAAATGAATGAAAAAACCCACCTCTTCCTGGGGGAACTATAACCTTTATATTTCTGCATAATCCTTGTTGTACTGAGAAAAAACAGCACTGTAAATTAATAGCATTAAATGGAACACACAGATATTAAGTACGGCTAATAGCCACAAACTCAGTTTTGCACAGAAACACAAACTGCATCAATAAGTTTTGTGGAAATTATACCTGCCTCTTCTGTTATCCTTCCTCTACAAATCCCAACAACTATTAGCATTTATACTAAAATAACAATGGGAAAAACCACTGCAAAAAACCAAAACTAGTTAAAAGTGCTTATAAACAGAACTGGTATTTCTCAATTGCTCTTCTCACTTCAGTGATTCCACATTATAATTGTTACAAGCCTTTTGTTTTAAAAATGATAAACAAAAAACCACACAAAAGTATTTTGTGTCTGGTCCAACATAACTACAAATATACTCGGATGATAAACAATACACTGTATTTTGGAAGGACCTATTTCCTTTCTGTATTGCTCAATATAGCTTTTGCCACAGGAATGTATCAGTTACAAGCACTGTTGCTTTCTTAATGGGATATGCATATGAATGGAGTTATAGTAATAGGGAAACACTATTTTTTTCTTTAATCTGTTAATGATCAGTTGAAAGTTCTCTATTTTTTATGTTGTTAAAAGAGGCAATGCTGAACTGGAATTATGTAAAGGTTCCACAGAATGTGATTTAAGAGTAAGACGATGTGTTGGGTTTGGGGGGAGGGGGTGGCAGGGAGCTCGTCTTTTTTGGTAGTGGGGGAAGGGCCACCTTGTGAGAGCAAAAAGCTCCCCTGGCTGCAAGGCGGAGACCCCTCAGCCCAGGCTGTGCCAATGAGCACTAGAGAAACGCCTCGGACTGTCCTGAAAAGAAGAAGGTGTGGTACGTGGAGGAGAGGCCGTTGACCTAACAAAAGATGACCATCGGCCAAAACAAGGGACAGACAGACACAGAGAGAGCTTCGTTGCCAGAGGAAAAGACAAAGACCCACACCCAGTTCACCTGATGGAGTAAGAGAAGACAAAGGAGGTCCCCTGCAGTCCATGGATGATTCAATGGCAGAGCAGAGACGCACATGTAGGCCATGGAGGACTCCATGCTGGAGCAGAGAAGTTGAGCCTGAGGGCAAGCGTGACTGGAATTGGGACCCTAGGCCAGAGTCAGGATGAGTCTGGAGCCCGGGGATGTCCCCATGCCAGAGCTGGGAGCTGAGCCTGAATTGGTCTGTGACTCCATGGGAAGCTCATGTTGGCACATCTTGTTCCTGGCCTTCCATGCCGGGAACAGCAGCAGAGGTGAACTGACTGAACCCCCGTTCCCTGTCCACTGTGCAGCTGGGGGGGAAGGTAGAGATATCGGGAGCAAAGTGATCTGAGCCTGAGAAGAAGGGAGGGGTGGGGGAAGGTGTTGTAAGGCGTGGTTGTTTTGTCTACTCAGATGATTTGCAATGAATTAAATTGATCTTTCTTCCCCAAGTTGAGTCTGTTTTGCCCATGACCATAACTGGTGAGTGAGCCCTCCCTGTCCTTCCTTCCTAATCCCGTGCTCACTTTGTTGTGTCTCCCATCCCATCTCATAAGGTTGCGGGAGTGAGTGCAGGACCACATGGTCCCACTGTGGGTCAAACCACCACAGAGGACAGTAGAGTTAAACCACTATGGCAGTTGTCTTGTTTACCTCCTCAGTTTCTTCTTTTTTGTTTCCTTAATTAATTTTAATAACTGGCCTTTTCAGCCTGATTTCCTACTAATTTCCTATGGATCATGTCCTGGCTATAAACACAAAGTTTAAACACTATTTGTTTCAATTTTTTTTTTAACTTACATAATAAAAATTTCAAATTTCACAAATCTTAGGAAATTAGCTCATTTTAGGAACTATAAGTCTTCTTCCTCCAGTCCTGCTGCAAAGACTGTAATACCACAATAGCACTTTGCTAACCTTAGATCAAGCAAAGAATGAACATTATCAGCCCTCTGGTGTACTGGCATGCTCTCTAGCAGCACAAGCAAAAAATGTTACTGAAATCACTGAACTGTTTATGAAATATTTATAAGCTAAATATTGTTTGCAGAAATCACTGAGGAAATACTTTATGTAATGGACAATGACAATAAAATAGAATTGATCATGGAAAATTCTGACCAGAAGAGAAAGAAAATACAAGTCAAAGAAATTGCTAGCAAAGAACTATTTACCAGTTCAATTCATGACAACAGGAAAAGAACAGCAATTACATCAGTGGCTGCTTCAGGAGATCAAGTTAACATTGAACTTGGAATGTTTTAGTTAATAGATTGCATCTACTACAGTGTATTATCATAAAAAAGATAATTGTTAATCCCCACTTCCACAAACATTTAAATGTTTAACCCTAATAAATGGGCCTAATTAGATTACACTAATAAATGCAAATCTCTTCAAAATACTTGTAAGCAAATACATGTGAATAGATGGCTTCCAGTGAGACTTAACAAGTGGAAAGCAGATGGCAACATGAAAGACTTCAGTTCTGTAAGCCATGTGCTATAAAATCTGTGAGAGGTTTATGTTTTAGGTTTGCTAACCTTAGAAAATATTTTTAACTGGCAATTACTTGAACAAAGATTACTCTAAAGAATTAAGCAATACTTTGCATGCTACCAGGATACTATGGATTCAGTTTAAAAATGGTTTTTCAACAGAAGTTTCATCAGATACTTAAAAACATTTGAACTCTTGTGAAAAATCCTAGAAAAATATTAGAAAAAATACACCTACTATAGATATTCTTCCCTATGCTACTGTAGTAAGCTTTTTCTGCCCTTGCAAAACACATATCTATGAAAGCACATGCTCTTCCCCACCTCAAAAAAGATTGCCTCCCTGTAGCAAAGGCTTATTATCAGAAGCTGATCTGGCCCTATCTACTTATAAGGCATCCCTCCTTCTTTGCAACCATGTTTCCCTTTTGATGAACAAGGAAATAGACAAACACCTGCTAAACTAGCCATGTGAATTTTTAATAGGGACTGAAACTCTTATAGTGTGGGAAAAAAAGAAAGACAGAGCAAAAGAAGTTGATGATAAATAACATCCAGAAACCCAAATAAAATATGTAACAACATTTGTTAACATAACTGAGGGTGAATGACCATTTCCTCACCTGGAAATCTGAGTTAACAGGACATTTAGCCCTGTATCTTTAACAAAACAACAAATAAAGCCAGAAAAGAAAGCTGCAAACATTGTGAGTCATCAGAGGGTCTTTTGAAATGCCTCTACTTATCCAGGGCACTGTGAGACAAGTTGTTGGTTTGTGAGACAAGTTGGTTTGAGACAAGTGTTTGGTTGTGCTCACAAGGGCTCAAGGTTTTTTGACTTTAGGCATCTAACTCAGGAACCAGAATTAAGAGCACAGCTGGCCTATCTGACAGAGACTACAGACAAGACTTAGAGGCTAATTAGACAGAGAAGTCTGGTTTTAACCCCCCGAGGTGACTGCAAATGCACACTATGGCCACTACCAGGAACAAACCATTCAATTTAGAAATCTCCTCCCCCAATTGTCTTTTCTGATTTTTTTTTCATTAGGTTTAGGAATTTCAAGTCCAGAGCTCACTTTAGTTTCATGCGCATGATGGCTTTGAAAATACTTGATTTTTTACCAAAACTTTGTCCATTCTGGCATTTCCATATTTACACTGCAGAGAAAAAACATCTCCAAAGGTCCCAGCCAAGCAGACTGTGTTCTTGCCTGAATCCCAGCAGACCTGAGCCACAGCAGGATGCTTTTTCTCTCTCACTGGACAAAGACCAAGAGGAAGAATAAAGTAAGGAGGGAGATAGTCCTACGGTCTCATTGCAAGGTATTCACAGCAGTGTTCTTACTGTCAAAAGAGCCTCAAAGGCCAATACCTTTGTCTCCAGCTCACATTTTGCCTTGGGGTCTATGAGGATCCAGCTGTGTTTAGAAAAGCAGGGCTTTCTCATGCCTTGTCAAACTCCTGCACCACTCTCTTCATCTTGAGCTGGCAAATGTCGTCCCTTAATGCAGAACAAGACCTGTGATCCTGCAGGCTCTTTCATCAGGTAGCTGCCTGATTTCCCACAGATGTGTATGCGTATCAGTTTCAATTAGGTAACTTCCACTCTATTTTAGAGCTGACAGTCTTCTGCTTGATTGTTTCCCGCACCTCAGTTTTTGCTGCTCACATTTTGCCTTTCTAAACACCCTTCAAGGCCTCAACCCTGAGCAAACTGCAGAAAATAATTAGAAGGAGAAGGTGAGCTCTTTCAATCCTTCCACAAGCTGACTTCAGTTCTCTTCAGCCTATTTTTTTTTCTCCCCTCTTTGGTTGGAAAACAGTATGTCTGTTCAAGTTTTGATCCATTAGTTGGAAAATATAGCAATTAAAGCAGACAACATCTGTGGACAATGATTTAACAAACAGTTTCAGGAATCAAAGTGTAAATTGAAGCCAACTTCAAGAGCTGGAGGCTTAATATATCTTCAGGAAAAGAGAAGAAAATAAAAAGAGAAAGAGAATGAGTCTTCACATAACCTAAACCTCCTGGCAATTAGAAATGGGAAGATATTTATAGGTGTGATGAAGAACAAAGAAGAAACCATTATAGCAATCTGGAAAGGGAATAATTTCAGAAGACTAATTTTATTTTAATCACTGAGGAACAATGTACTCATTTAAGAAATACACCATTACAGCAACAGTCTAGTGATTTGACTTTGTGTATGTCGCTGAATTTAAGCTATGTGATACAAATCCTGTAGTACTCAATATTTAAAAGTGGTTTTGAGAAAAAATTACAACATTACTGGTGAACAATGATACCTTTTAGAATCATAAGTAATTGTGCAGGTGATTTTATGTTCTCTTGATTAAACAACTCATTCACAGACTGTTGAAAAGATTCATTAAGAGCAAGTTTCATTTTCTCTTCTGCTAAATTAAGAGAACATGAGGGAACTCTCACTTCTCACTGATCTTATAAAGAATTATATCAGTAAGCTTCTCATCCAAAATAATGCAAATCTTGTACACTGATTTGCTTTTAAGAAACAATGAAGCAGCTAAAAATACCAATCACCAATTATGTCACAGATAACATCCAATCTTTTTGAAAGACAGCAGCTCCCAGCTTCTGATGGTTTCCTACCAGCACATTCCACCTCTAATTTAAGTGAATAAATATCCAGCACCTGCCTTCGCAAAGTTGCAAACCTCGGCATAGTACAGTTAACTTTCTTTCAGCCTTCACTATTTAGCAGGTGAGCTGACAAAGGAGCTGTTTGCACAGCTTTCAAGTGAGCTGCATGTAAGTACCCCCAACTGGAGGAGAAGCCCTAAAGGTGTTTGAGTTGGCCTTTACATTACCCCAGAGAATAAAAGTGGCTGCAGCACCTTCTGTGAAATAACCCCTAAATGATGCAACTGATAAACAGAGTCAAGACACAAATACATTGCTCAACAGGACACATGTTCATCATAAAAGGGAAGCCTTTACCAATATCACTATAATACTAACTCAGATGGCAGATGAATACAAGAGTCTTCTGGCAAGGTGTGGTGGGTTGACCCTGGCCAGAGGCCGGATGCCCACCAAAGCCCACTCTATCACTCCCCCTCCTCAAATGGGCAGGGGGAGAAAATTATAACGAAAAGCTCGTGGGTGGAGATAAGGACAGAGAGAGATCACTCACCAATTACTGGCAAGGGCAAAACAGACTCGACTTGGGGGAGAAAAACAAATTTACTTTATTACCAGTCAAAATTAGAGGATAGTAAGAAGTAAAACCAAATCTTAAAACACCTCCCCCATCCCTCCCTTCTTCCCGGGCTTAATCTCTTTCCCGATTTCCACCTCCTCCCCCCAGCGGCACAAGGGGGACAGGGAATGGGGTTGGGGTCAGTTCATCACACGCTGTTTCTGCCGCTGCTTCCTCCTCAGGGGGAGGACTCCTTCCCCCGCACCAGCGTGGGGTCCCTCTCACGGGAGACAGTCCTCCACCAACTGCTCCAACGTGAGTCCTTCCCATGACTGACAGCTGCTCCAGTCTGGGTCCATTCCATGGTGTGCAGTCCTTCAGGAAGGGACTGCTCCAGCGCAGGTCCCCCACGGGGTCACAAGTCCTGCCAGCAAACCTGCTCCGGCGTGGGCTCCTCTCTCCACGGGCTACAGGTCCTGACAGGAACCTGCTCCAGCGCGGGCTTCCTGCGGGGTCACAGCCTCCTTCGGCATCCACCTGCTCCGGCGTGGGGTCCTCCACGGGCTACAGGTGGTCATCTGCTCCACCATGGACCTCCATGGGCTGCAGGGGGACAGCCTGCTTCACCATGGTCTTCACCACAGGTTGCGGGGAATCGCTGCTCCGGCGCCTGGAGCCCATTCCCTCCCCCTCCTTCTTCACTGACCTTGGTGTCTGCGGAGTTGTTTCTCTTACATCTTCTCACTCCTCTCTCCCGCTGCAAAGTGTGCAGCTTTGTTTTTTCTTCCCTCTCCTCCTTTTTCCTTCTTAATTATGTTATCACAGAGGCGCCACTGATTGGCTTGGCCTTGGCCAGCGGCGGGTCCGTTCCTGTAGCCCCTGGCATTGGCTGTGTCCGGTCGGACATGGGGGAAGCTTCTGGCAGCTTCTCTCACAGAAGCCACCCCATGTCCCCTCCCCCACTGCTACCAAAAACCTTGCCACGCAAACCCAATACACAAGGAAACAAGAAGGCTTGCCTTATAAGAGAACTCTTGCAGTGCACAAGGTTGTGTTTCCAGTGACAAATTTATAGTGAGCGAAGGCAATATACAAAGAAACCCTTCTTCTTGGGGAACAGTCTTAGGCTTTTATCCTATTTTGGACTTACATACACATTAATTGAGACATCATCACTGAATCCTAGGAAAAGCAAGTATGCAGAGTCAGGACAACTGCAGAATTCCTGTAGAACCAATCTCTCTCACACAATGATGTTTTATGTTCAGTTTCTCATCTTGCTCACCTAATGCACATGGCTTAAAAAGAAAAGACTGGAAGTGTTGTTCATTGCATTCCTTCTTAGTATTGCTGCTGGTCTTTTCTTATTATATTGCAAACACAGCAACTTGCACACACCACCTCACTGCAAACACTGCTGCGTGTGAATGAATCCTAGCAAACTATAAGGAAGAAGATTAGGATTGTTATGAATGGAACACAAATGGAAACACATGTACAGAAGTGCCTTAAGAAACAGCAGAACCAGGTTTAAAAGAAAAATCTGTACTGATAATGAAGAACAACCCTCCCAGAATTACAGCGGAGGAATATTAAGACCAAAGAACCTGCACTCTAGCCAGAGCGCAGTCCTGATGACTCACCAGTGGAAGACCTGGCTTCCTAACAACACAAAGGTGGTAGCAAGGCTAGCAGAGCACATCACAAACACAATCTCTTTTCCAATAAGCAAGAGAGATATATTTCAAATAAGAAACCTAAGATTTATGGAGACGGAAAAAACAAAATCCTGAAGCAAAGCACCACCCTCTATCAACTACTGACTCGCAAGCAATGTAAAAGGCCGTTGTTGCCCATCTAGAAGAACCTCAGAGACACAAGGTCTTGACTATCAGCATCCCTTCCTCTCTGTCACACACAAACAGTCCCAGGCAGACCATTTGAGCACACGTGTTCAAATGCTTGTGAGTGTGAGGAAATTATATTGATGCGAGAAAATAAATCTGTTTAGAAATTCTATAAAATAAAACCACTTTCCGTTAAGTTCACACATTTAGGTTTGTCATGAAAATTTTCTAAAAGAACCACTAGGTTTTATATTTTCTGTTAAAGAGCAAGCAACTAAAATTTTCTCACTATCCCTGAGGCTTGCAAGAAACTGGTAAACATTTACTTTTACTTTAAAAAATTAGTTTGTTTTTTTTTAATATACCATCTACCGTGTATTATATATTTGCCTTAATTGGGCTGATTTTAGCCTTCTTAATTTTTGTCTAATTTTTTAACTTGGACTTTTATTTGTTGCAGAGTTTCTCATAAAAATCTGCAAACGAATTACTAACTGTGGTTAATGAGCTATGCATAAACCTTCTTTTTTCCTTTATCATCCTTACCATCTGCTTTGGCTGTTTTATTATCAGCCTGTAAGTTAATAATCTACCTACTTTACTTCCCATCTCACTTGGAAAAAAATGATGAGGAATTTCAGAAGAGTTTTCAAACTCCCCATTTTCTCTGAGTTTTCCCTGAGTGGTGACTTACAGTCCAGCACTGTGTTGTGCTCCCATTTTTCTCAACTGCAAAATCTCAATTTCCAATTATCTTAAAAAAAAACAAAACAAAAAAAAAAAACCCCGACCATTGGATTTCCAACACCATCCCCTCAAGAAAACAGCAGTACAGCATTGTAAGGGTCAAATCAATCTACTTTACACTATCTCCCCATTGTTACTAAGCAAAAATACTTCTCTCCCACCACCACTCCTATTGCAATCTTTAGTGACTACAGACTTAATGTAAAATATGACTACAGATTTGCAGAAAAATAATTGCGATATTTCTGTTTTATCTATCCATAAAAGTATAAGAAAAGTATTTAACCACAGCCTTCTTTCTATTCACTACAAGTCTAGTATGTGTTTTGATAGAGTTTTTCCTTCTCTTCCTGTCAGGGCCAATAGTTTCTGGGCATCTACACTACATTTTGTTATGTCCCACCACACAAGTACCACTTATGTGGCATGTTAATCTAGTTCTATTAAAAATTATCTCACTTTGCCTAAAAATATAATTTAAAATTTCAGGTATTCTTTTCCAAACTAGGCCAGTACTGCATTTTCATTTGCTGTTGAAATTGTACCAGGTGAACTTGTTTAACTTCACTATTACCTCTTTGCACATACACATCTGACTGAAGTGCATATGCTACACTGTGCGTAACACACTCTTATTACAGAGCTAACCTACTGGAAAGAAAATGTTTCCAAACAGATTTTCTGTGCCTATCTATTACATAGCTAATTGTTGCCTTCAAGTGGACTTTAGCAAGCTGAGATAATATTTCTAACAATCATTCCAGGAAAAAATAATAAAATAAAATATAAAATAAAAATGTAAGTAACCCTGTTTAAAATTATGAAAAGTCTCACTGAGCACCATTATTTCCTGAGTGGTGCAAGGTAGGTAATTCTGCCTGTCTTCAGTTTAAAACAGTAAAGACTGATAGGACAAGAATGAGAACCAGGACCAAGCTCTTTAAAAATTGACAAAAAACCCCCTTAAATTCACTGCTGTATGGAACACGATTGTTACCAAGCAGGTTAAAGAATAGTGTTATCATGACCCCTCCTTTCCAAGTAAGCCACTATTTTCAGAACTGAGCATTAGATAGCATTTGTTTTTCTTTATAAGTGAATAACTGACTTAAGAAAAGTTGGAAAATCCAGCACTAAGTACTAGGCTTTATTTAATGAGTGTGAATTTGTGAGAAACTATCACAAAGTGAGGAACAAACAGTTAAACACTAAGCTGAAAAAAACCCTTCTTTTGGATCATCTGCAGATTTCCTGCAGAGTTGCTTTTCTACTGCATAAGCTCTACAGAGACTCTAATCCATTTTGCACCTGAAAAGGGGCATGTGAATGAAATTATTACATTTTCAAATGCAAGCCCATGGGAACATAGCCTGGTGCTGAAAACTGATACTGAGCTGAGGAAAAAAAGAAAAACACATCTTGGTTAGACATTCTGAGGTTCTCATGTCTGCCTCAGGCATACTATGTACAAAAGTTACCTGGCAGGTTCTATGTTATGAACCTGTGTATTTATTAGCCTTAACCAGCTTTGTTTTCTTACTTTCTTGTGCTCTGACATACATTATAGTAATTCAACAAGTAAACGGTACATGAACAAGGCTGGCTGTTTCCCACATTTTCTATTTCTTTTGTAAGCCAAAACTAAGACTATCCAAACAATTTGTACTTATTTTTTTAATTTACTCTGAGTACATTCCTGTGATTAAAAGTTTATCCTCTCAGGTATAGAAACCTGGAAAAACTGAGAGAGAGTGCATGTACCTGATTCAAGTCACTTTGAAGTCCACAGAAAGACTGTGGGCAACATTCATCTCTCCTAACTGCAATGATTTAGAAGGTGTCTGGTCTAAGGTGGTTGTAGAGGCCCCCACAATCAAACACAATTCTGTCTTTGAGTATGATTCATTGCTATCTGCATGCACCAACCTCTCTCCCTGTTGATTATAAAGAGGACCCAGATGGGTAGTTTAGGTCAGGTATCTAACTTTTAAGACTGATGAAGTTAAATGAGATCCACTGCTATTGACTTAAATCGAATGGATTCTGACAGAAAGTAAAGCCACATAGGAAGCTATGTGCCATGATTTCCGAATCTTCAGCCCCGTACCTTAACCAGTAAAGACTACTGCTTTTGCTACAGACGAGCTTTCACTTACTGGAGTCCTAAAGCGGAACACCAGTCAAAGGAAGAACAAATACAAAATATGCCAGTTAATTAAAAAAAGGACAATTAATACACAGATTGACTGTACTTCTTCTTCTAGAGTCATTAACATCTATTACTTTTTCCTCCAAATTAATCTACATTTATATATGTCAAGTGAACTGTACACAGTTTGTAAACAAGGCACCAGTGACCAGGCTTTCTCCTGGCAACTCTTATGACACATGGATGGGTTACACAACCAAATTTATACAGCCATCACTCTTAACTGCAATTATTTTCTTTCTTAGTGCTAAAATACAAATGTATTCTTAAGATGCCAAATAAGTTGCAACTTAATAGTAAGCAGTACCACTCCTATGACTAACTAGCCCTGATGAGTCTCAATAATTAGCCATGGGCCTGAAGACCACAAGGTCCTTTTCCAGCCTGTTTTTCCATAGCAATGAGAATGCAGGCTGGTCAAATTCATATGTTACAGCACTTCAGTTCACAGAAAGGCAGGAAAACAGAAAGAAGCAAGGCCTTTCAGTTTACAAACTCCATCCCCACAAAAACACTGAAGGAAAAACAGCAAAGGGCAACCCTAAGAAATCAGCAGTCTTTAGGCAAGCTTTGCAACCCTTCACAATAGATGTATAGGAAGTTTTCACCCAGGACAACCACCCAAGCAAATTATAAAAGAGAAGGCCATAAATACCAGAGATTGAAAATGCTGCTGAGTATTCAGTGGCTGACCAAAATGGTTACAGAGAAGCTCCTATATCTTCAGCTCTTTGGATGGAAGGGGACACAGTTCTTGTTTTACTAACAAAGAGAAGGGCTCAGTTGAGATTATGCTTGTTTTTTAAATAGACCTGAATCCTTTTACAACAACAACAAAAAAAAAAACAACCACCCAACCAAACACAAAAATCTTAGAAAAATTAGTGCTTTCCCATTCGATGACACTGCCTGTTCCTTTGGTAAGTTTGAGCTTAAGATGAGAGTTTAAACCCTGATTAAGAACACAGCACATCCTCATAGCTACTGGCTGTCACAGAATCTATAATTGATATATTTGTCTGCCCTTATATCTCTCTCTTGTCCAGTTTTTAAGGTCTGTTGTACTCTAAAACATCTTAGGAATAAATCTGTCACTTCTTTGATCTCATTTGACACAACTTTCCCCTTGCTCATTGTTCCAGGCTGCAGTTCTGTGCTGCTTTTCCCACTAGGCCATTTAACTTGCTGACATCCAACTCAGCTTAAAGCACAGCTGCTTAAATACAGAATACTTTACAAGAAACCTTGGAAGCAGTTCAGAAGCAATCTTTCTGCCATAAAATTTGTGCTAGTAATTGAGTTTCGAAACTCCTCCCTTGTCGGGAGATATGCAGTGTATTTGTACCACCGTTTTAGTTCAGATAGGACTGCGGCTTGCAGAGAATGCCCTCAGCGCCCCCCACTTACCACATTCCGTTTGCATGAGGGAGAGGTCTCAGAATGCAGGAACTGAACCTACTTCGGAGGTACTTAAACCAGATGTGTTTTATCTGCTAAAGAAATCAACTCAGTCCGAGGGCCCACAGCAGTGGTAGCCTACCACTGTAGGGTGGTATACCTCCCCAAAATTGCTGGGCACGTTAGGTTCACAGCACCAACTGCTTTACTCTACAAACAGATCTGCTCCTGAGACACCCTACTACATGCCAGTATGGACACAGGCAGACAATTCTACCTTTGTTTCCTGGCTTGGCAGTCATTCTCCTTCCAGAATCTTGTCACTTTTAAAAGGAAAGATGCCATTCAAATACTGTCGTCATTTCCCTGGTTGTCCTGACAGGGAGAGGCAACATCTCATCTACTCCCCCATACTATACTACAGGCTATCAAATATTAGCTTTTATTATTTTCCTCACAAGAAAAATACTTTTTCAAAAATACTCCCGCAGAGTGCTTGAGAAAGAGAAATGAAGCTGCCTTCCTGTTACTAAAATAAATAATAACAATGGAGCTCCAGTCTTGTCAGCCAGCCTAGCTGCAACCAAGAAAAAAAAAAAAAGTACTGACACCCCAATTTCACAGTACCAACCAATAGTGTCCAAACAACGAGGTTCAAAGGAGTGGCTGATTCTCCAAGAAAAATGTACCAAGCTGAGTAAGACCTTGGCAAGGTCTAAGATGACAGAACTAAGAAAATTCATAATGTTAAAATAGACTTCTTCTAATATTTACACGCTTAACATGAAAAAAAAAAGCCCCAGAGTCTACAGGAGTTTTAAATTGAGTAGAAGCCATAGTAACCATGTGAAGCTAATCTTTAACCTCTGTGGTTTTGATTCACATAATTATAATTGAGTTAAATGCAATGCCCTTTGATTCAAAAATATCACCATTACTGTAACGGAAAAAGTAATTAGGTATTTTAATTAATGAGAGACTTGAAAATGCATGAAGGGAAACATTAACTTCTGTTTTTCTTGAGCTATTAAAATAATTGTATAAAAATATCACATAAAGAAGTCATATCACACTATAGACCTAGTCCTCAGGACTCGGCTAAAAACTATGCTTTAAGGTACCAAAACCAGATATTTGCATATCAAGAAAGATTTAGTAATCCAATTGGACAACTAAATGCTTATCTCTGATTCACTGAGGATAAACAAAATCTGTGGTTAAAAAAAAAACCAAACACATCCCACCTGTTCAGTACAACTCATTAGAAGAATAGTATTTTGTGTCACCCTTAGTGTAGCATGTCTCATTGCACCTGGTGACTGGTTCAACCAACACAAGCCTCAACACAGTCTTGAAGGGCAAAGGACTGCACAACAGGCCCCTATTCAGACCCATAGATTAATCTCACCTGATTTTTAGAAGCTTAGAATGCAGACATTTACATCTGAATTAATAATCTATCAATGATGACACTTCTAAAGTCCAATACATTTTACCTATTTAGATGGAGATCATGTTAGGCCTCAGAAGTACTTATTTCTGTCCACTAACTACAAGGGAACTGCAGATTACCAATTCATGCATAAATATTTAGACACAGGTAATAAGAATAAATAACATGGTTCTTTAGAGTGATTCAGCGTATTTTTTTTTTAATTTTAACTAAATTGTTAACATTCCCCCCCTTCTCAAACTGTATTTCAGTCTAACATAACTGTAAGTCTTTGTAATGATGGGAGAAAAAATCCTGCACATTTTAAATACATTTTTGCAAGGAGATAACTACCACAGTGAGATAAGTAACACAGCAATTTACTAGACCTTCTGCTTCTCCACAATCCAAAGGAGGATTGTTTCTTAAAGAGAAGTTATGTTTGTGCCAAAATGTCTCTTGTGAGCGGGGCCTTTCTATCACAGAAGCTCAATACAGTCTATACTATTTCTTGAAAATCATTTCTCCTAAAGGCAAATCCTGAATGTACTCTGGATGATTACACAAATAAAGTCATTTCAAAATCATCTGGAAGGCTCTACAATATTTTCAGGAAGTATTTCTGGTTAAAACAAAGATCAAAAAATACCACAGTCTGGCTTGAGGAAAATAATTCTTTACATTAAGCAAGGCTGAAAATAATTTAGTGTAAAGTATGGCAGCTTAGTTTTACAGAATCTCCCATGTGGGAGCAAGTACTCCCTGGTGTAAGGTCACTAAGTTCTATGTCATGTTCTTACTTTAAAATATACTTTTTTTTAATGTTCAAAATAAGTTAAGCAATTCAACTGGAGTACATACTGGTACAAAAGCTAGTACAGACTTATTCACTGAGCCAGGCTATAGGTAAACACTTCTGCCACTACAAAATGACCGATCCTAAAAGAAGTGTCAGTGTTTTGAAGGGATAACAGGAAGCTTTGTCTAAGGATAATGACTCTGACACTTATGCACCATACAACTCTCTTAAATTCAGTATGATATTTGAAAGACTAAAAAAAATCAGAAAGCAAAAATACAATAAAAATTCCATAGCTATAGTACAATTGTTCACTACTTGAAGGTTAACAATACTGCTTTAATTTTAGAAGCTAAAACAAAGCTAAACATTTATCATCAATAAAATACTTGTAGATGCTCTTCAACTCAATTACTTTGCCTGGAGAAGGGGAGGAAAAAAAAGAAAGAACAGAAGACTATAGGTTAACGGGATATTTAAAACTAGAAATAGCAATTCAGGCTTCTGCTTGTATTCTCTACATTATTTTATGTGTTACAATATATTGTGTATCACAGCTCTGGGTCTCTGATTCTTAGATTACTCTGACTTAGATTACTATGACTTAGCACTTTAAAATCTCCCTTGACAAGGGAGAGAAAACCCAACAAATTGAATGTCATTGATTAAACGAGAAAACAAGAGGGTTTGAGTTCCTGCAACACACAAAACACACAAATGGAACTCAGCTGCCACAGCAAAAAGAAGTAAGACTTGAAAATAAGGCCTTGCTCCACTAGGTGTATGAATCAGGCATATTAAGCAGATACACTATGACACAGATCTTAGACTTAACACGTTTGCGTATGCATCAGTGACAGCAATATTGTATACTCTTTTGTTTCAAACAAAGCCAGCTTCAATGTCCTTAATCTCCAATTATACTGCTGTCCTCTCTTCACCCTATAAAGGAAAAAGAAGGAAAAAATGGACTAGATAATTAGAGATCTCAAGAACTTTTTCAATGCATCTTGAAAGTTAAATCTTCAAAAACAGGACATCTAGTGCTTGTGGTGCTCCAGCGCATATCAACAATCCTCCCACAGTCAAGAACAGAAGAACAAGGAACAGCAACTACATCTGCAGAAAAAGTACTCAAATGCCTCAATATCCTAAAGTGACCCTCACTCAAGGGAATGCCCCCTTCACTAAAGCCAGTCATGATTTCATGGCTGGAAATTCAATGTCAAACAAACCGAACTGTAGGTGTACCATCTACTCTCTATCTAAAACAGTGGTCTACTCACAAAGCAAGACAAATACAAAAAGCCTGCAATAAGTACTGCAATTAATCTGTTGCCTGTAGTGATTATTCTGTGTTTGTCCATGAAGAGACCAAGCATTCACTGAACAAGAATTCCTCATTTAGTCTTTTGTTACCACTCAGTCTCTATTAACAGAGATCCATCCTTCACATGGGATGGATGGATGTGTCCCACATATAGGCCTATCTTATCTAGACATGGTACTGCAGTTTCTGAGCTGGACCTGTGTGGTTCCAAGAAAAAATAGCTGAAGGACAATCTAAGAGCAACTTTCAGACTATATGAGCAGCATTAGAACATCTAGTTGGAATACACACAGCCCACCACCCTCAAGATCTTATCAAAGAAACTCTGGGAACTGATGAGAAACAAAAGGCCCCCAAACCACCAAGTAATCAGCACAATCGTTAACCTTCACTTCAACAAAAACCAAAAAACCCAACCACCACTCCCCCCACCAGAGGCAGCAATGCATGCAGAATCACATTATTAGAACGGCTGAGTTTCCTAACTAATGCGTCAAAGATTGTGTGCAATTTCCTCTTAGTTCCCTTCAAAAGCCTTCACAGGTTCTATCTGCAGGGCTGACAGGCTTGCTTAGGCTCCCAGATTTTTATCTACAGAGACCAGTGAGTTTCAGTTAGACTCTAAAATCACTCGCAACGTTGCGGCTGGCAGAGGATTTTCTCCTTAGCTTGCCTCTCTGCTTAAAGCAAATATGTTCCCTCACAAAGCTGAGCATGTCTATGTTAGGAGAGACCGAGTGACTACAAAGCGCTACAATAGGGAATTCATGCTTCCAGATCCCTTGGTCTCTCCATAGTCAAACACAGAATAATTAAAGGCAACTGGAACCCAAGTTAATCGAGCACTATTTGCCTGGTGGCAGAACCCAGCCCAATTCCATTTACGTCATTGCTTTTCCTCCTCTGTACTAGGAGCCTTTTCCAGCATCTACAAGTGGTCTAACATCTAATACCTGAACTACTGCAAACCTACTTTGTGTGATGGAAGGGAAGGAGTGGGAACCGGAGGGGAATTGTTCAAGGGACATGATGTGCAGTTGCAGAGCTCTAATACATGCGGCCCCACTGCCACATACACCAAGACCATGGAGTTAAAAGGGAATTGCAAAACTGGAGCTTGTTCTAACAAGGCTGGATGAAACTGTGTATACACTGTCTGTAAGACATTGTGTATAAGTTGGGGACACTAGATAGCACACAAAAGGAAGGTGTTCTCTCTAAAACCCTGAAGTAATTTACTTCCTTTTCAAATCAACTGGATTCAGGCCTGAGTCACATTTACCATTAAGGTAAGACAACCACATGCCACCCGTTGGCGCTTTGGACAGCAAAAGTTTTACCCTGCGTGTAGGTTTTCCTGCTTGCAACCAAGGCAGGCTGTTGCTGCTGAAAGCCTTCAGCGACCTGACATAATCCAAGTGAAACAAAAATGGAGCTCTGACAGGGACATGACTTGGGAGGGCAGGATTTCCCCTACTCATTTTCCTGTCCAGCTCCATAAAATCCAAGAGAATCAAGCTGGGATTTCTAGTATTCCTTATTACATCAAGAGACTCCACCTGGAGCAAAGAGGACAACTTGGAGAACACTCTCACAGATGTACAGCAATAGCCAAACATAACCGTTTACAGATGACAACCTATAATGTATTCAAATATGTACTTCATGCTATTCCAATGACTCTATAAATAATGGTATAAATGCATAATACACTTGACAAAATTTTATCTCACATTCAACCAGCCCTAATTCAGTGAAACATTAATTTTGTTTATCTGTCTGAGATACTAAAAACGAACTGTGTATTTCAACTTAATTGCAAATGCAGTCTTCATGAAGTTTTTTCTTTTGTATAAGCTCCCACATTAAGTTTTCATAAAATATTGAAATACCTGAAGAAATGGACTTGTGCTCTCACTTATTTTTTAAGAGTGAACTTATTTATTACCTTACAGAGTGCTTTAGTCCTTAAGCCACCTCCCCACTGCTACATTTAATGAGAATACCTCACTTCAGTATTACATTACAGCATGTTCAATTTGACATGTCTTCAATTTACAAAGTACAAAATGTGATTATTCCATAATATGACATTGCCTATTAGAAATGAAGGAAGCAGAATTTAATTTGAATTGTATTACTAATTTACATCTACATATAGCTTATTAACTGCTGCTGGCTTCTAAGTTGGGTAGGCAAGATAGGAAATGTTTTGATTTATGTAATAATTAGAGTAAGACCAGGGGTTCTTCCCATATTTAAAGTGCATTTCTCCTCTGAAGAGTGACTTTTCAGGCAAGTTTTGTAGATGCCATATTTATCTCCTAAACACTGAGAAATGATTTGTCTCCTAAACATTGAGGAATGGTTTGGGTTACAAGAGAAAGTTCTTTTTCTGATTTTGAATCTTGTAATTTCCATCAAAATCCAACTGGGTTTGTTACTTCTCGTATTACTAAAACTTCAGTGCAGACAAAAATTACACTGGACTCATTTGAAGTCTGGATCTTCAGTGACTTAAAAAGGAATTATCACACTCAGTCAGGAAAACAGAACGCATGCATTCTTCACCAAAATGTTTACATTTCACAGATGGTTTAGATTGGTTTGTTTCACTACAGAGAAGTAGTATTTGGCTTTGTAATTGAGATTTTTATGCAGGTTCTCACCATGGGAAAGAATTTACAATGATATTAAAAAAATCATGGTATTGAAGCAGGTAATTTGAGAAAGTGTGAACACAGTAATAGAATTAAAGGTTACTTTTCCTGGGTCAGTAGAGATTTGCTCAGTAATTGACCTTTAATCTTTGTATGTATGAATGTAAGAAAACTATCCACATTATTAAAGATAAAATTAGTGTTCAGGCTTTTAGTGATGCCTTGCAAAAACCAGCCTTCCTCTTCCTCTTCCTCTTCCTCTTCCCTCATTAACACTTTACTTTAAGACACTTGTGATTCACACGGCACATGCTGCTAGACCACGTGTGCTGCTATGTCCCCAACAGCTCAGTAAAGTCGACATCCAGAAGCAAATGTTTAGAGTATTATTGAGTTTTCATTACAAAAAGATAATTAAAAGTTTATAACAGACCAGTGGTTTTCATTATTTCAGGAGCAAGTGAATAAGGAAGAGAAAGTTCCTTGTCCCATTCTGTCAGCATGCCGCTGCAACTACGTAATACCTACCGTTTCACGCCAAAATGTTCTCTCAGATGTGTCTCACATGTCCTTCTTATATTTCACTGATTCTAGATTATTAAACCAATAACATCCTACAGAAAATCAACTGATCTCAGATGGTGAGAGTGCATGCCCCAAGCAGGCCACGGTTGTAGTCTTCTGCCTGTCAGCCTTTACTCTGATGCTGTCTAAGCCTCTGGCTCCCTCACAGCCTATACTGTTCCACAACTCTGACACCGAATTCATCTTTCATTATTTGGGGGGGAATTTTAAGGTATTTTCTGTTCTATCTAGCATAATGCCTTTGACCAGAAATCATCCTGCAAGAATATAACACAACTTCATGATAGAAAACTGCGACTTCCACGGATTTTAATTCCCACTTCAGCCATTTCTATAGATATGGCAAATATTGTGATAACTTTGTCATAGGACCTCTTCTGTGCTGATGTTTCTCTCTTCTTTGAAGAATTTGCAATTTGATTGACTTCAGCAAGAAGGTTATCAAGTCAGACAGTGCTGCACAGAAACCTTTTCAAAGTTGCTCTGCAATCAAGCAGCATCAAACAGAAGTATGGATTTGACATGTGTAAGATTGCCAGAGAATCCTTTTGATAATTCTGTAATCAACTCCCGAGAGGCCAAAAGACTTAAGCCTCTCTAAACCATGTTTAAAACTATAATGATGTACATCATCTGATACTCCATTTGGTATGCCACAGATCTCAGTTACAAGATCACATCTGACAGTCCCATTTTCTGTACTATCTTTCCATACAACCCTGTGTTATGTAAACTCCACATCTAGGTGGGGGAAAAAAAATTATACATGCCACTTTTGGAGGATGAATCTTAAAGTCCCATCAAACAAACTTACACAAATAATGTCACAGTCTATTTTTTGTCCCTCCTTTTATTTACCACAATTTCTTGAACAGCAGTATTTCTTTTATCTTAAAAAATATTCATAGTATTTGTACCTGACAGACATTTCACTTTCCTTTGTTATTCCTATGCTTCAATTTATTTCTATTTTCTTTTGTTTCTTTTTAACATCTTTTTCCTGTGCTTTCATACATCTACAATCAGCAGTTCCTTCAAGAAGGCACAATAGCCAACACATTTTCATAGTAAGAAGAAAGAGGATTTCTATTTTCTGAAAATTACACCCTTATTTTTTCATAAAATCATTTCCCTTTGCATTTAGCTCACACATACAGCCAGTATGAATCATTTCCTCAGTAGAGAATCTAACCTGACAGTAAATGTGTTCATCCCAATATGATTCCTGACACATGAGGAACGAAGACGGGTTGTTGGCAACTACTGCTACCCCTACACACAATGTTTAAATATTGCCCTTCTCATCCTGAAGTTGCAAGTAGAAAACTAGCTGTGTTCTAATATAGTGCACAATTCTCTGTCCTCCCACCACTGCTGCTCTGAACAGGTAGGATGGGTCAGAAAGATGCTAGGAGATTAACACTGAGCCATGTAATTCCACAGCGGCTGCAGGCCAAACAACTTGATAACTGAGAAGCTGAATCAGTCTGCAATGGAATGTGGCTTTCCTGGGGACAACAGCAATCAAAACATATGATCTGAAGAAGGCAAAGGTCACACAGAAAACCAGAAGCAAAGTCCTATACTACACACGCTGTTGGTGGCAGAAAGGTAAATGTGGGGTAACTTTTGGTGCCAACTTAATTTGTTGGGTTTTTTTATGTCCTCCACTGTCAGCGTTTAGACAATGGAGTGGGTGGGCATCACGCAGCGTAACAGGAAATCCAGAGCTGGGAAAATGTGCTGCTTAGGGCCACAAGACCACAAAGCAAATATGGAAATACTGGATGAGGAAAGGCCTGCTATGCTCAGGCACCAGAGTCACTTCCATTACTGTTTTTGCTGTTGAAGTGCAGGATCCAGAGACATTGCAGCAGGGGAGGGCTCCAGTTAGCCAGACCTGCCCTGCTATGAAGTTTTGTGACAGGGTAATTTTTCTGAGAAGTATTTTGTGGCAGTGCTTCTGTCAGGCTGAGTTTGAAAGTCATGAAGACCCAGAATCAAGAGATGACTTTATGAAGACACCTCAAAATCTGAAGTGCATGGGATATACCAGTCAGAACTTTCACAGAATATTTGCAGAGAACTTCTCTAGTTTGACTGTTTCCAAATACAAGCCAGCCATTACTTCAATACTACTTATCCAAGCACAGAAAGTTTTGACCTAATTACCAGTATTGATTGGGCATATTTAACCTAATCTTCAAAGAATCAGAAAATAAAAGAATATGCAGAGAGAAAAGCATATAATTTTTTTCCATTGGTTATTTTTTGCATCTATTTCTTAAAATTCTAAAGATTCACCACAAATTGCTTTCCTTACTGTGGACTTGTTTAGTGTTAGTCTGAAGTTTCTGCTTGGAAAACACAATGAAACTTTTTCAAACCTCCCAAAATCAAGAAAATATCTTATTATATCTGCTCAAACAAACAAACAAACAAAATCTATCACCATTACTGTGTTCAACAGTAAATACATGCCTTGGGTTAGTCCTAGGCAAGACAGCCATCCCCAAAGGAATATTTTTAACAGAAAATTAAATTTTAATAGAAAATAAAAACAAACCACAGTTCAACTGGTGGAGAACTTAAAATCAAAGCAACACTATAAAGGACCATTTGTATCCTGTATCTATCCTAGATTCAGAACATAAAGTAACATTTGTAGCTTTAAAGAACTGAGCAGGTAAAATAATTTATTGCTATTACTTTTACTCTGAAGCTCTCTTCTTCACAATTTAGTAGTAAGTAGCTTCTAAACATTTATTTTCTCTAGAGCTCAGGACAGCTTACATAGCAAAACTTCAGTGAAATGTCAAAAAACATTGCTAAATACCCAACACTTACATCTATCAGGTTTTGTACCAATTTAATAAACAGGCTATTTCACAGTGTTTGGTTGAACGAAAAAACTCAACAAATCCATAACTGCAGGTGCTGTTATAAAAAAGGAGTTGCAAGCTGAATCATTCCAGGAAATCCTAATTTACATAACTGAAATGGAAATCAGTAACTCAGGCTCTAGTCAAAATAGACACAGAATTTGGAATTCTGTGTTTGGAAAATGTCAGAAATTGCAGAAGAAACACAGCAACACTAAAACAAGATTAGCTAAACTGGCACTCAGGCAAACACTTTGAGACTTAGCCATGTGCAGAACACAAATCATGCATAAGTTGATTATAGTACTTTATTACATGCTGAAGCCACCTGATACTATGAATTCCAACTCTAAGCACAAGGAGCACTCAGTGTCAGCCTTTAATTACACTGCTCTACCACTACTTATCTTGCATCAATACATTTTCAGCCTTGGGATCACAGTTTAATAGTAGTTAATGGCCGCATCTCTTCGCCACTGACGTATTAGAACAGACTACTCAACAGCCATTTGCTCTGCATAACACTTAACTTTGTTGACTTGTGCATCAAGCAGCTGTGCCGCTAACTGAACAATGACCATTCCAAAAGAAACCACATCTTGCTCCTCCTCACAGTGATTACATTTTCTTACCTCATTTTCACCTGTGACAAAACCTAAGCTCTTGACTGACCTGTCTGTAATCTTAGGTAGCAAAATAACCAAAAAAACCCCCTCAACCAACCAAAAAAACTCTGTTAAAATTTTTCCTGACATTTCTTATTAATCTGCTATGTCAAATCTTTTGCATATATCACCATTCCCTTTTTTTGTTTTACTTAGCAGTAACTATCAAAATATAGCTATCTTAGCAGAAAACTAACAGGACTTTGAAGATGGGAAAAAATAGGTAGTGCTCCAGTACAAGTTATGGTTGAAAACACCAAGGTTTTAATCACAAATGTTGTGTACACACTCCTCATCTTCAGTACAGCACATAGGCAGACTATACATGCCATGAGGCACTGGTGAATCTACTTTGCTCAACAGTGCCTCAGGGATTTATCATATTATTAAAACAGATGTGACCAGTAACTCTATACGTCTCGTTTGCTCTATAATACTATGTCAAAACAAACCAACAACCAAACTGAAAACCAGTCACCACAAAGGCTTTCAGATAGTCCATAAATCCACCTTGTAAACATTGAGCTATTTCCAACCGTGCAGATACAGGGCTGCTTTTCACAGGAAGCAACCCCTGTTATACTAGCACCATATTTAAAATGTAGATATGTAACAAACTCGACAACACCAGCAGGCATCGTTGTCTTTATTTATATTGCCTTGACACGCACTTCGTGCCTGTTACACTTTGGGATTTCTCAAGCTTTCACACTGTTTCAACTGAAGTTGAAGCTCACTCACCTGACAACTAGCACTGCCTGTCCAGAGTCCCCCTGCAACAAAAACTCAAAGGAACTTTGAAACATGTCTGTTTCAAAGTAATTTTAGCATGCCACTTAATAGCTGAAGATGTGTTTCTTATGTCAGAGGATGATACTAAGCAGAAGAAATGCTTCACAGTATCAATTCTGAAAACCATGAGTATTCCACAGAATTACTTTTTTTCTTATGCGTTTTTACATCTTCTAACAAAATGAGGCCCTCATCCCGACCTGATTTTGCAAGCTCTAGTACTATACAAATACAATTTTTTTTAAAAAGCCAAACAAGCAAGCAAGAGGAATGTGAATGTATCAAGGAAAAAAAATACCCTTTTTTACAAGCTTATTCAGATTCTGTAACCAATTCAGATTGCTTAAACCAATACTGAAGTCTGTCAACTACTTCCCAAGCTGCTATGGGAAATTTTTCCCAGGGGTGAACTCAGACTTTCAGAAACCATGACTAAAAAATAACTCCCACAAAAGATGGACACTTGCAAAAACTGCAATAAATGTTGAGAAGCAATCAAAGTTTGGTATTAGTGCTTTTTCACAGGACATTTTAGAGACTTAAATATAGGCTTATGCAGGTTAAAAGTGGAAAGTTACTCCTGGAAATGAAATTTTTAGATTTTACAATGTTTTTTCTCAGTACTGCTTTCTCTGCTATTACACCTATTTAATTCTCTTTCTCATAAAGAAAATAATCGTTTCTCTGTTGCTGAACTACAGGCGTTTTCTGCGTAGAACTTTGGCAGCAAATTCTAAAGCATATTAACTCCAATTGCTACTACTTTATAGTACTTACATCAACTATACATCTCACAGATTCTGTAATTGTCGTGACGGAGGGAAGACCCGGGCGCTGAATATGAGTGATCAGCAAGCTTTGTTTATTGATTACATATGTGCTCCTTATATACAGTGTTTAATTAAGCTCATACATATTCTTAAAGACCTATACTGATTGGTTTATTAATTATCCTGGGAACTTCTTCCTTCATGGTGAACTCAGTTCTTCTTATCTCATGTCCAATTAACTGCAGGCATTCTGTAGTTTCCTTTGTTAAATGTCGAGGGCATCCTGACCCTGTCATATCAGCACCTACACCAGATGTGTGCGGTGCTCTGCCAGCTCTTGTTCTACCAGCTGCACGTAGCCAGTTTTCCATGTGTAATAAGAAAAAAATACTGATTTTCACTTTTATCGACTTACTTGCTTTCTTTAAAAAAAATAGTAGTGCTTCTTCCTGCCACTGTTCACTTTCTACAGCTTATACTTTTAAAACTAAATATAGTCCAAGCAAAATACAAGTGAGGTGATACTAATTAAATACAAATCAGAGAGATTTAAAAGTAAATCTGAAAATTTCTAAAACTCCCAATTCAGCATCACTCCTAACATGTATCTCTTGCATATAATTTTGTATACCAGAATAAAGAAATCTTGAAGTGGAGAGTTTGTAATCCCCAAGCACCTCAGTGACAGAAAACACTATTATCAAAACAACAGGAAATAGGCTAGTTTAATAACAAATTGTATATTTTAACTTAAATTACCTGATTTTCTTACCTTATTGCAGGATCTGATGTTAATCAATTTCATTATGAAAAATAGCTCATTATGAGAAATAGCTATTACTTTTAAAAAGGGCATTTTAGCTACTTTATTGGACATTCAGTTGTCCTTGAGCAAACTGGGAGCACACAGATACTCAGTGAAAAAAGGCAATATTAACTCAGCAATGCTGCTTTGCCTTTTAGATTAGGCAAAGCATTTTTTTTGAGAAAGGTTAAGCGAGATAAACCTATTCCTGGTAATTTTTCAGCCAAGTATATTATCTTACCATCAGATTTTTGTAAAAAATTGTCCTTCCAAGATTAGACAGAACATATGTAAATTACTGCAGGATCCAGCCATAAATCAATTTACAATGTCACATAATTTCTTTACTCACCATATTGTATTTGCTCTGTTATTCAATGCTCCTTTCTAAGCAAGTGGAACTGCATTCCAAAATCAGAAAATTTTACTGAAGGTCTTACGACGCTGAAAGAATTGCACTTCAATTTTCAGATGATGAACGGAAGATAAGTACGGAGCTTTTTTTCGAATAAAACAAAGAATAAATGGGAAAATTAAGGAAGAAAGTGCTATACAGCTTAACAACAGCAGAAAAAAATAATAGCTAAAAGCAAATAAATTCTTCTAAATTCATCCTTGTTACAAAAACAGTTGGTGAGGGGACCAGAGCAGATCTAACATGAAACAAGATGCTGTGCACTGCTTAGTCATTTTAGGCAAATTGGGTCAAATTTAGGAAGCTTCAGTAAAACTTTGGAACAAGTACCCACTAGAGCAACAGCATTGCAGATTAAGTTGTCTCTTTTAAGAGAAATTTTGAAAACTAATTGAACAGACCCCAGCAGAAGATACCCAAATGAAAAACCAGAATTTTTTCTCAGCAGACAAATAAGGGCATAAACACATCTACAGACATCCCCAGAGTACTTCATGCTTCCCCAAATCAAACAGATAACCACTAGACGCACATCCACTGAAGAAAGGGAGATATATAATATTGTTACAGCTAATTCTTCATCACTGTATATTCACAGAAGACCAACCAATTTAGTGCCTCCATGTCCAGAGAGAAAATAATACAATAATGATGATGGCAAAACTTTGGGCTGCTCTTGACTTTCAATGCTGTGCTCCTCTTGAATGAAATTCAGTTTGACTGCACTGACAGCTATTCTCAGCATCTCTCTGGTGCAGAGTGCAGGCCTGGTTATCTGCTTCCTGCCAGGAGTCACTTGAATCTTCACCTGTTTTCACCACCACTCCCAGCCATCACTATTTTCTGATCATTATTGACAAACCAGTTTTAAATCCTAGAATTGAAAGTAATTTTATTAAACAAAATTAGTAACACTCTTTTCTACAATTATTTTTCCATTGGTTGGGCAGTTGAAGGGAAAAAATTTCTAAAAAATTAATTACTAAAAATCATTAATGATTTTCTGAAATCAGCTCCAAGTTTTAAATGTTCAGTACTGTAATGGAAGTTTCTGCAACTTCTGGAATATATATAGCTCACTTTATTTGATCAAGAAACAAAATAACAGTCCTTCTATTTGGCATAATGTAATCTATAAATTATTATATCAATTACAAGTTGCTACAGAAACACCATGATGTAGGAACTGAGTTAACTCACAGAGAAGGTGCCAAACTCAGTATTAAACCATCTCGATAAACATACACTTGTATATTCTGCAGAGCACACGCTGATTACTGTTTTGATGTGCAATGACAGAATCTGCATACACAGCTGGTGGGGATGGGTTATTTGAATGACAGATAAAGGGCTGGCTTTTTCTGGAAGACTCAAAGAAACTCACTGTTTCAGTGTTACAGCTTTGCACTGCACCATTCCCAAGTGATGTTTGTTGAAATCTGGAATACGCCATAGAGCAAGGAGTTTTTATGAAGGAGGAACATACAAACCAAGGCATATTCCACTTTGGGGAAAAAAAAAAAAAGTGAGAAAGCTGTGGCTGTACAATTGTAAGAACTCTTCAACTGGTTACATCAAATTATTCCACTCAAACATATGATTACATTTGGTGTGTAGTTCCTACAGTGATCACCTCTATGGTACATCTAGGCATTCTTCATTATCTGCTACTGACTGTATAAGATTGTCACTGATGAGAGCTCTGTTAAATGCTGCAACACTGAAAGGGCGCGAGCAACATCATCCCCCTGGGGTCTGACATCTCTGCACATCAAAACAGTTCCAAGCTCAATTCAATGCATTCTAAGGTTAATGCATCTTTCTGTTCTCCTTCCCCACTATGCAAGGAAAGGCCTTTCCCATTCCAAGCTCACAGGTATTTCCCATCAGATTGTCCACTTTGTCTTGCAAAAAATTCTTTCCCAAAGCAGACCTTAATCTCTACAACCTGCTCAGACAACTCTTATCTTACTTGAAATGCACTCTCCTTGCTGCCATCGTGTAACCATCCAACAAAGGCGCAGAGAAACACATGTGAGTGTAAACAACAGGTCACATCATGATGCTTTTTGCTATATCCTGTGAGTGTTGGTATCAGTAATACTCCTCTGCAATTCATATGCTAGAAAACAGAAATACTGAAGCACATTTAGATAAATGGTCATCTTTTGGTCTTTTTTCAAGAGGAAAATATTTTTCACTTGGCGCACACTTTGGATTGTAAAGGCTTTACAGGTTCTAAAAGCCATAAAGTCCCTTTTTTGCCCAGTATTTTGCTGGGGAAGACACAGAAAATTTATATGAGAAAGCGAATGCAAAGTTAAAAATACATCAGAAACCTGCAAAAAGAAGTGAGAAAAGAGCCCTAAGTAACACATGTGAAGGAGCTGAGGCACAAAGCCATATCAGATAAATTGTTACCCATTAAAAGATATGACATTTTTACCTCACCTATTTCTTCTTTACTGAATTAGCAATGAAAAAGTAAATGAAACAAAGATTTTGGAAACAACACTGTGAACTAGCTGGCTTGCAGCCATCACTTTGCCTCTTCCCAGACCCCTTTATTCTCTTTCAGATTTGAATACATGATGAGTTGGGAACTGGAACAGTATAGTTATGTAGAATCTACTTGGAAACTTAGAAAGCACGAACATCACCCCTGAGTGTAATAACTAGGGAAGAGAATGCATATTTTAAAGTGAGAATATGTTATATAGCTCACTTGTCAAAGGACTATTTACTTAATAGAAAATAATTTGTGTCAGCAACTTAAGAGGCCAAAACTGTTATCCAAAAGATATTTTCCCATTTCATCTGAAGTTTAGATAAAGAGTATAACCATTAAAAAGACTAATATTAATCAAGTCAGAAATTCATATAGTAACCTTAATGTAAGTAAAGAGGAATGCACATCTGTGACTCATGAACTGCTTGACAGTATTTTACACTGCTCATTAAGTTTTCTTACAGAATTGTAGAAATATACTGAATGCTTGTTTCTGAAATATCACAAAACAGGACCATGTTTCATACTTTGAGATACACAACTGCTTTTCTTTGAATCACATGCAATACTTAGATTTCATATAATACAAGTTATAGAATAAGTCCTCAAAAAACTTTTGGAAATTAGGTAAATTCAACAATATTCAAACTAAAAACTCAAAATCTACAGTTATCTCTAATTACATTTAAGAAATGACAAGCAGTACGGAGAATATGAGGAAATTTCAAAGGTTCCTACTAAGATCAAATCTTGTATCAGGATTTAACTCCTGACATTGTTAGCAACCATGTGAAGCATCCATAAAAAATATTTTGAGAATCACAAATCATCAGAATGGAGAGAGAAGAGATGAAAAAAGATCATTTATTGAAAAGGAAGACAAGCTCAGCAAGAGAATGCTCATCAAGCTTTGATTAAGTATTACTAGAATACATTACAGAAACAGTGAAGTTACAGGGGAAGAACATCAGGACTGATAATGCTAGCTGAAATCATAGGACATAAATTGAAGGAACACTGAAGAAAGGGAATATGGTTCTTGATTCTTTCCTTTTTACAAAATCACCAGCCAGTAGACTGGATAAGCAAGTATTGAGGGATCAGCAGTCAGTGAAGTGAAAAAGTCATTCACACCTTGATAATCATGTACTTGTAAGTTATGAGTGAAAATTGATTATCTGTCATTAAAAGAACAGATTACAACAGCTAGTAAATTTATAGCAATATGAGATTATTGAAATCTCAAAAATGTTTTAAATCTAAACAGGGAGACTTTAAAAGGTCCCGTTGAGTCTGTGCCCAAAGGAATTCTTTCCATCCGAACAAACTGAATGCTCTGCACAGTATTACAGGCTAAACTGCTTAATGCAAAAAAGTTTATGTACGTACCAAGAGTTCAAAAGTCTGACCAACACAACCTGCAGTTCACACGTAACAGCTGCGCGGAAGCGGGGCTGGAAACCGCTATGCTACACTATAGCCCAGGTCTGATGTACCTGAACTCTATACCCAGGAAAGAGGATGGGAGAAAATAAGGAAGACAGTATACCTCTGTTGTAATAAAGATCCAAGAGTGGCTCATCTCTCTGGGAAACCTGCCTGGATGTCTTCCTGTGTGATCTCATGTAGGTGTTCCTGCTCCAGCAGGGGGATTGGACTGGATGATCTTTCGAGGTCCCTTCCAATCCCTGACATTCTGTGATTCTGTGATCCCAGGACGAGGAGAGAGGGTAAGGCAGACACATATACAGGAAAATGATGGAAAGATTAAGGCACAGGATGCTGGTTAAGTAAGTACATGAGATGGAAGGGAGTGAAGGGGCTGGGTTCTAGCTATGAGAAGCTACAAGTAATGCCACAATATCTGAAAAAGCAGGAGCAGTTGTCATTGGTGATTCCAGAGCAAATGAAAGATTTGGGAAACTCTTAAATTTAGAAGCTCTTCAAGAAGGCCTGGTAAAGGAATACAATTTTCTAACTAACTGTTGCATTTCTGGAGACTATTTTCAAAACAAACAAGGAATTCTACTGAAATTACAGAAGAGTAAAGGTTGACTGGCACATCATATTGAATAATTTCTGCGTATTTTAATGCCATCCCTTTGAATAGTCCCTGGGTTCCACTGCTACATTACACAGCTAATACTGTCTGGAAATTATGGAAATTTAGTCTATAGTCCATGTCTCATATGTACTGCTCCTAATTGAGCTCTTTGTGACTTATCATTTGATTTCAAATATAGAAGGTGGAGAAACTGCCTTTTTACCTCTGCCCTTCTGGGGGAAGGGTGATTTTGAAATAAACCTTTACGTGTTTATTGTCTAGAAAATCTAATTTCAAAACTGTGAACTTTTTACTAAAGCTGTTTGACATTAAAGACTTCACATTTTAAAGACCATACTCTAAGAGCATATTGCACATAGTCACAGATATCAAATGTAATTGTGTCATGCCACTTTCCTACAAGCATTTACTGCACTGCACTTTGTGTCTCAACATAGGATTATCAGAAGTCAAACAGGATTATCTCGTAAAAAAAGTGGATCTTTAAATCATTTAAGATTAATACAGTGATTGAGTTAAAAAAAACTTGACCAAAAATTGAATTGAACCTTAATGGATTAGATTAACCTCAGAGGAATTATCCTAAGAGAAAGTACTGTTGACTATTAGGATATTGTTCCTGCAGTATTATGTTAAAAGCATCGCTGTGGAAAACAAAGCATTACTCCAATAAACACAAAACTGCCGCAAGCAGCAGTGTTTCCAGTGGATGAGCAGCATTCGACAGGCGTCCTGACATTGCCTGTATCATTCACACACTGCATGGCATCCCACCTGCAGCTCGTATTGCCCTTCTGGCTTTGACAACCACAGAAAATCTTAGAATGAATTCCTATTGGTTCAAAGAAGTGGAACAACTCATTATATTGACTGTCTTTACATGATGCTTTTCACATTCATAGGGCTTTGCTAACCAAAAACTGCCTTAACAACCACATAATAGCATTATTCAGAATGAAGGTGAATAGAAGAAAAAAGAAAACAAGTTTTCTTAAATATAATCAGTTGGGGTCAGAAAATCTTCTCCAAATGCCAATAAGAAGTCAACTCCCTCTGCTTTTTGCTCCCAAATATCACAGAAGGTGTGCTACTAGTTCAGACATTTCCTTCAAAGCAGAAAATTAGGCTCCATTTAATAAACAGTTTTACAGTTGTGGCCCTGATCATTAGCAAATGAGAGGCTCTCCCCCAAAATAATTCACATGATCCTGTTTTTTTCTCAGTACTAGGTATCTATTTTAGAGTCTTGTGTTCCTCCTTTCCACCCCAGTTTGGCCCTCACACAAAGGAAAAACAAACACTTAAAACAAAATTGGATTTAATTTAGCCTAGGAAAGACTTGTTTTTGCCAGCTGAAGCCATTCAGTAATATTGATCTAAATTCACAAGTTGTTTTGGTAAAATGGAAAGCTCCTTTTGAAGCCAGCTTGCATTTTGCCCGAACTAAATTGACCCAGTTCCACTGAGGAAATGTCTGAAAAACATGTCCCTTCTGGAACTGCAGTAAGAGATATCAAATCAGTATTACTGTTTTCTAGTTTTCACAACATAAAAGACTGCAGAAAGGATGAGAAAAGGTAGAGAAGACTACTATAGATGACTACATATATGGAACAATTGTTAGTCTAAGAGCAACTACATAAATTGCAACCCATCAGCGTGAAGGAAGACGATGAGGAATATTATAAAGGTCAGTAAAATTATGGTAGTAGACAAAAGGTGAACAGGAAATCATTATTCACTATTTCTCAAGATAGGAGAGTTATGAGACACCCAGTGTAATTACCAGGCACAAAAATAAAATGAGCTACTTCTTCATAGCACACAATCAAAATCATAAAAAGTCTTTGACACAGGATGTCGGGGAAGCCAGAAACACAAATGAGTTCACAATGAATTAGACACTGGAGAGACCCATCCACAGCTATTAATTATGACAGCTGAAGCACTGTGGCCATTAACTGCCAGAACCTGGGCACAGCCTACCACTCCTCACCTGACCTCTCTCAGCCTCTTTCCCTCAACACCTGCTATGGGCCACTCAGAGACAAACTGGATGAAGTGATCTCTGGGCTGTCCTCTCACAAGGTATTCTTCCATAAATTAAAAAAATGGCTCAATAAAAGGTTCAGTAGAACAGTAGTGCTACTTCAAGCAGTATTTTGTACTTTTTAAAGGTCACAATATATTAAATAGATATATTTCTCGTTTTCTAAAATGTGTGTTGAAGTTCCCAATTATTATGTTACTCATACTATTTTTATCACGTGTTTTCTTAATAAAGGATTTGGACAAGAGATTTATTATATATAGTATATATATAATAATTATATATTTATGTAAAATATATATCTTTATTATATAATATATTATTTCCATACCAAGTTGAACTTAATGGATACCAAAACTCTCACCGTACTAGATTTAGTGAAATTACCTGCCCATTTCAGACTTCCTTAAAGCATGCACTCTCCCAGAACGCTAGTGAAATGAATATAACAGTTGTCACCTCCTGTTAAATACAATCTTCAGAACTGAACAGAACCCAGTGATGGAGAAGTGACCAAAAACCAGTGACTGAAACAAGGGCAAATAATGCACAATGCACCACACAAGTCAGCACATATTCTGTAGTGGAGGAATGTGAAGTCACACTGGAGTTTCAAGTAATTAGTTTTCACAATTCAACCTTGTACATAACGCATATAAGCAGTGCCATTCAGCAAACGGGGAACTGATGTCGTGCACATGTTTTCATGCAATGGAACAGACAAGATATAATCCCAAATCTTTCAGTAGTCTTGCTCTTGTCAACGTGAACAGAACTTCCACTGAGACAACGACTATCAGCAGCCCTTCAGGAAGTTCAGCAATTTAAATAATCCAGCTGAAGTCAACAGAAAAAATGAGAAAGAGTTGGGCCTTTCAGTCAAGAAAGCATTCCTTGTTCAAGCATGTCTGTAAGTGCATGACACTGAAGCTAGTAGCATCATGAACATAAACAAAGACAACCATATGCAGTTCATGCCTATTCAGGATAGGACTTAAAATGCAAAAATACCTCCCTATATCAGAATTCACATACCTAAAGTCAGGCACTTGGGCAAATACCTTGCTAAACAGATCAAATAATGATTTTAGATCTAAATTCAGCAAGCACTTAGTCTATTCTATTGTTGAAATTTAAAATATATTTCTTGAGAAACACTGTGCACAGTCACTGTTGGGAGTGCTATGCCAAATCTGCTTTTAGTGCATATGGGTGATGAAGCCAGTAGAATTATAAAAAAAATGAATGTTTCTCAATATAAAGTTTCAGTTCTTCCAAAAATTATGTGCTTGCCTTTTTTTTTTTAAGAATGCAGTCTATTAAAAATACATTAATATTAAGTAATCAGAGACATAAATTTTAAAAGGAATACTTTAGTACAGATCATTATTTCAATTTCACAGTAATTCATTTGAGAAGCATTCCTAATTAACTTAACATTCATTTTTAATTGCCAAAAGATTAAATGGATTCATCTCTCTTTTGCTGCATAAGTTTAAATGAATAGCTTTAAATGCCCTTCATATTTAGGGCAAGCTATTTTGTTAGTTTATTTTAGCAGAAAAAAATAAGCCCTTTTGTTTCTGCAGGAAAAAGAGTAACTGAAACCCATGGAAGAGATGCAAACAAGACTGTGCAATGAATCTATTTTTTAGGGCAAATATTATCCTCTTGACCAATGATTACCAGGAAAGTTTCTCAGGAAACTGAAACTGGAAGAAGGGGTAAAGAGAGCTAATTACTACATTTTTGCCAAATACTCCTTAACACCATTCTCAGAAAAGAAAGTGATTCCTATTAAAACAGTAGGCAAAAAATCCCAACACTTAGGAGGACTGGAGTAAGCTGCATATTACTCTGCATAAGATCGTTCTTGAAATTGGTTTACATAGTGTGGACATTCCTTGATCTCACAGTAGTTCCTCTGACCCTTCCAATTTCACAGGTGACTGTTAAATAACTTGGGAGGAAACAGAACTGGTGATCAATCCACAAGTTGAGAGAAAAAAAAAAAAATGTTTTCCTATATCTACATTTCCACTCCTTTCCTGTGACTATGTTCAAAGCTGCATGGTATTATCTCATTTATAATGTTCTGGAAAACATATATATCATGGACTGAGACATATTTGTTTGAATTACTAATACATGGAACCATGCCTTTATCCAAGCCAGTCTGGCTACTCATCCACCGCATGCTTGGTCCTGTTGCATAATGCTCACGGCACGCACTTATGAGGCAAAGTCCTGACCCTGAGCAGTGGTTCATTTTTTAAATTCAGTCACTTAGAGCAGGATAAACAGAGGTTTTAATCCATCCCAGTAACCTGGTGACCATCGTGCTAGCAATTCCTGGTCCATCCTTTTCTCTGTTGAGCCCAAAGGATCCTCAGTCTTTTTCAGCACAGCAAAACACAGCCTTCATAAACAAGCTGGGTTCACAATGTCTGTTTGAAGTAACTTCTGCCTGGCGAGTGTTTTGAAATCAGCCCAGGCAGATTTACCACAGAGTAAATCATACAAACAACAGCAACTGTGTAGAGTGCCTTCCCTCTCTCCATAAGCCCACTAGTACAGCTGTTACATCTACTTGCAACTTCAGCACCTAAATGTAGAGGATAAGTTCAACACTACTGCAGACCTTGACCCAGGATCTGAAAGGCACAGAATTTAGAACAATTTGCCTTCCAAAGAATTGCCATTTGGCTGAATAAATAATTGCCAGTTCAACATCAAAACCTGTCACACTCTACATAACAAGTGTGGCCTCATGACTCAGGCTTCCGAGTTTTGCTTTCACTATGAAATCAGGCAGTGCAATTCTGACACCTTCCCCAGAACTCTGTGACAGAAGCTTGCAAATACAAAATGAAAATGTGAGTTTTCTGAATACCTCCATCCCTCCCAAATGCTTTATCCCACTTTCTCAAAACCCAGCATTCATTAAATCACAGTTAGTTGTTTTACAAAGCTTATCAATAGGAAGCCACCTCAGCAAATTGCTGAAGCAATGAACTCAGTGCTTAGAAAATAAACAAATAATTGGTGTTTTAAAGCATTTTAAAATTATAGAAAACCTTATATTTTACTTCCATGATCCATTTCAGGGCTTGCCTCAACTCAGTGAACAAGCATAGCACCTAAGTCATAAATGGCCATTTGTAAAAATTAGAAAAACATATAATTTTATTAGGTACTAAATTAACTACATAGAAAGAATGAGAAAACATTAGGTTGTTTCTGATTTTTTTTTCCTAATATACAGTATTGCATTTAAATGAGCACTATAATTCTTAGACTTTAATTCAAATGAACCTAATTGTGCATGGTTCACTTTGAACATAATAAAAATGTAAAGCATACATCAATGGATTTAATATTTACTGCATCACTTCACTGAAGAAAAAAAAAAAAAGATGGGTTTCTTTGCTTCACAGGTAGCAATATCCTAGTTGATAATCATGGGAGATTTTGCCAACAGTAAATTTCACTGCTTTATGTAATTTTTAAATATTATTTTAGTTCCTTGTTAATAAAAGTAACAATGGCGCTACAGATACCTAAATTGGTCATAGCAATAAATGTCAGTTCTGTATCTACTTGCTTAGTTAGATTAAACTAGTTAAATTAAAAGTTAATGAGTTACAGGGAAACAATACAAAATGTGTCCACTACTATTGAATGTATCAGTACTAACATACCAAATCTGAATAATTAAATAAATTTGAAAGGCAGCAATTTAACAGGTTGCTAATTCCACCATTTATATTACCTTCTATTTGTGAAAAGTTTATTGCACCAGCAGTATTTGCACCTCATCAAGGGCCAATACAAAGAGTTAGATGCTATTTATACCCACCTAAGATTTCAAAATATTTTTTAACATGGAACTGGAAATATCTAGATATTGTAGCTCTATTTATTAAAAATGTGAAATTCACACTGTTATGTGACAGTATCTTTTAATTTTCCTTTATTCTCTGTCTTCTGAGTCTGATTAAAAAGTGGCTTAAAGCAAGCACAAGAACTATTGCGGGGGAGAGGGGGGTTGTAGTTCTTACATGATGTTATTTTCTATTTATTAACACTTTCTTTAACAAAAGATCCTGACTACAGCTTCCTGAAATAACACTGTCTATTGTAAATCACTTTAATTTGTTTTTCCAAGACAGAAAAAGAATAACAGTTACACTTACAGTTTTTGGACGCACAGCCTTATTTGATTAAACAACAAAACTGCCTTATGAAGCTTTTCAGCCCTTGTATTTCAAAATCTAATGGCGGTCTCTTCACTGAAGCTAATTATTAGAACCACTTACTACCCCTCACCCCAAACCTGGCCCAAACGCTGGACAGAGCAGAGCAGGCCCAGGCTCTCTAACGCACAGACCAGCCTCTTACAATCTTAGAATACCATCAGCAGAGTGTCAGTTCTTATACCATTACAATTAGATAGCATGCTGTTACCACTCAAAAGCACAGTTATGTAGATGGATTTCCAGGTACTATTCTTCACATCCTCTTTTAGATGAACCACAGTCATCACCTGTAATTCATAATACAGCATGCAAAATATTTAGATCCGATGCATCAACTGAACTAGGTAGCAAAACTGGGTTAAATCTCTGTTACTCTCGAACATTCTGCACTGAGTAACAAGTTTTACTGTCAGTGGCAATCACCTTATTCTGGGCTATGCCAATATTCTGCTGGGACGAATGTAGAGCCAAGTCAGACCAAAGGTTCCTGCTAACCATGTCTCTGGCAGGGGCCAATAGTGGATACTCAGTGATGTATGAAGCAGAGGTAATATTTTCCCCAAGTATGTCCCAGCGCCTGTCAAACTGTGGTGCTTTGGGCAGTTTTTTTATTCTTTTGCCCTCAAGACTGAGGTTTCTTGAATGAAGGTTCCCGATTTCTTAGAAAACTCTATCATGATACTCCACATTTACAGATACCTTCACACAGAAGGACTCAAATCTATACTAAACAAGGGCTAGTTAATTTACCAAGCCAAGTAATTTTTGGCCACCTTCCTGACTACTGAATAAGCTTATTCACCTGAAACTATCGACAATCTCTGTGGTTTGTTTGCAATTCCTGTTTCAGTTTTTCAGCTTTTGTTTCACTCATTCTCTTGTTCAGTAACAGTAGTTTTTCCCTGGACAAATTGGAGTCATCCATCATTTTCTGTGTTACTGCTCTTTTCCTCAAATTAAAGCCTAATCGGCTCAGATACTATAATTTACTGGATTTCCATCATAATGTAACTGACATGATTTGGAGGCATATACAAGTGCTGAACAAAACCTAACAGACATTGCTTAACACTTCAACTCAGCTACCAAACACAAGCTAATGTTTGTTTTACTTTTTGTAAGACTATTTACCAGACTTCTTGATGCAAAAATTTCTGTCCTTACCAATGTCCTTCAAGATTTCTTCCCTGGGAGACAGCAAGAAGTGATTTATGTGTTATTTCTTGTTTCTTTTTTTTTTGGGGGGGGGCTCTATATTTAAGCAAAAAGTTCCATTCTTTCCCTCCCACTAACATGAGGTAATGAATCCATTTTGCAGGTTCTCCTACTTCATTCATGAAACAGCCAAACTTAACACATCCAACTGTTAGTCTTAGTACTCACTTAAGAAAACTTTATTGAAAGAACTCAGACTTTCATCCACTGTCTTCTATTGTGCTGACAATTTCCCTACCTCCCCTGAAGTTAAACTCACCAGCCCCAAGTTCCATACACTTCTACCTACACTGCCCATGTTGTAAGGTATTTTACACAGTCCTTTGCACCCTGCACACCTTTTTGAAGGTGCTAGGATGTATACACTTGTTCACTGAAGAACTTTGTGTATCATCTTCTGTGAACTCCTATATTCACTTACACAAACAAGCCTGAGGAACATAGACAGTATTCTGGATTCTTTATAAAAATCTACCTTACATTAGCTTCTGTCTGAGCTGGTCATTTTCTTGCTGGACAAATTCTAAATACTTTGGTGATAAATTATTCTTTTTCTTCCAATAGCCAAAATTCTTGTCCCAGGAGTCAATCCTTCACAGGTTCCTTCTGGGACTTTAGTTAGTGTCTGTGGCAAGTCTTACACTGATAGAAAGCATCCCTCATTTTGGATTTGCAAACCTAATCTTGTCTAACAAGCTTTATTGCTTGTTATTACAGAGAATCTAGTGAGGATTCAGAAGCCCCACTGGAAGAGATATTACAGAAAACACATGGTCTGTGCCCCACTGCAATCACAAGATTACAATACCAGCACAGACCCAGCAATGATTTCAGGTTCTCAAATCTCACTGAAAATAGAGATTACGTACCACTTTGCCTCTGAGGGTCTGTGTTGCAGCTTCTGAATGTAGTTAGATTATTTCTTTTCCCTAACAAAATGCATAGTCAGGATGTAACCCATCTAATTACAAATTTAACAGGGAGACATTGAACAATATTCAGGCAAATCTGGTCACCATTTGAGCAGTCAGTAAAGCATTTGACTAGTAAGCAAGCAGGTTCACGTGCCTAAAGCTGCAAGTGTGAGATCAAGCCATGTTATAATGTTACTTCTTTAGTACCTGTAGTGTTGGAAGTAGGGGTTACTGTCACCAAAGGACAAGCAAAGTCTTCATAATACTAATGCATACAGACCTGAGACTTACACATTGCACTCTAGAACCAAAGCTTTTTCAGTTCAAGCGCAGCAATACACAAATGTACGGGCCAACTCCCTCCATAGAACTTCACAACTACACCCACATTTATGCAAAAAACAAATAATCCATGCCATTAATGATAAACTAGTGACTTTGCAATCAATTGTCTTTTTCACTGATCACTTAGCATCAAGATGCCTAAGCAGCAGGCAAACTTCCCATTGCACTAGGTCACAGCTGATCAATTAGTTTCCTTCAAGGTGCAACCGGTAATTTCTAACAAGATGATAGAGTTCATTTTCTTCTTAGTAGCTAGAAAGCACTGTGTGTTTGTTTCAGTGGGGACTGTTATGAGCAGAATGTTGATAAGGTACAAGGACTCCCTGTTTGGGTAGTTTGCAAGTGCAAAGGACTGGGAGGGGGGGTAGCAAACCCCAGAATTTGGATACGCCAATGAGATGTTCCATATTGTATTACAGCATGGTCAGTGTATTAACCGGGGTTGACCGGAAAGCGCCGCGACTCTCTCAGGAATTGCTCGGGCTCACTCTTCAGGGATTGTGGTTGTGGTTTCGGGGTTCCTTTCACTCCTCCAAGATCGCTACCGGCAGGTGGTGAGCAATTGTACTGTGCATCACTCATTTATATGCATATATATCGTTGCTATTATTATCATTACTATTTAAATTTAATTTTACTCCAATTATTCAATTGTTTTTATCTCGACCTACAAGTCTCCTGACCTTTACCCCTCCAATCCTCTCTCCTTTTTCTTTTTTCCTTTTTTTTTTTTTTTTTTTTTTTGAGGCGGTGGGAGGGCGCTTGGGGGAGGGAGCGCAAGCAGATGTGCCATGTTTGGCTGCCAGCCAAGTTAAACTACCACACAAGGTTTACTCAACAGGAAAGAACCTGTGAGGCCAAAGTGCTGCCCTCAGAGCTGGAAACAAAGGTGGCACACTACAGTCCACCTCCAAGAGACCAAGGACATTGTAGGAAACATGAGTCTTTGAGTTCACTGTTAAAGGCTCAGTTTTTAATCAAGGCAGAGAAGCAAGCACTTTTGGAGTTTGGCTCCTGTGATGTATTTTATCTTACCATTATAAAAATCAACAAGTAAAAGTATTTATTTCTCTCCACTAACAATAACAGGAAATGAAAGCCACTAATTCAGACTCGGGACAAGAGGCATAAAGTGAAGTAGGATGAATCCCACACAAGGTGAGTTGTGGAAATTATTATTGTGGCTTGGATCTAGACTAGATGCTATTCTTTAGTCATTTCTCCACTAACCAACACAGATATAAGTTTAAGCACCTATCCACATTTTAATAACATTTATCCCAGGTGTAATTTTCCTCTCCCTCTGCATTTAACTCTCACTGACACTGAATGAGAGCTGAAAGTGTGTGCATGAGCAGAACTGACTCCAGGCATTTTTACAGCTTGATTTTTTAAATGTAATTAGAAAAGCACATTTAAATGCTTAATCTGTGTATTATCGGAGAAAAGTTTAATAGTGGCTAATTAATGCATAAAATTTACATTTAGAAAACTAGTATCCAGGCACTGCAACAATCAAAATATTTGCAGAAATCACAACAGAAAGAAAAACAAGATTATAAATAGTTTACTGACAAGTGTTCATTAATATTTTGGTTTGTTTGGGGGTTTTTTTGCTTGCCTGTGTTTTGAACCGGAGTTTTGGGTACACTTCACTCTATTAACCAAATAAAAAACTGTCTGCAGTTCAGTGAACCACAATTGTATGTGCCTTTTCAAGAGGAGTAGGCAAACCTGGAGGCTGCAATTTTAAGTTACTCACTTCTTCCGTTGTAAGAAAAAATTCTGTAAACAGTGCACAATCCCAGTCAAATAATTTACTTTCTAATTTACACGTCTATTTCTGAGGTTACTTAGAGTCTAGTTCTGCTAACTGTTACAAGGCTACAAAACTTTACATTCTCAAAACACAGTAAAGGCCACTGACGTAAGACAGGGTGTGTTCTACACTATTTAAAATTGGTTGCCTTAATGTTATAGAAATAATCTGGCACATAAGATGAAACAAAGCTTTTACAAAGATCCTCTTAAACTGAAATGAAGAATTAATCTTTGGGACTAGAAGAATCAGAGAAGGGAAACAAAATGAAGGGAAAATGTCTCTCTAGAGGTGAAAAAAAAAATAAACCTTCTGGTTTGCTGGACTTCATATGTTGTTAAAACACACTCTTCCAGCTGCATGTCTGTTTTGCTTGAATACTAATTTTATTCTTTTTGAGATATTTACTTTTTGTTCAGAGTAAGTTTCGTGGTTCACAGTTATGCATTTCCACAAGAAGCAAAAGGAAAAAGCCCTCTTTCCTTACACACGTGTACTACATCATCAGTTCCCCCATTTCTCCTCTTACCTCACACCTGCTCCATAAAATTAGCTGTTTATCCTTCTTAATGCTTTCCTCAAAATTCCTGAACCCCTTGTTACATCACATCACTAGCAACTGGAGGAGGCAGCATGTTCCATGACCACTTTGGGTTGCACTCTGCAAGTGGCTAGCTGGACTGTGTGTTTCCAAGCCAGCACATGAGGCAGACCAGCAACACTGTCAGCCTTTCCCCCAAGGTGGGCTTTAACTTGGGTCTCCTCTCAAACAGATTTTCATAAGGCTTGCAGGAACTTCAATTTTCTTACAGTACTCCAATCCTCTTCCAAATTTGGGCATTTCACTCAACAAGAGCAGAAGTAGTCAGGGGATGCACAAGCACTAGGTTAAAAGAAGTTATTTCCCCTGCATAGGGGGGAATTTTGACATGCAATTCAGCGAAACAATGGATCAGGATTCCTACAAGGTTGTATTTTCATGACAGACTTTTACATGTACATTATTTTCAATTATGAAATCCAGTGAATTTATTATCAGACATTGGAAAGCCACAGTCATTTCTGATGACATTCAAACCAGACAGGTTAGGTTTTTGAAGATGTTGAGCACTTGCCACTCTTCACCTCTGCAAATCAAAGGATGCATTTCCAAGAATACCTCTTAAACATCCAAATGTTGCTTTCTTACTGTGGCAGCACTGTATATCTTTTTACAGAGTTCTGTCTGTCTTTGGTTTAAAAAAACCACAGATCCACAGCTCCTCAAACAAGTGGCCCACTCCAAAACATTTTTCAGCATTTATCTTTATACTATGTAAGTGTCCAGTAATTAAGAAAAAAAAAGGTTTGCTACTTAGTAGCTATTAAGCATGGAGAGTTATGAGCTATTAAAGATGTTCTGGACACATGCAACCATAATTTTCAAGGAATTCAGCTCTGTTGCTGTCCAGAGATAGCACTAGCATGGAGGTGAGATACATGCTTTCATATCCTGCAACTAATCCTGCCCTGCTGGGTTGTACCACCCTGCCCCACTCAGCTGAGGCACACTATCTTCCATGCATACCTATAATCTCAATTATTCTTATCACAGATATCGTGTCAGGGAGGCATCAGAGATGAGAAACACTCAGAAGACACTGAAGCACCCCCAGTTAGGCCTTGAAAGCAGTTCCCCACCACCACCCAGCCTACATCACACAAAACCCATAGCTCACAAGAGACCAACAGCCTGATGCCAGGCACTCCCATCACTTTAGAGGCTTTGCCCTGTCAGCTGGCACCATTCACTCGGGGCAGATGTTCTCCAGCACACAGAACCTAACACACACTGTCAAGTTTGCTGGAAGCTGCCCCAAGATCATGGAGGCAGCCACATTGCAACAGTCTGGACATGCACCACTAGCACCTGCTTTCTGCAAGTGGAACAGCCTGCAGCAGTTTGCTAATCAATGCAAAAGGCACCACCACGACAACACCCCAAAAACTGGCACAGACCTGAAAGCACGTGAAGGCCCATTTCTGGGACTGTAATCTCATCCATCATATCCATCTTACAAAAATGACCCCACAAATCTGTGGCACAGCACTTACCTGCTGGCAAGTGCAATCTCAATGCCTACTAAACCAGGTATCCAAGCCATCTTCTCTTTTGCTATCTCTCACGCCCAAGAAAACACCACAGCAGTAAGTAGGGCACAACCGTAAGTGCCAGTTTCTACACAATCCCACTTGGAAGGGCCATCAGTCCTCCTGTCATAGAGTACCATTTCATGACACTAAAGAGTTCCATAGGCCAGCACAGTTTTCCTCCATACAAGACGAGTTAAATGACTGGTCAGCATTTCTTAAGAGGGAAAACTATCCTGCAAGAGACGATGCTACAGTAACCCCATTTGCACTCTTTGACTAGAATGTCAGAACAACCCTAAAGGAGTTTAGTGCAGCTCTTCAAAGCCTACATAGCCTGCCTACTGGAAAGCACATTAAGACGAAGAGAGGTGCCAAACAAACATGTGTTGAAAAAAGACCCGGAGCAAGCCAAGTCTGAAGGAACCACAGTAAAAGTTGCTGAGTTACATTCCATATGTAGGGCATGCGGGAGTTCTTCACCACTCTGCATCAATTTTTTTCAATGCAAAAAAAACCCAAGAGCTACACTAAATACACAGACGTTTCCCATATATTTGTTTTAGTGGATAAGAACATTCTATGAAGATTTTTTTTTTTTTTTTTACAAAAAATGTTGTGCACAAACAGGTTGAGCAAACCTTGCAGTTTTGAAATAGTGCTGAAATTTCAATAGGTTAGAGAAAGCATTTCTTTCTTTTTTTTTTTTTTTTTTTTTTTTTTAAAAAAAAGCCAGGTCATATGCTCTCAGCTGGAGCTTTAAATTATAAACATAAAAAGTAATTCCAAAAGCTGTAGAGTTGAGAAAGTTATGTATAGCTTAAAAGTTGAAGGGGGACAAGGAGGAGGTAGACAGGGGGAACAGGAGGAGGTAGAGAGAGGATTATCTCATCCCTACTATAAAAGTCCAGCCAAACAAGGATGCTGTGAAGAAAAGAGTCTCATGATGTAACAAAATGAAGTAGATGATTACAGCTGAACTTTGCCAATTCCACCACTTTCTTTGGTGCACAATACTAAGAACCTTGTTGGTAACTGTAAATAAATGTTACAAAGTAGAGGGTTGCCCTGTATTGCACAAGAGAGTTTCTGTTTTATATCAAGAACTCTTGTGTTAATATAGTAAAATAAATTCTATCAATAGATGCCTACCAATTTTCAAACCCACACAGATTTGAAAGACCTAACAGAAAAGATATGTTAACAGCTTCAGCTCTCAAAGGCTGAATTAAATCACATAGTCCTACACTTTCCCCTTTGGTGTATTCCATAAATAATATTGGTGTATTCCTGTTCTATGGGAAGATTTGACGTAAAACCAAAGTGACCAAAATGCTGATAAATAAATCCACAAAGTAAAGGACTTCAGAGAAAAGGCTCTGGTAGTAACCTGAACCAATCTTACCAAAAATACGACACAATGTCATCTTTCATAAAGTCATAGAGTGGTTTGGGTTGGAAGGGACCTTAAAGCTCATCCAGTTCTAACCCCACCCCCGGCCATTAGCAGGAACACCTTCCACTAGACCAGGTTGCTCAAAGCCTCATCCAACCTGGCCTTAAACACTTCCAGGGAGGAGCATCCACAACTTCCTTGGGCAACCTGGGCCAGTGTCTCACCACCCTCACAGTGAAGAATTTCTTCCTAATATCTAATCTACACCTACCCTCTTTCAGCTTAAAGCCATTTCCCCTTGTCCTGTCATTAACTGCCCTTATGAAAAGTTCCTCCCCAGCTTTCCTGTAGGCCCCTTCAGGTACTGGAAGTCTGCTATAAGATCTCCCCAGAGCCATCTCTCCTCCAGGCTGAACAGCCCCAACTCTCTCAGCCTGTCCTCATAGGAGAGGTGCTCCAACCCCTCGGATCATCCTCGTGGCCTCCTCTGGACTCGTTCTAATTGGTCAATGTCTCTCTTGTGTTTGGGGCTCCAGAACTGGACCCAGTACTCCAGGTGGGGCCTTACAAGAATGGAGTAGAGGGGGAGAATCCCCTCCCTCGACCTGCTGGCCACGCTTCTCTGGATGCAGCCCAGGACACGGTTATTGGCCTTCTGGGCTGCGAGCGCACATTGCTGGCTCATGTTGAGCTTCTCATCTACCACCACTCCCAAGTCCTTCTCTTTGGAGCTGGCCTCAAGCCACTCATCGCCCAGCCTGTACTTGTGCTTAGGATTGCCCCAACCCAGGTGCAGGACCTTGCATTTGGCCTTGTTGAACTTCATGAGGTTTGCACAGACCCACCTCTCCAGCCTGTCAAGGTCCCTCGGGATGGCATCCCGTCCCTCCAGCGTGTCAACCACATCACACAGCTTGGTGTCGTCGGCAAACCTGCTGAGGGTGCACTCAATCCCACTGTCCATGTCACTGACAAAGACGTTGAAGAGCACCGGTCCCAATACCAACCCTTGAGGGACAGCACTCATCACTGGTTTCCACTCAGACTTTGAGCTGTTGACCACAACTCTTTGAGTGCCACCATCCAGCCAGTTCCTTATCCACCCAGTGGTCCATCCATCAAACCCACGTGTTTCCAATTTGGAGACAAGGATGCCATGTGGGACGGTGTCAAACGCCTTGCACAAGTCCAGGTAGATGACATCAGTTGCTTAAGCCTTATCCACCAATGTTGTAACCCTGTCATAAAAGGCCACCAGACTGGTCAGGCACGATATGTCCTTGGTGAAGCCATGATGGTTGTCACCAATCACCTTCTCATTCTCCATGTGCCTTAGCATAGTTTCTAGGAGTTTCTGCTCCATGATCTTGCCTGGCACTGAGGTGAGACTGACCGGCCTGCAGTTCCCTGGGTCTTCCTTGTTTCCCTTTTTAAGAATGGGGGTTATGTTCCCCTTTTTCCAGTCTGTGGGAACTTCACCAGACTGCCAGGACTTCTCAAATATGATAGATAATGGCTTTGCAACTTCATCTGCCAGTTCCCTCAGGACCCATGGATGCATCCCATCAAGTCCCATAGATTTCTGCACCTCCAGGTTCCTTAGGTGCTCCCAAACCTGACCTTCTCCTCCAGTGGGTGGCTTTTCATTATCCTGGACACTTCCTTTGCTTTCTAGGACTTGGGCAGTGTGGCACAAGTCCTTGCCGGTGAAGACTGAGGCAAAAAAGTCATTGAGCACCTCAGCCTTCTCAATGTCCCGGGTGACCAGATCTCCTGCCGCCTTCCGGAGAGGGCCCACATTTTCCCTGGTTTTGCTTTTCCCCCCAACACACCTATAGAAGCTTTTTTGTTGCCCTTGACATCTCTGGCCAAATTTAATTTTGTCAGGGCCTGGGCTTTCCTAACCTGATCCCTGGTTTCTCAGGCAATTTCTCTGTATTCATCCCAGGTTACCCATCCTTCCTTCCACCCTCTAGAGGCTTCTTTTTTGATCCCAAGTTTGTTCAGGATCTTCCTGTCCATCCATGCAGGCCTCTTGCTGTTTTTGCCTGCCTTCATCTTTGTTGGGATGCACCACTTGGAGGCTTGGAGGAAGAGATCTTTGAGTATGATCCAACTGTCCTGCACCCCTCTTCCTTCCAGGAATTCATCCCATGGTACATGACCAAGCAGATCCCTGAAGCGGTTAAAATCTGCTCTCCTGAAGTCCAGGGTGGTGATCTTACAGTGCACGTTCTTCACTGCCCTAAGGATCTCGAATTCCACCACTTCATGGTCACTGCAGCCAACACTGCCTGAGAGCTTCATGTTTCTCACCAACCCCTCCTTGTTGGTGAGAACAAGGCCCAGCATGGCACCCTTCCTCGTTGGTTCCTCAACCACTTGGAGAAGGAAATTGTCCTCCACACATTCCAGGAACTGCCTGGATTGTTTGAGGCCTGCTATGCCTCCAACAGATGTTGGGGTGGTTGAAGTCCTCCATGAGGACCAGGGCTTATGAACGTGAAGCTGCTCCCATCTGCCTATAGAGAGCCTCATCTGCTTGGTCTCCCTGGTCTGGCGGCCTGTAGCAGACCCTCGCTGTAACATCCCCTTTCCCTGCCTTCTCTTTAATCCTGACTCAAAGACTCTCAGTTAGCTTCTCATCTGTCTCCAGGTGGAGCTCCATACACTCCAGCTGGTTGTTGACATAGAGGGCAACAGCCCCTCCTGGTCTCCCCTGCCTGTCCTTCCTGAAGAGCCTATGTCCTTCCATTCCAACACTCCAGTCATGGGAGCCATCCCACCACGCCTCTGTGATGCCAATCATGTCATATCCCTGCAGGCGCGCATACATTTCCAACTCCTCTTGTTTATTGCCCATGCTACGTGCACCAGCATAGAGACATTTAACTTGGGCCCCCAGTGGAGTTGACTTTGACTTGCTGGCTGGAGCAGCTGGAATCCCAGTGCAGTGCTCTTCAGGCATGTACCTCCCAGAGTTACTACCAGCAGTCCAGTAGTCCCCTTCCCCCTTCCGATCTAGTTTAAAGCTCTGTCAATGAGCCCCCCAATTCTTGCCCCAGGATCCTTTTCCCCTTCTGAGACAGGTGTATCCCATCTTCTGTCTGTAGCACCGGTGCCATGTAAACATCTCCATGGTCAAAGAAACCAAAACTCTGCCTGTGGCAGCAGCCTCTAAGCCATGTGTTAATCAGGTGTGTCTTCTTGTTCCTATCAGTAAACCTCCCTGATTGAAGGGATTGAGGAAAAAATTACCTGTGCACCTGATCCTGCAACCAATCTCCCTAATGACCTGAAGCCCTTCTTAATTGCTTTTGGACTTTTCTCTGAAATTTGGTCACTACTGGCTTGTACGACCAAAAGTGGGTGGTAGTCTGAGGGCCACACCAGGCCAGGGAGGTTCTTGCTGATATCGCAGGGAGGCAGCAGACTGCCCTGTGGGAGGGATCTGTTCGACAAATGGGGCCCTCAGTTCCCCTCAGGAGGGACTCACCTACCACAATTACCTCCCTTTTTTTCTTGATTGAACAAGTCCTGAGGTGTGGGGGAGACTGGCTCACCCTGGATGACTCCCCAGGTGGACCTACCTTTCCATCCTCACTTGTCTGGCTCTCAATTTCCAAAGCCCCATACCTGTTGTGCAGTGGTGACTGGGGGGGCAAGGGAGGCTGGCAGGAGATTTGCCTGCCTGCCTGCCTCCCCGGCCTCTCCGAAGAGAGACCCGTTTCCATTCCCCAATATCTTTTAGGTCCCCTCATCTTACCTGGTGGCAAGAGGACAGGGAATCCTATGCTTCATGTGGGGCCTGTTGCCTGGATGGGAGGGCCTGAGTCCACCAGTCCATCTCCTTCACAATTTCCCTTATCGTCCTCAGCCTTTCAACCCCCTCTTTCAGCTCAGCCACCATACTGAGCAGATCATTTACCTGTTCACAGCGAATACAGCTGTCATCCCTGCACCCCTCCATTTCACGTGAGAGGCTCCAGCACTCCCTGCAGCCAGGGGCCTGGACAGCTGCATCTTTACGTTCGACCTCTGTCTGGGTCGCCACATTTCTGCTACCTACAGCTTTTGGCCGGGTAACAACCATGGCTGTTCCTGCCTGTGTGACTATTGGCTCAAACTTCTGCAACACCTGAGTTGTTGTTGTTTTGCTGAACTGCTGCAATTCACACAATTGACAATAAGTAGCACACCTATATATAACAAGGGTAATATTGAAAGATGTTCATGATTTGTAACCAAGTGAGATTATATTAGCACAAAACCAGGAATTCATTTGATACATCTATTAATATTTCATCCTGCTTATGTGTTTGTATATTTGTGTTTGTCCACAGAATACCCTACGAATTCTCTCCCCACAGAGGACTCCCCAGGTAAAGGAGAGACAACACACAGGTTACTCAATCAGATTGTCTTCCAATATAGTAATTACAATTAATTCAGCACTTGTAACACCTTCCCTACAACAGGTTCAGGTTCAGAAGTTCAAGAGGTATGTCAGTAGGCAGGGTAAGAGGGAGAAAAGCTTCAGGAACTCCATCTTCCATTGACCTGTGTTCTGCCACCATGTTTTGCAAAAAAACAAGAAATCGAAACCAAATGGTGAAACCAAGCAGTCAAGAATCCTTTGCTCTAGCCAAAGGAAGCTGGATCTAACAACCCATCTGGCCTAACAGCACTGATTCAAAGACGTTGACTGTCTGCTATGCTTAAGAGGCAGGCAGAAGGAATGGAGTATGGGCAAGAGCAAACCATATTCCCATCACTGGATAGAGCCAGATTTTCTTTAGAGGTGTTACTGACATATATGTTCATTCATGTAATTTAAATAAAAAACAAACAAACAACTGCCTGCAATAGGAACAGAAAACAATAGGTTTCTTTTTCAGGAAGAAAGGGAAAAATGCTATTTTCAAATTGATCATTGCCCTCTTCCTCATTTCCTTCTAGTGAGACATTCTGAAACACAAGAAAAATGATTCTGAGCCCCTGTTCCAAAACAAGGCATGTGTTTACGCAAGGCATTGATCAGGATAAAGTGCATGTTAGAGTAACTGAAAACAAGGTAAGAAGCTGTCTAAAGTAAATCATGTAATAATCACTATTTCCTCCAAAGTTAGTGGAGGGAGATAGTTCCAAGCTGACACCAGACACCTAATATATATATATATATATATATATATATATATTTTTTTTTTTTTTTTAAAGTAAATGCATTTTTGACAGCTGAAATCAACTGTCCACAAAGACCACACAGCCTTTAAGCATAGCAGCACACTGGTGAAATAAGAAGCGAGCCTCAGACATAACCCACTGCTACCCAGGTGTTTGTGGCAGTAACATGCTACAGAAGTTTACAAGCAGATCCACGACATGCTAATTCAGAAAGCTCCTCAGTATCCTACTGATCCTCTATTGGATTCTCCCTGAAATGCTGACAGAGAAAAGGAAATATATCTTCTATCTGGCCAAGCCTCCTCCTCCTGTAGAGTCATATGCTTTTTCTTATAACTCACCTGATGCACTGCAGGCAACTTCCAAAGGCATCTGCATTTGTTGCTGCAAAAAAACCCCCAAAAGATCTCCAACTTAGCAGGCTTATATTCTGAGATACTTAAAGGCCACTGAATTTACAGACTGTTACTAAAGAAAAGCAGTCTAGCATCCAAAGAAAACTATTTTTGGAATACGGTTTAGAAAGGGATTGCCGAATGCTGGAAATCTTTGTAATGCAGTAGTAAGAAAACATAAGTGCTTCTCCTGGAAATGTGTATCTATGATCTGATAGCATACCCTGAAAGAAGCCATATTTCCTTAGAGAGAGTAGCACCACAAAATTTTATGTAGTTTAATTTAATACAGATTTAAGCCTGCATAGTTCAGAACTCATAATCACTCCATGAAATTAAGGATAAAGTGCGCAACTTTGCACCCCATCACGTTCTAAGGTCCCACCTGTAAGTCCCTCGTTGCTATGATCGATTTTTTTGGAGTCAGTAGACTGATATAAATATTGCACCACTGCACCTGATCCTACCAGGAACTGTCACTGCCCTTTGTAGTACTTCGCCTGAAGTTAGCCCAGAGACAATCTGCAGCCTGCTCACTGCACAGAAGTACTCCTGGGGCACTACTGTAACACCAAAGGTTTAAGACTGGCGATATACTTTGTTCTGGGTTTTAATAAATGATTAATTAAGGTATGATTTTAAGAAAAGAAAAAAAAATAAACTCAAGAGATGAGCTTAAACCTAAGAAAAACACTTTGAAAATACAGTACAATAAATTATCTTAGTGTTAGAAGACACATTTAACAGCTTCTTCTGGTACATGGCTATTTTTCACTTTAATCCTGCAAATAATCTACCTTTTCTTCAACGCATTTTGCTCTCGCCTCCATTTTGAAGTAAAATTACAATGCAGCTAAAAAGGAGAAAGAGTAAACAAACAAACAAAAAACCCTCACCCTGTATACCTGCAACCTATGTTCTCACCTGCATAGCAGTTTAATGTCCTGTTGCTGTTAACATCTGCATGTTCACTCTTAAATAAAATCCTACAATAATGAAAATTGTTATTTTCCATCATTATTGTTTAGTTTCAGCATCACTATTCTTATGGACAGTTTGGGGTAGAAAAGATAAAAGAAAGATTCTGTTCTCAAGTACACTTGTCTCATCGTTAATAAAATTCAATTCAGTCTTCATTAAAATTACACGGGTGTATAGGAGGTCAAGACATGGTGAGCACCATTTGTTTCCTGGATGAAAACTAATTTTCCAGTTATTGTCCAAAATAAATTATACTCAAGTACAGTCAAAGTTAATCAAAGAACACTGCATAGTTTGAGCTCATTAAAATCCTCAAAAATGCCAACATTAAACATACCATTCAGTGTTTTAAGGAAAAATGTCTTATTTTGCCTTGCAAAGTGCTATTAATATGAATAGGAGTTCCTTAAAGCTAAATAAATAATACTCAGAGCAACTTCTATGGTTACACGGAAATAGCAGGTGTGCATGTGGAATCAAACCTTACAACTCGTAGAGAGTTATAAAGCAGGGATGTTTTATTGGCTGGCGGGCGACAGGGTGGATCGCTCCAAAAGGCCCTGCGCGCCCCACTCTTTTACAAAGGCATTATTTAAAGTACACACACACACATACATATTCATTAAATTTAGGATGGGTTAAGCTAATTAGTTCCAAGAAATTTTTAACATACTTTCACTCCCATTCACATCTGCACACTGCCTCCTGTTGGTGCTTGTTAACACCCTTTATCACTATAAACTTTTTACCTTTTCTCTCTGCATATGCTCAGTAGCCCCTTGTAGTCCTCTAGACAAAACAAAGCCATCTTTCTTGCTTCAGACTGCAGGTGTTGCACACCAGTTCCTTCTTCTCTTGCTCCAGACTGCTCGCATACCAGGCATCGCAAGGCCTTTGCTGATAGTGTGGAATAGCTCGTTAGTTATTGTAAAAGTTTACCACTTAACACAGACACAATGATCTAAACTAAAAGTTTCCCACCTAACACAGAGACAAATGAACTAAACTTATTTTCTAAAATCTAATTCTTAACACAGAAAAAAAAGAATCTTAAACTCATTTTATAAAATCTAACTATATTTTATATGTTCACTTATGAGGTGAGTGAATCCCCCTTCTTAGAACACTGTTTTCAAACCTGCTAGCTTAATCAATGTGGTGCATTTCAAATGAAATCTTGGTCACACACAAGTCACCAGGAGTTGTACCATTAAGAGTTCCAGGATACCACGTGTAGGTCACAGAACAAGAAGCCATTTGAGTTCAAGTCACAACACTCCCTCATGAACACATGTAAGCCTGTTCAACCAAAGAAGTGCATTAGCAAGTCAAGCAAAATATTAAACTAGAGATTCTCAACTGCAAGCTTACCAAACCTCTCAGAAATTTGTTCCTTAGTCACAGTCTCTGCAAATACTTTGCATCCTAATAATGGATTAAATTTAGTCTGAATTTGTAGCACTTTGATCTCCTTAGACCTTTCTGTTCCCTGAAACCACTTACCTATTACTTACAGGTTATGACCTCAGAGAAAACAACAAAGCCCTTTATAATTAGTTCCCAGAAAACAAGCAGGTTTGGCATTATCTTTGTTTTTGCCATTAACTTTCTTACCATGTATAGGTTGATCCAACTCTATCACTGAGTATCAATAGTGAGTATGCCCAGAGCAAAACAGACTGAGTTAAGTCACACTTTCTTTTGTAACATAACTAAAAAAAAAAAAATCACAATTTGATCCCATCAAGGGAGCTCTGTTTCTGAAGGCAAATGCAGAACTTCCAAGTGTTTCCATACCAGAGCTGTTTCCAGATGTGCAGCAAGGAACTCCGCCTGAGGGGGCACGCGCCCAACGGCCACCACGCAGAACCCCCAGGTCTGAGGGCACACACGCCCCACGACCTCACGTGGTCCCCCTGGGTTCCCACCTGAGGGTGCACGTGCCCAACTGCCACCACGCAGAACCCCCAGGTCTGAAGGTGTACGCGCCCCACGACCTCACGTAGCCCCCCGGGTTCCTGCCTGAGCGGGCACGCGCTCCGCAGCCGCCCGCTGGCAGTTCCAGCCCTGAACAAGCCCCATAAAACTCCCCAGCGTGTGGCTGGGCCTCGTCAGGCGGAGAAAATCCAGGCCATGCTGGTTCCTAAAACAGGTTTTCTCCTGATTGCAGGGGCAGTTAGGCAAGATGTGCCTTAGAGACAGCTGGCAGTACCCTCCCGTGAGCAGCAGCTGGCCGTGTCCTGACAGGGAGCTACGAACACACAGCCGCAGGCGGACTCAGGACATGAGCAGGAGGCAGGCTCCATCCCCTGTGCGGAGCAGCAGAGCTGCATGCCTGCACAGGACAATATGCGCATGAGGCTTTGTGGTGTTATGCTCTGTGTATTATAATCCCACTAAAGTTCAGGAGCACTCACAACAAAGAAGGGCTCTGTCCTCATCACATCCTGCATGACTTCACACTAAGTCCCTATAGCTTTGTCAGATTCCTGCAGGTTCATCCACACAATAACTACTTGAAATAAAAAGGGAGATTTTACAGTATAGTGGTCAGACTTCACCTATGGTTACATGTAATGATCACACAGTTGATTCAACCTGATTTCTAAATCGTAACAATACCACTTTCTAAAACAGCATACCAGAATATAAAGGGGAAAAAACCAAACCAAACCTTCACAAATACCAAATAAACCTTCTTTTGGAGCAGTCTCTCGCTGAAGAGCTTGCTCTAGAAGAATCTTTTTCATAATAGACATTTCATATATAAAATATTGCTTTTGCTGAAGAGCCAATACTTCAAGCCTCTTATCACCTGCAGTTACCTCCAGCAGTGTAATTAATACTTAATCACGGCTGTGGTTTTAATAGACAATGATGCCTAGTGTGCTTTTGCTGAGGTAAAATTAACTACCTATTCCCACTTTATACATGAAGATCTGCTCTTCTAAATTATTAGGAATTTGAGTCATAACACTGAACACAAAATGTGGATATTTGTATTGATTCTTCTTCATGCACAAGAAATTAAAACGAAGAAGCAGGCTTGTAAAGTCTGTTTTCTGCAACACAGGAAATAAATACGCAATTAAAAGAAAATCAGATATTCCATACAGCATTGGTTATCATTTTCAGCTCTGTTACTCAGTACAGACAACTTATTTGATTAACTGCCTGTTATAAACATCTCCAAATCAACAACAAAATTAGCCAATTGTTCTATCTTGCTTTAAAAATAAATAAATAAATAAAAGCACACTGTTTATATCACAGTTTAAGATGGGTATTTGGGTAATACCAATCTTATTCCACTGGCCATGCTTATCTGGAGAAATAATTTTGCCTACCAGGATAAATGTGGTGTTCTGTCAATTAGCTGTGGCTTGAGTATTTCTGTGTATTAGTGTTACGCTGAAACAGTACACCAGTTCTTTTTGTGAGAGGGCACAGATTACAAAATTCACAACTGATGAGGGGCGAGAGATACCAAAGGGATTACTGACCATTACAGTGAAGAAAATTGACCTGCACTTAATGACCGAGTTCAACTTGAACCAGGCAGTGGAGAGAGAAAAAGTGGAAATGGAAGTGAGACAGTTAATAGCTCATCAGAAGTGTTTGCTGTATCAGAAGACAGATATCTGGTATACTAATGAAATATAATTCAATATATTAATATTAAATATAAATTCAGAAAAAAAAAAACCCACAGGAAAAAAACCCTCTTGGAAATACTTTTTAGTGTGATTCTGTCTCAGAGCAGTAAATTTAAAAGTGAGTGTTTGTTTATATATAAAGTGCTGTAATTTCTAAATCCAAGTAAACAGACTTTACTCTTATCTACAGTACTGCTTTAATCCTGTCCGTTTCCATAATTCTTTGACATACCTAGCAACGTATTTTTCAACTTCTGATGAATCTTAGATAACGCTCCTTCTGTCATAACACAGAGTCCACTGCATAAGGCCATATTGAATATTCCGTCACATGCATTTCATAAGTATTTTGATAATAGGCCAAAGTACTGTACTATGTGTGGTGGTTTGGGTGGATTCACCCTTTTTGCTTGCAGCTTGCAGCCAAACACAGCCTGCTCTATCACCCTCCCCCTCCCTTGCCCAGGGAGTAGGGGAGAGAATTGGAAAGAAGGGCAAGGATACTCACGGGTTGAGATAAAAACTATTTACTAATTAAAATAAAATGATAATGATAACAACAGTGATAACAGAATTATACAAATGAGTGATACACAGTGCTCACCGCCTGCTGACCGATACCTGGCCTGTGCCAGCCAGCGATCCCGGAGCAGAGACAGTCCCGAAACCCAAACCCCAGAAGAGTGAGCCCGAGCGATCCCTGAGAGAGGTACCTCCGGAAGAGAAGTGCCCTGTCTTCCGGTCAGCCCTGGTTAATATACTGGCATGACGTGATATGATCTGGAATATCTCATTGGCACATCCAAATGCCAGTTCTGGGCTTTGCTGTTCACTGCGCTTCTCCCTCCCAGTCCTAATGCAGCTGTGAAGCAGCCAAACACGGTGGCCTTGAGCTCCAGCAGCAACTCACACCACCAGCACTGTTATCAACGTTCTTCTCACAGTAAGTCTGAACTGAAACACTAACTAAAATACTTAAAAGAAAATTAACTTTATCTTAGCAAAACCAGGACATACGGACAGTTCAAGCATGGCTTGTAACTTAGAGTCCAACCACTGAAATATTACAAGGATACATGAGGAAAACCTTCAATCATGTGGCAATGAATTACACACTTGCATCAAAGTCTACAAATAACTAGGGCTGCTGTTTTTAAAAAAATAAGTTTAAAAAAAAATCACCACATAAAAAAAAGAATCCTCAAACATCATTAAATCAGAATAATTCATTCATATCACAAGAAAACAGACAGGTTAGCCTCAACATATATGGGAGTTTTCTAGCCTGCTGCCTGTAAATACAATTCAATGTTAGGAAACAACTGTCCAGACCCAGCTGGGCCTTTTTTTAATGCCTTTTCCCCCTTATCTGAAACACAGAAAAGTCAAATAGATGAACAACACTGCTCCACACCAATCATCCAATTTAATTTTATCTTGGTGTCACATACTATTTCAAAGATTTTTTAAAAGTCAGCAAGATCATGTCTTTGTAGCTGGTTTCATTATTATAGGTTTATAGTTGTTCAAATTTTAAAAAGCACCTAATAGATCAATTTTGATCAGTACAATACAAGTTAATATACTCATTCTTTCCAAAGCATTGTGGTCATTCTGTTAATAAGAACATGTATGTTAATTCCAGTATTTATTCTTTATAACCAATGCTCTAGTTTATGCTGGTTTTGCCTTTGGAACATTCAAAACATTTTGCTTGTACCATAAAAATGATTTATTAGAGCAACTACAGGGCTTAATTTCTTCCTGAGTTTTGTTTTGTTAGGGGTTTGTTGGGGTTTTTTTTAATTCTTGTTGAAAACTAACATAGTACTTGTCTTTCATCAGTCTGTCAGGCCTTCAAATTTTACAATATTCTTCAGAGATAATGATCAACAGTACAAAAGCTAAACTATCTACTTCATTTCCTAGTGTTCATATATTCATATTGCTATTCTCATCAATAAATCTGTGTATTTGCAAGTCTTCCAAGTATTCTCACATTTTATTTTCCCCAGTATTTTACAGTTCCCTCCATTTTCTCAACATTATTGTCTTGTAAACAGAGGTGTAAAAGATATGTACCTCAAATTATTACACAGTATCTCAACCATTTGGAAAGAATATCAATTGTATCTCTCTCCTGAGCTGTTACAGTGATATCCTGCATCTATATTCCGGTTTCCCTTGAGCAGTGTGACAGTATAAAATGACAGGATAAAGACCTTATCCTCTGTAAACTTTTTGACTAGCTTTAATCAAGACAAAAGTTGATATGTGATGTAAAATAGACAGCACTGATCCTGAAAAAAACACTGAAATATAAAAAAGCTTGTATGTTGCTGTAGAGAGATACTGAGACTAAAAAGCAGGGAAAATGTTTGCAATTGGTACCAAAGTAGATATTACTTCCTCTTTTCTGCTATCTTCCATTTTCTCACCTATCAGAGACACTGTGCCAGTGGACACAGGAAAATGTCATATTTAACACTGAAATATCATTATGCCATTAAAGTTTTCAGCACTACATTTGCTGCAAAGTACTGTATGCATTTCCCTAAAGAATGCTGCATGCTTAGTAGGTAATTAATTTTCCTATAACACTCTTAGTGTCTTCCACATTTTCAGCACCACATGAACACAGCCTATCCTGCCATAGGCAGACTTCCATCCTTTTTTCTCCCTGCATTAGCCTTTAGACACGCTGCTTTCTGAGCAGCACACAGGAACTCCAGGATGGCCTGCTTTTTTGCAGATTGATTAATAGCTTAATGCATGTTTTTCTTTTCATTTCATCTTGGTTGCTGCCTCACTCATAGCCCCGACTCAAAGCGAAAGCATTGCGCAGCCCCTTGTCTGTTCCCAGCTGGATGTGGTTATGCTGCCATCCCTCAGGGTGGATCTGTGTGGGACAGTTGTTGTGCTCTGAGGGCAGACAGCCTTTTCAGCCTTACCATCATAACAGTGAGAAGTGAACTAGTAACATCATTCTCCCCTCAACCTCTTTGCACCTCCCCAAAGGTGTTTTCACCCCCACCTCCCCTTGCAGCAGCCAGATGTATTCCTCACCCTCACAGCCCCCTCAAAAGCACACATGGGAACACAGCTGTGCTCCTCCTGCTGCCACTGCCAGCGTCTCTGCTCCTGCTCCTTGTTATTGCATCTCTCCTCAGAGCTGTGTTCAAGCAGACCTTTTGCTCTGTAATCCCCATCAGCCCTCCCCTCTGAATTACAGCCTGGTCCTTCCTCTCCTCCATGATCCCTCACATCCATTAGCACCAACTCAGTGTCAGCCTATAGCAGACTAGCATAAACCCAACCATATAAGTAAATAATATAGAGGTTTATTCTAAGAAGACTTTTGTCTTTCCTCCCACCTGTGATCCTGTGCACCAGCCATATGCGAGGTTTAGAGAAACCCAGGAAGAGGCAAGTAGGCTGCTGGGTCATTACATAAAACAATTCTTCTGTCCTAATTAAAAACACTAAAGCCAACACATATTCCCTGGACAGACAGAAGTAACCTGAATGAGGTTCCTCCAAGCTCTGTAGATATAAAAATGCCCTTAAGAAATGAGATGCTTTTTGTAAAGTTCACCATATCAATCCAAAGATTCAAGTGGGAAAAAATAGCATTGCTGAAGTACAATCTTCCCCAACCATTCCTACTGCTATACACTACACAATGCTGTACTCCACTCAAGGAGAGCTTAGAATACTACAGAACAGTCATTCATTTCTAGAAAAATTATGTAGGAGCTTTCTGAACAGATGGAAATTTGGGAGGTTAAGCAGGTATAGATTTGTCAAGTTAACTCCTGACCCCATTCATGTTAGAAAAAAATTCCCACTTCTTAAAATGGAAAACCACTTCATACATAATATCTGTGACTTTGGATCTTCTTTATGTCTGCAGCATATCTTGATATGTACTAGTCTGTTTATTTTGCCTGTGCTGCAGTGGTAATTGATGCAATAGGCACACTAAAAGCAACAGCACACGGGCGTTCAGAGGAAAATAAACTCACTCATTGCGGCTTCTCAGAGGTATTAGGAAACTGTGGAATGAAGGAATAGATTTGCCAAAGATCATCTGTCTTTCCTCCCCAGTTATTTGGATTATGATCATTTATTCTCACATGGGATGTATCTATATGTACAGAACCTGCTGCAAGGTGTTTGTATTTCAAGTTAGGAGTCAAACATTCCACCTCTGTGCATTTCATCCACATGATGTGCTGATTTTCTGAGTCAGTGACTTACAAATTAATTCGTCCATATGACAGAAAGAGAAATTAGGAGCCAGAAGCTCTCAGATGTCCCACTTGGATTCCCTCTGACATCAGCAGTGTCAGTTCTCGTGATTTGAAGAGAAAATATGTTGTTGCACGTCCTTTTGCATTTTACCGAAAATTAATAAGCAAGTGCATCAAAAGGAACTAAATCAAGTTATTGTTATGTTTGACTAAAACTGATGAACACTGTTCATCAAATCAAGGTTTGAACTGAAGTCATAACCAACTAATGAGTTAACAATAACATAGGCTGGAGTCAGCATTCGATCAAATCAACAGGAGAATGAGAACAGTAGAAATCGCAAAGGGTCTGGCATTTGAAAACACTCACTACAGAAAATAACAGAGATCATAAGCTTTGCCAGCTCATTCCTTTGAGGCAAGGGCCAGCTCCTTCAGAACTGTGACTCCTTTGTGGTTGCTCTTTAAACTCACACCCTCTGCTGTTTATGTTCTCAGCTAGCACAGCTTAAAACTTTCCTGATGCAAATATAATTGGATACCTGAGGATGACTCACAATGATTTACAACAAAATATTTTGTGCCAATCTATGCAAGTAGCTTCACTTAGCTTGCAACTTCTAAAGAAAAATCTTTAGATGAACAGTAAGAATGATCTCCCTGAGGAGCCAAGAAAAAGACAATAGAAGGTAATATGGAAGGAAAGACTAACACTCAGTCTTGTGCAATTTTCAGTGCCAAAGACAGAAGTGCAGCTCAGGTAACCAGATGATACCATTGTGGATAAGTGCTTTCACGCTAATGAACTTCTTCAGCACCCAGATAATAAACTCTGCCCAGCTGTGGAGTTTGCACAAAGAGAAGCTAATGTTCCTCTTGACATGAAATAGTGTGGTTGCTCCAGGAAATGATTAATTTTGCTCCTTTAAATTGCTCTCTCTTTATTGTAAGTAAAAGGAGTTTATGAAGACCTGCTTCCCTGGGTTAGAACCAGACATGGTTTCCAAGCATGGAAAAGCATGAAAGAGAGGACTTCAGAGACACAGCATCAATATCCCTCCTGTAATGACAGTGCTGGTAACTAAACTCTTGGCATCTTGTCAATGTGCTTTGAACATGTTCAGTGAATCTTAAGAGTCCTTCTTAGTTGCTTGTGCTTTTTACCTGTACATATAACATTCATAGACTAATTCCTGAATATTCTTGTATTTGTTTTACTGGCAAAATTTTCTCTTAACTTGATGAAAGAATCTAAGCAATTGGGAATTCAGTTATTTATAGTGCTGTTAACATAAACCTTCAATTAAACATTCAATTAAAGAAAACATTAAGAGCATCTCCAAGAAAACTATCATTTTAAGCAAAAAGTTGCAGCCAAAACAAGCCCGAAATACACTTAAAAGTAAGCACTGACACCTTTCAAGTCATATTTTGAAAAGCAATAGGTTTGCCTTTTAGCTTCTCAATCTTTACATGTGTGCTATTTAAATATTTGTACCTATTTTATTTCATTTTTCAATCAATGAGGTCCTGAAATGCTTTGAATTAAAATCTACTTGTCTGATAATCACAAGATTCCAGGAAGTGGAGCAATAAGAGAAAGCTCTAAATAGTGTAAGACCTGTACTAAGATAATAAAAGTGGGCAATAATTAAACTTCCAGTTTATTTGGCTGTCTTCTATCTCTCTCACTTCCCCAGCACTGACTCTTACAGCTTTTCAATTCTGATTTTTATTAGAGTCTTTTTGAAGCCTTGATCTTTTATATTTTAAAGGAAAGTTAACTAATATTAGTACAATTATTCAAATCAACATCTCTTTCCAGCAAGTATCAAGAATTTCAATAAAACTTCTAATTATAATTCATGAAGTCTTTAAAAAATAAAGTTAAAAGTTAAGCACAGGGCAGGGTACTTTCTTATGAAAATACTTACAACGAGAGTGATTCAGACCAAAGAAATCATAGGGTAGGACAACTACTTAATATTCGGTAAACATCATGACTAGACAAGAAAAATTCCCTGATAAAGAAGGTCCAGCTATAAATGAGTGTAAAAACTTTTATATAACTGTGTTTGAAAAGCAAAGATAGTGTAGAAATTCTTAGTGGGAAATTCTTAGCTTATATTTATACTAAATATTAATTGTAAAGGGATATATTTTCACTGACAATTTTCTTTCTCTCTTGAATACAGTACATGAAAAAAATGCCTTTACCAAAAATCAACCTCTACAAGATATCTTTATATTCATTCCATACCACTTGAAATTTATCTGAAAATAAACTTGCAGCACCAGCTCCCTGCTCAGAAAAATCTGTCTTTAGAGAAGCCAGTGATTTGCATGTGAGCTGATACTCCCATAGCACATGGGGCAATGTAAGAAGAGATATATAGATAGATATATATGTATTTTTATCTCCAACACAGGCAGTGATCCTGAAATAAAGTGTTGTTTTTCAGTATAACAGTAATCACCTGGCACTTCACAGTCACTGCCTGAAGCTGATGCTGCTTCCCTCACTGCTGTGCACGTGTTAGTTTATGGACCTGGGGAAAGGAGAAACGCAACAGTCCTTTGCTTTAAGTAACACAACTCTGAAGCCCCATGCACAGTCTTCAACCCAACTCACTTCAGAGACACGGGGCCTGGGCCAGGTACTCCGGCCACTCCAGCTGCTGGTCCTCAGCTCTGGAAGCACAGGTCCCACGTGCTCACGTTCCCACACAGTGGTTCTTATGTAAAACTGCATATGGTCCATTTATGTGATTTTCAAAAATGTTTCTATTTTACAGTTCTGTCTCTGTTACATCCCCTCCAGTCTATTCCAGTGAGGGCTGTTGAAATAATCCATTTCTGTCAGGGCAGCTTAACAGTTCATGTGATAAATCGTAATGTGACTTTTCCATCACTGCCTTCATTTCTTCTAGAACTGAGAGCTATGAACAACAATTTCCACATTTCAGTGAGCTGTAAACTCTGTAGTTTAAAAACCCCTGCCAAGTCCTCCACCACAGATCACAAGAATATGGTGTTATCTGCTACTGTCACCTCTTCAGAATACCCTGCTGCAAAGGAAGCCCTGGTCATCAGCTCCCTCCTCCATCTCCTTCTCTGATGCAGAGTTCTTCTGGGGCATTCCAGACCATGAATTCCAGCTCTGCTGACAGTTGCCATTGATGGTTTCACTGCATGGGTTGAAGTTTTGTATGCAGTCCTTACTTACTAACCTGCAGGCTCAATTCCAGTGTGAACATTTCAATACAATTCCTAGACTAAATTCAACCTTTTACTGCATACTAAAATGTAAGCGCAGGAACTTACAAGGGAACTGTTATCACAACATGTTTATTGATGTCCAGTTTTTCAGTATACATTCCACTCCTGAGAATCTGTACCAGGAACTGCCACAAACAAGTTGTTTACTACACTGAATAATGATATTATCTGAAGGTCTTGAATATGTCAGCTAAAAGCAATGTTACCAGTCCAGGATTCTATGAAAACAGGGGAAAAAAAAAACCCAAATTAAAGACAGATAACCTAATATGCATCTCAAACACTCCCCTAGTTTGACAGCTCATCTCCTGTTTATCTTAATTCTTGACTTTTGTAATCTAGTGACCTTTATCAAAAGGGCAAGTGCTTTATGACTGTAGTGATAAGACAGATGCTAGAAAAAGCAGACCACAGTTGTCTGCAACTATTGCAAAATATCTGTGTAAGGCAGGTCCCTTCCACAGTGTTTGGCCCCATATTTTACCTGCACGCTTCTGCTTTGCCCACCAAGACTAGGACTGGTAATAAATGACAGGGTTCAGCCTGCAAGACTTCTTCCTGGAAGACAAAAGTACTGCCTGGAAGCAGCGGACTGGGTGAAGGAAAGGGAATGCTTAAGGTGCAATTAATTCAGTGCTTAAAGGTGAACTATATGGTACTGGACTAAGGAAAGAAATTAAGAGACGTTCCCTTAATAAAAATAACCTCAGACGGTGACAAAACACCACAACTACAATGTTTTTACCCCAAAAGTCACAGAGTAAGAGTTTCAGGGAACTGGAAGTTTTCACTTAGATTAAGAATTAGCAGGAAGATAAGAACCAGGATGCGGGAAATATATGGTGGAAGGTCACCACACACCGTGCAACACAGTCATAGATGTTTGAACATATTTGAAAAAGAGGATGAACAGTAAAATGAGTGACACAGTCTGCTGATAACACCAGCATATAAGCTAGTAGGATAAGGCTAATTAATACAAGTGTCATAACCCTACAATACCAAGTGATTGTGAGAAGTAGCAGCAGATGAAATTCATTGTAGATAAATGTAGTATCACACACAGGAAGAAATGTAATCCCAAATTTATATACACAACGGTAGGTTCTGAGCTGACTGAGATACTGGGGTTAGAACACATCACTCCATGAGAACTTGAGCACAGTGCTCTGTAAAGATCATAAAACGAAATTGAGTGCTCAGAGTTATTTGGAAAGGGACAGAGGAGAACACAGAAAACATTATGATTCCTTATATCAGTATGCGGTGAGCCTGCATCTTGAACGCAGTTTGCAATTCCAAACCAGCTATCTGAAAAAGTGTACCATGGATTTGGAAAGGCTGAAGGGCAAGCAACAAGTCAGATCAAAGGCAAGGAATAGATTTTGTATGAGGAGTAACTGAATAGACAAACTTTTCAGTCTGGGAAAAAAGGCTGACCACCAGGTTACATGCTAGTAATTTTAAAATTAGCAACAGAAGTGTTCACTGTCTTTTCAAAGAATGAGATGCTACACAATAAAACTACCTTTTAAAATCACAGGTTTAAAACACAGGAAATACTTCTTTATACTCTGCAGAGCGAAGCTGCAAAACTCTACACCAGAGGATGTGGTTTCAAAAAATGACGGAGCTTCAAAAAGATAACCTACAAATTAAAGGAAGGAAAACCCATTGAGGTCCACTGAGCAGAGACACACAATCTTTGGTTCAGAAGTGCCTGAAGCACAAACTGTCAGGAGATAATCCAGGATTTGAAGGAATCGGCAATACACGGCTTCCCTATTTGAACATTCCTCTCTTTGCCAGTGTTAAAAAGAGGGTAAGAGGCTACACTAGGGGTCCTCAAACAGCCCCCCAGGGTCCTCAATCTGGCCCACCGGTATTTGCAGAACTCCCTGCCCACATCCGCCGGGGGTTGTGGGGGGAAACCAAGCAGCCACAGATGAATTCCTGCCGCTTAATCTGTGCGCCGGCCTCCGCAGTCCCCAAGCACCCGCCAGGACTGGGCTGGAACCAGCGCCTCAGCCTCGACCTGGCCCCCTGCGGCGGGCGAGAGGCGCGGGCATCTCCCCTGCCGGGCAAGCTCAGTTGGCAGCCTCTGGACTGCCAGGTCCAGCCAACTCGGGCGAATCGCCAGAGCCCAGGCGCGGCAAAGTTCCTTCAGTCCCTTCTGGCCACCCTTTCCGGACCGCGCGGCTGGGCTGAGGAGGGGGGCGGCGGCATCAGTGAGGTGGGCGACTCCCCTGTCTCTCCCTTCTTCCCTGCCTCCAGCTCCCAGGCAGGACAAGCGAGCCAGCACCAGTGGGAAGCGCCCGCACCATCATGTCAAAAAAACAGAAAAATTGACTCCGAGTGCTGGGCATTCCAAGAGAAATGGACTTGTGGTTATTTTTTCACGGAATACAAAGCAAGCTGTTTGTCTGGTATGCCAGAATTCAGTCTCTGTGTCCAAGGAATACAATTTGCGTCAACACTACGAAACTGAACATAGAGATAAATATGATTCTTTGGTCGGACAAGTGAGAAAAGATAAAATATTAAGACTGAAACATGGATTGACAACTCAGCAGAATACTTTTATGAAGCAAAAGCAGCTCAATATATCATCACTTCGAGCAGGCTATCAAGTTGCCAAGCTCATAGTGTGCACTGGCAGAGCATTCAGAGAGGGAGAATTTGTTAAAGAATGCCTTCTTTCTCTTGCCAAAGAGACGTGTCCAGAAGAGGCGGGTTTATTTAGTGTAGTGAGGCTTTCAGGACCTATAATTACACAAAGGATTGAAGAAATGGGGGCAAATTTGAATTTGCAGTTGCAAAACTCCTCAAAAAAACTTTGCTATTTCTCATTGGCACTTGACGAAAGCAATGATGTTCGTGATTCTGCACAACTTCTAATTTTCATTCGCGGGACAAATGATTCTTTCGAAGTCACAGAGGAGCTTGCTGCACTGAAAAGCATCAAAGGAACAACTACAGGAGAGGATATCCATGAGAAAGTTTGCCAAACTGTGAATGATTTGGAGCTGGACTGGGGTAAACTATTCAGTGTGACAACTGATGGTGCTCCTAGCATGGTGGGATCCATGAAAGGAGTGGTTGCAGGCATTAACAAAGAGATAGACAAACACAACCATTCACATCCAACAGCCATACACTGCATCATCCACCAACAAGCACTGTGTTGTAAATCACTGAAGCTGGACTCTGTCATGAAAATTGTGGTTTCTTGTGTTAACTTCATTAGAGCTCATGCACAAAACCACAGACAGTTTCAGGAATTTCTGTCTGAGGTAAATGTTGCCTTTGAAGATATTCTGTACCACACAGAAGTCCATTGGCTGAGTCGAGGGAGAGTTCTGAAACAATTTTATGACTTCCACAGGTTTATGATTTTATGCTTTCTAAAAACAAAGAAGTACCAGAGTTCAAAGACGCAGAATGGAAATGGCACCTTGCGTTTCTGACAGATGTAACAGAGCTACTCAACAATTTCAATGTCTAACTTCAAGGGAAGAGGAAGCTCATCTGTGATATGTATTCACATGTGAAAGCATTTCAAGTCAAATTAGACCTGCTCATTAACCAAGTAAAGGAGGAAAACTTCTGCCATCTCCCCACCACTCAAAACCTGTCTGCAGAAAAACCAGCAGTTGCATTCCCAAACAAAACATGTATGGATGTACTAGAAATGTTGCAAAAGGAGTTTCAAATTAGATTTAAAGAGCTTTGTCTCCATGACCAGGACACACAGCTTTTCTGGGACCCATTTTCCGTTGACATTGAAACTGCTGATCCGATTTACCAAATGGAATTGGCCGAACTACAGACTTGTGACTCGCTGAGAGATGCATTCAAATCAAGCAGCCTTACTAATTTCTGTGCATCTCTCCCCTCAGAGACATATCATCATCTCAGGAACCATGCACTCAAAATTGCAACCGTCTTTGGCAGCACCTATGTCTGTGAGCAGACTTTTTCCCAAATGAAACATCTGAAATCTCCAATCAGACCCAGACTCACTGATGAACACTTGCATCACTTGCTACGACTAGGAGTGACAAATATGGAACCTAACACTGACCATCTCATTAGCCAAAAGCAGGCTCATAGTTCACATTGAAATATTATTTGTTTTTGTTGATTACAATTGTTCTTCATTTTAAATACTGCATTCTTTTTCCTGGTTTGTTTTTTTTTTTTTTTGCACTACTACAAATAAAATATGTGCAGTGTGCATAGGAATTTGCTCATTTTTTTCCAGACTATAGTCTGGCCCCCGACAGTGTCTGAGGGACAGTAAACCGGCCCCCTGTTTAAAAACTTTGAGGACCCCTGGGCTACACAGACCTTCAGCTTAAACCAGCAGAGGGGTGCGAATATTCTTATAATGACTTAAATATTTTTCAAAAGCCAATGCAAACCCTTGCAGGTCCAGTGGGTTTGGTTTTCTAAATCACTCTTTTCTTATCCCATACCTGTAGATCAGATGCTGGCCCCTGGCTGCATGTGGAAGAATCAAATCATGTTGTGGGTTACCCTTCTCATCAGTGGAGTCCACTGGAGTTCAGAACCTATGTGATGATTTTGATTATTTTTAACTTTATTTTTCCTTGTTCTCCTTTTCTTTTACCATCAGATTTTTAATAGAGGTGTTACATTGCAGATAAGAAACAAGAATGATTTAATAGGAGAGGAGAACTCTATAACCTTTTTTGCTTTTATTCCATAAGTCAGACTATCTCCTTCCCTTCAAGTATCAAATAAATTTTATCTTTTCAATGAACTCTTAACTCGCTAGGCTCCAAAGGACTCCAAACTTCCTTCCTGGTAAGGTGATAGCATCAACCACTTTCTGATCACAGCCAACCCTAATGCAAGGAGTAAAGTGTATTGTAACATTGGGATGTCAGTTCACAGCATTCTCCCTCTGGCTGTTTTTATTTTCCCCAAATAGTTTGTATGGGCTGCCACTGCAGCTTCAGGGTGCAAGAGACAAAAGTTGTGTCATCAGCAGCAACCTTTCACATAATAAATGGGAGAGAGAATGTATAGGCTCTGCCTACACTCTGGGGCATTTGCATTTAACATAAGACCCCAGTCATACAGACTTGCGGAACCATGGCAGAGGGCCCTTTCCCCTGCCATGCACTGGCCTTTAAAGGGAATCAGGCAGCGCAGGAGAAATGCCTGGCACCCAGGTCTGGTCCTTGTCAGGCTGGAAGGGCACATGGTAGAATACATACATCCATGGTGTAGCCATTGTCCACGTGCCATGACAGTAGTTTCAATATCAACACAACAGTTTTCCACTAACAGAGGATTGGTATAGAGAGACACGAGTTCAGTTATAATATCTACAGAAGAGAGAGCATTATCAGTGTGTTTGGACCTCTTGTCTGCATTTTCCAAGGGCACTCCTGATCAAACACATGCCTCCACACTAGATTTCCAAGAACAATTTTCCCTCTGAAGTAGGAACATGCCAGCCTGTTGAATCACTGAACCAAGCAGTTAGTGCTACACACTCGGAAGGACTTCATGTCCTTCACTCTGAGCCGGATGACACACTAAGCCCAATGTTGTATGTTTACAAATAATTAGAGTTGGTCTAACATAGAAAGAAAGGAATGAGAGAAGCTGCACTTCACTGAAAGTGACTTAATCCTTTTGGCAACAAAAGTTCCTCTTGGCCCAGTTAATAACAGTTCCATTTCCTATTACAAAACATAGTGAAATAAATCAATTTACTTTTCTAAATTTTATTGTGGTGAAAGTTTACTGAAACCTACATCAGCAACCCTGATGATATGAGACCAGGGTGCCACCTCAGTTTTGCAGTGTATGGTGAGAAGAGAAAGGTCAAGGAAATTTCTCCCTGGGAACCCAGTTGTTTAAGCCATTAGATGTGGAGAAAGAGGGAAGAGAATTAAGATCTCACAGTCCGTAAAGATTTGGAGGTAGAACTCAGGTTTTCTCATGCTGAAACTTCAATATTTCTCCAAGGATTTCACAAAAGAAGAACAATTGTGAGTAGCCTCTTCTTAAACTGAAAAGGAAGTCTTAATTAGTCTTTTGTGCATTCTGTCTGCTAGCTGAGTGAGGGAGGGGGCAGGTTAGGAAGAAATAATAACGTGAATAAATTTGAAATGAAAAAATAAGCATGGAAGACCTCTGTGCAGATGTGAATGATCCAGACAGACCCCTCCATTACACATGCTGCCATCCTGCTTGGGAAGAGACAAATGTGGAGGTGAAGCACTGCTGCCCTTATACCCCCAATACCAAACCTCACAGAACACGCAATCTGTCATCGACCAATCAGTTTGAATAGGAAGGTTATTCTTTCTAAATAGATTTTAGGTGGAACTTGCTGACATGTAAATTGTGTACAATGCTATACCTGTTAGGTTTATGGGATACCATGATACCTGCAGAGAGGGCGCCTTGCTGACATCAAGAGTGTTTAAGCATATGGTAACAGCTACCAACAACTAAATTCTTCAATACAGGATAAGTGTTCTATATCAAAAGTATTTCTGAATAGACTAAAGAGAAACTGAAGCACTGGCATGATATTAGCAGTAGGGATGCTCAGGTTTTATTTAGTTGACAGAGTTTGTGAAAGAACTATGATACCATTTTTCCTCTTCAGTACTGATGCGCCTACTTGACACACAATACATTATACAAACACTACAGCGACTGAGGAATGGCCCAAAAGAAGATCAGAGGAGACTGTAGTTTGTGTGTATGCAAGCACGTAATAAAGACGTAAAAGCTTTGCTGAAACCATGAGGGCAAACAGATGTAACTGCACATACCCTCTCCTCCTATGCTTCCGAAGTTGCTGAACCATTGTTGAAAATCTGGGTTTGGGGCTTTCTACAGAAGAATCTTGAGGTTCCAGGTAAGGGGTTTTTGGGTGCTTTCTTTTGGTTTGTTTTTGAAAAGCCCCGAAAAAACAAAAATTTTCACAAGAAAAGACAGACAAGTAGAAGAAAATACACATATTACCATATCTCCCCATAGCCTAGGAGGCTGCAGATATGAAACCCTCTTTTTCTGCACACATCAGAATAAAACCCACAGTGAACAAATGTAGACAAGCCAGATCTATCTGAATAAGGATGAGAAGCAGAGCCCCTGGCTGAAAAGTCTGCTGACAACTTGTGTGACTCTCCCTGTCACATAATGCCAATACTATTGAGCCAACTATGATGACAGTTACTATTTCAAAACATACATTGTTCCAAAATGTTTTTTTACTCGCCTGAAAAATCTTTATCATAGTATGAGATTCCAATACTTAGATGCTTTGTCCAAATTATTATAAATTGCTGCAATGAAAAAACTGCGTACAAGGGGTCTGATTTTTTTTTTTTCTGAAAAGCTAAAAGGAGACCAAATTTAATGGAATTAATAATCAGCTCTCTCCCCACATTCTATTACTTGGTTACTTTATTTCTTTCTTTCTGGGAAAACTCCAGCTTTGCCCATACAGCAGTTGTAAAAAACCTGATAAAATATGCCCCCAAGGGTTGACTGCATGGAAAGTCTGATGCTTCCAATGCTGTGATAGCTGCTGTCTTGCGATGCTTGTGATAATGGTCTTACACTAAAGTCATTTCTTCGCCAATCTTTATCAGAAATGGGGGGTTGCACAGGCTTGCACCTCATCTATTTGCATCAGAAACTGAGGCTTTGACAAGTGTAACACAATACAGTGCTGGTGAAATACAGCCACTACTCAAATTCTGCAGAAGAAAAGGAGTCTCTCTGGGGGAGAGAAGGTGCGAAATGTATACATACCTCTTAGTTGTTCCTTAACTGAACTATTCTTAGACAAATCCCGATACATAATTGCTTACAACCTGGAGAATAAAAATCTACATACTTGTTCTCGTTATAAAATAACACACAGAAAACTAAATTGAATGCAAGCTATTCTAATACAGTATTGCAGTTATGATTTTCAATTCACAAAACTTAAGGGAAGAGAGTTGGAATTATCATAGTTAAACCATCAGGGTGTTAGTAATGCTCCTGGAAAATCTGGGTATCACAGAGCCACTGCACATGACTCAGTTTCCCTTCCTTCCAAGACACTTTTAAGATGAAAGAAAGGGTTAACATTTATTTATATTGGTGTATCTGGATAGTACACCAATGGCCATCGGATGCAAAAGATGGTCTCTGCACCTGAGAAAGACAACGGAGATGTACAGCAGCAGAAACACCATCATCTTCCAGATATTATTTTTATCGAGGATCCCCTGCAGAGTAAGCTGTACAGGACCTTTTTCAGAATAGCCCATGAGAAATAAGACAGATATTCTAATAACTTGCTGGAAAAGACAGCCTAACATAGGCTCTGTATTTAAAACCAAAATGTATTTAGCTGGTGAGCTCTCCAGTTGAGGAGGCTAAAATCATATCCTGGCTGAAGAACTCTATTTTCTGCAACCCAGATGAATTATAAATGCCAAACTGCTTTACAGACAGTATCTTCCAAGCTGTAATTCACTGTTGATTGTCTGACTTTTCCTTTGAGAGGTTAACTCCTCACTTTAGCATTGATTTGGTGTCTGTGATGGGGCCACTGAGCCAGGGAGAGACACTAAGTCCCGTTTCGCATCAAAAGAGTTCTTACCCAGAAGGTACTGCAGGTCTGGCTTTCAGGGCCACCAAGAGAAGCTGTGTATAGGTAAATTGAAGATGTCCCTGCTTGTTGCAGGGGGGTTTAATTAGATGACCTTTAAAGGTCCCTTTCCAACCCAAACCGTTCTGTGGTTCTAAGTATCTCCAGCCTTTGGTAGCAGCACATGATGCTTCAAGAATAAAACCAAATTCCCCCTTGCAAGTAAAATAACATATGTTCTGTCCAAAATCTCATCTCAAATTTATAGTGTAATAATCTGTGTGTCCAACTCAACCTTCTCAGGAATTCCCAAAAATCACTTAGTGGATAGGTTATGGCACATTCATTTCTGTCCTTTGGCCTCGTCCAAGAAGCCAACCCACCTCCCAGCAGCTAAGATCTGCTATCGATAGGAAAAGCCTATTGATAGGTGAGCAGGACTGGCTGTCCTGACCTCAGATTATTTTATAAAGGCACATGTTGCCATGTCAATTAACTCTTCTTTTAATCTCTACGTGAGCTAATGAAAAGAAGCTAGAGAATATGTGAAAATAAAATTACTCAGAATTGCAACTTACATCCTCTACAGGTTTTCCCTCACAGCTGAGCTTAGCTGAAGTATCAGTAAACTTCACCACCAACAGCTAGATTGTAAATATTGACTTAGATCATCCACTGGTGTACATCAGTGCAGCTGCAACGACTCTAGCGGTGGAAGATTTATTTGCACTAGATGATGATCAAGTCTATCATGTTTGTTCATCAGGTTTAGGCCTCTTAAAAGGTCAACAGATTAAGTTTCTCAAAGTCCTCCAGCAAAAGGAGCAAAATCAAGACCTTCAGCATCTCTAAATATAAATTACACAAAATACTTCAGAAAAGGTAAGAAATTTTTTTAATGTCGTTCCATTAAGCCAGAACTATATTATACTATTTCAGATTCAGCAGAACTTAATTACATAGGAGGTAACTGTTCTGCAGCCATCAGCAAACACCACAGTCTGCGAGTACCTGATCTATAGACTGTAAACTAGCACTGTGTCCAAAGAAAAAACCATTTGTATAAAAACGAGGTCATTTCTTCTATTACCTATAGAATAACAGATGCACATTGTGCCATCCTAATTGCAGTAGAGCAGTTACTGCATCCATTCTGTGCTCGCTATTCCAGCAATTACTAAGATCTAAGCCACAATCTCCCCTAATGCTTCAAGGTTGCATTTTCACAACATTTCTTTCCAAGGACAAAATCTACACCTTCCTCTTGTAAAAGCAGTTTTGCCATCTGTATTTTTTCTGCAGGAAGTCAGGAACAGAAACTTTCCTGTGAGGCAATCTTACTAATCATTCTTGCCTTAAGAAGAGTTTACTCAGTAAGACACTGGCTCAGGTTGCCCAGAGAAGCTGTGGATGCTCCTCCCTGGAAGTGTTCAAGGCCAGGCTGGATGAGGCTTTGAGCAACCTGGTCTAGTGGAAGGTGTCCCTGCTCATGGCAGAGGGGGTGGAACTGGATGAAATTTAAGGTCCTTTCCAGCCCAGACCATTCTGTGATAGTATTTGGGCAGTTTCAGCTGCCACAGCACTTGTGGGAAGTGCCTCTGCTGTTTTGACTTCAGTGTATTCCCTCCTGTCTTTTGAGACAGATTGCCTCTTTCCCTTGTTTTTGACAGAAGTGTAGTGTTTGTTTTTTCTCCCCTCACAAGTTTTTCCCCTTATCCTTGTTTTTATGCCTTTATGCCTTAGACATCTATAGCAAATGAATAATCCCCTTCTTAAATACAACCTGCACTTAGGACAATATGAAAATATCACACATTCTAGCAGTATGAATGCTGAAAACTTAGGGTTTATACTACCTTTATAGTGGAAAAACACGTTAAAGCATCACCAGAAGCAGGATTAAATCTTTGCTATATGAAGCTATTAAAAACAAAAACAAACCAACAAAAAATTTCAGAGGCTACCTCAAAGTGGTTACCAAAATATCAAAAGGTTAAGAGTCTTATTTATGGGAAAACATAATATATTTCACATCAGAAAAAGAACAAGAAGGAATGAGCCTGCTGAGAAAATGATCTACAAGAGACTATTGTGACCAAAATTGAAAGAATCAGGACAAAAATTCCAAAATAAATTATCAGCAAAGCTTTGCTGTTCAGTCACTGAAAGCAGAGATGGAAAGTCTTGCCAGGATATATAAATCACACAGAAGTAATAGTATTTATCAGAGCAGAAGGAATATTTACTGCCTAAAATGACTATGTAAGGACAGATAAGACTTAATTGTTGTATACAATAAAAGATATTGTAGTATAAAGCAACCTTCAATATAACCCAGATACAACAAGCAATAGCATCTTTGCTATTTGGGAATCAATACCAGACAATAAAATAAAATGTGTACTTGAAAACTGAACATGAAAAAGGGCATATTAGCAAACTATCATAGCTATCTTTAAAAGAAATGCAATTTTATACACCTCAAAAAATTGAAACAACATATATTGATAGCAGTGACCTCTCCTGATACTTGCAAAGCAGAAACTCACAGTTGATGCAATACTCAAAAGCTGCACTTCTTGCACAGATCAAACGGACCCCCGTCCCCCACCCCAGACACAGGCTGCAGTAGCCACACACTAAGCCCAGCTGAAAGGGCAGTCCTGTGCCCACACAAGGATGTACTGCAGCACCAGTCCTTGTCTTTCTTTTAGATGAGCAGCAAATATCTAAGGCCAGTATGAGGAACATCACGTGTTCTCCTCCCTGCATTTCCAAAGCAAAGCCCAAGCCTCAGTCTTCCTCGATTTCCATTTCCAGGGCATGTCAGTGTCTCTCCAGCTCCTACACAGGACCAGGGCATGAATCCTGGCAGCTAGCACTAAAGTCTGGATTTAAAGGGCGCCCAGGTATAGCCACAGATAAAATACCCACCTCCATTAGTTATTTTATCTGTTTACAGTAGCCCAGGACAGTGCATCAATCAAAAGGTAATCAATCTGGCTTCCAAGAGAATTGTAATATGCTCTACACTGTTATGAAACATAAGCTGACATCTCAGCACGTGTTTGTAAATGTTGCTGATCACCTGGTCCTACCAGGGACGCCCGACAAGAGTAAACAAATCCAATTTCAGACAGACCTGCCAAGATTTACAAATACATCTTTTTAGCATTTCAATTTATAAGAAAACCCTTTTTTAAAAACAAAACTTTAAAAACTGTCCACAAGCAAATTATCTTCTCCCCCTACATTTAGGAAAGGTTATCATAGAACAGTATGTGCAAAGGCTGAACCACAGGGCAAGATTCAGCAATCACAGAAAGAAAAATGAGAGGAAAAGAAAGCCAATTATAATGACACTTCCTACTGCTGTATCTTCTTTGGAGCATTGTGCATTTGGCATTAACATTTCTGGAGCTTTGCATCAATTTTCTAGGAAATAGTTTTAAGAATGAAAACCATGTACTTAATATTATATACTTGTATTTATCATGCTTAAACAGCAACTTGCTTTTTAATTTCTCTTTCTTACTACTATAACTCTCCCAAAGATCCACATCAGGTGATAACACAGAGCATTCTTAAATACTGCTAAGCAATTACACCAGGGAAGTGGCTGTTTTTACAGTTATTAAGCAAGCAGGAACACATTTAATTACAGAGATAGTTATCTTGGATTTCTCTGTAAAAGAGGCAATTCTGACCAGGATGCTATAGTGCAATGACATGCTAATTCTACTTTATCATGTAATTCATAGTGCAGGCATTGGTAATTTCAATGAACTAATTGTGTAGAAATCTAAGGTGGGATTTATGATGTGATGTGACATGATAGTTGATTACCTTTTAGTACACAGCACTATAAAAGACACTTGGAAAAAACCAAACAAACATCAAACAAACAAAAAAACCCCAAAAAACCAACACTACCAACAAATCAAACCTGCCTGAACAAGGAGGGAAAAAAGAAGGCAACTCTGTATCCATAAAGTACAGCTATAAAAAGGGCTGCACATAAAGCACTAAGGAGTCCACCCTTGAATGACTAATGAGTGAAATCCCACTGGCATCAGAGAGGTTACACCTGTTATATTTTGATTTTTCTCTTAGCCTCATAATTACTTCTGTGCTTTACTGAGTGTTTCACTCTACTGGTCAGCAGCTCTTCATGGATGAAGGTAGCTACTATAATTGTGTAAAAACAGCGAAAGTAGTAACTATTTATAAATAGAGAACATTTAGCTTTCTCCCCTGCTCACACCATCCCCTCTTGTCAGTGGTTTACCTGATGTTGTATAAAACCATATCAAAAATCTATTGTTGCACAAGAACAACAATAGCACTTTTGAACAACCAAATGTGTCGTCTGGGGATTCAGGAATTCCAGGTGTTATTGTATCATTGATTTTCAAATAAAACATAATCAGCACCCAAACAATCAAACAGCAACAAACAAAAAACAAATAGCATAAAGCAGTCTCAACTTTTTGCAAGTCTAAAAAAGTAAATGGGTTGAATCCTAAAATAATTCTTGCTGTATTTTTGTAATCATAGAGAAATTTAGGAATTATAAATGACTTGGAAAAAAAAAAAAAAACAAACCAAACCAAAAAACCTTGCTGCTGAAACATTAAAGTACAACCTCTGTAAGTTTACAGGTAACCTTTATATTTCTTCCTTAGTTTTTAAGAGCTGAAACTTTGCTATGAAGCTTGTATTTAGCCTGCCAGATTGCCAGTGGAAATAAGCTTTTCTTCAGGAAAGTTAATTATAGCTTCCAATTATAGCTTCCAATTATAGCTTCCTTAAAAAGATAATTAAGGAAGGCCTGTCCATTATTGATCATCTGTAACTTCATCAAACTGGTGGCCCCAGTAACAGGGTCCAACTCCTTTTTGGGGGAACTCTGAGCACAGCAATACAATAGTGTTTATAAATGAGGCAAAGAAGAAGAGTCAGACCACACTCCCAAAACAATGCACTGCACAAAAATACACACAGAATCAAAAACAGAAAGGTCTTTTAACCGACATGTATAATCATGCACAGATGCAGCAGAACTTCCATAAAGAAACTGGGCTAAAATTAGCAGCCAGCTAACTGGTAGTGTTCAACCCACGCAAAATCAGTGGCAGCAGGGAATCAGCGACTTGAAAACAGACAGAAGAGGCCACAGAAACATGCAGCTGGATAATCACAGAATCACAGAATCACAGAATATTAGGGATTGGAAGGGACCTCGAAAGATCATCTAGTCCAATCCCCCTGCCGGAGCAGGAACACCTAGATGAGTTCACACAGGAAGGCGTCCAGGCGGGTCTTGAATGTCTCCAGAGAAGGAGACTCCACAACTCCCTGGGCAGCCTGTTCCAGAGCTCTGTCACCCTTACTGTAAAGAAGTTCTTTCTCAAATTTAAGCGGAACCTCCTGTGTTCCAGCTTACACCCATTACTCCTTGTCCTATCATCAGTCATTACTGTGAAGAGCCTGGCCCCATCCTCCTCACACTCACCATTCAAATATTTATAAACATTAATCAGGTCCCCCCTCAGCCTCCTCTTCTCCAAGCTAAAGAGCCCCAGCTCCCTCAGCCTTTTCTCATAAGGGAGATGCTCCACTCCCTTAATCATTTTGGTGGCTCTTCGCTGGACTCTCTCAAGCAGCTCCCTGTCCTTGAACTGTGGGGCCCAGAACTGGACACAATATTCCAGCTGTGGCCTCACCAGGGCAGAGTAAAGGGGGAGAAGAACCTCTCTTGACCTACTGACTACACCCCTTCTAATGCACCCCAGGATGCCATTGGCCTTCCTGGCCACAAGGGCACAGTGCTGGCTCATGGTCATCCTGCTGTCCACCAGGACTCCCAGATCCCTTTCCCCTTCACTGCTCTCTAGGAGATCATTTCCTAACCTATACTGGAACCTGGGGTTGTTCCTGCCCAGGTGCAACACCCTACACTTGCCTTTATTATATTTCATCAAGTTTTTCCCTGCCCAGCTCTCCAGCCTGTCCAGGTCTCTCTGGATGGCAGCACAGCCTTCTGGAGTGTCAGCCACTCCTCCCAGCTTGGTATCATCAGCAAACTTGCTGACAGTGCATTCAATTCCCTCATCCAGGTCATTTATGAATATATTGAATAATACTGGTCCTAGTACTGACCCCTGAGGGACTCCACTAGACACAGGTCTCCAACTAGACTCCGCCCCATTGACCACCACTCTCTGGCTTCTTCCCACCAGCCAGTTAATAATCCATCTCACTACCTGCTCATCTAATCCACACTTCCTCAATTTATCAGCGAGGATGCTGTGGGAGACCGTGTCAAATGCTTTGCTGAAATCAAGATAGACCACATCCACTGCTCTGCCATCATCCAGCCACCTGGTCATGTTTTCATAAAAGTCTAGAAGGTTGGTCACAAAACTAAGGAGGATTTTTATTTTTTTAAACATAATACAGGATTATGCAGGGCAAAAAGGATATCCTGCATATGAAAGCACAACATTTTATATAAACCACAGGCTTCATCTTTTAATAGGTATATTAAGAGAATTTGCTAATCAAACAATCGATTTGTCTTGGGAAACAACTTGTGTAATGTCAAACCACAATGCTATGTTTAACAATGCTATGCTTAAGTATTTTGTTGTTTAACCACAAATTGAGCCTGAAGTGTACTTATAAGACACGTGTGTAGAGAAGTAAAAGATTTTAGAAAAGGGGGGATGATAGCGGGCACTTGGTATATTTTTTTAGTTTGTCTCTTTAAGCTGTAAGTGCTAACATTTCTAGCTTCATAGTTTTCTTATCTTAACCTAACAAAGACAGGCCTTGTAGCCAGTTTATTGCGGGCTCTTAACATGTCAGGCGTGAGGCCTAACAAATAATTTATTACAGGACCTAGATGCCAAGATGGCCAGGGATGAGCCTTGTAGATGATATAACAGGAAACTCCCTTCCACGCCAAATGGCCTTGCAGGTGATATAACAGAACAACTCCCCACATACCAAAGGGATGAGGGCCTGTAGAAAACTCCAACCCATTTAGAGCTGATAAGCAAGAATAACAAAAAAGGGACTCAGGCTCAGATTCAAGCGATGAAGATTTCCCTCTAAGACCCTCAACGACCACCACTACAAAGCTCTGCCACAGGCGTGGAGGGGAGGAGACCTAATTTTAATACGAAGCGGGGAAAGGTCATGCATATGTATAGGCGTTATACATTTGCTAATGGATATGTATTGGAATATACTTTAAATATGGAGAACTAACTGCTTTGAGGTGCGAGCCGTTGGCGGAGCGCAGACTCCCCAGACGCCCAGCGCTGCTTTTGCTCACCTATTCCTACTCAGTAAATTACTTTTAAATTTATTATTGGACTTTGAGTCAAATTTACTTATAACATTCTTAGCCAGGCAGTGTTTCTTTCAACAATAAGGCCAGATCTTCAGTCCAAGCAAGCACCAGTCAAAGAGGAGATGGGGACACACAGCCAAGCAATGTGACAAAACCTAGGAAGCAGCTGAAGAGCCGTGCTCCAGCCCCCTCTTTACCCTGTCCCAGGGAGGGAAAGTCGCTGTTTCCATCTAGGATCACTCCTTGTGAGATACTACATAGCCCCAAGATTTCTGTCTGACTTTATTATAAACAAAACTCGATTTGGTGCTCTCTCAGGAGAAGCATTTCACAAATACCTCAAGAGAAATGATCATAAACCAAAATCCAGTACAGAGCTATATTTTTCCGAGGAAGGCTGAAAAAAATAAAAAAAGTGAGAAGTGACATGCTTGTCAGAAGATGATACACATTTGATAAATCTGTATATGTCACCATTGTCTTGCTCATATAATCTAGCATCAATTTAAATCGGCAATTACATTCTGATTTTCAGAAAGACTTTGAGTTGTGCTGGGCATTGTATCAGGTTTGGAGAGATGGAGTAAATAACGCAGGGTATGTGTGCTGAAATGTAACATTTCACTTAGTGCTTTCCATAAAGTGATTATTTTGCCCTCCAGCTCAGCCTTCCTTAGATGCTGCAGAGGGTGAGAATTTGAAGAGAGGCTGCACATTGAATGCTTTCCCGGCCAACCAAAAAAAGCAAGGGAGGGAATGAGGGGGGAAGCCCACTTCTGCATTTTCTGGTACTGAATGATGCAATAACTCTCTCAAGGTCACAGAGCAACTCGATGGAGTCAGCTAGAGCTTGTGACATGCAGCAAATCACAATTCACTGGGACATATTCCATTTTCTATAACTCATTTCTAAGATCCACTGTGACAGTATTAGGCTTTTTTTCACTGATTTTTAAATACTGTAGTATTATATATTTTCAATCACTTAAAGACCATCAGAAGATCATGAGTGGACATGATGGGGAGAGAGTTGCCCAATCTGAGTCTTTTGGGTTTTGTCAGGTCAGTCTGCAAAGTTTGCACACTTTCTTGTAGAATTTCTTAACTCAGTAGATTTCTCATATCCCATAAAATTTAGGAATGCTGCAAAGTACTGAATGGCCCTACTTTTTTGCTATTGCTGTTTTAATCTTACAGACTTCTGACTTCTATTCTGGAGGGCTTGTATTTTCTTAAAGTTATTTTGAAGTCACACAACAAAACAAAACAAGAACAAACAAACAAGAAACAAACTCCCATAAAAGCCCCACACAGGAAAACTTAGGCTGGAAAGGACACCTGGAGGTTATCTAGTTCAACCTCTTGCTTTAAAGCTGTATCAGTTGTTTCAGGACTCTCCAAGCATGGAGACTCCTTTATCTCTGGAGCCCTGTTCCAGTGCTTAACCACCCTCATCACAGACTGTTTGAACAGAAATTGTTCCTAGCCAGGAAATATCTCACAATAGGCAGAAAAGTTCCTCGACATTTCAAAGAGGACTACAGGTATAAAGGTGATTGTCTCAATTGTTCTGCAAATTTTACCCAGTCACAGAAAATGAATGATAACATAAATAAGAACCTTCAATCACATTTTATTATTTTCATATACTACCAAGAAGGTTATAGACTTGGTTCATTACACAAGGTAACGAGTAACTGGTTATACACCTTCTAGAGGTGAGATTTTGCTTACAAATGATTGCTGGAATGAGTCAAAATTCATGTCCTAATATTGCACAGTTTAATCATAGGCCAAAACAGTATATTCAAGCACAAAAGCCAGTACATACTTTTAATTATTACTAATATGATTCCAATCTCATGGTTGAATAATCTGCATGTGCAGTGCAAGATAATCATCATTCACGGTGCATAATTTAGACCATCAAAGAAGGTGCTTCCCTAAAGAACAGTTTGCACTGAATAAAATCTTCCTGTTCATACAAAACAGAATCTCTTTTTTCTGTTTTGAGTATTAATCCCTGAGGTTAATATTTGATTTTGCTCTTGAAACTAAGCATTTTAGTGTTAGCTCTCAGAGATCTATCTGCTTACGAAATCTGCATACAGTGTTTTGGGCCTCTCTGGCTGACTGGGAGAAGCAGCCATTATCTCTGACCGGTGGAGTTTTCTCAGTCTGGATTACAACTCAACTGATGAAGCTAAGTAGCAGGTCCTAGCAAATATGCAGTTGCTCTTTCAAGCCATGTAATGTATGTCACATGAATCAGAGGTCTGAGAGGTCTTACAACAGCAGTATAATGGCCAATAAAGCTATATACATGCTATTCACACCACACCAGCAAAGCCTCTCCGGCCTATAGTCCACTACAGTTTAACTTGCTTTTTCAGCGTCCTCTTTGAAATCCTGCAGTGGTCCACTTCCTGCTACCTCACCTATCCCCACATCTTTTCATAAACTCAAAGACCCTTCAGAGCTCTCTCCCTCCTTACTCACACAGCTGATATACGGATTTCTACTATCAGCAACTGCATCTAAAATGACATCAGAGTTTCCTGTTTGCTCACGTTACTGATGTTCTCATAGAATTTCCTCCAATTACCTAAAAGAGGATGACTTTTCTGATTGCCAATCCTGAGACAGCTCAAGTTGAGAGCTGGAGAGACAAACAAACTTTTGATGATGGGTGTCCTGAAAAGGCAAGTAGGGCATTGATTTTGCTCCTGACAACCACTGTGCCTAAGATCACAGCCAAGACCCAACTAGCTAATGGTGTGGTATTTGTTAAAAGGAAAAATTGTCTCAAAGAGGAGCACTCCTTCACAGGAGCAGGAAGATTTTAGAAGAACATTTTGGAAGATGAGAAGAGCATGTATGAATGGAGAGATACATCTCTCAGAGTTACAGTAGATGCCTACTTGTTTCAGACCAGCCCATTCTCATATTGTTTCTCTACTTGCAGATCCCTGAATCACTTCAATGCTAACCTGGCTTTCAGCAGAAACTAAAATGTCCTAGGGCATTCAATATCTAACTAGGGAAAGACAGAAAAGCCCTTTCACAGACAGCTAATGTGTGCCTAAAAGTGCATGCATATTTCAGTTTCAATTCAAAATGTTACTTTTGTTGTCAGAATTATTCATAAAAATGAAAATGCGATACTATCAGCATACATGAACTCTGGACTCATTTTACCAGCCACTGCTGTTGTGAAGTCTTTCATCTCAAAAATCACATGCAAGCCTGAGAATACTTTCAGTATGTAAGATATCATTTTGAATGCAACCTGTAATCAGCTTAACAATAAAGTTTTACATGTCTATAACCTCTGAAGGGTCTCAAATCACTTCGGGTTTTGAAGCCACATGCAGTAGCACAGCTAAGACCAAGACATGGACACAGTCACATACCACAAACCACTGCAAAACTGACATCTATACAGAGATACCAAAAGCAGTGTGGAAACTATATATTTTTCTCTCATTATTTTTCATTTCTGTATAATTCTTCACTTTGTTTTTCTCTGCAGGAGCAGAAGAGTCAGAGTACTAATAAAAAAAACCCCACAAAATAAAAGGTTTCAGAGTACATTAAGTCCTAAGATGGGAATGAGAAACTGTAAGTGTTGTTGGAAACCTGTTTTGTTGGTGTTGTTATTGCTTTATTTTCAGCTTAGTTTTGCAAAACCTGAGACCCAAATCTGACTTGACACTAACACATCACAAGAAAACCCACTGAAGTCAGAGAAATTACAGGTGTATGAAACTGGTACAGTAAGTGAGATTAAAACCATCCCCTGGAGCACAGAGGGCTTGGAGGAAAGGCTCAAACCATAGCTTGCTTACCTGCAGGCGCACAAAGCTTTCCACAGCATCTCACCACAACACATGTATCACACCAACCAAAATCCTGCAAGGTAGCAAGGATCTCTTCTGGTATATATCTGTGGTAGGTTGACCCTGACTAGAGGCCAGATGCCCACCAGAGCCCACTCTATCACTCCCCCTCCTCAAATGGGCAAGGGGAGAAAAATATAACGAAAAGCTCGTGGGTGGAGATAAGGACAGAGAGAGATCACTCACCAATTACTGGCACGGGCAAAACAGACTCGACTTGGGGGAAAAAACAAATTTACTTTATTACCAATCAAAATCAGAGGACAGTGAGAAGTAAAACCAAATCTTAAAACACCTCCCCCATCCCTCCCTTCTTCCTGGGCTTCACTTCTCTCCCGATTTTCCACCTCCTCCCCCCAGCGGCACAGGGAGACAGGGAATGGGGTTGGGGTCAGTTCATCACACGTTGTTTCTGCCGCTGCTTCCTCCTCAGGGGGAGGACTCCTTCCCCCGCACCAGCGTGGGGTCCCTCTCACGGGAGACAGTCCTCCACCAACTTCTCCAGCGTGAGTCCTTCCCATGACTGACAGTTCTTCACAAACTGCTCCAGTCTGGGTCCTTTCCATGGTGTGCAGTCCTTCAGGAAGGGACTGCTCCAGTGCAGGTCCCCCACAGGGTCACAAGTCCTGTCAGCAAACCTGCTCCGGCGTGGGCTCCTCTCTCCACGGGCTACAAGTCCTGACAGGAACCTGCTCCAGCGCGGGCTTCCTGCGGGGTCACAGCCTCCTTCGGGCATCCACCTGCTCCGGAGTGGGGTCCTCCATGGGCTACAGGTGGTCATCTGCTCCACCATGGACCTCCATGGGCTGCAGGGGGACAGCCTGCTTCACCCTGGTCTACACCACAGGCTGCAGGGGAATCTCTGCTCCGGCGCCTGGAGCACCTCCTCCCCCTCCTTCTTCACTGACCTTGGTGTCTGCAGAGTTGTTTTCTCTTACATCTTCTCACTCCTCTCTGCAGCTGCAAAGTGTGCAGCTTTTTTTCTTCCCTCTCTTCCGTTTTTTCTTAATTATGTTATCACAGAGGCGTTACTGATTGGCTCGGCCTTGGCCAGCGGCGGGTCCGTTCTTGTAGCCGCTGGCATTGGCTGTGTCGGGTCGGACATGGGGGAAGCTTCTGGCAGCTTCTCTCACAGAAGCCACCCCATGTCCCCCCCCCCCCCACTGCCACCAAAACCTTGCCACGCAAACCCAATACAATATCTTGTAAAGGTAAACATAAAATTTTGGAGCCCTGTATGGAGTAAAGAACTGCTTCTAGCTCCACAGTACCTTTCTCCAAAGTCACTAAGCTTATTGCCTCTGCCAACCTCCGTCAGCAGCAGAAAGATTAGGGATGAGAAAACAGGCAGCGCCTGACCAAAATGAGGCCAGGTGAAACCCATTTCCAGAAAGAAGTCTGCTCGTCTACCTGGCTGTCTTAGAAAGCGGAGCTTCTTTGACTACCTTCTCCCTGAGACTGCAAACAACACCTTACCAGGAATGAGAACACCTCATAAATTTGCAGTTACAATGTAATATATAAGCCAGTAAAAAGCAAACTGGCTCCCCTAGTTTAGTAACTTTTCTACCTGCTCATCATAGATCCCTACCCAACCACACACATGGTTTGGAGAAGTGACTAATGATCCTTAACTTCCAATTCAGATGTGCCTCCAGAGCAGGAAAGCTCTACCCTGGCTTCATTTTAAGGCCAATCACCCACTCTAGTTCAGTTTCCAGCTTCAGTTAGATCATCAATCACAAGAACCACAATATTTACTCTCATCATTTCCCTTTCTCTCTTCTCTCACTGGGAATGAAGCAGATAAGGAATCTTGAACACAGGACAACTGACCAGCATTAACATCTGGACAAGTTCATAGAAAATAAATCCACCAAGTGATATTCAACCACAAGACACTACCTCAGTCTCAGCAAGTCCAAGGGATGCTAGCTGCTGAACGAAAAAAGAGCATTTTTGATTGACATGCTCACACTAGTTTCACATTCTTCCCTCAGGATCAAGGCTGGCACTTTCCATACTGTGCTGTGCACCCTGAAATCACTAAAAACCTTCTGCAAAAAGCCATGGAACCAAAACCAGGAGGGAGAAGAACAAATATGAAGGCAACAAATTGAACAGACTTAGCTGTGAAGGTCAAAGAATAAAAATGTTTAAAGCCAGAAGAAGAAATGAAAGCAGAACACCTACACCACACCCAGCAAATCCTCATGACTCAAGTCTGCTGCACACCCTCTCCTGGCTGAGGGACCCAAAACCATCCTGGTGGACAAGATGGAGAAGGTGCCAAGGCTAAGGCAGACCTAGAATGCTTCGCTGCAGGGTCTGGCATGGGAGGACCTCACCGCCCAGCAGGGAAGTGCCCCTGGGCATGGGGCTTTGCCAGAGGGAGCACTGCCTGCTGCCAGGGCGTGGAGCCAGCACCGGATGTCAGCTGCCTCCTGGAGCACTGGCTCACTAAACTGAATTGCTGATTTCAAGGGAGGAAAAAAAAAAAAAAAAAAGAAAGAGAAGGAAAAAAAAAAAGAAAGAAAAGGAAAAAAAATAGAGGAGGATATTACTTCACCTGCATGATTTTAAGGCCTTGGTTTCTTGATGAGTAACACTAGTAATACTTTAGGCAATAAAAGGCTTATTCTGAGCTTTCTTTTAAAATTTGAAATATCCTAATAAATTATGTATCCAGATAATAATCCAGAATCCTAGCAGTGAGGTTTATTCAGAGACCTAAAATACACCCAATTCTGAGTTGGAGCAGAGCTCTTAAAGATAATTTTAAGAAAGTCTCTAAATGCAGCAGCAATGTATTCTTTTCAGAATACTCATTCAAAACGGTTATTTAATTCAGCGGGATTCTCCTTTCATACACTACCA